>OZ018319.1:85817196-86499696 GCA_963969495.1 Ceratothoa steindachneri | reverse complement strand
TTAAAATTAATTTTAAAACAGTTTTATATAATCATTAGATTCATAAATCAAATCTTCCCTCCCTTAATAGATTTTAGCAATTATACACTCGCTAACTAATTTAAATATTTTAAATCCTTCCCTAGTCTCTGTTGTAAATTTGAGCCCCATTTTGTAATATTTCCTTAACTCTAAATTTGCCAATCAAAGCTAATACTAGCTAGTAAACTTCTAGATGTACATTTAGCAGTGTGCTCTCTTAACAGTGCAAAATATTTCGTTTCGTTTTTTGTATTTTAGGCCTAAGAAGATGACCGTATTGTGGTCATAACGTCGCCGACCTCGCCAGATTGAGTTAGGCTTATGGGCAGATAAGGCATTGTTCCCAGGCTCGGCTGTGCATTCCTTCGAAGCTCCCACTCCATTGTTCCCCACGCCAAGGGAGTTTCTCGACTATTTAGATGGAAACTTTACCACTAAGAGCAGATTGGAGATCCAGATTTTCGTCACGAAACATCACCACGACCCTCTCTCACTTTGTGCGCGAAGGGACCTCAACCTCGAGATTCACCATCACTTGTCCAGAAGAAGAACAATATCCCTTGAGTGCCAAGGTTCGAGCCTTTCGTGACGCCAAGTCCACAAGGCTTCCCCATTGTTGTTCAAAAAGAGAACAACGTTAAAACAGCCATTGTTCGTTCGAGCCCGTTGACAAAAAACGGTTCTCACCCCTTCCCCTGTTGTTCAGAAGAGAACAACGTAGAACAGCCATTGTTCTTTTAAGCCCGTTCGCCAAGAAACGGTTCTCACCCTTCCCCCTTGTTGTTCAGAAGAGAACAACATTAGAACAGCCATTGTTCTTGAGCCCGTAGACAAGAGACGGTTCTCACTCCCCCTGTTGTTCAGAAGAGAACAACGTAGAACAGCCATTGTTCTTCAAGCCGTTCGTCGAGAAACGGTTCTCATTCCCAAGACGCCAAGTCAGGATCCTTTTTCCCCCCCTTCGGCTGGAACTCACCAACGGACCGAAAATTTCTTCACGTCGACTTCCTCTGCACCACTAGTATAAAATTACGTAAGCCTAACCTAACCTTTGAGTATTTAACCCTTCTGTCAATTCTATCCTGTGCTTTAAATGGTTTAGCGAACCATCCCATCTTTTTATTCTATATTTGTTTTACCTTTTTAAATCTTTTAATCCTCGGATTAGCCCGAGCCCCCACGACCCTTTCCATTCTCTGTTTTGTCAATATTTTCCGTTTTGTGTATTGTTGATAGTTATTATTAATAAAACTATATTTTATTAATGATAGCAATATTATTATCCTTGAGCTCAGTTCCACTTCTTAAGCATATCGAAGATACATAATATCGGCCTGCCAGACATCCACGCACTCTAAAGATAATTAAAGAAGTTCCCTCAACGAACAGTTATATATGGTATAATGTCGAGAGTCCATTCTACGACATATATATATATATATATATATATATATATATATATATATATATATATATATATATATATATATATATATATATATATATACTATTTAAATTTGGTGTCAGGTGTGGGGTTTAACGCTATATCTTTGCAAACACTGGTCTCAGTCTAGTAAAGCATATTGTTATTCGTTATAATAATAGAGTATAGTAGTTCCCTTTTGTTTTAACAATTGCTATCCCCTTTTTTGAAACTTAAGAAGCTGGAGTAGCTCAAGGAACTGTTATAATAATTTGTTTGTGTTTTTTTTTGTGATTTTAGTCAGTGGTTATTTAGATCGAGAAACCAAGTAAGAATAGGTCAGTGCCCATATTCAGGTAGGCTAATTTCTCTAGAATGCATAATTCTTGTTGCAAGGAATTTTAGTTGGTTGACTATTGCGCCCTCAAGTGCAAAGATGACTCAGTTCGAAATCTTTAAAGCGCAAGGAGAATCCTTGGGACTTTTCGGAAGAGAACTAATTGAGTACGTTGAAGAGGAGCAAAGAAAAGAGCGTGCAGAAAAAGTAAAAGAAAAAGGAAGAGAAATACAACGAGAAGAACGAGAAAGAGAAATCCAACGAGAAGAAAGATAAATCTAACGAGAAGAAAGAGAAAGAGAGGAACGGATAAGCCAAGCTGAGCCTTATCATCAGATTGAATTAACTCGTGTTGAAGCAGAGATACAGTCCGCCAGTTCCCGTTCCGAAGCCCCCCCCCCCAATCTCTCAAAAAAGCTCCCCAATTTCGAGGATGGAGAGGATTTCGGAGCATTTTTAGCCCACTTCGAAAAGATCTTTTAAATCAATAACGTGGATCTGGAGGCTGAAGGTGTAGCCAGATTACTTCCCCTGTTAAATTGTAAATTGCGCGAAATTTTTATATCTTTACCATCTGAGTGTACAATTAACTACAGCACCTTAAAAGCTGAGTTATTGGCCGCTCATAATATGACTCCCGATTTCTACCGCCAAGAATTTCGAGGAGGTCGTATTAAACCCGGACAGACGTTCCGTCAATTCGGATACATTCTTCAGAGGAATTTTAAATTTTGGTTAGAATCCTCAAAGGTTGATCCGAACTACGAGTCTTTAACAGACTTCGTGTTGCGAGATCAATTTTTGGCGTCTCTCCCGACGGAGATCCGCGCGTTTGTCAAGGATCGTCGGTGCCAGACCTTTGAAGAATGTACCGAAGAAGCGGATGTCTATGCCGCAAGCCATAATTTATACCCAAAGGAGAATCGGATTTTTCACCAATCCCCCTACAAGGAAAGAAGGAAGGATTCGCGACCCTTCACAGGAAAGCCGACGAAGTTTCCGAGGCCCGTAAAACCTCAAAACTTCTTTCCCCAAAACCAACAACGGGATTCCAAACCTGCCGTGAAGATTTCTCCTCCATCTCTCTTCCCGAAGCGACCAATCATATGTTTCACCTGTGGTGTAGAAAACCACATGAGTTGGAATTGCCCCCCAAATTCTAGGCTTAAAAGTGGACCAGCCCACCAAGTTTACCAGATTAATGCAACCCCGGCTGCCCCGGTGGTGCAGACCCAAGCAGAAACTTCTCCCCCTCCGTCAGGCCACCAGGTAAATTTTATTTTTGATAAAAGTTCATCGGGAACTTTGAAATTTGAGGAGGGCAGCGTGAACGGCTGCCGAGTATCGACTCTCGTCAGGGACACAGGATGTACGTGTTTCATCGTGTCCGACAAACTCCTCCCCTCAGTGGACCCCAACCACGAAAAATTGCGGTAGTACATGACTACCTTGGGCCGGCGAACCAATTCCCCGTCGTTAGATGTTAACCGCAGTGTCAATATTATGATGGCTGGGCTGAAGTCATTTCAGCACCCATACAATTCTGTTCCGTACCTATAGGACAGAGCTTTCAAGTAAGTTCTGACCCTGTGTCTCAGGCCGCCCTTCCTCGAGGCCGAGCTAAGAAAGAAGCCCAGGAGCCCGTCCCCATAAGAACCCCGATACCGTCCGATTTCTCGGAGACCCCTAACCAGGACTTTAGGACGGCACAAAAGGAGTGTGAATTACTAACACTCTTAGGTGATAAGGCCCAAGACAAGGACACGGAGACTGTCCGTGGACCCCAAGAAAAAAAGAACCCCCAACGCGCCCATGGAGATACCTTCGTAGAACTGGACGAAACATCGGCGCTTGAAGAAGATTACCCCGCGGAGTCCCTTAATGTAATACAGATAGTGTGCACCCAACCTGATGCCGATTACCCTCCTCCTTCCCTACCAGGCGAGTCTTTGGAACCCTCTGACCTGGATATTGACGCGCAGCTGACACCACATCAAAAGAGACAGCTACAAGAACTATTTGAATGGAGTCAACATTTAACCACCCTATTAGCTCTTTCCGAGCGACTGCGCGAAAATGGCCTCACCATTGGCCCCAGCAAATGCCATTTTGCCCACGAAACCATAAAATACTGGGGTTTCAAAATAGGACAAAGCAAGTTATGTCCCCAAGAGGATAAGATTAAGGCAATCGCCGACAAAGCCCCTCCGAAGTACAAAGAAGCAATTAAGATCGTTCCTAGGATCAGCTTCGTACTATCGGCGATTCGTTCCGAATTTTGCTGCAATTTCGGCGCCCCTCAGCTCCCTTTTAAAAAAGAATTCACCCGAACCTCTACGTTGGAATGATGTCGCTATTTCCCATTTTAATCAGCTCAGAAGTAAGCTCATTTCTGCCCCCATTTTAAAGTTGCCCAACCCGGAAAAATCCTTTAGGATTAAGACCGACGCGTCCAACGAGGGCATTGGAGGTGTACTCCTTCAATACGAGGATGACAGAACGAGTCATCCAGTTGCATATGCTAGTCGTCAATTATTACCACGCAAAAAGAGATATGCCACTATAGAAAAGGAAGCTCTATCAATTATCTGGGTCATAGACAAATTCAAAATGTACTTGATAGGAAAAGAATTCCAGATAGGAACCGACCACCGTCCGTTAGCCTATATTAGGAATGTGCGACACTCCAACGGCCGAATCATGCGCTGGAGTTTACTCTTGCAAGAGTATCAATTTAAAATAAATTATATAAAAGGTTCCGATAACCAGGTCGCTGACGCACTCAGTAGGAATGCGTTACCGAATAGCGTAGAGTAATTGTATTCATAGGATTAGTATCTTCATGTAGGTATATACCGACTTGTACGACTTAAATTAAGATTCTGTTGTAATATAATTAGTTAATGTATATGTCTGAATTTTGTAACGCTCAATATCTTTTTTTTTTTTGTATGTATACATTTGTACCCATTAATTTACGTAGAAATTATTTTGTCCCATATGTACTATATTAATATCATTTCATTGTTCCATGCCCCTTTTTTTCATTAAGTTGTATTAAAGGTTATTTTCCCTTATAATCAAAAGATCAAAATAATCATATGTATTGAGGTAATACTAGGTAGGTGCAGAAAGGTACGGTTGGTACAAGAAAACGAGTTCCCCCCAACGGAGCTCTATCGTTGTCCCTTCTCTCTTTTTTTTGAAGTGACAACTTCCCACGGAATTGAGGGGTGTGATAGAACGGGTTGACGCCGTGTTAATTTAAACCCCTATTACGTGTTATTTAAAACCACAATGCTTCCCACGTGCATCTTCGCTTTGAAGCTTGGCGCCTTATCGCAGCCACCTGAGTCAATGTTTAAACAAGGAGGTTTATCTTCCCCCGTTCGCCCTCATACCTCGACCTCGCCAGATTGAGTTAGGCTTATGGGCAGATAAGGCATTATTCCCAGGCTCGGCTGTGCATTCCCTCGAAGCTCCCACTCCAGTGTCCCCCACGCCAAGGGAGTGTCTCGACTATTTAGATGGAAACTTTACCACTAAGAGCAGATTGGAGATCCAGATTTTTGTCGCGAAACATCACCACGACTCTCTCTCACTTTGTGCGCCAAGGGACCTCGACCTCAAGATTCACCATCACTTGTCCAGAAGAAGGACAATATCCCTTGAGTGCCAAAGTTCGAGCCTTTCTTGACGCCAAGTCTTCAAGGCTTCATCTTTGTTGTTCAGAAAGAGAACAACGTTAGAACAGCAATTGTTCGTTCGAGCCCGTTGACAAGAAACGGTTCTCAGCCCTTCCCCTGTTGTTCAGAAGAGAACAACGTAGAACAGCCATTGTTCTTTTGAGCCCGTTCGCCAAGAAACGGTTCTCACCCTTCCCCCTTGTTGTTCAGAAGAGAACAACATTAGAACAGCCATTGTTCTTGAGCCCGTAGACAAGAAACGGTTCTCACCCCCTGTTGTTCAGAAGAGAACAACGTAGAACAGCCATTGTTCTTCAAGCCGTTCGTCGAGAAACGGTTCTCATTCCCAAGACGCCACGTCAGGATCCTTTTATCCCCCCACTTAGGCTGGAACTCGCCAGTGGACTGAAAATTCCTTCACGTCGACTTCCTCTGCACCACTAGTATAAAATTACGTAAGCCTAACCTAACCTTTGAGTATTTAACCCTTTTGTCAATTCTATCCTGTGCTTTAAATGGTTTAGCGAACCATCCCATCTCTTTAACTCTATATTTGTTTTACCTTTTTAAATCTTTTAATCCTCGGATTAGCCCGAGCCCCCACGACCCTTTCCATTCTCTGTTTATGTCAATATTTTCCGTTTTGTGTATTGTTGATAGTTATTATTAATAAAACTATATTTTATTAATGATAGCAATATTATTATCCTTGAGCTCAGTTCCACTTCTTAAGCATATCGAAGATACATAATATCGGCCCGCCAGATATCCACGCACTCTAAAGATAATTAAAGAAGTTCCCTCAACGAATAGTTATATATGGTATATCTTTGAGAGTCCATTCTACGACATATATATATATATATATAAGTATATATATATACATATATATATATATATATATATATATATATATATATATATATATATATATATATATATATATATATATATATATATATATATATATATAAAAAGAAGAAGGAGCAATTGCAAGTTCTGCGGGTGATAACAATCACCACAGGGCTTTCGCTATATTTATTTTCTTTCTTTTAAAACAATTTTGGAGACAGAACTAAAGGTGCAGAAACCTTGCATGGCAGACTATATTACAATATAGTACAAGAAAGAGAAATTGGACGCGAATGAGCCATGAGACAAGAAACAAGAGTTTTTAGAGGCCTGAGAAAGGGACTTTAGAAGAAAACTAGAATCAAAGAGAGCAGAGTGCGGCACAATGAAGGCAATCCTTTACCGAGAAGACAGAGAAGTTGGGTCACTGTGCCTGGAAGCTCAGCGGTAGAGCATCTGACCGGCAATCAGCAGACCCGGGGTCGAGTCCTGGCCAGGAATTTCAAACTTTTTTCCCCTGGCGTTATCTCTGTCTTCTTGGTATAGGATTGCCTTCATCGTGCCGCCCTCTGCTATCTTTGATTCTAGTCTTCTTCTAATGTCCTTTTCTCTTACCTCTAAAAAAAACTCCTGTTTCTTGTCTCATTGCTCATTCGCGTCCAATTTCTCTTTCTTGTATTATATATATATATATATATATATATATATATATATATATATATATATATATATATATATATTTATATATCGTGGTCGGAACCCAAATTGTATACATGACGACTGCTTGTTTGAGTAAACAGTATAGCTTTTTAACCTTTCAACGACTCTTTAAGAAAGTGTAAAGTGAGGAAAAATGCTGGCAAGTAGCCTTCCTTTAGTAGTAAATCCAATCGAATGAGAATAGAAAGAACAGAAGAGGGATCACATTGGAAGAACGATGCAGATCGTGTTATAGGAGAAGATAAGGTTGGCGAAAAACTTTAGAGCCATATAAATAATTTAAAGGTCGGTGGCTGAACACCGATGCCTGGTGTTATTGTGTGTGTATGTAATGGTCTTGGATACAGCTGTGGTGGCAGAAGGATGGGGGCGGGAAGAGAGGCGCACGTTTATTGAAACGCGCTTTCCATGTTATTGTTATCTTATTGCTAACGAAGCGTATTGTCTTTCGTGTATATGCATGTATGTGGAGTCTCTTGCGAGTGTCCCCAATTGTCGTGTTAAACGGGTGTGGGTGTATATGTTAAATGGTATTGTTTTGTTTTTTTCATGTAGTGTGGCCATTCGTGTGTAGAGAGGAAAGAGATATTCGTGTTTCAGAGCAGAGTTCTGAATGCGCTGTGCTTTCCTCTGTCATGCTTAACTCAGAAGTACGATTGTGATTGGACAGTATGTGAGAAATGGTCTGACTAGTGCACAAAAGAGATGGAAAAGGTTGCTATAAAAGAAATGGATAGTGGGAGAATAAAGAGGTATAAAAAACTCAATAAATATTACCCTGGTGTTGAATATATCTTTTGCCTTCTTTTTCTCAACAAATAAATAGATTTTTATAATCGTATAATTCTTGGTAGCTGCTCATTTTGGATAAATTTTCTAATTATCTATCTATCTACCTATCTTTTAAGTATCTTTAAGCCTTAAAGCTTTTAGACGTTTTGTCAATGAAGCAGTTTTACACGCTAATTTTAAAAATGAAATTTATTTTAGAGAGAAAAGAAAGTTAAAATGTTAAGGTTGGGTTGGTTTAGGTTAAGTTAACTTATGTTCTCATATATAACACATGTTTTTACAAATTTACTGATTATGGATGATGTGGAATCAGTGTGAAATCTGAAAAGTTTGTAGTCTCAAACCTAACCTGACCTAACCTGAACTGACCTATCCTAACCTAATTAATTAACTTCTACACTGTTGAATCACGAAATCGTCCAAAACTAGAGTCATTTATTATAGCTTCCTTTCAATCCGGAGAGCCACAATAATAAGCAATATATGCAAGTCGTACGTATGTGCAAGTTGTACATTACATTTTGAAAACAGCGTAAAAAACAGCATCATTGACAAAATTTGTAATCCGAGGATTAAAAGATTTAAAAAGGTAAAACAAATATAAAGTTAAAGGGAGGTGATCGTTTGCTAAACCATTTAAAGCACAGGATAGAATTGACAAAAGGGTTAAATACTCAAAGGTAACGTTCGGCTTACGTAATTTATACTTGTTGTGCAGAAAAAGGTGACGTAAAGGAATTTTAGGTCTGCTGGCGAGTTCCAGCCGAAGAAGGGGGGGAAGGAATAAAATGATGCTGACGTGGCGTCTTGGGAATGAGAACCGTTTCTCGACGAACGGCTTGAAGAACAATGGCTGTTCTACGTTGTTCTCTTCTGAACAACAGGGGGGGGGGGGTGAGAACCGTCTCTTGTCTACGGGCTCAAGAACAATGGCTGTTCTAATGTTGTTCTCTTCTGAACAACAAGGGGGAATGGTAAGAACCGTTTCTTGGCGAACGGGCTCAAACGAACAATGGCTGTTCTACGTTGTTCTCTTCTGAACAACAAGGGGGGTGGGGTGAGAACCGTTTCTTGTTAACGGGCTCGAACGAACAATGGCTGTTTTAACGTTGTTCTCTTTCTGAACAACAGGGGAATGGTGAGAACCGTTTCTTGACGAACGGGCTCAAACGAACAATGGCTGTTCTACGTTGTTCTCTTCTGAACAACAAGGGGGGTGGGGTGAGAACCGTTTCTTGTTAACGGGCTCGAACGAACAATGGCTGTTTTAACGTTGTTCTCTTTCTGAACAACAGGGGAATGGTGAGAACCGTTTCTTGACGAACGGGCTCAAACGAACAATGGCTGTTCTACGTTGTTCTCTTCTGAACAACAGGGGGGGGGGGGGTGAGAACCATTTCTTGTCAACGGGCTCGAACGAACAATGGCTGTTCTAACGTTGTTCTCTTTCTGAACAACAGGGGAAAGCCTTGTGGACTCGGCGTCGAAGGCTCGAACCTTGGCACTCAAGGGATATTGTCCTCCTTTTGGACAAGTGATGGTGAATATAGAGGTCAAGGTCCCTTGGCGCACAAGGTGAGAGTGGGACGTAGTGATGTTTCGCGAGTAAAATCTGAATCTCCAATCTGATCTTAGTGGTGAAGTTTCCATCTAAATAGTCGAGACACTCCCTTGGCGTTGGGGACAATGGAGTGGGAGCTTCGAGGGAATGCACAGCCGAGCCTGGGAACAATGCCTTATCTGCCCATAAGCCTAACTCAATCTGGCGAGGTTGGCGTATGGGAGCGAACGGGGGAAGATAAACCTCCTTGTTCAAAAATTGATTAAGGTGGCTGCGATAAGGCGCCAAGCTTCAAAGTGAAGATGCACGTGGGGAGCATCGTGGTTTTAAATAACATGTGATAATGGTTGAAATTAACGCGGCCTCAACCCGTTCTATCCCACCCTGTATTTCCTTTGTGTGCAAGAAATCTGCGGCCTGGTTGAATACCGCTGGATATATCAATTTGAATCTAACGTAGCAACAGTAGAGCTTTCGTAGGTTACTGCTGCTCAGCTTTGCGGAGGCAGAACAGCATAAAAAGCTTTTTATTCGCTGCGTTGATCTGGTTTGTGATGTGTTGTTTATACCCATTAGTAGACAAATTGAGCCCAAGTCCTTATTGTGTGTACTTGTACACTGCATGCCATCGTCTGCGAACTGCAGTTACATCACGTCATCTTTGACTGGTGAGGGTAGGTCAATGGCGAAGATATTATTCAGTGGATGACTTAGACAGCAGCCTTACGGCATTGCACCCTCAAAGCTGAATTTTGGGACCCTCTATCCCTCTATTTGTAATTGGGCCCTCCTATCCTTTACGTAGTCGCGTAGGAGGCCCTCGTTGACTTGGTTCAGTTGAAGGTTTACAATTCTATGTCGTATTCCATTCAGCCAAACTTTGTCAAAGGCATTTTGCACGTCTCTAAAAACCATGTCAACGTACTTCCTTTCTGCCCTGGTTTTGGTAATTTTTCAGTAAAGAGAGCAAGCGTAGTGCTGGTTCCTCTTTCCTTCTGGAAATCGTGGTGCTGGTGCTTGTGCACTTCGTTACCTGTTAGCTGTCTCTGCATCCTATTGGCTAGGATATTTTCGAAGAGCTTCCCAACGAAATCTCAGAAGGATATAAACCTGTAATTCAGGTGCTGGTCGAAAGGTTTGCTTCCCTTAGAAATGAATATAATCTTTGAAAGTTTGAACGTATCAGGGAAGCAGCCGGTGCTTTGAGTAAAATTCATTAGGTTCGCTCTTCCTCTTAGCACTAGCGGTAGCGCATTGGTTATCTTGTGTTTGGTGATTCCAGACCAACCTGGAGCCTTTTATATGAAGGTGTGGAAGATTTTTATGGTAGCGGAAAGTTCCTACGTAGTTTGGAGTTGCCTTTTCTCTGAGACAAGGGGGCATGAATAGGCCCACTCCATAACTGCATTCAGCGCGTCAATAACATGACCCTTAAACTCTATGTCAAAGTTTTCTTTGTCTTTCAATATTAAGGAGAATACTTCTCAATAGTACTACATGAATCGTGCTTTGAGCATCCTAAGTGCGTATTTCTTCCGTGATTTTACTTATGTCGAAAACTTAGTCAGATTGTCTTCGCCTTCTATTTTTTTTATCGTCTGGTCCCATATTTTGGTATGTGTGTCCCCCGAATCCTTTGGCCACAGTTTTTAAATTAAACAGTCTCTACTTCTATGTTTTTACATGTATTACGCATTGTCAGTTTGGATTTTTTTATACATAGATGTCAAATTATATGAGATAGTTGACAATCTAAATTTGCTAAGCAGGGAAATGTCTTCTCAATTCGTAAAGTTCTGCCAAAAAATTCTGAAAAACAGACAACCTTCCTATTTTTAATTATGAAAATTCTCTGGTTTTACCACAATCTGATGCTTTTGCTTTCTTACACATATATATAAACAATTTACTATTTATGTTGTTTTTTTATTATGAATCTACTTTATACAAGCCGTTTGTTCATAATCATTGAAAAATAAGGAAAATTTATTTAATTAAATTCTCAATTTTTAATGGAGGTTCCGTTGGTCAAACAGGAAAACCATTATCTATCCAATTCACACAACACAAATATAATATTATCAGAGGAAAACGTAGCAGTGCTCTCTTTTTACATATTTCAGATAATAGTCACCCCAATAATTGGAATGTTGTCAAATTCATTTATCGTTCTAAATTTCTAAAATAAATTATCGTTAAACGTTTTATAATTAGTAGGTTTCTCAACATAAATATTTTACCCTGTCAATTTAAACTCGATCTTTTTATTAAAAAAAAACTTAGTAAGTTATCATAGTTTACTATATTGTTTGTTTAAATGTTCATTTTACATACTTATTTAATGCTCTCTTCTTCTTCTCTCTCTCTTTGTCTGACTTCCACCATTTCCATTCTTTAGTATTCTATGATTTCACCACTAATTCTTTTCCCAAGTCTCTTTGATATGACTGCTTTTTGGTATTTGAATTTTGAACATTTCGGTTCGCAAGCGGCCGTATATCTGATTTATGTATATTTATTTTTTCTACTATTGGTTGAAATTGTTTGAATGGCCTTTCCTCACTTTTTCGTGTAGTCTATATATGGCTGCATTCTTACATTATATCTATTCCTTCATAAAGAATTTGAAAAAAAAGTTAGAAATTACTTGGATTCCTCCTTTCGTTTTCCTTTGGATGATTTTTGCAATTATTCCTTCGCTCTCGCGCTACTTTGTGAGTGTACCATTATATATATATATATATATATATATATATATATATATATATATATATATATATATATATATATATACACTACGTAACAGGCTTATCTATTTTTTTCTTTATTCCCCTTTACATATCGATTCAACTCGTAAATATTTTTACCAAATTCTTTAGTATCTAAAATGAATTTTATCTTCGAGCTCGGCGTAAGAAGATATCTGCTTAGGTATTTATTGAAAAATTTATAAAAAAACGACTAAATTGTTATGAATTACCATTTCACTTTAAAAGACCATCACTAGGTGTAGTTCTTTATTAAAGAACTATAAGGAAGTGCTGTGCCATTATATTAGATTACTCTGTACATCCAAACATTTTGTATAAAAAATTGAAAGGAAGGTTGGCAAGGCATATTAGACTCCTATAGAATCTTTCAAATTGATTTAGCATTTCTATGCTTTGAAGTGCGTGCAACTTTTAGTTCCAATCCCTAGAGAGCTTTCCTCCAAGTTTATTGAGAAATCAAATATTTAGAGCTAGGTATGAATTTTAAACATAGAGAAACAGAATTATTTGACACTTACACTAATATATTTTGCGTTTTGTCCCTGGTGTAATTTTCTGTCTTTCTAACATTAGCTCTTGCTCCATTTCTTGTTTTATACGTTGTTTTTCATATTAATTTTCACCATATTTTTATTATATGCTGCATAAATCTTCGGAATGTTTTCATAATAAATAATAGGTATAAGTACTGTACATTAAAGTATTTCTAGAACTGTTCGCTCATGTCTCATTTTCGCTTGTTATTTAAAACCTTTTTGATAAAAGAGTCACGATGTGATAATTAATATTAAAAAAGAATAAAACATTTCCTGATCTATTTTTCTTGTAGCTTCTTAATGAGTATTTGCTGATTTAATCAATTTGTCAAGATTTTGTTGACTTGTGTAAATTTCTTAAGTGTGTTACCATCTTGGCTTTGTTATCTACTCTTTGCATTAATGCTAAATACAAAGAGAGAACAAATAGATTGTGTCTATAAAAAATAGTTTGATTTACTCCATCGTGCTACTATAATAAATTAATCAGAGAACAGGGCGCCATATTACCGGATGCTTACTTAATTCACATCACCAGGAATTCCATCGATCTCTGTCGTGGTTAAGTGCAGTCATCAAGTCCGAAATTGGCAGTTGATACAAATGCGAAGGCTTTAAATCCTTAATCTTCGGCTGTCTCTCTACTGCGGTAATCAATCTTTTGAATTAAAGCCGTTCTCTCTCCTGATCATTTACTTCGTATTCCCCAGGAGCAGCGCCTCATCTCCTTAATCTTCGGTCCCATTAGCAATAGCCGTTGTCAAGTCTTGAGCGTATTTCATCACACTTTTATTTACACTATTGGTGCAAACACGGAAAATTCAAAGACTCCGTCGTCTCCAACGATAGATTTCACCTGGGATTTAAATTCAATATTAATTAAATTCATAAAACGTTGAATTATTTCATTCGCATTAGGAAGAGCAATTACACGTCGATCTTTTGATGCTTCTCTTGTTAGTCCTGCCATGAAATATGGCGACTTAGTAGGGACAATGTGGCCCTTTTTGTGTGGTGCGTAATATCGTATGAGCAGTTTTAATAGTCTGATTTTGTTAATTGTTTAAAAAACTCGTAAGTCAACGAGGATATCTCAGCCAGTGGGATTTTGCCAATAGCTTTGTAAGGAAGATAGTGAAATTAAAGGAAACGAAATGTGCCAAAGTTTTATAACTATCCAAATAATATCGAAGGTTTCCAAATAGCCTATCTCATAAAAATTTAGACTCGCATAACAATATATTCATTGAATTAATTTTTGTAAGCATCTACCTTTTTGATTTGTTTCTGTGGTAAAGTTCATGAGTGATCAATGATCTAGTTTCCAAAGGCTATAAAATTTTGATTTCTACAATTTCTCAAGTCTCGATTGCCTGCTCGCCCACGGAAGGTACTTCACTTCCATTCAGATATGAAAATGGGTTGCAACAGGAATTATCACATCTACACCTAAATAATTCATCGAAAAAAGACAAAGTATTTGCTATAAGTCAGTTTACAAAAGGAAAAGTTACATAATTTATATGGTGATTCCATTTTTTAAATATTAGCTTTTAATCTAGTCCTTCCCGTGGTGTTACAGCATTAAAAGCTCTTATACTGAAGTCAGTAAGTAAATGCTAGTTGAAGTTTGTAGAAGAAATGTGTTTTATAGGTTATCATTTTACTAGTTGTAAAGCGTACAAAGACTATCGTTAATCTTAGTACCGAAAAAGCAGTTATTCTTTCAATACTCTCGTGTCTTGATTCGAAATGCTATTTGCAAAATGAATCTCTGGGTTTTCATTTGCTAATCTGCATCTTCGATGGGAAGGGAATGATACGACGGCTGATCAATAAGTTTTGCAATTCGGATATAAGAAAACGAGATATGAGGAAAAGGGTTTTATTATTTTTCATTATAACTACCCTCGACTTCAATGCACTTGCGCCACTTGTCCCTGAGGCTTCCAATTTCCGACAACCAGAAATCTCCCGACTGCTGTTCAATCCACTCCTGGACGGCGAGCTAGACATCTTTATTGTCCCCAAACCGGCGTCCACGCAGTGCAACCTTGAGCTGGCGGAATAAAAAGTAGTCGCTAGGGGCCAGATCTGGACTTTAGGGGGAATGGTTGAGCTCCTCGAATCCGCACTCGCGCAGGGAAGCTTGTGCAACTCTGGCCTTGTGGACTTTGACGACGTTGAAGTCGATCATGGGGTGTGAGGTTTCTAGGGACCAAACGGGCAGAGACCTTGGTCATGGCCAAATTGTCGTGAATGATGTTGATAACACTTCCATGTGATATTCCAAGTTCTCGCTCGATTTCTTCGACCTTCAGCTGTCGATTTTCGAGGATGATCCTCTCCACAAGGGCCACATTGTCCTCGTTGGTCACGTCTGACGGGCGTCCTGGACGGGCGTCATCTTCAAGGGACTCACGACTATGGCGGAACTCCCTATTCCAGCGAGCAATGGTTGCATAGGAAGGGGTGGTGTCGGTGTACACTGCAACCATGCGTTCATGGATCTCTTTTGCATTCTTACCTTCCTTGGTCAAAAATATGATCACTACGCGGTGCTGAACCTTTTCCATTGTTGGAAAACTTGTGACTGACGATCTGCGATCAGCTACTGCTTCTTAAAAAGACAAGGCAGGAGCGTGCGGCTGCAGGTCCTGACTTTTCATAACTTGTCCTAACATCCTCACAAACAGCCATCCCCCTTCCTTTATTTTGCCCTACCGATTCGCAAAGCTAATTGACCCACCCTCGTAGTTAAATGAAGGTATATCAGATTCAGCCATCTCAGAGATAATTGCAACATGACCACAAACTGTAATAGGAATTATCGCAGGTTATTGGAATATCACGAACTTTGCTTATCTTCAAACTATTTCGTTCTTCTTATATTGGCCCAAGTTGTGGGGGGGTTTTACTCACTAATCCAAACTACGTCAGCAGCTCCTAGATTGTCTGCTTTTAAGTTACTATAGCAAATGGTTTACAACATAATGATTTCGTTTTAGGACACCCAGCTATGTACCTATATTAATTAGAGAAAGAATGAAATCTCTCAAATCAGTGAAAAATGAAACTCTTGCGACTTTTCAGTCATTCTTTCCATGTTTGATATTCAAAGGTAGAGAGGAGTAAGATTTTGTTCGTCCTTTCAACTGCACGGAGAGTTATTTCATATGGAAATTTTCACGTTTTTTTCTGTGTTTACTCTCTATTTTTAACCTTAAAAGGAATAAAGCAAAATGCTGAAATTCTTTTACTGACGTTTTCATGTTGGAAAATCACGTCGAACATTTTTTAAAAAAGACTTCTTTACCATTTCGGCTCTCCGACAAGTCTTCCTTTCAAATTTCTTTCACATTCTTTACTAACTTTCAGTTTCACTTGCAAAAACTTCTGAGCCGCTACTGAGTTGAGAGTTACTTGATTATATGAAATACAATTTTACTTTTTATTGTTGTTGTATTTTCATATTCTTATTTTAAAGTATCCTAGTGCTAAGCTGTCGTGATTGCAGCGACTTATGCCCAAGTGGGCAGTCGCCAGATAGGCTCCTAAAATTAAAAAAATTAAATTACCCGCTAGAAATCCATATTTTCAATGGTTATTAAAGAATATAAGAGGAAGAAATAAAGTAATAATATCTTTAACAAAATAAGAGGAATTGTGCTCATTGAAAGCAAATCCGAAAGTAGGGAATAAATTTGTACTCGTGTATAATCGAAGTTCATTAAAAATATGTTTATATTTGCTCGTGAATAAATTAAAATCCCAAAGATAACGAGCAGTTGCATCAAATCTTAAAGTTTAGTATCGTAGATGAAATAACTAGCTCAGTAACTACTACTCATTTTAAGTGTCTATAGCATATTTTGGGTGTTATTTGATTTTGTAGAGCAATTATCTATATTTTTACTTTTCATTTCAAGTTTTCCAGTAAGAGTCATTAAATAACCCCTTTGTAAAGGGATTATTTAAAATAACCGCTCTTCATTTTCTTATGCCATCAGAGTAATTTGCAACTACGTCCAAGTAGACTAATTAAATGGCTGGAAAAGGAGAAGGTGGGAAACTCTCCCTAGTCTGCTCCGGTTTCCCAAAGAAGTCAGGTCCCAAAACAGGTCAAAAATACAAAATTACCATCTATTACTTTAACTTGTATTTCTTGTATTTTTTGACAGACAGTCAGAAAACTTGTCAGAAGAATAAAGAGAATACAAGTTAAAGTTAATAACGCTGCCATTGCTGTAGAGATTATTGGTAACATATGAATGAAAAATGGTCCCAACTAGAGGTGTAATAAAATAATTAACCCATCCGGACAGAGCATATTAAACAGAACCAACAGAATTTATAATAGGACGTAAAGGAAAGTTTGGTTTATACGTTTTGACAAGTCCATTCAAATTTTAAAACTAATTCAGGGAGATTTTTAAGTAATGGCCGTACATTTTTTATAAAAATCACTATTAACTTGTAGAGTGGGATCTTATCTTTGGCTAACTGTAGAATTCTGTGCATCTACTCAAAATAAAATGGGTGCGCGCATAAATGTCAAAGACTAGATAGTAGCGTCATTTTCAGAGGTTCCGTGACCATTTTTAGGCTACCAAAGTTTCTCAGTGTATTTTTAGCTAGGGCAACAGATACTAAAAAACTGAGCTCCCATACACCTCACTAAAATGGCGGGAGAGTGTTTACTTTAGGCGTTTTTCAAAATGACGCCACCGCTCTCTTAGAAAACTGATAGAATTATATTTCTTGCATTGGATGGCCAAAAATAACATTTAGGTGTCAATTTCCACTAATTTTGGTTTCAAAAACACATTGGAATGGCATAATTCATGATTCATAGTCCTTTTTACCTCAAAATCCAAGATGACAAATGTCTGCTGTCCTCTACTGGAGGACAAATATTATGTACAACTGTCAGAATGACTTCCGCTGCCATCATCGCTGCTCTCAATTTGTAGATGACTTGGAGTTGTTGAAAGTTCCAGGGATGGTGGAAGTGGAGGTTAAGTATAGCATACTGGGAGGCATAAGCCATTTACAAGGTTCCATCCAGGGCCAATTGTAGTTGATGATACTGAAACTGGAATTTGTTCTGCATATATGTGAGCTAATTGGTGCGCTCTAAGTGTGGTCGTAGACTGTCAGAGGCAGGTACCAGTTTAATAATCTTATTTTTCTTGAGTACTAACCACTATGAATCTCTCACCTCTGCCAATGTCTTATATTTGGTGTCATGATAGATGTACCGGATAACAACTTTCTGTAAGTCATTGATGATTTCTTGTGTCACCGGGAGGATTGTACCACAGCTCTTGAGGAGGTTGCATTATTTTTTTTCTGCACGGTCTCAAAAGGTTTTATAGCCTAAATCATAAAAGCTAGAGTTATGATCACATCCAGTAAGAACAGGACGCTGATAGGGCTACTGCCCTACTTTTTTATCGATCCTTTGTTCGTTCGAAGCTCAACTACGGATGCGGGTTTTATGCATCCACAGCCGAGCGTTTATTGCGGAAGGTGGATTCGATTCACCACACCGGCTTCCGCCTTGCAACCGCTGCCTTCCGCACTTCCCCCATTGAGAGCCTGTTGGTCGATGCTGGGGAGATGCCACTCCCTTTGCGCCGCGTGGAGTGCATTACTCGCATGTACGTGGTTTTATGCATCCACAGCCGAGCGTTTATTGCGGAAGGTGGATTCGATTCACCACACCGGCTTTCGCCTTGCGACCGCTGCCTTCCGCACTTCCCCCATTGAGAGCCTGTTGGTCGATGCTGGGGAGATGCCACTCGCTCTGCGCCGCGTGCAGTGCATCACTCGCCTGTACGCGCGAGCACCGCGCCTGCCTCAGTCGCCAACAGCTTTCACTGCATCCGCAGCTGATCACGACGGTGCCTATGCCACCGAGATACGCCAGTCATACCCTTAGCCCTTTTGGCGCTGATAGGGCTACTGCCCTACTTTTTATCGATCCTTTGTTCGTTCGAAGCTCGACTACGGATGCGGGTTTTATGCATCCACAGCCGAGCGTTTATTGCGGAAGGTGGATTCAATTCACCACACCGGCTTCCGCCTTGCGACCGCTGCCTTCCGCACTTCCCCCATTGAGAGCCTGTTGGTCGATGCTGGGGAGATGCCACTCGCTCTGCGCCGCGTGCAGTGCATCACTCGCCTGTACGTGGTTTTATGCATCCAGAGCCGAGCGTTTATTGCGGATGGTGGATTCGATTCAACACACCAGCTTCCGCCTTGCGACCGCTGCCTTCCGCACTTTCCCCATTGAGAGCCTGTTGGTCGATGCTGGGGAGATGCCACTCGCTCTGCGCCGCGTGCAGTGCATCACTCGCCTGTACGCGCGAGCACCGCGCCTGCCTCAGTCGCCAACAGCTTTCACTGCATTCGCAGCTGATCACGACGGTGCCTATGCCACCGAGATACGCCAGTCATACCCTTAGCCCTTTTGGCGCTGATAGGGCTACTGCCCTACTTTTTATCGATCCTTTGTTCGTTCGAAGCTCGACTACGGATGCGGGTTTTATGCATCCACAGCCGAGCGTTTATTGCGGAAGGTGGATTCGATTCACCACACCGGTGTCCGCCTTGCGACCGCTGCCTTCCGCACTTCTCCATTGAGAGCCTGTTGGTCGATGTTGGGGAGATGCCACTCGCTCTGCGCCGCGTGCAGTGCATCACTCGCCCGTACGCGCGAGCACCGCGCCTGCCTCAGTCGCCAACAGCTTTTACTGCATCCGCAGCTGATCACGACGGTGCCTATGCCACCGAGATACGCCAGTCATACCCTTAGCCCTTTTGGCGCTGATAGGGCTACTGCCCTACTTTTTATCGATCCTTTATTCGTTCGAAGCTCGACTACGGATGCGGGTTTTATGCATCCACAGCCGAGCGTTTATTGCGGAAGGTGGATTCAATTCACCACAACGGCTTCCGCCTTGCGACCGCTGCCTTCCGCACTTCCCCCATTGAAAGCCTGTTGGTCGATGCTGGGGAGATGCCACTCGCTCTGCGCCGCGTGCAGTACATCACTCGCCTGTACGTGGTTTTATGCATCCACAGCCGAGCGTTTATTGCGGAAGGTGGATACGATTCACTACACTAGCTTCCGCCTTGCGACCGCTGCCTTCCGCAGTTCCCCCATTGAGAGCCTGTTGGTCGATGCTGGGGAGATGCCACTCGCTCTGCGCCGCGTGCAGTGCATCACTCGCCTGTACGCACGAGCACAGCGCCTGCCTCAGTCGCCAACAGCTTTCACTGCATCCGCAGCTGATCACGACGGTGCCTATGCCACCGAGATACGCCAGTCAATCCCTTAGCCCTTTGGGTTTAGGGCCAGGAAACTCCTTCGAGAGCTAGATATAGCTCTCGGGCCGGTGGCGCCCCTGGTTCTGCCCAGGACGCCACCCTGGAGGGTACCAAATTTGGCTATTTGTTGCCACGCCTCTGCTCCCAAAACTTGTACGGCACTTCAAGTATTGCGTTCGACCTTTTTGGAGCACACCTCGTGTCACGCCTGAACAGTGTTATTGTATACGGATGGCTCCAAGTCCCAAGAGGTGGTCGGCTTCCACGCAGAATCCCCTCTGTTTGAAATCAGCGGGGCTCTGCCAGGCGCTGCGTCTGTCTTCACGGCCAAGCTGGGGGCAATACACCACTCGGTACAGGAGATTACGCGACGTGCCCGGTTCGGAGACCGGATTGTGATCTATAGCGACTCACAAAACGCCCTGAGTGCTCTCGGGGCATTGGAATCTCCGTATCCCCTAGTTTGCGATATCCGTGACGCCACGGTTTTGGCGAGCCGGGCAGATGTCGAGATTATCTTTTGCTGGGTTCCTGGACATGTAGGAATTGCGGGGAATGGGCGCGCCGATGAGGGCGCCAAAGAGTCCGCGAGGACTCTGCGACCGGACCAGCGTTTCGCTCTTCCTCACACCGACTATATGGCAGGAATACGGGCAGCTCTTCGGACTGCTTGGCAAAGAAGATGGGAGACGGTCGAAGAGAACTTAAAGTTGCGTGTCATTACGCCGCGACTGTTCCCATAGACCTATCCCCCAATGCCGTGGCGGCTTCAGGTTGTTTTCTGTCGTCTCCGAATCGGGCCCACTCGTGTGACGCATTACTATTTGATGGAGAGCTCGCCTGCGTCCTGTTGCAACGACTGCGTCGTCCCCCAGACTGTTCGGCACATTCTTGTCCAATGTCCCAGTCTGGGTGATCTTCTCGCACGATACCTGTCCCGGTACCGGGATGGGCGGGGTCGCTACCGCCTGTTCTTTGTACTCGGGATGGATTCGTGCACATTGACTTGTAAACTTGTTGACTTTTGGGGGGAGGCCGGGCTTCTTCTCTTTATTTAAGGTTCTTTTTTGTTTTTTGTTTGTTATTGTTTTGATGGAAGGTTGCACTCTCCTGCACCGGGGTGAGGGGGACATCCTTCCACTACCGGAGATTGCTTCCTGATTGTTAAGTTTTTTCAATTTATATCATTGTTATGTTTTCATATTTTTATTTTAAAGTAGCCTAGTTCTAGGCTGTCGTGTCTTTCGGTGACTTATGCCAAAGTAGGTAGTTGTCAGATGGGCTCTATAAAATTAAATAAAAAAATTTAAATCCAGTAAGAACATGAAGAGGGATCAAAGACTCCGCCATTGCCTTGTCACACAAATTCTGAGCACTAGTCAGCTTATATTTTTGTTTCAAGCACAGGAGTCCGGATATTTGCTGAGCCACATGGGCTACCTGAACGTAGTTATCGGTATCTTCAGTATCCATGACAACTGCTTTTGAATACCCCTCTGACCGCAGCTTAGCATAAAGTGTGAATAGAGCTGTCTCTGCTTCTGCATGTCCGCATGTAAGATTCTGCGTTACTTCATCTGTGGTGAGGTTCCTTGCTGGTTTATCACTAGCACAATATATGAGCTCAGCAGTGGTTGAAGATGCCCTTCTTTTGAAGGCAGCCTTGATTAATGCTTGAAGGCGAACTTTATTTTCTGGCTTAACAAATAGAGCATGAAAGTTTCTACTAGAAGGAAATTTGTCCTCTAACTTCCTAAACAGATTAGGAATGGACTGAACTTTTGAAGGTGTTGTCGTTCACTCTCTTTGATGGAGAAGTCTTGCTCGTAAGAAGCTTTCACCAAGATAATACGTTCTGCATTTGTAGGTCTTTTTAGGGCAAAGTTTACAAGTTTCTCACCATTGTCTGCCCACGTTAACTTGGTTACATCTGCTTTTCTGTCTTCAATAGTAGGGGTTGTTAGACACCTGATTACTCACATGTCTACTATTGATGTGTAAACCTCCGGGTATGGCATGGATGCCATTATAGACTTTTCCTGTAGCTTAATCTTCAGCGTTTTACGCATAGTACCATTTGCATTAAATATTGAAAGGCACTCACCTGTTATTCGATGCTGCATTAAGTCTTCCATCTTTAAATCATCACTTTCCTCAACAAGTTTGATGAATGAGGCAAATGCCTTTCTCTGCATTTCTTCAGTTGGCTGTTTCAGGTTTTCACTTCCTGGCTTCTCGATTTCTTGAGTTGCAAAATTACCTCTTTTACTACGTAGTATTCGAGCATTGAGGGACTTTGTTTTTGAATAAACTCTTGCATTTACAAATTCTTTTACTCTCCTTTCTCCATCAGCCTGTGCAGACTTCAGATCGGCAAATAGAACTAGAGGAAGGTTTGAATTCCAGATTATAGGGTTGTTAGTGTCTGATCTGACTGGTCAAATTGATCGCAATGGAACTCTGTGAGGAATGCACTGATATCCTGTAAAGATTGTTCATCTATCTTCATCTTCCTTGGGGCACAATCGGCATGCTTTCTTGAACTTTGCCTCTTGTGTTTTGCGTAACGATGGACACAGACTCTTATCCGGTTTACGTTATTAACATTCCGTGTGTTTGACAGCAGTTGCTTCACATTCTTCAGAATAGCCAACCATCCAGACTTGCGTTAGGATAGTTCGGTACGGGACAATTCGGTACCGGACAATTCAGTACCAGACCATTCGGTACTTATACAATTCGGTACGAGGACAATTTGGTACCAGTATTTATTAAAATGTAAATAAATTGAAATAAAACACAAATAAGATATATACTGTAGAATGTAGATAGTTTTTTTAAATAATATTTTCATATATTTATTCCTCATCTTTTCTTGCGATATTGCATTAATTTTCATCATATATATATATATATATATATATATATATATATATATATATATATATATATATATATATATATTAGTAATAGAAGAGGTGAAAACTAGTTTTACTTTCTCTTTATTATTAACATATGGCCCTTAAACCTCTTTGGCAACATTAAAGCCTGGCAAAATATAACCTTTTTCTGTCATTCGAAATTAGTCTGTATTGGAGTGTTAAAAGTTATGGTTGTGCTGACCCATTTTAATGGCTGAAAGTGTAAAATCTGAAAAAGGGAAAGATAAACTAATCGATAGTGAAAATTATGTGTATCACAAACATAAAACAAATAAAGACAATTCCAAAATATATTGGAGATGTGAAAATAGAGTTTGCAGAGCAAAGCTTCATTCTGACTCTAACTATAAAATAAATATAATAATAATAATATAATAAATATAATCTAATCTATATAATAAATATATGTGCCCAGATAAATAAATATTTTTGTGTTTTGAAGTTATTATTTTGAAGTTTTATTCCTTTAATGAGAAAACAGGGAGCGAATTGTCTTGGTACCGAATTGTTCTAGTACTGAATTGTCCGCGACCAAATTTTCCATGACCGAATTGTCCGAGACCGAATTGTCTAGGATCTCAGTGTCTGGAGACCATTCAGACTTAAGCTTGGATCCTTTATTCATCGTTGATTCTATCCCTATGTCAAGGATAATACTTGAGTAGGGTTTACCCGTCATTGACTATGCAAACATACCCCTCTCCATGAATTGTGCTTGGATATGGGGAAGACTTTCCAGGACTGCTATGAAATCTGGAAGATGGCGCCCATATCTATCGTTATCATAGATACACATCCAAGGAAGCATCAAATTTAGTAAGGACTTGAAATCGATCCAGTTTCTTTTCCTTAGAGCATGGATATTTTAAGTCGGTATCTCTACCATTTCTAAGAATGATATCCAGAATTTTGCTTGTGGAACACCGTCTAAGGTTTTGAATAGGGAATCATCAACCTCTGAGATTGGAATTGTTTTCTAACCCAGCATGTGCATTATTAAGTTCTTGTTGGTCTACTGAACATGGTAATTTACTAAGAGATGCCTAGATCTTGCCAGACTGTGGTGGCTTTAACCAAGTAATAAGATTAAAGAGAAGATCATTTAATTCTTCATTTTCTTCTAACTCATGTATGTATGGAGCTCAAGGAACAAATTTTGTTTTGATGATCTGATCTCTGAGTCGTCCAGCTATATTCTTCACCAGCTGATCGTCGCTCATACCTAGAGAGGATATTTCAGCCTCAAGATATGAACCTGTAGCTCTCGTATCATATACCAGTTCACTTGCATTGTTCTGACTTCGATCATGAAATGCTATATCACCTCCAAATTCCTTGATCAGAATTTCCTTCAAGAAACTGGACCTTACTGTGGAATAATAACCATAATTTGAAGTAATGTGTTTGTAATCCGTTAGTAGACCTTGCAGTGTACGGATTTCATGATTTACAAAGATAATTTGACGGACATGATGAATGACGATTTCTTGGGCCTCTCAAAAATTAACCTGTTGCAGATGATCTGTATTTTCATCAGACAAAGAGTTCTTCATAGGGTTGCTTACATAATTGCGCCAACATTAACGATGATAACGAATTTTCAATCCAAATGCCGTTTGACTCTCTGGGATAGATGCAAGGAGGGCATTCAACCTTCCTCTTACAGGCTCATCTGACAGGCAAACTGTATACATCTTGAACCGGCTCCATGCGTCTTCTGTTGACAGCAGCGAAAGTTTGGATTTACCAGGATTACTGTTTTTTTTGTGGTCCCTTCATTCACCAGGCACAGAGACTCTTGTCATGAACCAATTCAGTACTTGAACGAAGCTTTTTAGGCACATTTCCTGGCAGTTGCTGACTTGAAGTTGATGCTTGAGCTTCTTCTTCATATTCAGATTTTCATTTACGATTATGTGTTTGCTGAATATAGCGATTACTGCTGAACTGAGTGAAACATTTACTATGCATGTGCAGGCCTTTAGACCCCTTGTCCCATTCCACCGCAGAATGGGCATGCTGAAATTTATCAAGTTCTTTCCACCGAAAACACTCGCTCCTGAGATTCTCCCACGTTGTATCAGATGTATTGTCCATACTTTCATCAGCTATACAGGGTTGCTGACATAATATACACTTTAATTCAGGCCCTGGGTTAAGCACATTACTATCTCATCTATTTTCCATGCTTAACGAATATTCAAGTCCTTCTATTTCAATGATTCAGAATCTTCTTCTATTTCAATGCAATAGACGCGCAACGAGAAAACAAAAATCTTGATCAGTTATAATTGTTGGTTTTCATGCATAGTATGAATATCTCTGTAAAGAATTTAGATTGGGAGGTAAATGAAATGACTATTTATATTTTTTAAGAACACAATTGTAGTTTAATGGTAAAAGTGAGAGATACCTTGAATTCAACAAAAAGGTATCTTCTTACCCACAAAATTATTATGATGCCTTGACAGATAACAGATTAACCCTTTAGGACTCTGATATGCTGCGAACGTGATGGAGATAATTCTTTCCGCTTCAAGAGTTTCCTGAAAAATAAGCAAGATATTAAAAACATGAGTTTCATGTTTTATAACTCACAGCTTTCTTTTTTCGAATTTTAGTTCTTTTCATACAACTTTAATTTAGAAAATAAATATTCTTAGGGAAAAAGATTACAATTTCAACAAACGAATATAATGGACGAATCATTTTAAGAGCATATGTGACCGTAATTAGGATACCAAGATTTTTCAATGGATTTAATAGAACCTGGTGGGAATTGACAACTAAATTGTCCCTTTTGGCCATCCACTGCAAGAATTATAATTTTATCAGTTTTCTAAGAGAGCGGTGGCTGCCATTTTGAAAACGCCTAAAATCAACACTTTCCCGCTATTTTGGTAAGATGTTTGGGAGATCATTTTTTTTAGTATCAGTTGCCTTTGCTAAATCCACTGAGAAACTTTGGTATCCTTAAATTGGCTACGCAACCCCCGAAGATGACTCTACTAATAGCGCAAACCTTAACACACCAGAAAATAGGAAGCATGATACACTATTAAAAAATAACAAATAAATAGATAGACACTCTAGTAAACAGCAACATGTGGACATTCCAGTATCACCAACGTTAGAGCTGGCCGGCTCACCAGACTAAATTTCTCCTCTTTGTTTCAAGTTGTATCTTCTATTTCCCAAGTTTTATGCTCTTCCTGACACCGGTAGCTGAAAGTTTAACCAAGGCCACTCGATATTTCACCCCTTTATCGCCAAAATAAACAAGGAATTCAACATCAGTGAATCATCATTTTGCTGTTTGATATCTACAGTTACTGGTAAAATAAATAAGTATCTGAGAAAACTGCCACTAGCGCTATTAGGATTGACTCTCATTGCGCCTTACTGCTGCCACTTCTAACTAGTTATTCCGATTTTTTGACTTTCTCATCTCTATCAACACTCACTCTTTGGCTGCCCCACAGAAATATCCATTAAAGAGATCTTTTTCACCGGTCCGCTGTGATCCTCTCCATTTCCTTTTCTATGATGGCTGCATGATGTGGTCATAGTCTCATCCCAACTGGGCTGTTAATTTGTGAAGGCACTGAATGATGCTGGTTTAAGGAATATTCTACAGCCAATAAAAATGTCAAGACGTCTCAGGCAAGTGACGCGCTTCAACCCGTATCGCGAGAACGTTCATAGTTCTATGACGTTATGGGTCATCCAAAGATCACAGAGGAACAAATAAATGCCTCTGTGCATGGAGGATGCAAGTCTGATATTCAAACCCTCGAGTGGGCGGCGTATTCATTTAGTCCATCATGATTCATCCATCGAGAGAGGACTACTAGTGCTCCTTTATTTATCTCATCCTCCATGGTGTATTCTCAAAACCGAGCTTTCTGAACTAAGTTGAAGGGATGAACCATTACTTTTTGCAACACATTAAACCCTCAAAAAACTTTTTTTTGAAGATGACTCACGAGATAAAAAAATTAAAGAACGGAAACGAGTAGATTAGTACTTTGCCCGTTAAATGGAAAAGACAAACCGACTCGCATCAAAGTCATCAGAAATATTAACACTGACACGAGTTAAGCACTTCGACACCCACTCGGGCAACGCAGCACTTTGCCATAACGATGTGAACCAAGAGAGCCTAATTAGCGTTAGGGCCCGCACGAAATTAGAAAAATTCAGTCTAAAATCAGTAATACCCGCAGAACTATGGCACTACACACAGATTAGACCCTTTAATCAATGAAAGTACTCATTAGTAAATAAAAAACCGAACTGGTATAAAAATACCAATGAAATAAAATCACAGAATTGGGTAAATATGAAACCAAGGCATCGTTTATCGAACTAGTGTTTTGCGAAGTCAAACATGGCCACAAAGCATTCCAAAGAGGAAAGGTATATATCGATTATGCCCTGCTACAAAAACTGCTACGCCCTAAAGACTCACTTATCAAAAAGCACCGGATGCAACTGGGCTGACTAGAGAAGTAGGAAGATAGCGGAAAACTTCCACTCTATCCTTTCTAAGGATTGTTCCCCCCAAAAAAATTGCAGACGTCTGGTAGAACAACTGGAGGAATAAAACAAATTCGAGAGCAACAATTTGAACTCTAAAGAGGGAGAGGTATAGAAAAAACCATCTGGATACAGGTTGGTTTGGAAACGGACGAAAACTAACGGAGAAGGATGATAGTCGGTACAGGGACGTAAGATAAGAAAAGGCATTTGACTAGATCTGGAGAGATAGCTTTAAAGCCAAACTCATTCGGTTTGTAATTAAGGAAAAATTAATAAGATTTCTAAGCAGCAAAAGAAACTCAAATAGTTCAAAAGGGATTAAAATGGCCAATAATTTTGTCTCAGTCACGGAGTTTCCCGTAGTAGCTGCCTGTTACCAGTCATATATACACCTACATTCTACCTAAGCTAACGTGTCCCAACTCTCTCTATATAACCTGAAGCAAATGGTAACCACTCCGTCGAATTTAGCGTAAATAATGTTGAGAAAAAAGCAACATCAATACGTATGAGAAGAGATGGAAGATCAGGAACAATTTGCAGAAAATGATAATAAAGTAAGAACCAATTAATATTGAGGTGCAAAGGTTCAAATATGACAATAACTGCCGCATTCTGTATCATCTACCAAACTCAGTGGGGGTTATATGCCTCACGAGACGACATTTACTAACATTGTACTGAGTAGGCTATGCTCCCTTATTAAGTTCCAAAAATCAATATCAATGAAAAATAAAAATAACTCTGTATCTCACTTAATTAATCACTCTTCACCTGATATTAGATTCACGCCTCATTAAGGTATATTAGGTCTAGAATAAAGCAGTGTAATGGACTACAGTAAAGGCAACTAGACCTCCTCTCACAAAACAATTTTACAACACTTCCGACTTAGAACCAGTAAACATTGTACTAAGAAACAAGCCGCAAATCCTGGTTGAGTAATGAAGGAATACTGAAGGAAGAACTCAGGCATGAACTGCAATTAGGGTAAATTAAAACTCATTGACAGTTCGTTAATACAATTCAGTTACAGAGAGAGAAATAGTAACTTTTTTACAACCTAATCAGTGATTTCATATAAAGAAGTTAGTCTTAGATAAATACTAAAAAGGGGAATAAATAAATAAATGCAAAATAACAAACTAATAAGTGAAATGAAATAATAAAAATCAAAGAGAAAATATATATAACATAATATGCATAGATATTAGATGAAGAGTAATGAAAACAAGGTCTGCTGACCAAAAAGGCGCGTGCCCTCACTTATTCTGATTTTTATGTCCTTACGACTTTGAAAAATTTCAATATTTCCCGGAGTAATCTTGGGAGAACCTTGGCAATTCTATCATTCGAAAGAGAATGTAAACACCTTAAGGGTTTTAAATTTCGTTAGAATCGGCCGAATAGTTATGATGTTATTCCTAAAAAATCTAATTCCCTAGCTAACCTTGGGTGACTTCGGCAATTATATTATTTGAGAGGGAATGTAAAAAATATAAAGTTTGCAAATTTTGGTAGAATCAGCCGAATAGTTATGATGTTATTGCAAAAAAAACTAATTCCCGGGCTAACCTTAGGAGGATCTTAGAATTATACCATTCGAAATAAAATGTAAAACAACATAATGGATTCAAATT
Source organism: Ceratothoa steindachneri (assembly GCA_963969495.1). Lineage (NCBI taxonomy): Eukaryota > Metazoa > Arthropoda > Malacostraca > Isopoda > Cymothoidae > Ceratothoa > Ceratothoa steindachneri. Next base: position 86,470,538 of record OZ018319.1, on the reverse strand, counting down.
TCATTAGAAACGGCCAAATAGTTATCATGTTATTGCCCAAACCAACTAATTCCTTGTCTAACCTTGGGAGGACTTTGACAATTATATCATTCGAAATATAATGTAAAACAACATAAGGGTTTAAAATTTCTTTAGAATCTGCCGAATACTTATGATGTTATTGACAAAACCATATAATTTCCGGGCTAACGTGGGAGGAATTGGCCAATTGTATCATTCGAAAGAGAATGTAAAACAACATAAGGGTTTCAAATTTCGTTAGAATTGGCTGAATTATTACAATGTTATTAAAAAAAATCAAAACGTGGACCGACTAACTGATAGACCGATATAGTGAGATGTAGAGTTGCCGGCGACTAAAAAGTCAACTTTCTAAAAGTTTATTAAAAAGCAGAACTAAATTATATTAAAATATATATATTTTTTAAAATTAAAATGGAGGGCCTTAACTTTTTGTCACAACTCATTTATAGAATTGGAAAGGCAAAAAAATGGTCACACCCTAATTGCATAGTCGAGAATAGTATAGCATAGCACATTATAGCATAGTATAACATAGCATATTATTGCATAGTGGTATTTATCATATTATAACATAGTATGACATGGAATAGTATATTATAGCATAACATATTATAGTATAGCATAGAAAAGATAGTATTGTAAAGTATAATATAGTATAGTATATGTAGTATAGTATCTTTTAGCATAGTATAGCTTGGCATAGCATATCCTAGTATAGCTTGGTATTGTCTAGAATAGTATAACATTCTATAGCATAGCCTAGTATAGTCTCGAATAGTAGCCTGGCAAAACCTAGCTTATCGTAGGATAGCTTACCATAGTATTACCTCAACTAGCATAATAAAGCCTACTATAGTATAGACTAGCCTAGCTTGCCTAACATAGTAAATTCTGCCTAGCCTAGCATAGTATATCATAGCATAGTATAGTATAGGATAGTATAACAGAGTAGAGTATGTCAAAGCATAGCCTACCATAGTATGGCCTAGCCTAGCCTATCATCGGATAGCCTAGTCTAGCCTAGCCTAGCTTAGTATAACTAAGTCTATTCTATGATTCCCTATAATATTACAACTTACCATACCATACTCTAGCGTAGCTAGCATAGTATAGCCTAGCCTTAGATAGTATAGTTTAGCCTGACATATTATGACTTAGCCTAGCTTAGAAACCATATCCTAGAAACCATAGTAAAGCCTATCTTAACAAAAACTAGCCTAATATAGCCTTGTACAATCTAGCATATATAGGATCCTAGCCTAGTATAGTATATCATAGCCTATCTTACCCTAGCAAAGCCTCACTTATCCTAGCCTGGTATAGCGAAGACTAGCCTAGTGTAGCATAGCTTAGTATATCATAGCCTAACCTAGCATACCATAGCGTAGCCTAGCCTAGTATAGCCTTCCATGCCCTGCCTAGCCTAGCATTAACTACCCTAGACATGTATAGCCGAAACTATACTACTATACCCTAGTTAATCATAGCTTATTATTGTCTATCTTAACATATGTACTATATGCTAATATGCTATCCTATTATAGCATATTATAGCCTAAATTAGCATAGTATATTTTACCCTTGTACATTATATCTTAACATAGCTTAGCATAGTATAGCCTAGCCTATAATATCCTAGCATAGCATAGCCTATTCTAGGCTTGCCTAGCAGAGTATAGCATATTATAAGCCTAGTCTAGTCTAGCAGAATATCGGCTGAAAAGTTATGATGTTATTGCAAAGAAAATATAATTTCCGGGATAACCATAATAGTACTTTGGCAATTATATCATTCCAAAGAGAATGTAAAAAAATATAATGGTTTTCAATTTAGAATCGGCCGAATAGTTACAATGTTATTACAAAAACAAAACAATAAAGCAAAACTCGGACTGACCGACCGATCGACATAGTGAGATGTACATTCGCTCTCGAACTGACTCGCACGCGACTAAAAATAATAAAAAGAAATAAAATCTCAACTATCAAAATAGGAATCAAACAAACAAAGACAAAATCCAACAACCTGAGAGGATAGATTCGCATCAACTGGTAATTTTACATTATTTTCTCAGAAAATGATTTTTTCGTAAATAATTATTTATATGTAAATTCAGCGCAAACGCATAAATAGTCAATCAGTTATACAATTTCAAGCCGATTGGTTTGCTATTTCCTTTGAAAACGCTGAATTCTCCAGTTCAGCATAAATGCGGGTAAATCTTTGCCGATGAGCATTCCCTCTCTGTATCCTCTCCTATACCGTTCTTTTTGAGCTTGATCAAAAGACTCCTCCGAGTATAACTCTCTTTTTCGTTTGATGCCGCCTATGCTGTATCAGTTTATCGAATCCGATCTCTCGGCCTTTCAGCCTAAATTAAAATTGACTCATGGCTTAAATGCTAACAACCTCTGTAGTGTATTATGTCATTATGGATTAAGTAAACATTCCTTAAACAATTCTAGTTCTAGTTAAACTAATATATAAGCTCTGCAATTTTTTTTGAGGTGAGTTATTTCTCGGCGTTCTATAGTCTCACCCTTTACCTAAATATCCCACTTCATATCGATCCCTTAGAGACTTGGGAACTTATTTGAATTTCGTTGACAAAATAAAAAATACCCTAAATATCTCTCTTTAAAATGCTACTCGGAAGATAGTAAAAACTCTACCTAGTGTAGTTGTCTCCCTACTTCCTCTTTGGCAACGAAGATATTGGTTGTGTAATCGATCAAGCTACCTTTCAAAAATTGGGGTGAGTATCTTTTAGAACGAAGTTCGTCATCGACAGGAACAACGGTTGCACCCACCAATACTAAAGCATAGCACCTATAGAGACACACAAAGACCACGCACGAGTCGTGAATAAACAGCTCGCTTTACATTAGTATATAGATAACCGATAATTTTTTTTATCAAACCTGTTTTCGTAGGTTGAAATCAGTTTATAAGTACTCTTTAACTATCCTTGAACAACGAAAATATATGGTCTCTGTTTTTTCAATGTTGTTTCAGATTTCGAAGTGTATATTCATCCATAATCCAAGTATATTATCATTTAATGAATTCAGACTTACGATTGATTTTCCTTTTTAGGTCACCCGTGGACGAACAAAGTAGGACTGTGGTTGCAAATATGACCTCGCGCGATCCTCAGATTTTGATGACGAGATTAGCTCCTGAATAAGACTACCTTGTCATGGTAACTGCTGTAAATTCAATGCAAAGTTCTCGGCCATACATCATCGAAGAGTTTGCCCTCAAGGTGGCTGAGAAAAATTAAGTAATTTTATCTTTGATACTTTAACTATTCCTTTCATAGTGGATCCCCGATATCTGCATTTTGAAGAGTGAACTATTTTTTAAATTTTAATATTCTCCGTTTCACTATTATCCTAGAATCTATAACGCGATTTCCTTCTTTGTGCACTTATCTCTCATGCTTCCTTAATTTTCATAATTGATTATTACTTAATGTGGTGGAGGCAATTAGTTAACGGCTGCCTATGTTCCATTGCATTAGTTAGGTTCTAGCCGGTCGCCAGTAAAAATAAAGTAAAAACTCTTTTATAAAATTCATACAATACTGGATTTTCCCCCCGAAATTGAAAGAATATTTAAGATGTTGAATAAATTATTTTAGTTATTAAAAGCCTTTTATTCTTCGACTGTAAGGAATTTTTTTTATTAGTTTCATTGACGAGCAGTCATCGATGACTTCTTGCTTTTTATTTGAAGTAAATTTCCAAAGTTTTTCCAATACATTTATTGCAATTTTATAATATAGTTTGACATTTGTCTTGACGACTCGAGCAAAGTACTTAGCAACAGCATCTTTCAACCGCCTAGAGATATGAACAGAATATAAACTTACTTTAAATAAGTTGACGGTAAGTTTGGGAACACCTCCCTATGTAAATCTCAACTTGACTTTTATTAAAATGATGCCATGCCGCGTCGTGGCTTCGGTACGGATGAATATAATTTCTTACCACTATTATTTCCATCTAAGGGGATTTTATGTTACGCCTCATATCTTTTGAACACACCTTATAAATAATAAAGTGTTTTCCACAAAATTGCTTTAACGAAATCATGTTCTTTATTTACAAGGATCTTCATATTCCAAAGGAAATTATAAAGAATTCACCTCCAAATTGTTTTCACATTTTGACTTATATTTCCAATTAACTTTGACAAATTGATCAAGGTGGTTTTGTATTGGTTTCTGTATATTCAGGTATTGCATGATATGGCTCTGCCAGGGAGATATATTTTGCATGTTTGTTTCTAGCAATACTTTATCGAGGAAAGGAAGCCAACTTTTTTAATATGAACGCTCTTGTTACTACTTTAGTATCCACCTGTTTTAAGGTTATCCGTAAAAAGAACTTAATGTAAGAGGTAAAGTTTCTGAATATTTTGGCATTAATATTAGGGAATAAAGCAGTGAGTAACAACTAGAAATATATTGAAATAAAAATGGGCTAAAATCGACACAGACTGAAGTTGGGAGATCTGCGAGGATTCGACCAAAGTAAATAGTTCAAGGACTGGTTGGGTTTGATTGTTCATAGACCATTAGGAGTATAGTGAAATAAGACGCCTATTCACATATTCTTCATCAAAACTTTTGAATTTGCAAGGTTAGTATTGTGATCGTTAAAGACAATTTGATTCACGTTCACTCGTATGTTCTCTGTTCCATCCTGCTTTACCCTTTTCCACCCTTCGTTTCGCTCTGTGTTTGGGACAGTAGAGATACAACAGCACATTGCCAGAAAAAGCTGAGGAGATAATGTCAAGCATGAGCAAGTGATAGACACTAAAAAGTGTTGTTCCCTCCATTGCATTAAAAAATAGGTCTCATGAAGCAATTTGTTAGAGCTCTTAACAAAGAGTTTGTTGCATTCTAATATCTCCAAAATTTCTTTCCCAAACTCTTTGAGGCAAAGGTGAAAGCTAATGTCTTTGTTGAGTACAAATCAGGAAAATCACAGAGTGTGTAGAATTTGCTGAAAAAGCTACCCTACAAATGAAAAACAAGCCTGAAAGAGTTTAGTTTGGGTGTATCAGGGTTTGGGGAGCAACCACTACAAGGCTGACTATTATCTGGAACTGGTTCAAAACTTAGTGAAAATCTATGACCTATAGACTGGAGAATGTCCCTGAACTTGTACATCCTTAATGTCTATCTTGACATATTCAAGGAGAATATGAGAGCATACTCAGAGGAGTAAGTGAAGCGCTTGCATCAAGATATACTGAACTTTGAACATGTGTAGATACCAAGGAGTATACAATAAAAACATGATAGGAGACTACGTTTGGGGACTTGTAAAGTTATTTACATCACAAAGGCAAATCACAGAAAACTTCACTTATAACTTTTATAGTTGTTACCTGCGGCGAAGTGCCAGGTCAAGGCGTCGCTTTTTTACAAAAGGCCTAAGGTTCAATTGTACCCATTGAGAGCCATAAAATGACTCATATGGTCATGAGACATGGTTATTCACCCTGGAGATTTCAAATCTGACATCGAATTTGGCACTGGGTTGCACCATTTTGTGGCAGAAGCCTTATTTAGCCATTCGAAGGCAATTGTAAGCGATTTGAACCATGGGAAACGATCAGTGCAATAACTATTTATCATAAGATCACAAAACGTCGCAGGTCTTTGGAACTTTCCCTCTGTGTTTTTATATATTTCTAGTGGAAGTTACAATAAAATTTCATGGATTTATCTTTGTGTTTTAGTTTTCAGCCCTACAATTGGTGAAAAAACAACATTTGCCATTTTTAGTCAAATTTCATCATACAACCCACAAAAAACAAAGTTTAGGACAAATAATGGCTATTTTATATTGTTTTGCTAGAAAATGAGTTGGAAAATAATATTTCCTGACAAGGAAAAAATATTGCGTTACATAGCGTTATACATATTTATATTTTTAGACAAAATATGACCACTGCCTGAAAAACTTTCTCATCAGTTTTTAACTCCTAGCTCGAAATTTTTATCAGTCATTAAAAACTATTTGCCCTATTTAGTCGCGGGCGATTCTTCATTTCGCTATGTTCATCGGTCCCATTTTGCTTTTTTTGTTTTTGTAATAACATTGTTCATAACTATGTAGCCGATTCTAACGAAATTTGAAACCCTTCTGTTTGTTTACAGTTTTTTTCGAATGATATAATTGCCAAAGTCCTCCCAAGGTTAACCTGGGAATTATTTTGTTTTGTCAATAACAACATAGCTATTCGGCTCATTTTATGTTGTTTTACATTCTCTTTCGAATGATATAATTGTCAAAGTCCTCCCAGGGATAGCCAGGGAATTATTTTGTTTGCGCAAAAACATCATAACTATTGGCTGATTCTAACGAAATTTGAAACCCTTATATTGTTTTACGTTATCTTTTCAATAATATAATTGCCAAAGTCCTCCTAAGGTTAGCCAGAGAATTATTTTGTTTTGGCTATAACATCATAACTTTTTGTCGATTTTAACGAAATTTGAAACCCTTATGTTGTTTGATATTCTCTTTAGAATGATAAAATTGCCAAGGTTCTCCCAAGGTTACTCCGGAAATTAATGAAAGTTTTGAAGGTCGTAAGTTTATAAATCAGAATAATTGAGAGCACCAACCTTTCGTTCAGTAGACCTTGTTACTTTTATGTGTACTAATCTACCTGACCCTCCTCTCCTGTGCAAATCTTGGGGCTGTTTTTAATCAGCTTATTACTTTATTTATTTTTATAGGACCTACCAATTTAAAATCGTTAATAATAATCGATATTTTTTTAGAAATATGATATATTGACCAGGAGTGGCAACCATAAGTAAAACTAAAACCATGTACGACAGAAGTGGTTATACGGGATCAGCGCTATTAATTGCCCCCTAGTAACGACTTTTCGTTTAATGCCGCAGTTCTTTTCAAATATTACTGCAGCTGTTTAACGCTGGCTAAATTTTTGATTGTGAAATCATGGAAAATTAGCTTTAAAAGAGAAAAATAGTTTTTTATTAAGTTTAGAAAGAAAACTAATGAGACCAACTTTACTCATGAAGTACGGACATATGAAAATTAATTCAGAGGAAACCGTAATATTGGTAAGGGTAATGTACGGAGACTATTCTAATAAATCTTTTTAATTCTAAATGCTTTGTATGGATAGTCCGGGCTCGTATTTTGAATACCTAGGAAAATATTTATATAAGTATAGATAGAAACTCAAAAGTATCGAGTCGAACTCATTTGAGAAGAAATAAGAACCTTCTTTTTAAACTCGTTCACGTTTCCTGTGATAAAATATAGGAGTACATCGGGATGTTATAGATATTTTTTTCGTGCTCATTATTTTTTGGAAGCCATGAGATGGTAACAGTAAATTTATGTGGTTCATGTTAGCAATTATTTGAGAAGTGTGGGCGAGCAAATTGTTTTGTAATACTGATATTGCGAGATAACACTTCCTGTATCAGATAAAGTTGCCTTAAATAGACATGATGAAATCCCAAATTGGGAGATTTTTAATGTATTAGTTTCTATAATTCCATTTTTATAATGATTTTTACTTTTTTTACCTTAGAAGTCTTGAACTGGAATTCTGTGAGGGATCCTAACATTGTTGCTGTGAATATTAAAAATTCTTCAAATTGCGAGCTATTCATGATCTGCTGCTTCGTTCATTTTGAATTAACTAATTGGGTACAATTACCTCTTTATCGAGGTGATTGCCCATCGTCCGTTATCATTTTCATTCCCGGCTTCACAACTCAACATTTATGCATTCTATCCTTGACGATGTGATAGTCTACTCCAGCTACCTCTGATGCGGAACAGGTGCCCCCCTCCTCCCCTTCCCATGGGGTCACGAAGTTTCCACAATTGCAGGTTAGTGTCATAAAATATAATACTACCAGGACCCTTCCACCCCTTCCTCTCGAAGACCTGCCTCTGAGTTCTTCGGGATCACCAGCGAATGAGATTCTGATCTTTATGTGAATTGCACATCCAGTCGGAGAATCTCTTCCACGAGTTGGAGACAAACAGCGCAACTTGGTAGTGTGAGTAAGATGGACATCAGAGCCATTTGTCCCTCCCTTCGTTAACGATAACTCCAGACCGAAAGATGAAAGACACATGAAGATCAGAAAGACAACTGATGGTGAGCTCGAAAACACCACGATACCGTATCAGTACCTATTGTGGAATAAATCTCTCCACGAGATGATGAAATTCACATAAAGATCAGAATGCCATTCGCTGGTGAGCCCGAAGAACTCAGAGGCAGGTTTTAGAACGAGGAGAGAGGGGGAGGGTCCAGGTAGTATTATATTTCATAAAACTACTCCATTCTTCTCCAATTTCCGTACTAAATCAGAACACACTACGTTTCACAACTTCGTTTTCGTCTTTCTTCACTGCATGCATTCCCTGTATACATTCCGTTCTTACTCTATCTTTCTCTTACCCAACATATCTCTCTAGTCATCCATTTACACTTGCTCTCTCTTCCTTTCTCTTTCTCTCTTTCTTTAACTCTCCTTTTCCTTCTATGCCAGTGTATCACCTTCGGACCAACGACCCTCATGCCAGCTTCTTACACATTTCACACTTGTAGTCCATTCGCAGAGTTCAGGGACAGATGAGAGAGAAGACTCCTATTGTGATGTGAAAGCCGGAAGGGAAATGATAACGGTGTTTCGATTGACTATATACATGCTGCTGTCTGTGAAGCTACTTACCCCCGCGAAGGTGAATATCATCGTATTCGCCGAATGGGCGGCCGTCTCACTACGCCGCTGAAAGTTTAATGTTCGGGCTGGTGAGTATTTAACCCCCGCCTCGACGTCAAAAATCCAAATCACTATCAACTCGGCGAGCGAGAACTCCACAACGAGAGTGTTATAGTAAGAAGAATGAATTAGATTGAAGAGAATCAATAAGGGATTAAATGAGTTGCCGATTTTGTTGGACTTTGTACATAAAGTTCCAAACAACTATTATGTATGTTGTAGGGTAACCCTACAATCAGTCTTGTGAAATGAGCCCTTCTGGAATTCAGGTCACAGGAAAGACTCAGCCAAGTCACAGAGAAATTTATTGACGCAGGATCAGGCGAAATTCCGTCTTTAAAATTTGGCTGTTTATCGAAAATTAACGCATGTTTTTTAGTTGTTTTTTTTTTAGCTTGTATTAAAACTTTTATATCCCCCTGTATTTTGGTTATCCAATTCCCTTGTCTAATTTATAATTTGGTTGTAGTTACATCTAGTGTGAATAAATAGTCGTCGTTTTCTATTTGATCTCTTATATAAGTGTGTATAATTCTTTTAGAAAAATAGAAAGAGATTTTTGTAATTTAAAGTGACAGGACATACAAGTCTGACCGCCGTTAGTTTCAACTATATACCCCAAATATAACCAGAATGCACTCTAATGCAAATTTTCAGAACTTTACCACCACATAACGTATCACAAATTATTACCACGAGCTAATAAGCCTGAGATTGGTTGTCAATAAATTAACACATTTATTCGTGTTCTTAAAATTAAGCCTTTTCAGGAAGGCTTATTTCATGGCGATTTTACATGGCTGGTAACAAGAGGAGAGAGTTTTCTTCTCATCTTTTCCAATCTAAAGCCTTGCTGCCACTTATGGAATGGGAGGGTAAAATTAGCTGTTGTTCTCGTAGATCTTGACCATGAAATGAGATGAAAAGAAAAGTGGGAAACGAACAGCTCTCCCGACCCCTCTCCCCCTCCACCCTTGGCCTTCAAAAGGGTGACCAAAAGGGGGAGGGGCGAGGTTCAGTACACTTTTGTATTCCTACGCTGCCACACTGTCCAGAGCATAAGTATGCTCCAGGCAAGGTGAGTCCGGTGAGTAAGAGTGGAGAGGGAGAGCAACAAGAAAGTTTAAGGATAGGACAGCGAGGAACTACATATAGTAGGTGACAGCAAAGTAGACTTAGTCGGGAGACCTAAAGCTTAACGTGGAATGAGAACCACGATGTGTAACTTGTATCTACTCTAGATTGTTGCTGTTTATCGTGAACCCTGTTCCACGTATCTACTCTGAGTCCCGTTAATAAAGAATAGTTTCTAAAAACAGAAGGAAGTAAGAGGTTTGCAAAGCGCTGCAAGATTTTCTATTTCTGTCTATTGTAATTAGTTATAGTTAGCGTAATTTATAGAAAAGTTTGTTTCTCGTGACAACAAGCATCTCTTTTTCTATCTCTGTCTATGTGTATCTTTCTCAGTCTACTTTTTGATTATATAGGCGTTTAAACCGTTATTAATAATCAATCTTATTAATACTGTTGTAGAATTCTATCCCTCTATCTATTTTGTTATTTTCCTAGTTTGAACATAATTGTCTATATGCTATTCTCTGATGATACTTCCGTTATCCAACTAATCTTAGTCGTCGTCTAGTAATCTTCTTCTTTTTCTTCTCTAGGTCTATATTTTTTCTTCCTCTTCCTCTCCTCTTTCGTCAAGCTTTGTAAACTTAAGAATAACCTGTGTGTACTCCACTCTTCTCTATGAGCAATATGGTTAGTTAAATTATTGCCTATTTCGTTCTGTCTTTTCTAAGTTTTCTTGTCTCTTTTTTTTAATTATACTGTTGATTGGCTTTATCTTTGCCTCCTTAAGAAGGCTTCTTTATTTTCATAGTTCTCCTCTTCTAGTGATTTTTCTTAATTAAGTACATAGCTTTGTTCTGTACTCTTTGGAGTCTTAGTAAGTTTCCCCCTCGAGATTGTGTACATGGTATGCTTGGATAAATAAAAATAACCGTGGATTATATTATTGCTCGAATTCATCTCCCTGATGTCTTCCTATATCCACATAATCAACATAAGCAGGTCTTTCCATTTCTTAATCGCATAATAATCTTTCAATCTTGTTATTCATTCCCAGTCTGAATATCTTGATCTGGAAGGGTTTCGCACATTTGTGATGAATATCATCCTTGTTATTTTCAGCTCTTTGGGAAAGTATCCCGTGTTCACGCAATCAATGAAAGGAAATGTTTCTTACTTTCTGCACTATGGCCGGGGAATCTTCAGGTAGTCGAAACTGGTTAGTCCTAATCTGCTTGGGTCTCTTTAAGCGGAAGCTCTGATTGTTTCTTTTATACCCTCTCATGAAATCACTACATCTGTTCCATCATTGTTGTTTCTTCCTTCCTTAACAAAGGGAAAGAGGTATGTTCTCGTGATTTCTACATTTAATTCATCTACGAATTTGGGTTCGAATTCAATTTCATAGTTCCCATTCTCTTCCTTGCTTATTTTGAACACATTTTTCAATGCTCTTTGAACAATGTCTATTTCTGCCTCGTCTTCTAAAACGTTGTTCCCTGCGTCCTTAATTATCATTCCATAATTTACTGTGCGTAGCTGTCGTAGAATCAGGTAGTCCTCCCTCACCTCTGCTGCCCTCCATTGATGTGGGAGAAGGGGCGACAAACAAATATAGGGCAATGTCTTCCTCTTAAGTACGAGGGAATTAAAGACGAGTTCAAATTCTAATATTGGCCGAATTTGATACTATTTCAATAGGCTTCGAGTGGTTATAGGATACAAACAAGCGAAACAAAATAATCTTTAATACTATACAAACAACAAATGAGATTAACAAGAATGATGCCTTTAACAATACGTTAATAGTTTAGCAAATAAAAATTGAATTGAATTTACAAAGAATGATATTGTCTGAGCAGTACGAGGCACAATAATTACCCGAGAGAGATCGGAAGGAGACTATAAAGTGAGTCTTGTGGTTGAAAAGTCTCACGCCTCTTCGATGATGAAAAAGAAATGTAATGGCTTACGATTTTCTGGAGGAGACCTCGAGTAGTCGCTCGGGGGACTATTCTTCTCGGGGAAGAGTAGCTAAGTGCGTTATTCTTGACTGAGTCCTTCGTCCTTGACCTCCGTCGTTCCGAATAATGGTTTCTGCCTGCGATCCCTTATGGTGCCGGGGTGTCGCTCGAGAAGTTCGCGTCGTCCTAGGATTATTTCAATGAGATCTCAATATGTTGCGTGAATACTGTGAGAGTACTGCATGAAAGCTGCGTGGATACAGCTCGTGTCCTGAATACTCTGAGAATACTCATTTGATCATTCCCGTGCTGGGGAATATATACTTATCCGCCAGAAGCTCTTTTGTTTGCCGACGGAAGCAATCCCGACTCTGTCGCAAAGATACGGCGGCGATGATTTTAGCGCTAAATTTCTAAATAGTGTACCGACTCCAGTTTGACTCGTTATCGCTCAGAAAGTTTGCCGAATGGTTTCGATGGAATGTTCTTCGGCTGCGAGATACTCCTTTTTTCTCTTTGTCTGCGCGACTCACCTTCTTTCTCTCTCTGAAAGTGGCTTTAATCTGTTTTTGTTTCCTGAGCGCGTTGTATGACTCCCTCGATGTTCCGAATCTTCTTATATTTTCTGCCAAACAGCTGATCTCCTTGGTACTTGTTACCATTTTTGGTGTCCATCTGCATTAGTGATGGTTATGAAGGTGTTATTGAGGATGCCCCTTTCTTTGTCCTTTTGATTTTTTATCTAATCCTATACAGCTCCTCGTCGATTTCCTCTAGATTCTTTGTACTTGCCTTCCATTTCCTCCGAGAGATTTGCGTAGGTTCCTTGTTTACATATATGCATTAGAGTTTCAGTATCTTGACTTCAAGGGACCTCCACTGGTCCCATAAAATAGTTAAAGGGCAGATTGAAGTTAACTAGCCAGATGTCGTTTTGTAGCAGATTCTCCTCGTAGGTTAGGATAGGGATTTTGGATATTATTCTCTGCAGTATCCTTCTGTTGATTAGTGTATTAAGTTTCTATCAGACATATTTTTTAGATGCCCGGATGCCCGGCAATGGGCGTTTAAATCATTGATCAATTTGACCGGCACCCTATTATTAGATAGGTTGGAAAAGTTTTGCATCCGTAATTGGGAGTGCCTGGATGGCTGCTCTCCTATTATGACTATGGTGGTGCTTAACTCAATTTGAAGTTCTATAGCAGAATAGGCATCTTTCATCGCTTGAACTGGTTAAAACTGCAATCCTTGCTTGATAACTATTGAAGCTCCTTTGTATGCCTCTTCTGAATGATTTGTGGCTATAACTTTGTATGTAGATCATAATCTTTATCTTCTCATTTCCTGTTTCTTACATGGCCTGATATTAGTGTATCTGCCTTATTATTTCTAAATATTTTTCCATACATAATTTTCTTCTCTTTTCATCCACGTGCGTTAATTTGAAGTATTTTTAATTTCTAAATTTCCGTATTCTAATTGTTCATTTCTGTTCGCTTAGTGGTTTACCGTGAGTGTCTTAGATTATGAGAGGAGTTATTGGTGTTACTTCTTCTGCACCTTTTTGCGTGTTGACAGCATTCTCCCTCTCATAAATGCAATCGAGAGTACTTCGGACGATTCATCTCTACGAAATGACCTTTGCGTCAAGGTCTTGCAGTACACTTGTTTCGTCCATCCCTGTTGTTATGGTGCTATACAGCATTCTTTACTTCTCTTTCCTGTTCTGTCTTACTATCTCCTGTTTTTCATCAAGGTGGTTTTAGCAGGCTGATGAAGAGGACTTGATTGTCTGGTAGATTTTCCAGTAGGTTGTCCTTCTCTTTGCTTCTCATTTTTTTTCTTCGTTGAAAATACACTTCTACTCTTTCCCTTTGGATATGGCGTCCTTAAGGGTTTTTTGTTTGCCTCACTCAGATGTGATGGCTCCATCTGAGTGGTGATGTTGAGTTGAATCCTGGTCCACAGAGGCAGCTTGCTAAAAGTTGCCATATACTATATTCAAATATCCGTGGACTTCATAAGAATCTCAAAGATCTTACGATGGTTGCTAACAATTATGACATAATTTTATGTTCTGAAACTCTCATTTCCAACCAAAAAAATACTTCAGAGCTGCTTATGCCAAATTTTAATTTGTCTGCCCTTATATGAAGGGACTCTTTTCCTCGAGCCCATGGTACTATGTGTGTTTACATTAGATCTGGTTATAGTGCACAACACATAACCAGATTTTGCCCTCACTGCCATGAGATGCAACTTGTGAAAGTCTCCAGCAAATATCATAACCATTACATTTTTGGACTTTATAGAAACCCTGATGCCAATAACGACTTGTATGACTGCCTTCTTACTGCCATGGCCTCAATACAGTCTGTTGATGTAAAGGCATCCTTCATTTTTGTTGGAGACTTAAACGCTCATCATCAAGATTGGTTGGGTTCTGAATCACCAACCAATCGAAATGGTCTTGCAACTTTGGATTTTTCTAACTAGTCTGGTTGTTGAACAGCTGATTCAGGGTCATACACACAATTCTAGGAACTGCCTGGATATTATCTTGACTGACATACCAAGAGTTGTCAGGGATTCTGTTCTCGCTCTCATAGGTACCTCTGATTATAATACCATCCATAGCAAAATTCGTCTACAATTCACTGTTCCTGACATAACCTTCTCCCGTCAGGTATATCTCAAATCTAGAGTCAATTGGGACAATGTATGCATAGAAGTTGACCGTATTCAGTGAAATACTATTTTTAATTTTAGTGATCCACTATTAGCTCTGAATATTCGTCTTCTTAATATTGTACATAGAAAGGTTCCATCCAATATATTTAAATCCCGTGTCAAAGATAAAGCTTGGTCTGGCGATGATTGCAAGTGTGCCTTTGATGACAAACAGGCTGCTTACCACTTGTGGAGACGCAATCGAAGCCAGTTGCTTCGGGATAATTATGTTGCTCTTAAAGCTGAGTCTCAGAGAATTTATAATGCTGCTGAAGCTGCTTATAATTCTCATTTATAAGATGTTCCTGCTCGAGCTACTCAGCCACACAAATGGTGGGGCTCTCTTAAGTCTTTGTGATAGAATTGCCTGAGGCGGCCGCGCCTCGCTTCTATCACATATTGAAACTCATGCTTCCCACGTGTATCCTGCGCGAAGAGAGTAGAAAGGATTTCTTATCGCCCACCATTCCCGACTATCATCTTACCCCGCCTCCAGGCGTCGATCTGGCCAGATTTAATTAGGCTTATGGGAAGATAAGTTTTTTCCAAGTGCTACCGGAAAATTCCATGGAAGTCCCCCATTGTCCCCTACCCCGAAGGGCTGGCTCAGGCTATTTATGCGATAGAATTTCGCGTTTGAAGCAGATCTCGATTATCTTCGCGAGGCATTACGCCGATCCGGTCTCCCTTGTGAACCTAGGAACTCTACCCCGAGAATCGCCTTATTGTCCAGAAGAGGACAATATCCTTGAGTGCCAAGGTTCGTGCCCCTCGATACGCCAAGTCAAGAGGGCCACCCTGTTGTTCACAAAGAGAACAACTTTAGAACAGTCATTGTTCTTCGAGCCCGTTCGACAAGAAACGATTCTCGTTCTCCTGATATCACGTCATTGGTAATTTTATTCCCCCCTTTTAACGTTCTTCAAGAGAACGCTTGGTTACACCAATAACCTCAATTTTTCATCCAGAACATCTCCGGTATTCTGTCTCCAGGATCTCTCATACTTCCGAGCCCCACTTCGCCCTCACTCCTCGAAGTCAGTCCTTTCCCCCTCATTAAGGACAACCCCTAAAAACACCTCCGCCTGGGAAAAAATCGCCAGTCGGACCGAAGCCATTCCTTCAAATCGCCTTCCTGTGCACGACGACCTTATAAATACGTAAGCTACGAATTGCATTTAACTATTTAACTTTGTGCCAACGTAACTCCGTGCTTTAACACGGATTTAGCCAACCCTTTCCCTTCTTGTTTGTTTTGTCATTTAAATCCCTCCAAATCTTAATCCTCCGCCTAGTCAAATTTATCCCATGACCTTTTCATTTCATGTGTATCTCCCATTTTAATCCGCGGTCATGTAAATATTTTCCATGTGTTGTTTGGTTAGATTAATTAATAAAATTCTATTTTATTAATGCTTGCAATATTATTTATCCTTGGGCTCCGTTCCACTTCTTAAGTATATTGAAGATAAATAAGCCCTCTGCAGGCCTATTTATTAACGTAGAGTTATTTCTCGGCCATCTGATCAACCCCGCACTCGAATATAGAATAATCCCCACAAAGAATAGATATATAGTATATCGTCGCGAGCCTTTTCTACGACATATATATATATATATATATATATATATATATATATATATATATATATATATATATATATATATATATATATATATATATATATATATATATATATATATATATATATATATATATTCTATTTAAATTTGGTGTCAAGTGTGTAAGGTATAACGCTATATCTTTGCAAACACTGGTTTCAGTCGATTGAAGCATAGTGTTATACGTTATAAGAATATAGTATATTAAATCTCCTTTTTTAACGATTGCTATCCCCTTTTGAAAACTTAAGAAGCTGGAGTAGCTCAAGGAAGTGGTATAATAATTTGTTCTTGTGTTTTTTTGGGGGAAATTTTAGTCATTGGTTATCTAACTCGAGAAACCAATTTGGAATAGGTCAGTGCCCATATTTAGGTAGGCTAGTTCTCTAGAAGGCATACTTCTTACCGCAAAGGAATTTAGTTGGTTGACTACTGCATACCAAGAGCAAATATGACTCAGTTTAAAATCTTCAAAGCGTAAGGAGAATCCTTGGGACTTTCCGGAAGAAAATTAATTGAGTACATCCAAAAGGAGAGAAAAGTTAAAAGAAAAAAAAGGCAAAAAGAAGGAGAAGAGAAAGAAAGAGAAATTCTACAAGAAGAAAGAGAAAGAAAGATTCAACGAGAAGAAAGAGAAGGAGAGGAACGAAGAAGGCAAGCCGAGCTTCACCATAAGCTTGAAATGGCACGCGTACAAGCTGAAACACAATCACTAAGTGCACGTTCAGAAGCCCCGTCTAATCCCCCACTTAAGCTCCCCAATTTCAGGGATGGAGTTGGATTTCAGAGCATTTTTATTGCACTTAGAAAAGATCCTTGAAATCAACAACCTGGACTTGGAGGCCGAATGCGTAGTGAGGTTACTGCCCCTCTTAAATTCTAAATTGCGCGACATCTTCATTTCCCTACTATCGGAGTGTACAATTGACTACAGTATATTAAAAGCTGAGTTATTAGCCACTCATAATATGACTCTCGATTTCTACAGACAGGAATTTCGAGGAGGTCGTATTAAATCCAGACAGACGTTCCGTCAACTCGGATACATTCTCCAGAGGAATTTTAAATTCTGGTTAGAATCATCAGAGGTTGCTCCTGACTACGAGTCCTTAACAGACTTCGTGTTGTGGGATCAATTTTGGGTGTCTCTCCGACGGACATCCACGCGTTCGTCAATGATCGTCGGTGCCAGTCCTTAAAGAATGTATCGAAGAAGCGGATGTCTATGCTGCCAGCCATAATTTGTACCCCAAGGAGAATAGAAATTCTCATCAATCCCACTACTAGGAAAGAAAGATTGATTCGCGCCCCTTCACAGGAAAGCCAACGAAGTTTCCGGGCCCCGTAAAACCCCAAAACTTCTTCCCCTCAAACCAGCAACGGGACATCAAACCTCCCATTAAGCTATCTCCACCATCACTCATCCGAAGCGACCGATCATATGCTTCACCTGCGGTGTAGAAAACCACATGAGCTGGAATTTCCCCCAAAATTCTAGGATTAAAAACGAACCAGCCCATCAAGTACACCAGATTAAGGCCACACCGGCTTACCCGGTGGTGCAGACCCAAGGATCAACTTTTCCTCCTCCGTCAGTCCACCAGGTATATTTTATTTTTGATAAAAGCTCCCCGGGAACTTTAAAATTTGAGGAGGGCAGCGTGAATGGTTGCCGAGTATCTACCCTCGTCAGGGACACAGGGTGCTCTAGTTTCATCGTGTCCGACCAGCTCCTCTCCCCAGTGGACCCTAACCACGAAAAATTTGCGGTAGTACATGACTACCTTGGGCGGGCGAACCGATTCCCCGTTGTTAAATGTTACCTGCAGTGTCAGTATTTTGATGGCTGGGCTGAAGTCATTTCGGCACCTATAAAGTTTTATTCAGTACTTATAGGGCAGAGCCCTCAAGTAAGCTCCGACCCTGTGTCCCAGGCCACCCTTACTTGAGCCCGAGCGAAGAAGGAAGCAGAGGAGCCCACCCCCCTCAGAACCCAGATACCGTCCGAATTCTTGGAGATCATTAACCAGGATTTAAGGTCGGCACAAAAGGAGTGGGAGACACTAACACCCTTATGGGATTAGGCCCAAAACAATGACAAGGAGACTGTCCGTGGACCCAAAATAATAAGGTATCTGGAGCAAGGTGGTCTACTCTACCGATCCGCCGAGGACAGTAATAACGCCGTTACAACCGCCTTATGCCTTCCACGATCACATGTACCTATAGTGCTAAAAATAGCTCATGACAGCATCTTTTTCAGTCACTTTAGTCATACCAAAACGAGCCAGCGTATCTTTAAATATTGTTACTGGGTGTGTGCTGCAGCTGACATCTCAAAGAATTATCAATCATGCAATGTGTGTCAAAAGACGTCCGCTAAGGGGCACGTCAAATCTGCTCCCTTACAAAGGGGACCAGTCATCACTGAACCCTTCTCCAGAGTGGCCATTGACCTGGTTGGTCCTATCCACCCCCTTTCGAGCGAAGGGCACAGCTACATTTTTACTTTGGTTGATTTTGCTACCCGTTTTCCCGAGGCAGTCCCCCTTCGCCGAATCGATAGTATTTCTTGCGCCGAGGCCCCTTATTTTTATCTTTTCAAGGGTAGGCGTCCCCAAAGAAATACTCTCAGACAGAGGACGGCAATTCACCTGCTAGTTGATGGAGTATATAGGGAAGCTGCTCATGGTTAAGCCCCTTTTTACCACCCCCTTTCGGCCACAGACAAACGGAATGTGTGAAAAATTAAACGGAAATCTAAAATAAATTATTAAGAAGATTTGTGCCGAGCAGCCCCGTGAATGGCACCGATATCCCTTTCCATGCCTATTTATTAACGTAGAGTCATTTCTCGGCCATCTGATCAACCCCGCAATCGAATATAGAATAATCCCCACAAAGAATAGATATATAATATATCGTCGGGAGCCTTTTCTACGACAGTCTTCATTGTTTGGTGTGGACTAGAGTATGCCTCCACTACGTGAGCCTGATGGTTCCATGTCCTTTGAGCCCTTAAATAAAGCTAATTTGCTCTCTAATACCTTTATAAACAAACAGAGAGATCAGGAGTTGTCGCTTCCCCATGACTTACTTCCCCTTTCTTCAGTTAAAATTAGTTGCCTTTAAATCACTGAGCTTAAAAAGTATCTTCTTGATCTGGATACTTATGATGGGATGGAACCGGATAGCTTTTCCTCCTTGGCACCTAAATTGGCTGTTGTTTTTACGTTGCTTTTGAAGACCGGTTCTTTTCCTTCTTGTTGGCGTAAAGCCAACATTACTTCCATTCGAAAGGAAGCATTGGCCTCAACTTTATCATCTAAATATCGTCCCATCTCAATCACACCTCTCTTATCTAAGATCTTTGAGAGGAACTTTGCTGAACGATTGGCACTGTATTGTGACAAAATCGGTGTGATACCTGATTTACAATTTGGGTTCCGCAAAAGTTTGGGAACTTATGATGCACTCATAACACTGACCCATGACCTTCAGTCCTCTTTGGACCGTGGGCCTGAGTCGCGTGTTGTAGCTATTTATTTCAGCTCAGCCTTCGACATTGTTAATCATAAGGCTCTAATTTATAAACTGCAAATTTAAGGTATTGGTGGAAGCCTTCTTAATATTTTTTGAGAATTTTTTGACAAATAGATCCAAGCCTGTTTCTGTTGATGGGATCGATTCTGCTTCTGTGCCTTGGTCTCAGGCGTTACACAAGGGAGCGTTCTTGGACCCTTATTTTTTATAATTTTCACCTCTGACTTGGGCATTAACTTTGAAAATAAACTGATATCGTATGCCGATAACAGAACTTTGTACTCTTCAATTCGGTCTCCATGTAACAAGGAGAAGTTGCAGCATCACCAAATAGGGATTTAGCCAAGATTACCTCTTGGTATCAACTTTGAGGCATAAAGCTTAATGCTAATAAGATGCATTTTATTACCATTAGTAGATCCCGTACACTGGACCCAGCTCATCCCAGTTTGTACACATCAGGTGAATCTATTGAAGAAGTAGATGATTTAAGTCTTCTTGGAGTAATTCTTGACACGAAGCTAACTTTTGAGAAGCACATTCGTTTCTTGTTCAACTCAATTTCACAGAAGACTGGATTACTTCGTAAAGGTTACATAACTTTTCCTTGTGACTCTACAGTTATTAAGTCTTTTTATGGCTTTATTCTGCCCCATTTTGAGTATTGTACTCCTGTTTGGATGTGTGCTGATTAATTGCCATCTCAACTTATTGGACAAAGCGTTGAACTCACTTAAGTTTATATCACCAGCTCTGTCCCTTGATTTGGATCTTCAGCGTCTAGTTGGTGCCCTTAGCATTTTTTCAAGGTACTTAATACTATTCAGCATCCGTTGCACGCAGCTCAGCCTGATTATTTTAATTCAGTTCTCGTGGCAAGGTTTGCTCTTAATCTTAATGACTTGGCTATGAATTTTATGAATGTTAGTACGACACAGATTTCACGCTGTTTTATACCATCGTTAGGTAAAACGTGGAATGCTTTACCCAGCGAGATTGTACACTCAAGGGATAATTCTTCATTTAAGTCCCGTGTGAATGCATTCTTAAAACAGTAGCTTTTTCTCATCTTCTAATATTTCTTATTCATCTGGGTTTACTATTAGCCCTTCACTTTTTTTAATGGCTGCCTTTGCCTCTCTTCAGTACCATTTTGGTATTTTGTGTGGAATTAATTTAACAGTTGTTTTTGCACCCTGGAGGAGTCTGGTAGCTCTCAGAATAATAATAATAATAATGATAATAATAATGGTTATCAGGCAGGTAAACCGTGTGCATTCTTGTTCATTGTCGTCAGAGGTAATTTTTCTCTCTGTGTCCTCGCTGTTTATGTCTTCTTTTCTTTCAACTCTGTCTGTTCCTTTCCCCTTTCTTCTTCGATTAAAGCTTGGTTTATCTTTTCCGTGATATTGATTTTATAAATGTGAGATGAGTCCACCTCCTTGAGAACTTCATTGGTTTGAGACCTTTTTTCTTTTATCATGCTGTTTATTGTAGCTGCCTACCTGCCCGAAAACGCAATAATTATCACGTGTACATGCATGCATGTAAGTAGTTTTAAATTGAGAGTCCCCTTTAAATTAATCTGCGTTGTCGGTCTTTTCTGGTTGTTCTTTGGCATTTAAGCGTATGAACTTCTGTTCCTGTTACCGTTATTTCTATTTGTCTCTGTTTTTTCTCTCGATTATCTCTCTTCGTTTGGGACAGACAAAATATCGTTTCACGACGTTGTTGCACTTTTGCCCCGAATTTCTTTATGTTCCGCATTCTGAACAGATAATCAGGTCTTTTTAGGGCAATTTTGTTTCGTGTGTTCCTCCAAGGAATAATATCTGAAGCATGACT
Source organism: Ceratothoa steindachneri (assembly GCA_963969495.1). Taxonomy (NCBI): domain Eukaryota; kingdom Metazoa; phylum Arthropoda; class Malacostraca; order Isopoda; family Cymothoidae; genus Ceratothoa; species Ceratothoa steindachneri. Next base: position 86,448,925 of record OZ018319.1, on the reverse strand, counting down.
GTACATTTGTGAAGGCGCCTCTTTGTATGCGGGCGGGTTGGATTCTCATGTTAAATGAGGGGAGTCCTTTTTCAATGATCTATGAAGACATTTCAGTAGATTCGCAAATGACTTTAAACACTTGGATATCGTCTTAATATTTGATCACCTTCGATATTTTGAACATTTGCTGCCTCATATGCCATTCTTTTTTTAGCTTCTGAGATAAATGTTCTTCTATCCAAGATACTACCTTTCGTCAATGACGTTTCTCTTAGCCGGGATTTGTGGGGTATTCTAATTTATAAACCTAATTTTCTGAGTGTAATACTTTAGCTGATGGAAGCAATAACTACTACATTCTTGTTTTCCGAAAAAATGACCGTGAATCCTGATGGAGTATCTATCCGTTTGATTAGGGGAATTTCCAGCTCGGAAAATATCAATTACATAACTTCTTGTGGGTATCTCTTCTTTCATTTCGGGGCGAGTTTATGGACCAACCTTTTGAAGTCCAGAGGCCCAAGTTGATTGGGCGGCGTTCCTCCTTCCAAAAAGCGGGTTATTCTGAGTATCTTCAACTATGGATAAATTTCTTAATCTCTATTTGCGGGATTAGACCCTCTATCCACCCTAATTCATTTTCTCCTACCTTCCGATTTGCGCACTCTCCTTAGTCACTACTTTTCTCGGCCTAGCCCTAACATCGTTCTAAAGTTGGGTCTTGCTCGTAACCGAGAATCGGCCTCCCTTTTCTCTGCCCTTAACAAGGTCTCCTACAGACGATCACTATACCATACTACCAACTGAAAGTCAGACGTTGCCGGTGACTAAGTAATATAGTGCTAGTGAGAAGTATAATACCATAAAAAAGTTGCAGAAAAAAGAGCTAAGAATTAGAATAGGAAACATCAGCCTGTTCGGGGAGCCTACCTTGCTCAAAAGGAACATGAGAATTTCCAAACAACCCCAAAAGCGAATATATTTCTTCTTTGAAGTTTTCTTGAGAACGTCATTTTGTCGCTCTTTCCCAATTACCTTTCGCTTTTTCCAGAGATAGATTTTACCAATTTGTAGTGAGCGATCAGGAGTTCAGATTAGTAAATCATATCTTTAACAGCAAGAATACTTCACTCATGACATGAATTATATGAAATGAAAGAAAAGGGAAGGTTTGGAAGTGAGAATCAGTGGAAGTTTTGCTAAGCAGACCCCTCCCCGCAAACCTCCTCTCCACTCTCTCCAGAACCCTAAACTGGCTTGGAAGGAGCTAAGGGAAATATAATGAAACCAGCAACAGAGCTCAACAAGATGTTGGTACACAATGGTCTAAAGCCGATGTTGCTTCCTGACAACCAGCAATCGTGGGATCTTCTCCATGCCCAAATAAAATGCGCACAGCAGACTGAGCCAAGGACTCGCTCGGCTTCTCGCGATCCTCGCCTACGGAAACAGGAACATACCGTAACTGAGGAAACTCAGATGGAAATTAGTAACCTTCCAGGTGAAACGACTGTGCCCAAGGACATCGAAATTGAACCAGTAGCAGTGGCTCCTGCTACCCTTACTGTCCCTTTCCAAAATACCCTAGACCTCTGCATGAAGATTTATGTATCCCAATCCACACCGATACCACGTAAGTCCTAGGTTGCCGACCCAATTGAAAGAGTCATTAAGGGCAAGTATAAGTTGGAATTCGACGCTGACATCTCAGAAGAGGAGTTATTGCAAGCCTTCAGACAAGGCCTTATCACCATCTGTCCCGAATCTTACTTCAATTTGAATCATAACCAATTTAGAAAAAAAGAGGTTGAGAAGGATAAGATCACCATCTAGGGAAAAGAGAGCTAAGGTCAAACAACCCAATGACAATTAACCATGGTTACTCGCGTTAGATATATCAAAAATCTAAAAATCTTCTACTTAAACGTAAACGGTTGTAAGTCCTAAAGTAGAGCTTATAACGAAATCATAAGATTTGTTGATCCCGACATCGTTATCATTTGTGAGCATGGCTGAATGGAGAAAACGAATTCATAAAGATATTTAACTACGAAGTATGTTGGCAAGCCACTAGAGAGAGAGGTTCGATAGAGTAGCCATTTCCATCAAAAAAGGGGATTATTAAGTTTGAATAGATACAGAGATTAAGATTCCTATGACGTTCGATGACTTGGTAATCGCAGTCAGATATCAACTTCCCAGGTGCCCCTACCTTCCGATCCCTAATTTCCTACAGCTATTTAGGAGAGAATCCTCGGCAATTCTGACCTGTGATTTAAACGTACGATGTAGGGAAGCCAGCTATACAAATCTTCCAACGGAGCCAGTAACTCACTAAGCCTTCTATTTGAGAGAGGCATTGTGCAGAGAGAAGGACCCAACTTTGCCACCTTCCATACAGAGAGATCATCGACCACCCCGGATATTGTGCTGACGAACCGAAACTTCTTTCTGAATCAGGTGACTCTCCTTGGCCCTTTCGCTCCGTCAGATCATGTTAGTATGATAACCTACATCTCCACCTCTCAGATCCATAAGAAAATCTCAAAACGCAGATGCATGACAAGAACCAACTGGGAAGCATACCGTGAGCATCTACAGCACGTGCATATTGAAAAATTAGATAGTGCCTTGCTAGAAAAAAATGATGCAAAACTTGACCATCTCACATCAAAGATCTTAGAGGCTGATCGGTTGACTGTCCCATGAAATGAACAGAAAATACTGCTCGCTCATAGATGGGGCCACAACATTTAGAAAAAGATGGATCAACTAAGGCAACCATCTATTTCGTAAACTTATTTTGGATCATGGCGCGTCGACACCAATAAATAAGAGATTTAAGGAACGACATCAGATATCTCATAATGGAAAAGTCAAGAGAGCAATGGGATGAATTAATCGCTAACATTGACGCTGAAGGTAACCCTAAAAAATTCTGGAGCTAAGAATCCTATAAAAATCCAATGAATGGAGTGGAATACACGGAAGACCAGGACATCGAACGCGAATTTAGAAATGATTGGCAAAACCGTTTCCACATTAGTGAAGAAGAGAATAAATTCTTCGATGAACGCAATGAGGAGCACGTTCTCTCAAATCTTCGAGAACTGTGGGCTGACCTCACACCATATCATTTCGTTGACAGAATACGACTCACAAGGGAAAAAGGTAAACCCTTCTCAAACGAAGAATATGATATGGACCTAAAAAAGTTTTAAACAAAAAGCGCCAGGGATAACTGGCATCACCAAAATACATTTATTTAACGCCCCAAATAACTGCAATCAGGCTCTTCTCGAGGTATTTAATACCTGCTTGAACGTTGGATATTTTCCAAACCAGTTCATAAAAGCCCGGATGATATTTATATTAAAGCCTGGCAACCCGAAGAAAGAGATCATGGGTAAACTTCTGGAAAAGCTTCTGAACAACAGACTTAAGAATTTTCTGAAACTCAACAATACATATAATATCCAACAAAATGGATTCTGGAAGAAGCTTGGCACATAAACAGCTCTGGATTTGATCACGAAAAGGATACCTATCAGAAAGGTCAGAAATGGCAACGTCGACGTGGTACTTCGAGACGGCTTCAGCTTTCGACAGGGTGTGTCTATCGGGGCTGAAAAAGAAAATTAGTGAAATGGGTATGGAGCAATACCTAACAACGATACTCTGTGACTACCTGGAAGATCGGGAGGCAGTCGTGAGAGTAAATGACATTGAAGGGTTGCCTTTCAACCTGGAAGCAGGAGTCCCACAATGGGGTTGCCTCAGCCTTACTCTATTCGCAGTATATACCGGAGACCTGCCTTACCCTGACCAAGACCTCACTCAATACGTCCAGCTGGCGGATAACATAACATAGGTCATCACTAGCTTGCACAGAAACCCTGCGGACATCACAAACAGGAGAAACTGGGAGATTGAAATCATCAACAAATTCGAAAAATTGAACAAGATTACAACTAATGTTAAAAAATTAAAGATAATAACTTTGCGCCGTCGGAAAACAGCGGATATGTTAGTGCAGAACGAGCCTTACGATTATTTGAGAGAAGGTCGGGTACTTGGCTTGAACTTGACCTCAAGTGGTTAAAACGCCCATTACGAAGATAAGGTTGCCGGGCCACAAGGAAATTACGGGCCCTCTATCGCTTCAAACGACTCTCAATAAAGAAAAAGAAGAAATTTTACATGTTGTTAATAAGGCTAAAACTCCTGTATCCTGCCATTCCCCTCCATACTCTGAACAAGTCCGTCATCAGAAAAGTACAAGTTATACAGAACAAAGCAATTCGCCTTATAACCAACGTAACCCTGTGGGACCACATCCCTTCAGAAGTCCTGCACGAAATGCTAGATATAGAACTCATCAAAGTCACCCTAAACAGGCGTACAAAAAACTTATGGCAGAAGATTTATCAAGTCATCCCTGCTGAAGTACTAAACCCTATAAGACTAGCTAATGAAGAACTACCTAACTTGACTAATGAAGGATCTTTCAAATGTAGTCAACTGCTGGCATTGCAGGTTTGTTTGTTTGTATATGTTTATTGTGCAATACATTTATACATAGTACGTAAATATAATATAATATATAAAAGAATATAAAAATGCGCCTAAATCCATTGCACAAAGCGGGGAGCCCGCCAGTGTTGGCGCGCAGCAAGACGCGGCAAAGTGTCCCCCGTGTGGCTTGTCTGCTACTAGTGTTTAGCGGCGGTCCTCACCACCCGTCGCCCGGCTGGGCGTGGATGGCGATCAGCGCGGCGGGGGTGCTGTTTTCAGCACATCCAGCAGCTCAATTGTCGGTGTGTGGCGGACCAACTGGGTGGCTCTTGCCCCTCGTGCCCTCAGTAGGGCGCCTCTTGTAAGGTGAGGGGCTGCTGCTTGCTCTGGCCTGAGGAAGGAAAGGAGGTAGTGCACCAGTGGGCACTGGGAGCGGCCACCGCAGTGTTCGCACCTCCCTGCCAAAAAGTCGGTGTGTAGCTTTTCTCGCGTGGAGTAGCCCAGCCTGACACGGTGCAGCATCATACCGTTTGCTCTGGGCTGCTGGTAGGCTGCGTTTAGTGTGTGATAGGCTGTAGCTGCAGCATACCACGCCGCTTGCCTCTAGTTTGTCTCCCATTATTGGTGCTGCTGGTGGGTGTTGTAGGCAGCCCTGAGTTTGGCCTGCACCTTGAGCTGCTGCAGGCTGGGGCGCACGGTCCAGGTGATGGTGAAGCCGTGGGCGGCTAACTTGGTGGCCTCGTCTGCAGCCTCGTTGCTGCGCACGACCACGTGGCCTGGAATCCAGTGCAGCCGGACCCACCTGCCTTGCGCTGCCAGGCCATGTAGGGTGCTCAGGATGGTGTTGTTGAAGGTAATGTTGTCGCTGGTGGGGGCGTGGGCATGGGCGTGCTGCAGCGCCTGGAGCCCCGACCGGGAGTCCGTGTGTATCACTACAGTGGGCTTCCGGCGGAGCAGAGCGTGCTGAAGGGCGTGTAGGATTGCTACCACCTCTGTCTGGAGAGTGGAGCAGTTGTCTGACGTCTTCCACGCTCGCGTCAGCCCGCTCGTGACGAAGGCGGCGCTGGACCTCCCGCTGTCGGGGTCGATGGATCTCTCACTCAATGAAGCAGACTGTGCTGCTCAGTTCCGTGACCTCAGACATGGCTCTAAGGGCGTGCTGGCGCAGCTCTTCGGTGTGGCAGGGAGCTTTGCTGGCGGGCAGCTGTGTTGCTGTGATGTCAGCGGCGAGGGGCTCCCATGGTGGTGGGGGAGTGTAGGTGGGGTAGGGGATGTCGGGGTCGCGCCACAACCAGTTCCCAGCCTGGCTGAGGGTGGAGGCTGACGTTTATGAGCCACCTGTTGTTACGCAGGCACTCGATGCCATGCGCCACAGCCACCCGGACTCTCCTCTGCGCCACACCGTCCACGTCGCGCTGAAGCACTCTGGCCACCCGACAGGCTACAATGCAGTCCACCCTGGTGGTGAGGGGCACCAGGCGGGTCTCGTTCTGCATGACACAGGCACTGCACCACCTCGCTGCCCTAAACATGGTCCTCATGGCGGTGTTCTGCACCACCTCCAGTCGCTGCTGCTGCTACCGGCGCAGCGCTACAAGGATCGGTGCACTTGAGTCCACCATGGAGTGCACTGCCTGCAGGTAGTAGAGGCAGAGGACAGGGAAAGGTTCACCAGCACTCGGCCGCGTCATGGCCCTCATCACCTTTAGCCGAGCCTGCGTCCGTTCCCTCAGGTGCGTGAGATGATGCGTGAAGGACAGCTGCCTGTCCACATACACCCGAGGTACTGGTAGGAGTCGTTCCAGGCCAGCCCGACTCCCTGGACGCGCAGCTGCTGGCCAGCTGGCCATGTAGTTTCGATGACCATGGCAGGGGATTTCTCTGCCGAGATCTTGAGCCCCAGCTCTTCGCACTTTGCAGTAATGAGGTGCAGCGCATCTTGAGCCCACGCGAGCTTGTCGCCACGCCCGGTAACGATGAGGGCCAGGTCGTCGGCGTAGCTGAGCAGGATGGTTCCTTTCCGATAGGGGAGCGCCACCAGCTGCTCCATCAGCACGTTGAAGAGGAACGGGTTGAGGATGCCACCCTGGGGCTTCCAGTTCTCGAAAGTCAGGTAGGGAGACTCGTGACCCTGGAACTTCACACGGTCCTGGCGCTACTGAAGGTAGTCCTGGAGCCAGCCTAGCAGTCTTCCTCGGATGCCCTTCCTCACAAGGGTGGCGAGTATGGGAAGGGAGAGGGCTAGTCAGCTTGAAAGCCTTCTCCAGGTCAAGGAAGACTGCGATGGTGGGCTGGTTGGTGGTGTGAGCCAGGAGCGTGATGAGGCAGTCCACCGTGCTTATCCCCCAGGTGTAGCCGAACACGTGGGGTTGAAGGCTCCCCACGCACCACTGAAGGCGACTCAGCACCAGTCTCTCCGCTGTTTTCCCAGTGCAGCTCAGGAGAGAGGTTGGCATGGAGGTGGTGGGATCCTTTGGCTTGGAGATGGGCTGGATGTCCGCATCCTTTCAAGAGGGCGGTAGGCGGCCTACCAGCCACGACGCTTTCACAAGGCCCAGCAGCGCAACGTCCTCGGTGGGCCAAGCGTGTGCCAGCATGGAGTACCGCTGGCCACCGCTGCTGTGTCACGCCCATGCTTCGCCCTGGCCAGCTCCTCGAGTGTAAAGGGCTGGTCCGTCACGTGCGGCTGGTCCCGCGCCTCCCTGACCTCTTTGTTGGGCTGTGGGCGTAGCTGCTGCTAGAGGTGGTAAGTGTGGAGAGGGAGCTGCTCTTTAGAACTCCTCGCTGTGAAGCAGTTCGCCAGCCGATCAGCCTCTTGCTGTGGACGTGGATGAGCGGCTGGGCGGGCCGGGGAAGCACCTGAGGCCTTTTTGAAGCACCCCCGCAGCTGGCTGAGGGAGGTGTGTTGGCTGAAAGAGAAACACCACTCCAGCCAGCTTGCCTCCCTGGCGCTCAGGGACACCTGTCGCGCGCGGGCTACTACGTCCTGCAGGAGCTGCCGGTTGGTGGCGGTCGGGCGCTTCTCGTACAGCTTTATGTGGACGTTGATGCGGTGATTGTGCTCCCGGACTTCCTCGTTATAAAACCACCAGTCCGAGTGCCGGCGGTGGTTAGAGGCTGCCCTGGGCATGGTCGCGTCTGCTGCACACTCTATGGCCGCACAGCCACGCCAATTTTCGTTACCAGCCGGAAGCGAGTGGAGGATTTAGCTTGCGACTTGCCACTCAAAGCCGGCAGGCGTGAGCGTCTCCTGTAGGAGAACCAGGTTCAGGTCTCCCTAGAAGACGGCTTGAAGCACCTTGTGTTTCTGGGGGCGGAGGCCCGGCACATTCCACTATAGCACCTACAGCGTGGGCGCTGGCGCTTGTTCTGGGTGGGTGGGGCTATCACTCTGCGCCTCCATTTTGGTTGTGGGAGTGCAGTGCATAGAGGGGGTGTTGGGTGGGCCCCCTCGACGTTGAAGATGATGGTGGCGGCTGGAAGGCACCCTTTGTGACGGCGGTGAGCACCTCTTCGAGGAGGAGTGCGTCGAGGTCTTGCTCGTTGGGAGCTGTGGTGCCCTGCCGTCATTCGAGCAGCCTCTTCACAAGCCGCACTACACACATGAGGATGACGTCTACAATGGCTCTGCTCTCTTCTTTGAGTGCCTCGCCTGGGCTAGAGGGTCTACGTGGAGACTGTCAGAGGTTGGGCATTGGAAAGCGCCGTGGGTGGCTCCTCGACGAGGCGGGCGCGGTGGACCCGACGCCTGTGCCTCCCCCCTTCTCTGTGGCTTAGGACCCAAGGAGGTGGGTGGCTGGGTGGAGGTGTGAGCGGAGTTGTTGCTTGTACAGCTGCTGGTCCCCCCTCTTGCTGCCGTCCCGTTCCCTTCCCCTGTCTCGACCTTACTTGTGCGGGGTTGTTGAGGGGGGGGGGGAGGGCGAGGGGAAGGCCCATGTCTGCCTGTTTGGTGGTGGCGCTGGAACAAGGCGTCGGCTACCTTGTTGCTGGGGGGGGGAAACGTAGTTCCCTCTGCTGCTGCTGTTGCCCGCTCGCTGCCTGCCGTTCTCCCTCCTGTGGACGGCCCAGATGTGTGCCGGGCAGGCCCGGAGTCGTGGGTGGATGGGTGACCCACGCCAACCTGACTGGTGGTGGCGCGGCAACAAAGCGACGGTTTCTTTGTTGCTGGGTGAAAGGGTGTGCTCGGCTGCGCACGTCGCACCTGACGGGGTGATGGCACATGGCCTGGAGATGCATGGAGCGCTGGCACTTATAGCATCTCACACGCTCACCCTGGTACGGGCGCAGAGCGTAGCGGCCCCAGCTGCCCAGGTCCAACTTGGCTGGTGGCGGCCTCTCATACACTACCAAGATCTGCCTGGTTGAGACTTTGTATTTGTGTGCGAGGAGCAGTGTTGCCCAGAGCACGTGGGGGTGGGCCTCAAAAGCCTGGAGTGGAAGAGTGGTGGGATAGAGCTCAAGCACCACCTTATGCCTCCTCATGCTGGGTCGAGCAGGATCACTCAGTCCCTCTTCTCGGCAAGGCGGCGCAGCAGGAGGGCCTCCGACCGATCGTCCTTCTGGCTAAGGATGTATTCACTGGTGAGAGTGGGGCGTACGCTAATTCACAGGCCAGGGTGCGCGCTCTCCAGCTCCGTCACAGTCTAGGAGACACTAGTGGTGTTCTGCTGGTGCACCAGTTTGAACTTAGGAAGGGGGTCTCGCCGGGAATTCAAGACTGTTCCTCAGCCTCCCTCGTCTTCCTGTTGGGCCTTTCGCTCTGGAGGCTCTCGTCGATAACGAGGCGACCACTTTCATCGCTGGGGGCCTCTTCAGGCTCTTCTCTGTCTGAAAACTCCTCTTCCAGGCTGCGAGCGGTCCTCTTCGGTGTAGAGGTCTCGTCGGCGACGCTGGATCCGACCCATTCCGCGTTCGCTTTACATATCTCCCCGGGGGGGGGCTATGGGCACCGACCCTTGCATAGTGGCGTCACTCTTCTTACATCAGCACAAAAGAGTCCAAAGGGGAGGAAACACCGATGCCCCCCTTACAAGTACGACAGGAACATGAGGTATCTCCAATCAGCCAGTCCAAGCTTGCTACTGCCTCTTTTGAGAGCCAGGGAAACAGGAGAAATCTCCAATCAGAAAGTGGCTGCCCTTACGAGACAAACGGAGCAACAAAGATGTAGCTGGTTTATACTAAAGTGCAGTGGGCAAGTCATTCGGCAGGTCGTAGAAAGCGTGATCCTCTTCGTGATGCCGCTGATGCTGCTTGCGTTGAGGCCATATGGCGCTGTTCATTGTGTTGGCATTGCAGCAGACTGACCCGATTTATAAATAGACCTAACAGAACATTAAACAATATATAATAAAGAAAACTAAAAGACAAGCTAAAAACAAAAGGCCTGAACTGGACACAATCTACAGAAAATAATAACTTAAAATTATAAAAAGATCCAAAGTGGACAAACTTTAGTAAAATAAAATAAATAATCTATTAACTAAAAGATCCTAAGTGGACAAAAATAAAATTATAAAAAAAGAAAAAGATCCGAAGTAGATACACATATGTTAAAAGTAAACAATAAGAGTAAAGATAAACAAGCAGTAAATTCTAGTAAATATGAAAATAACAGGCGATATGAAGAAGGAAGACTAAAAAACAGCAAACATGGAATTGTAACATCATGTATAAGACCTATTACGAGAGATAATTAACCTTATGACAAAGGCTCGAATGCTGAATAACTAAAAGACAGCAAAATGTATTACAACAAATTATCATTTACTGAGGTAGTCAGACAACCTAGCACACATACCCTACTACTACAAAACCACCTTTTCTATCTATATACTACGTTCTATCTACACACCTATCTTTTACGATCGTTGATCGTCTGACTATTTGTCACTCCGATCTAGTTCTCTGGCTAAAGAGGCAAAGGAAAATGAAATTTTGAAAACGTGCTTCTTTTAACGGCGGTCAATTCGGAGACGCCGAGATGTCGTGAGTATGGTTTCCGGCTGAAGTTGAAAGTTAATTGCCGGTTTCTTTATTTGAATAATGACGGCTCGGCCATCTGTAATATTCAGTGGTTTTCGAGTCTCAGGATGATGGAGTTGTCCTTATTCAGCTTTACACGGGTTAGGGTAGTGCCATGAGAGTGGGCGTGCTTTTTAATTGCGCCATCTTGAAGGTAAGCTGTTAGTCGCCTTGAAGGGTTGTGGAGGTTATGCCGATGTACTTTGAATTGCGGTGTTCACAGTCACCAAATTTGCACGAATATTGATACAAGAAGTTAGTCTTCTGGAGTTCGCTCGTTGTAGGGAGACACCTGTTCTTCATGATGCAACTCCTGGGCACTTATGAGGATATCAAAGAAGGGATCCTTCATCTTCCGTTTAGTGAAACATTCAAGAACAACTCGTGAAAGAATTTCACCCGAAAACGGAAGAGGAAGGATCCCTTTCCTTCCATGATATCTTCATAAGTGTCCAGGAGTCCAAATATGTGACCCAAATATATGCTAAGGCTACGAACTTGGGCTTCTGCTTAAACGGTTCTTCTGAGTGTCCTGAACGCTACAAGTAATCAGTTATCAATGCCTTAGTTAAAAGTTCAATTTCCCATTCATCCACGTGGACGGCTGTTGGTCTCGAACTTAAGAGGGTTTTCCGAGTTCTCGCTAACAACGGATACCCACAAGAATCCATCAACGCCATCATAAAAGAGAAGATAAACTTGGCTGCAGGTCCTGGCGTCAGGTATAATCCAAAGAAGAATAATATCGACCTTTATTACAAGGCCAATATAAACACCGGCTATCGCGAAGACGAAAAGGCTCTCAAAGCCATTCTCCATCGTAATGTGACCCCAACTGACCCTAATATGGATATAAATCTGATTATATACTACAAGTCCAAGAAAACAAGTAGTTTCATCATGAAGAACAGCTGTCTCCCTCCGACGAGCGAACTACAGGAGACTAACGTCGTGTACAAATATTCTTACACAGTCGGTGACTGCGACACCGCAATTCCAAGAAAAACGGCGTAACCTCCACAACTCTGTCAAGGCGACTGACAGGGTACGATTAAAAACATACCCACTCTCATTGCACTACTCTAACCCATGAAAAGCTGAATAAGGACACCTCCATCATCCTGAGACTCTAAAACCGCAGAAAATTGCGGATGGACGAAGCCGTTATAGTCCAAAAGAAGAAGCCGGCAATTAACTTTCAACTTCCGCTGAAAACCATACTCCCGAGATCTCGGCCTCTCCGAGTTGACTTCGTTAAATGCGGCGCGTTTTCAAACTTTCATTTTCCTTTGCCTCATTTTCCAAAGAACTAGATCAGACTTTGGATTGGTGTAAGAGTGTAGGTATTGGTAGGGATAAAGAAAGGATGTCGTGACAGAAAGCGGAAAATAGACAAGTCGTGTAAAGAGAAAGAAGTGTGATAGGGCGCAAAGAGATGCTAAGAGCCTGGTGATTAGGCCTATCGCTTTTTAAATATTTTTTTGTTTTGTGGTTCCTTTGTTGTCTTTGAGTTAGTTAATATAATATTGCGTTCAAGCCATTTGCCTTCAAAAAAATTAATGGTCTTGGGTATGATATGCTTATTTGCTGTTGTGGTAATAAATTACTCGAATCACTTTAGTGTTGTGCTTAGTGTCTTTGTTTTTTGGGGTATATTATGTAGTGAGTTTAAATTTTGTCTTTTGTTGTGTTTTTTTGGATGTCTTCCTCGGTATTTTGGGGGTCTTGATCAGTGAATTCTTATATAAATCGGTGAGTTTTCATAATTGGGTAATCTTTTTTTCTTGATCGGTTTCTTGGGTGTGGGTGAAAACATTCTTCCTTATTTTCATGCGTAGAACGGCACTTTTGCTCCACCAGCTAAAAGCATAGCAGGGCTTGAAAATCTGGTGTGACTTGTGCCTCTTCTGTTCCGGTTAACACTTGGACGATATCATCGTCCAATTCTCGATTAACCATTTCCTGCATATTGCTTGTCCGTTCATCTATGACGACGTTAATGGGACTTATCCCCGCCTCCCGGTGCAGCTCTTCCTGGCGTCTTCTCTCTCGCCTGTATGTACCTGTAATTAGGTACATACATTTATTCTGCTCTAGTTGTAGTGTACTCTTTTGTGTCTTCGATACACACGAGATGGCGGAAGCGGGGTATAACAGCGTCGATCTTACAAATTCATTGTAGATCTTTTTATTATTGCTTTCACGAAGATTTCTGAGCATGTATAGAGTTTTGACTGCAGCAGTGGCCTTGGTGATTCTCTCTTGTACTCGGCTGAATTAATATTCATTCCAACTACATTGCACTCCGTTGTGTAGGGATAACGTCTATCCCCCACCCTGACGTGGTAAAGTAGTCTCCTGCCTATGGGGACTACTTTGAACTTTTCCTGGTTGGTGCAGATCTTCCACCGGCCTTGTAGGTGTTAAGGTTTTCAATTTCTGCTGCTGTCATACGAGCTTGCCAAGGCGCATTTCTCCATAGACAAGTAATTATCTGGATGAAATCATCGGCGAATTGAAATCAAGTAGAGAGTGGGGGACAGGCACTCACCCCCCCCCACGCCCTGCGAAAGCCCGCAGTGAGCAGAAACTTTGGTCCGTCCGTGCACCTTAAACTGATGTACGCCGCTCTCTCCATGACATAGTCACAGAGAGTTCCCTACTAAGTTTTAACTTAGGCCCAGTCGTAAGATCTTGAACTGCATTCCCCGTTGCATCTTATCAAACGCTTTTGATACATCCCGAAAAATAATATCCGCATAACTTCTTTCCCGTTTTGCTTGGGCTAGCTTTTCCATGATGACATTAATCGCCATCACCGTACTTCGCTTCCTCCCAAACCCGAATTGATAGCAGTTGAAGAGGGAGTTCTCTTCCAGGTGAGACACTAGTCTTCAGTTGAGCATCTTCTTAAAGAGCTTCCCGCTAAATTCTTGATGTGAAATTGACCGGTAGCTCCCCTTCAACGTTGGGTCATTTCCGTGCGTAGGCAAGAAAATCATCTTAGCCGTTTTATAAGCATCTGGAAAGTATCCCGTGTTCAGACAGGCGTTATATATTCTTCTTATCTCTTCGATGACATTGGCTGGTGCCTTTTCATAGTTTAACTTTGTAAGCCCCGATTGTCCTGGGGCTTTTATTCGGAATGAACGCAGCGCACCGAGTAGTTTTTTAGTTAATCTCGGCACCTCCATTGCACTGTCTTTCCACCTGGTAGTGAGAGTGCGTCTTGTGTATTTGTTCATTAAGCTCGTCTAAGATGTTGCTTTCAAATTTTAGGTCGTAGTCTACGTTTTCTTCTTTAGTTATGCTGAAGATTTTTCCCCAAAACTTCGGAATATCTCTTCAATTCTACCTTCTTCCGTTTTGATTATTCCATCTTCTTTTTGTAACTCGATCTTCTTCTTCTCAGTCGATCCTTTGAGAGTTCTGATCTTTTTCCCCAAATCTTTTGGAGTTGCTTAGCCATCGAGGCTATCGATCGCATGATCCCATCATCTCCATGGTTGTTCGAGGATCAACTAGTTGAGTTCTTCTTTGATTTCTTTACTTCGTTTCATTGAGTGGCTAATGCATTCTTGACGTTGAATTCATACAATAATTTCATCTCACGGTAGAAATCCTTCATGTATTCGGTCCATCTGTAGGTAAAAATGGTCTTATACTCGGACTTAGGAATACAAGTCTATCTGCGTTGATGAGATGGTTGTTGATGTCATCGAGTGTATCGTCGATCTCCTCGAGAATTGCCTCGTCCATGTTGGGCGGATCGTAGGCCTCGAAAAGGTGCGCGTACCGTGTCCAGTTTGCTTTTCTATAGTTCTTTCTGACTACAGCTGGAACTTTTATAGGGTACATATTGAAGGTGAGTAGGATCTCTAGATGGTACCTGGACTAGTTCCATGTAGTAATTGAACGGCAGCTGACGATTTGCCAGACGGATGTCTGGTTTTGTGGCTCTTCCTGCTCCGACAAAGGTGGGGAAGTCGGGGACTATTCGCTGTGCAATATTTCTGTCCAGCAAGAGGTCCAGACTCCTTCCTATACCGTCTAAGGTCCTTTAACCGGAGTCTCGGCATCTAGCGTTCAGATCCCCGATTAATATAGTGGGCGTTCTTCTGCTAAATAGGCCAGTGAGAGTGCGAATTGGCAACGCGTCTCTCTTTGGCGGTTGATATCCGGTAGCAATGACTAACTTCCCATGTCGAGTTGGACTTCAATCACGAGGTAGGATTCTTTTTAGATTTCTTATTTACTTGTATTTAATCCCTTTCTTTATTGCATTAGTGGCACCGTCGAACTGCTCCTGCGAATAATTCGGGATCAACACCTCGTAGTTCCAGATTTTAATTTCTGCACTACGCCTGTCGATCCCGTGTTCCAAAATTAAGATGATGTCTGCGTCAATTTTTCTGAATACATTTCTGTAAAGAGTTCTTTTCTTCGTGCAGCCATTGTTATTAATTTCCAGTATCTTCAGTGCGTTCCGTAACATGGTGAATTGTTTTTACCTATGCTTCTTCTTACTATTTTTTTTTCTTCTTGTTTGCTGGCTAAGCGTTTTTACTGTTTTATCTTCCTCTTCGGATTCCTCAGATGAGGGAGCTTCTACGATCTCCTCCAGTACAGATTTGTCATTGCTGTTTCTGATGACTGATTCCTTGAATACCTTGGAGCATTCAGGGTCTGCAATCATGATCACTATCGGAACATTGTTGGTTTTTAAGAGTGCATTGAGTACCTGGTTGTAGCAGCTAGGCTTCACTGCATTAGCCATATTTGCGTATGTAATGCAGATCAGTATCTTTCCACTTAGATCTCCTGTGATATTCATCTGTGCAGGTGCAGGTGCAGTATTAATTTCTTTAGTCTTCTTGGCGGCGTTCGCGTAGGTCAACTCCTTGAGTTTCTTTTCTTTTTCCTCTTTCTTTTAATGATGTATCGGCGCTTTGGGCAGTTCAGGGCCATGGTCCTATGGTCCCCTTTACAATTCAGAGATTTCTTCTTAGTGCTCTTGCCCTTATTGAATCGATGCCCCTCTATAGCGCATTCACTGCACCACAGTTTATCTTTGTCCGGGCATGTCGTCATTGTAGGGTCCTCGAGGTTATAGCATACAAAGCATATTTGTATGCTATTGAATTTCTATTGTTGGATGTTATCTCCTGGGATTTTCACATTGTAAACCAGGATTCCGTCCGTCGTCGCTTTTCTAGCCATGTCGGTGGTGGGGAACGTTATTTTGAACATGCGAGTGTGTTCAAGGAATCTTATGACCTCCTTGACTTTTGGCTACGGGTTACTCTTCTGGATCTCCTCTTTCCTGTCTTCGGTCGTGTTTTCACTGACCTAACTCTCGACTTTGCGCTAAATGAAGCTGCAGTTAGCTGCAACTTGTGGGGGCTGTGAGGGATCTTTGCCTCCAGCCCGATGCATTTTGGGGGGTAGCTCCTTCTTCAGACAGGAGCCAGTCCACATCTCTTGTCTCTGCACTGATGGCAATGAAACCTGATGAAACTTAAATTAGCTTAACCAGTGCTACCTTGTGGTCGAGGTAGAGTGTTTCGCAATTTTTTTTCTTTTCCGGGACCTTTTCTTTTTGTATGGTCCTGAGGGGGACCCTCTTAGTGAGGGTCGCCATGGTATTCCACGTTGTTCTACTAAGTCCTCTTGCGATATATTCTTTTCTGAAACCAAAGTGTAATTATGGTGTTTGAAGTGAAAAAGGAAGTTATGAGGTGGTAAAGGAGGTCGCGGTTAGTGCAGGAAGGTTGGTGTACGAGTCCAAAAAATGGTGATTAAACTTCCCTGTCCATTTTTTAGTTGGTCCCCAGCTCGTTTGCTGCCAGGATGATAGGTGATAGATGGATGGGATGGATCTCGAGTGGAAGCCTCAAAAGGGGTGAATTATGGTGGACTTGATGCAGTAGCGGTCGAATAAACAACTGCTAAAGTTTTGCCACCCCCTCTCATGTACTTGCGCCATAACTGCATCCAACTACATAGAGACGGGTGTAACTTTCCTCTATGATTCTGGCCGGGTCACCCAGGAGATGAGGATCTCTCCTTAGTCCAGGACTCGCAGTTATGCCCGACTGCAACCACTAGGTTGCCATATGTCATATGGACCTTCAACGTCAAATACAATTCCTCTAATTCCTGTATCTCTTTAAATCTAATGCCTTTTCTAATAGCAATTGCAACCCCGTCGAATCTTTTCTTTGAGTGGCTAGCCATTAATACTTCGTAGTTATTTATTTTTATACGCTCGATGTTGTCGTTTAATTCATGCTCAGAAATAAGCACGATGTCGGGATCAGCGTTTCTAATGATGTCATTGTATATTCTGCTTTGCTTTTTCCATCCGTTAACATTCAGCGAGAAGATCTTAAGGTTCCTGACGAGTTTGGTAAAGAGAGCCATGGTTAATTGATATTCGGTTGTTTAACCTTAGTCCCTTTATCTCTGGCTGGTGATCTCACCCTACCAGATCTCTTTTTCCTGTATTTATCCTGGTTAAGATTAAAGCAGGATTCGGGACATATTTCTACCTTTTCTTTTTGAAGGCGTTTAGCAGCTCTTCTTCCTTAACGTCCGCATCAAAGTCTCATTTATACTCCTTCTATCAGTTCATTAACATTGGCTTTCTTTGGTATGGGAGCAGATGAAGAGCCGTAGATTCTCCTGCACAGATCGTGGGTAGTCCGATAGATTGGAGTAGCGGAGGCAGATGTTGATGCAACAAGTTCAACCTTATCGTTTTTTGGTAGTCTCTTCCGGTTGGTTACTGGTCTCCATCTGGGAGTCATCATTCACGGCACGTTCTTTCTTGCGCAAACGCGGGTCGCGAGAGGTAGAACAAGGCCTTGTCTCAGGTTGTTTGAGATTCTTTAATTGGGTTTGAAATAGGTCTCCTGATGGCGGGATGTCCGAAAACCACAGCAGTTTCAGTCCATTCTGTACCAGCATCTTATTTAATTCCGTCGCATAACTGCCAGGGTTAGTTATATTCAAGAAGTGTGCGTGTAATATACACATAATAAGATCTGGTCTCATGCTCTGGTCTATTTGGTTCGTGGTCTTCTATTCGGAAACTTTTGTCGCTTGTGCATGTGAAGTAGTTTTTCTTCTATTTCTCTCCTCGATCAAGGTCTTCTTTTTGTCCGTTATCAAGGCCTTCTTTATTCGGCAAGCCATTGATAGAGTACGGTGAGAGTTGCCACAATTAATTCACTTTTTATTGGAGCTAGTACACTCTTTCCACGTGTGGCCAGATTTTGAGCACTCAGAACAGATTTTGCCTGTAGCCTGACAGTCTTTCGTGGCATGCTTTTCAAAGCATAGCAGAAGAAGCAGATCTTCACCGGCACATAAACCTCTCGTTCGATGCAGCTGGCGGAGACTTTTGAATTAAATAGGACCAGTCTATTTTCCGCCGCCTTCGTTGCCATCTCAGTAGTTTAAAAGATTATTTTAAACACATGGGTGTGTTCTTCTTCTTCACGGTTCTTAAATTTAATTGCATCATCGATTTTTGCCCAATAATAGTCAGACAATTTGAGCCTTCTAATTTTATATGTTTCTTGTAGCGTTTAGTTTACCCTTAAAAATTTCCCGCGCCATGATTGGACAATTTTTGTAATAATTATGTTCACGTAGAAAGACTATATATAGTGTAGCAATTTGTGAATAATTCCATTTCTGTCATGCCCCGAAGATGACCTAACACGGTCGAAAGACGTCTAGGAATACAGAATGTCATTCGTGGATGTATTTTCTTGCCTCGAAGACCCCGTTAAAAATCTTGTAAGAAATATTAAGAAAATACAAGTTAAAATTAATAACGCTGCCACAGCTGTGGACTTCAATTGTTCATATATATATATATATATATATATATATATATATATATATATATATATTAATATATATGTATATATATATATATATATATATATATATATATATATATATATATTAATATATATATATATATATGTATATATATATATATATATATATATATATATATATATATATATATATATATATATATATATATATATATATATATATATATATATATAATTTCACGGTGAAGGTAAGGTTACATAGGAGGCTAAGGTACATGTGATTTATCTATGGAACAACGTTTCGGGCGTATCACCCATCTTCAGGTTCTAAAACCAAAATTAATCTAATACAGTTAAAGAATATTAAAAATGTTAAAAATAATTAGGTTAAGACTATGTAGGTAAATCAAAAATTAGAAAATAACTCAGGAATTTAAAAGTCAAGAGAATCAAATTATCAATCTAATATAACACTATTGAAACGAAAAAAAACCCAACTAAAAACAAAAGTAAATAATTACAATATAATATTGCTTACCGATAACTCAGGAATTTAAAAGGCAAGAGAATAAAATTATTAATCTAATGTAATCACTATTGACACGAAAAAAAAGAAGCAAAAACATAAAAGTAAAAAATTACAGTATAATATTGCTTACCGATGAAGTTCAGGAGAAATCACAAAGTGAAGAAATTATAAAGCATGTGGCTTAAAGAAGGATAGGAATTTGATTGGTTGGTTGTTCAATAAGAGAAGGTTGGTTGGCTGTTGAATGAAGTGATTATAATTAAGAAATAAGAAGGGGAACAGCCATATTATCTATGTTGAGTGTATGAGATTTTGTACGTATTAGTAGGGATTCCAAAATTCTTAGACTATATTCATTGTTATTATGACCAATTATTTTGAAGTTATCTATGGAACATTCTGTCTTGCATTGTATACTATGATTTCTAATTACACAAGCTTCCTTCTTAGACAATATTTTTCCAGTGCGATGGCTTATTCCCATGTGAGAACAAAACCTTTCTTTCAATGAGCAAACCGTAATACCAATATAGGTTATTTGCAAACAACCAGGACAAGTAAAAGCATAAACAACACGGCTGCTCATGTCTAGAGGAAGTTTGTATTTTTACGAGAAGAAACTTCCTATGGAAAGTGGGTTAACAAAAGTGATTTTGAAGTTGGTATGAAAGAAATATTTTTTGAGTAATTTGTTGCATTTTCTAGTCAATAATTTATTGTAAGGTCCCATTTCAGGTTCTACGAAATTTTTTTCATTTTTGGGAACATTATATGAGAGAAAAGATGGAGAGTAAATTTTGGCAAGAAAATTATTGATTAGTTTGTCAATCAAAGGTGGGGGGTAACAATTATTTTTAAAATAAGACTTTAGAGTCTGGAATTCATTGTGCATTAGGAAATAATTGGACGTGAGATGTTAACCTCTATATATTAGGGATTTTATTGCACTGAGTTTGTGTGATAAGTCACAATGGCAGAAAATATTGATTCCTAGGCCACTAAAGGTAGGCTTTCTGTATATTGAGGTAGTTAGTTTGTCGGTTTTTTCTATAATGACATCTAGAAAAAGAAGTTGATAGTTACTCTCTAATTCAATGGTATATTTAATTTTGAGATGATAAGAGTTTATAAAATTAAAAAAAATGGTGGGTATGTTCTATATTATCAAAAATAGCAAAGGCGTCATCCACATACCTACTATAAAATATGGGTTTGAAATCTAAAGGGCAATGTTTCATAAAGATGAATCATGAAAATATTAGCTGCTATTGGAGCAATTGGTGAGCCCATTCCTACTTCATCTATCTGTTGGTAAACCTTGTTGATAGTTACTCTCTAATTTAATGGTATATTTAATGTTGGGATGATAAGAGTTTATAAAATTAAAAAAATGGTGGGTATGTTCTATATTATCAAAAATAGCAAAGGCGTCATCCACATACCTACGATAAAATATGGGTTTAAAATCTAAAGGGCAATGTTTCATAAAGATGAATCATGAAAATATTAGCTGCTATTGGAGCAATTGGTGAGCCCATTCCTACTTCATCTATCTGTTGGTAAACCTTGTTATTAAATAAAAAATAATTCTCATTAAAAATCATTTCGAAAATAGTCTTAAAATTTTTACGAGAGAAATTGTGAAAGGTGCCTGTTTTGTTAAAAATTAGATTTAAAATAATATCAATTGTTTCATTAACAGGAATATTTGTAAATAGTGAGGATACATTGTAACTGACTAGGAATTTTGAGGGGGGTGCAAAATTGTGTGACAATAATTCATTCACAAAAGAATAGCTGTTTTTTATGGTGTATTGACCTATGGCTAACCCAGAGAGCAATTTAGCAACATATTTAGAAAGGTTAAAAGTTGCAAGAGAATAGGAAGCCAGAATTTTGGTCGGAGAGGAACACCAGCTTTGTGGAGCTTAGGGAGGCCGTATAATAAGCCTAATCCAGAACCACTATATATATATATATATATATATATATATATATATATATATATATATATATCTATGAGAGAGTTGTTCCTTGCGAACCGAATTCGTAGGAGGAATATGAAGACCCAATGGGAATGCTCTAAACATTTATTTACCGGACCTTTCGGTCTTTAGCCATGAGCAGTCGATATCATCAGCTTCAACACAAGAAGAGTTGAATCGGCTGAAGATGGTCATTGCTAAGGACCGAAACGTCATTATTTATAAAACAACTAAATCCCAGTTTAAATTCTGATTCAACTGCTTTTCCCCGTCTCATTTCATAAATCACTCAACTTTTTCACAACCTACCAATCTTTGATCGGTTCCTTTTATAATCTTTCCTCATTCTCTCCGCTTTTGCCCTCCACTAAAGGTGACTAATATTTTTGTGTACCAATCAATTGCCCCAATTAGTATTTTATATTTATCCATATTTAAAGCATCTATATTTAGTGTCATCAGTTTTCAAATGATTTGTCACATTTTCAATTAATTAAATAATTTATTACTCTTTCTGCTTCATTAAGTGACTAATATCTGTGTCAATCAATAATTGCATCAACTAGTGTTATATTTATCCATATTTAAAGTACCCATAATTGATCCATGTCAAAATTTCAATTAATTAAATAATTTATTTCTAATCCTTGTGTGCATTATAATTTTAAACTTGTTCTAAATCTATTTTATAGACCAGAAGATGGGTAAGGTACCCGAAGCGTTGTATTTAATTAAATGAGAAATTTTATATGTCTCATTTTGGGATTTATCCTCAACCTGAAAATAAGCCTTCCTAGAAGCAAACCTATAGAATATATATATATATATATATATATATATATATATATATATATATATATATATATATATATATTAGCTAACAAAAAAAGGGTCGTTATTTATATTATGTCAAGTTTCTCTCTCTAACTCTGTTTATCCGTCAAGAAAACATTGTTTTCTGGAGATGAATGATATAAGCATCCTTTGGTGAGTCTTGCCTAAATCAAAATTCACTTAAAAATTTATGCTTTTCTTTAACTCCTCTTTTCTACCTCTGTTGTAATTCTAGGAATAATTCATCTCTCTAAATCCGTAAAGTACTTTTAAACGCTCGTATTTTTATTTCTCTTTGTTATAATATACATTTTCTACAAAATGGAGCGAAGGGGGCAGTCTAGAATAAGATGTGAGAAACAAGGACACTAATCGGGTTACACCAAGCAAGAAATAAGCAAAACCTTATAAGCAGGAGGCTCGACCTTGGGAGAAACGGTGGCGTTATCTGAGCCCAAACAGCCGTCTGAAAACCGACACAATGGATGTAAAAATATCCCGATCAGAAATTAAAGAAAAATAACGAAAAAAATCATTCATAAATTTATTAGAACCCACCAACTAGGTCTGAACCAACTTTTCCACCTAAAGAAAAGAACTCATAACCTAAGTCAAATTCATGGCCTTTGCACTTCCCACTTACTCTTATATTTATAATAATAAAGAGTAATCCCAATGCACAGTAAAATGTGTAAATAATCTGAATTAATACTCATTCCACAAGCTACACTAAGGGATTAAAACAAGAGATGGAACTATTTCTCTCTCAAAGATCCATTAATTCTATTGCCAAAATAATCCTTAACATAATTCAGACTAGATTACTGATCCTCGTCTTAAGTGAGGGGTCAAGAAAAGAAGCAGCTGTAGATCAGAATCATATGACCCTATGATTCTTTAAATAAATCATTTATGTGACAAGTCACAAAGTAAGTTGAAATATATTTCAAGAAACGAGCATGGAACTTTAGGAAGTTATAGATAAAATGACTCGACCAGGCATCTTAAAGGCGGAAACCTAATAAAGTTCCGATATGCCAATTTTGGAGGGCTGCTGCGGAAGTTAGGTGGTTGTCATTTCCAGCGCTGAAAAGGAAGAGAATGGCAGGAACGATAACGTATTTAAAACTGCCACGACAATGTGTCTCTCTCGTTTATTCTATGATGCCATAAAAAAAGCCGGTAATCTTATCAATTGTTCTTTACTCCTGAGTATTGTTTCGAACAAAGCTTAAGTATCAACAATTAAGTAAAAATAAGCATTAAGCAAATTGGATGGCATTGTCTTTTATGTGAATCTCTTTTGAGGGATTAATTGAGATTTCGCAATGTTTAGTTTCGTTGCTTTTGTTATTCCAGGTTAAAAATATCCCCGTTTAATTATGTAAACATGAAAACGAAAATATACTAGATCGGTAAGTTAGGATTACTGTTAAGTGAATTAGGAAAGGAAATTTTTGATTAATCATACGTAAGGATAATACGAGAGCAACGCTCAAACATGGAAAGTTGATAATTAGTAGGAGAAATTACCTTGATAGATAAAGTAGTAGAATAGGAGCATTGCTTGAAAGGAAGGCTTACGGGCTCAGTTCACGATATGACAAAATGTGATATTTCCTCGACATTTACATCTTACTCATCGCTGTCTGACTTCGAAGATAATTTCTTTTCTCAAAGTCCTGAAAACGACTCCGAATGTATGATTAAAACATTGTCAGATTTCTTCAATTACTCTAGTCAACAATGATTTTGCTACTTGGGTATTATCTTGTGATTTATACTAAATTGAGTATGCTGATTCCGAATCTGTAATTAGAATTGTTCTAACACGTAAGGTTCCTGAGTTACATATATGGACAGTGTTGCTCCGGCTACCGTAGAGAGATGATGTGTTGTATGTGTTTGGTTCCTGCGTTACACTTCTGCTTTATCACATTGTCAAATTTTGCCATTATAGTAGTGGTGTTGAAACGGTATCTACATACAGTGATTAATTGCATTTTTCTTACAGATTTATCTCTCAATTAATTTGTAAACGAAATAAGATTGTACAAAAGTATATAACAGGATATATACAAACTAAGTTGAAAACATGAATCGGCTAGGATGTATAAATAGCCCAGACAACTTTTTTTTATATCTGTAGAAGATATACTCCAAGCAACCAACGGAAAAACTTAACTAAAGGAGTGAAAACTGCATGCAATTATTATTTTGGTTTTAAAGTTAGTGACCAAGACAAGTTCTGGACACCTCACAAATCTTGTACTGTGTGTTATACGGGGCTTACACAGTGGTTACATGGCAAACGGAAGGGTATGCCTTTTGCTGTACCAATGGTGTGGCGTGAGCCAACAAATCATCTTTTTGATTGCTACTTTTGTATGACAAATATTGCGGGATTCTCTAATAGGAACAAGTCAAAAATGTATACCCAGATCGTAAGTAAGCTATAAAACCAGTCCTCCATAATATGGAGATGCCAATCCCAGTTTATCAGCTAGTGCAGTTAAATAAGATGATTCGTCACCTGAAGAGGAGGATAACAATGACGATGAAATGTATGAGGATGATTTTAAGGAAAAGAAGATCCAGTTGATAAATCAAGAAAGATTGAATGATTTGGTGAGGGATTTGTTCTTGTCAAAGGATAACGCAGAACTGTTGAGCACAAGACTGCAGCAATGGAATCTTTTAGAGGATGGTGTAAAAATATCTACTTTCCTTAAACGCCGTGAGGCCTTAGTTGCCTTCTATAAAGGAGATGGTGCTTGTTTCTGTACTGATATTAATGGCCTCATGAATCAGGTAGGAAACGAGTATTTACTTGATGAATGTAGACTTTTCATCGATGCAAGCACTGCTAGCCTCAAAGCTGTGTTGCTACACAATGGTAACAAAAACCTTCAATTCCTGTCGCACTTATTGTTGGGATGATAGAGACATATGACTGAATGAAGTTTATTTTGGAAGGCGTTCACTACTCGCATCACAAGTGGAATATCTGTGCTGATCTAAAGATAATTCCTTTACTTCTTGGACTGCAGCTAGGATATACAAAGAATATGTGCTTCCTATGCCTATGGAACAGCCGTGACGACAGGAATCATTATATTGTCAAAAAGTAGCCTGAAAGAGAAAAACACATAGTTGGCCGATATAATGTGAAGCACATGCCTTTGGTACATCCACTGAAGATGTACCTTCCACCACTTAATATCAAACTTGGCCTTATCACGAATTTTGTTAAAGCAATGGCCCATGATTATCATAGATTCCAATACCCCAAAGAGAGATTTGGTGCCCAAAAAACTGATGCTAAACTTAAAGCTGGCGTTTTGTAGGGCCGGAGATTAGAAAATTGATACGTGAAAGGGAGTTCAGAAATAAACTAACTCTACTTGAGTTGGCAAGATGGGATTCATTTGTCCATGTAGTACAAAACTTCCTTGGTAATCCTATGGCTGAAAACTATGAAGAACTAGTGGACAACATGTTAAAGGCCTATCAACGAATGGGGTGTCGGATGTCTCTTAAGATACATTTCTTGCATTCGCGTCTAGATTTATTTCAATCAAATATGGGTGATATTAGTAGGGAACATGGGGAAAGGTTCCACCGAGATATCGCATTAATGGAAAGCAGGTATCAAGGCCGCTTCAACGAAAAGATGATGGGTGACTACTGCTGGTTCCTACAACGGGAAGATCCTATATCCACGTACAGGCGCAAGAGCAAGAGTCTCAAACATTTTTGAAGAAATTTATAGTTAGGTGAGTACTCCCTCTTTTATATGTATTACATATCTTGTCTGGTCTGCATAAGGACGTACATAATGCCAAATAGGGTGCTCCGATTCTAAACCTTTGCCCAGAAACGTCTCATTCTTCTCAAACTCGTGATAATTATATCATTAATTGATCCAAGGTGACAAAGTGAGCCATATAGCTTAGTGGCATAACTCATGAACCTTACAAGCTAGGACAGATCTGAGCACAGATTTGGATTCAGCGCACCAAAGTTAGTTAGTTACACCAACATTTACTCAAGTAGCAGAGACAAAGTTAAAATTTGTTGGCTAGTGTTATTCAACAGACGATAGACACGTACAAGCATCTATCACTCGGGTATCGACTTCGTTCTCGTCTGGAGTATTCCTTCGTTCATTTCCCATAAAAATTCCAAGCAAGTATATTGCGCCATCAACGGCACGAAGGTGACTTAAATATTTCTCATTAATTCCGTTTTCCTCTCGTGCCAATAGCTATAGTTCATGGGCCAGGCACAATTTCGGTATCACCCAGAGGGACGAAGGCTAGTTATATTTTTTGAAAAGATAAATGTCTGTAGATCATATTTTTGTATGATAACCTTTCCAGGTGCCCACCTGGAAAGGTGGGAAAGGTAGGGCTTCCCTTGTCGATTTGGTCGAAAACGAGGTTCCAGACTCAGTACGTCCTTTCCTTCTTTTTTTTATTCCTTCCTTTTTCTATTCTATCCTTCTCTTATATTCTATCTCTTCCACTTATTATACAAAAAGAAAAAAACAACTAAAAAAACCCAACTACTACTATTATGTCACTCTTGCCTTTTTTCCCCCTCTATCTACTAATAAAGACCTGGAAGCTACCTCATGCGTCAGAATAGAGGCTTTGGAACCTCTATAAACAACGCTAATCGTCGTTCACTGGTTGCAAGAGACTAGGACTAGTGCTGTCCTAGGCGTTGGAGCACGATGAATAGGATAAGGGTAGTGCCCCGTTAACCCCTTCCCTGGCGCGTAATTATTGACCATTCCCAGTGACCGTTGACGGGTGCCTCTGGTAGCATCGGTCCGAGGTGACGGCCCTTTGTTCCCAGGTTGGTTGCCAGGCCAATTAAAAGCCTTGGGTTGAGTCTCTTGGTGTGGCGGGATATCCATTGAACGCTCCTCTGAGATCCTGGCCGCCATGAAGGGAACTAGTAGGAGTTTAGTACGGGGCGTGCTTCGTTGTTCACCTGGTGAAAAATTGATTGCCCCTTCGGGGACCGTCAGTGATGCTTAGTTGGGAGCCACGGCACGCCGAGGTTTGACGACTTGGTCGGACGAACAGCATCACATGGAGCGTGCCTTCTGAAAGATCCGAAACGTCTCCGATGGATAAGCAGAAGTGACTCACGCGGGGCGAACTCACCACGCCCCTTCTTTTTTATTGAGTGGTTACAAATTATTCCGAGATATAAAGTGTTCATCATGACTGGAAAGAAATGACCTGGTGCGCTAAAATATACATGCTTCACATGCCAAAAAGACAAGTGTTGCATATATTTCCCGGAGGGGTGTTTCTCAAAATCCCACCCTGGAAGTACCTGCACGTACTGAGTCCTAAGGGCAGAATTGCAGGAGCTTAAAGAAATGTTTAAATCTTCTGAGGAAAAATCGAAGCCAGTATTGCAAAGATGACAGCCATCAAGATAGGGCAACAGGAAACTCCCAACGACGCGGGCAGCTCCTCTGTTGAGCCCTCAAGCACCTCGTCGACAGAGAAAGGCCACCCATCCGACGTCCTTGAGCCAGCTGCTGCTGGGGTTACTTAGGGCGTAAAAAAGAAGAAAAGGAAGAGTAAGAAAGGAAAGAGAGCAGAAACAGTAGATAAAACAAGAGAGAAAGTAAAAACGGAAGAAAAAGACAAAAAAGTAGAGAAGAAAGACGAATAGAAAGAGCCTCACTGAAAAAAAGCCTCTCTCCTCTGAACCCAAATGCACGACGGTCATCGTGATCTTTGACTCCCAAGCGTGAGATCTACAACCCTTGCTAGCTCCCCGCCTTCGCACCAGTGTGAAGGTAAGCTGCCTTCCAGGAAGGGGCAACGGAGAAATAAGGCTAACGGCTGAGAAAGCTCAGATCTGTGAGGGCTCAGTAGTTGCCCTGATGGCAAGCGGCAACGATCTCTACCTACGAGGAGGTAAAGTCGGCGCCAGCGGAAAGATGCTGACCACGGTTATGAGAGCAGTTGACGACTGTGGGCTGAAAACCTGCAGACATGTCGTGGTCGGGATACTCCCAAGACGAGGTCCATCCCGCAATGCTCACGCGAGGAATGTCTCCATAATCAACGTCTAGAAGATCTTTGTACGGCTGAAGGAGTCTTTTTTGTAGACCCCTACCGCACGATTTACGGAAGAAACGACCTGTACAAAAGGGACGGAATGCATCTTTCGTTTAAAGGGAAAGCATTACTCACAAACATGATCCAAGATGTTGTGGAGCGAACCCAAAGAAGTGTCAGGCCGTGAGTAAAGGAGGATGTACACCAGTACACTCGTGTTACTCCAGGAACGACTTTTTCTGAGGTCACATAGAGGGGAGTGACCTCGCCACAGAGAAACAAAGCGGGAAACGGAAGAGCGTAGGGAGTCTTACAGTTGGGGACTCCCTCAAGGTTTTTCGGTTTAATCCAAGGTGTATCAGAAACAAGTTTCTCGAACTTCGTGGGCCTCGTAGCAACAGAAGAACCTGAGATGGTGGCCATAACGGAGTCGTAGATAAAAACCTCAAGCTGAAATTTTGAAGGTGAATTCATGATTCCCGGTTACTAGCTCTTCCTGAAAGATCGGCCAGACAGAGAGGGTGGCGGTGTGATGTTGTATGTCAAGGATACTCTCAACTCGACGGATTACAACATCGTATCCCACCATAAACTACTAGGTGTTGACCTAGAGATAGGTCCTGCTAGATGCTGAACCCTAGTGCTTTACAGACCCCCTGACCAACTCTTAGAACAGGACAGGTGCCTGTACCAACTGTTGGGTAAACTTGTAAAAGACAGAGTGTGTATCGTCATGGGGGATTTCAACACACAAGTTGACTGGGAAACCAGAGCCTCCTGTGGGTAGAACGCACTACTCCTGTGGTTTGCGAACAACGAGTTCCTGACTCAATGAGTGAGAGAACCAACCAGAGGAGAAAATATCCTCGACTTGGTTTTCACCTCTGAAAAGGGAAATCGTTGAGAACCTCTCTGTTTGCGAAGAGCTCGGTGGCAGTGACCACCGACGAATTAGATTTGTAGTCAAAGTCCCCAAGGCAGAGCCTGCAACTAGGAAATCGAGAAAACTTAATTTGAGAAGAGCAGACTTTGCAGGTCTACATGCTGGACTGACTGACGCGAGGCTAGAAGTGTGCGAGGCTGTTGAAGACTCATGGAACAGTTTAAAAACCACATTCATGAGTCTTCAATCGCATTTCATCCCTCTGAAATGCCCCCGTCGGTCTTCTGTTCAACCAAAGTGGTTTTATCGAGAAATCGGCCAAACTGCTTAGGGAGAATAGAAATGTGTACCGGCAATCGAAGATCTCGGGTGACTTTGACGAATACCGGAGGCTAGCCAGGAGAGTGAATTCCATCATAAGGGCGGCTAAGCGGTCTGAGGAACTACGAGTGGCGAAACTTTGTAAAGAGAATCTAAGGAGTTCTTTGGATATGTAAACAGCCGTAAACTAATCCGTCAAACGATTGGCCCTTTGAGGAATGAGGAGGGGGCATTAGAGCACTCAGATGCAGAAAATGCTAACCTACTCAATGACTACTTCTCTTCAGTGTTTACTGAAGAGTGTGGTCCCATCCCAAAGCCAACAAGTTCCTAACCGAGGGAAAAGCTGGAAGATATGGACTTCACCGAAGGAGAAATAGAAAAGAAGATCACTGAATTAATGACGAATAAATCACCTGTCCCGGATGGGTTTCTACCTAAAGTGTTAAAAGAAGTGCGCCATCAAGTGTCACGACACCTGAGCGCAATCTTCAACATGTCAATCCGGACCTAATGCGTTCCTAGAGACTCGCGTGAAGCGAAGGTGACTACTTGCTTCAAGAAAGGAGACCCCAGCCAATCGTCGAACTACCAACCTATCAGTCTGACCTCGATAGTCGGTAAACTCATGGAAAGCATGATGGTGGACAAAGTGACGTCGCATTTAGAGTCAAACCTGCTACTGAGGAGTTCCCAGCACAGCTTCCGAAGGCAACGGTCATGCCTGACGAACCTTGTGGAATTCTTCCACTTCGTTTTCAGTGAGCACGATCGGGACAAGGCGGTGGATGTGGTCTACCTAGACTTTCAGAAAGCCTTAAAATAAGGTACCACACCGCCGCCTTTTCCGGAAAGGGCGAACGCTTGGCATAGACGGAAAGGTAGCCAGCTGGATCGAGAATTGGCTAAGTGGCAGACGGCAACGGGTGGTGGTGAATGGACACGCTCCTGAGTGGGTGCCCGTTACTAGCGTGGTGCCTTAAGGTTCTGTTCTGGGACAACTACTATTCATCATCTACGTCAACGACATGGACGGTGACATGGTTGCCAAGATTTCTAAAATTTCTGACGATACCAAGCTTGGTATGATCATTGCAAAGGATGGTAATACTGCCCGCATGCAGGATGATCTTGGGAAGATTGGGGAGTTGTCAGATACGTGGTAAATGCCTTTTAACGTGAACAAATGCAAAGTGATGCATATTGGCCACCGTAACCTCAAATCTCAGTATATCCTTAAGGGCACTGCTAATGAATCCACCGACAGTGAGAAGGACTTGGGTGTAACAATCACTAATGAGCTCAAGTTCTCGAAACAGTGCATTGAGGCGGAGAAAAAGGCGTAAAGGATGCTTAGCTACATAAAGCGCCAGTTTGGATATCGAAACAAGGAGATTGTACTGTGTTTGTACAACTCACTTGTCCGACCGCACCTGGAGTATGCCGTACAATTTTGGAGTCCTTAATTTCGAAAGGACATCGCGAGATTGGAGCGCGTGCAAGCCAGGGCAACCAAACTGATTCCCTCTCTCAGACATAAAAGTTATGATGATAGATTAAGGGAATTAGATCTGTTCTCGTTGGAAACCAGTAGACTGCGTGGTCTGCTCATCGAAGTTTTCAAAATACTTCGAGGGTTCGACAATGTTGACTACAGGGATATTTTCACACTTGTTGAGAGCAGAACAAGAATTCACGGCTTTAAACTTGAACTGAAGCGTTACATTCGCTATCTTTGTGGAAAACATTTCACCTAAAATATATGCGGTAGTTAGAACGTACTTCCAGTGGAAGTTGTCAACAGTGAATCTGTTTACCAGTTCAAGTCAAGACTCGACAGGGTTTTGAAAAATGGCCATTTAAGGACGTAAAGCATTTGAGCAGGGATGTGCCCGCTCGACTACTAGTCAAAAGGTACCCTCATTGAATGGAATGTAAGGTCTTCTAGGGTACTTTCTTTCCTTGTTACTCCTTGTTACTCTTGGTTATCAGCTCATGAAGTTAGCCACCACATATGGAAAATTATAGGTAGACGCAGGCGCATTACATAGTTTACGCTCACATTGACTTTTCTCAATTTTGAATGATACTGTGTTTGGTATCACTTTAACCTATTAGTGCATAGCGTCCAGAAAAATAGACGTTAGAAAAATATTCACCAAAAAACAAGTTTGCTAATAAATACTTATTTTTTGGTTTCATTTTTCCCACAATACATTCCTCTATCACGTTTTATATGAATAATGTAAGCAAAATATAATTTTCTGTAAAATAAATCAGTTTACTTCGGGATGTCGTCTAGTAAGCCTGTTGCCTCCCGATCTGGGTAAGTAAATTACTATTATTCTACATGTAAATTTATTATTGGCGCTTTTTTTTCTTTTATAAATTTAAATAAAATGTTAATTATTTTGTTGAAGTTATAGATTTATATAGATATTGATATAATTACATTCCACAGAGAATAATATTATGCTGTCCACAAAAACGAACGCTATGCAGTCAGACTACATTTTTATTCACATGTTCCATATTTGTATAATATAAAAAACTATTCCATTAGAAATAGCCGGTTGGATAAAGTGGTTCATAATAACTATTCCCATATAAATAGTCGGTTGGATAAACTGGTTTATATGTATTTTTTTTTATTTTTTATTTAGTCATTTATATTTAATATCTTGTTTTTTATGTACAGTTGAATTTATAGTTCTATGCTTTTCAATAATTTTTTTTATATTATAGGAATTTGAACACCCTCGAAATATTGTCATCGCTTGAAGACGAGAATGAAGATAATATAGAATCTGGTGACATTATTCTTCATGTTTCTTAACCAGAAGTAAATTGTCTAACTGATGAAGATTTAGATCTCTCAGATGATGTAGCTACTGGAGATCTAAATTAACTTGGTCAAATCTTATTGAATACGAAGTGTGATTTTATACCCCATAAAAATTGCGAAACTAAGGCTGAAAATATATCTGGTAGTTCAAGTAAAGGTAGGAATAAAATGAAAGTAAGTCAAATAAACTGGAGTAAAGAGGTTCCTGTTTTTTATATAAATTCTTCTAAACCATCAACGGAGAGTTAACCTGAGGACATATTTTCAGCAAATAATGAATTAGAACTACTAAAATTGTTTCACAGTGATCATTTTATTGAGGAAATAGTTGAACAAACAAAGATTTATGCTAAGCAAAGAAATGTCAAAATGGATTTGAACACTGATGAAATATAGGTAGTATTTGGATTTTATGGAAAAAGGGCAAGAAAGACAATACTCTTCTTCTGAATTTTCGAAGAAATTTAGCAGTAACTATTTTGAAATCACATGGTACTGCATCAATGCAAGGAAAAAGAGCTCCTCAAGTTAAGAGTAGAGTTAGATATGATGGTGCGGGGAACTTGTTGCAAAGCTCGAACACAAGGAGATGTGCCAATTGTCCTGGAAAAGCATCATTTACTTTTGTTAAGTGTGATGTAGGACTGCATCCTAAGTGCCATTTTAGTTATCACACAAAAGGCTAAATATACATATGTTTAAAATGTATAAAATTACCTTATTTTCAATGCTAAATTCTGTTAAGTATTAAATTGTGTGTAAGAAAATTGAAATTTTCAAAATTTCTTTTTATTTCCTTATATTGCATAGCGTCCAGTTTTCTGGACACCTTATATCTCAACATATAAAAGGAGGAGAATTATAAAATTTTCTACAAATACTCCCTTTAAAGTATCTAGAAACATATAAAAATATTTAACTTTTATCTCAAAAATTGTACTTTATGCACTACTGGGTTAAAGGAGACCTCTTAAGCTTTCATTTAAACTCAATTGTGAATCTCTTTGCCAAATATGAAGGTCACTACGGCTTCTTAAACTAACTAAGAATACTCCTTTTTTCTACAATTGTCGCCTAAACTATGTTCTTTCTTTCAGCCCTGTGGCATCTAAGAACACCACAGACACAAAACACAAGTATTACAATATTCAGCTGTCTGTAAGCTCGCAAACAGCACTTCCAGATTGTTGGCTGATAGTTCCTCATTGTGCATAAACAATGAGGCTGTCTCTACAGGGTGGCGACTGGTGGGATTCATTTTCTCTTCCTTTCTTTCTTTCTTTCTTTAAAACTTGTGCTGACTACCCACATGGAAAAACTCAAAAGACTATAAACCCAAGGGGCTCCAGAGGGAGATCAGCCTGAAAATAAAAATATGATATAGACAAAAGAAGAGTAAATATTAAACACGAGATAAAATATTAATAATACCCTCCCCCTCCCGAAAATGAGGTGATGTCAGCAGATAATAAGAATGAGTTGGCTCCCCTCTTAAAAGTTAGGAGATCAGTAGACTCCACAACAGCACTAGGCAAACCATTTAACATCATGGTTGCAGCCACAATAAAACTCCTGGCAAACTGGTTATGCAATTACTGATACTATAAAATGTCACACTATTAGCAGTGGCTGCCTGCCTTGTAGTACCAGCAAAGACTTCTAGATCAGCTAAAGACAAATCCAAAGATATTTTCACTGTAGTACATTGCAAAAAGCATAAAGAACTCACTTTAGGCCTATGCCACAGGTCAACATTAATACTTGGTAAAATATACTTGACCGAAGACATAACTTTATCCAGGAGCTAAGGTGAGAATCTGCACCTGAGGACCACACAGAAGAGCAGTACTCCAAACAGGAAATAAGGGAGGAATTAAAACACTTATTTATAATGGCTTCGTCTCCAAACTTTGCAATGCATTTCCTCAAGATACCAAGTTTCTGGGAAACAGAGGACGGAATATTTGGTACTGACTTCACCAGTAATGTTATTATTAGCAACATACATGCGGCAGGTGACCCATTCAATTCTTTTGTAAGAGGTCATCACTCATACTCCATGACTGCCCATATAGATTAAATCTCTTGGCAGGTAATGTCTTTTGTCATCATGTTCAGGGCATTCAACTTCCCTCGACCAGCGAATGTGCTGACCACTAGTGACACAGCCTGTGAAAGCATGTAAGCCAATTAGACTATCACAGACTGCGTCCCTAAGTGAACTTCGCGTTTGCTGATGTCAACAAACTGCGTGCGGTTTGTGTCCCACACTTCAGCTATATTGACCAAGAGATGTCCTTTTGTAAGCCAAGACAAAGCACCATCAAAATCAGTGTCCTACGCTGTTATGATAACTACGATTTAACCTGCGTGAGCTGCATCCAGTGCGGCAGTATTAGGCGAGAATCATCTTATTCATATGTTGATTACAGCTCTGATACTTCCTCACAATAATCCTTTAGAAAGTTTCCTCACAGATCATGTACAACACCTTGCCATGTAGTATTTATCTCTACCGTGTTCATTTCCACTCTTCTATCATGAATTTGATGAGACTGATCTTGCTGGAGGAACTGCGAAAGAATGTTCTCCATTGCTGGATGTGGTGTCCACCTGCGAGGTTCTTGTACTGGAGAGAGATGTCTCAACCCAGGTTTAGTAGTTCAGCATCTTTGATTGAAGTCTTGTGGTAGACATCAAAAACCACATCAATCCTTTCACTCTCTCATCCCTCGTGAATAACATAGGTGAAAACTGACTCTGCAAATTGTGCCAAGGTCTAGTTGTTGCCATCCAGTTTATAGACGAGGCTCATCCTATCAATGATGGTTGTATATGGTTTCGCGATGTGTTCTGCAGGAGACTCATTTTTTTTCCAGCTCTCTGGCAAGTGCAGTCTTGTTTGGTTTTCGCAGAGATCCATGAACATTTGCAAGTGCCCATGGCAGTGGACCCAGTGGGTTGGCAAGAATATACCTTATGTTCACCTTCCTGTATTCAGCCACTAGGATCATTTGACTGAAAAGGTTTCTATCTGCCTTGAGAACGACCTCTTTTCCTTTCTTCCCATGAGATATCTTTTTGCTGACATTAGAGAATGTCTTCAAAATTTGCTTGGTCATCCTGTTATAGAATTTTAAAGAGTTATCATCTAACCTGGTTTGATTGAAATCCTGGTAGCCCTTTTACCCGATCTCACGAGTCTCCAAGAGATCCCGTGTTACATCAAGTGGAGCCAAGAAGCCAGTGGACAGGCTAACCAGATCAGTCTCATTGTTCTCCATAAGGTCAAGGAGAGACTGGACATCTGCTTCATCTCTTTTGGTCCTTGGACCCTGTAGATCTGGGTGGAAGAGTTTGGACATACTTTGGCTTGTCAGTTCTCTCAACTGTCTGAGGTACACGCTTGGGTACTCAGACGTTAGATAATATTTACTCACAGCTCCTAGCTTCAAACTGTATCCCCCTTGTCCCTCTGGCTGTATGGGTGTCTTTGTTCACCGTTTCTTCTATGGCTTGGTCAACAAGGATTGGATCAAAGGGATTTGTGACGCCCAGTTAAACTGAGAAGCCTGCATTCATGAATTCCACGTGCACATCTGGGTGTTTGATAGGAAGCCAAAACATCTGGGGAGCATAGTAATATGGGAGGTACCGTGCATAATTCATCCTATCTTATGCAAAATATCAGGGGATCCTTGCGCGAATGCTTGCCAGGTGTAGCATCCAGTCTCCCTCTCTGGATGCTCGGATGAGGCCCCAAAAGATTTCAAGCATTTACAGATAGGATACCCAGAATGATGAGAGTCTGCCGCCTCCATATCTGAGAACCTGAGTGACTAATACAGGATCTCATTTACTCGCACGGCTCTGTTGTACCTGTGGCCATCCAAAATACCAAGAATAAAACCTTCCTGAACCACACCAAACTCAATGCAGAGGTCTCGGAGTCCATCATCTCGGAAAAGTTTTCCAAAGATTGCCATCAGTGTGCAGATGGTGTGGAATAACCCAAGCCTGATGATGATGTTCTGAAGCTTGTTGTGATATTTCCATAAAATCTCAGAAGACTTTGCATACATAGCTTGGTCAAATACGCAGATAATCTCTTTCCGTCCTAAGTCTTGCATGATGCTCAGTGACTGGTTAAGAACCTCATTGACTAGTCATTTGTGTCGCTGGAGCATTGATGGTAGGCAGGTGGGCTACCTTGTCAGGAATGACTGTTTTCTCACCTCGAATCAGGATATTGAAGCCAGTCCAATTGCTGACGGACTGGTGTATTTGCTTGAAATGCGTGCAAGCACCCAAACAAGGTTTTCTCTCTGGCAAAATGAGTATTTTCAGTAGTATCAACATTTGTACTTTTGCTTTGTGGTGGTCCCACCCGTTGTCCAGCATTGTAAGTTGGCAACATTGGCAGGGGTGAATCAATGGCAGGGTTGCATCAATACTTTTTTTCTTTGTTTTGGTAACACTTGCTATGGGTTGGATAGGAACTTGGTTGAGTGCCTTTGCTTGCATAGCAATTCCATTGACTCTGTGAGATATTTCCTCACCACTGATAGTCTCTTTGAGACCATCAATATTGTCCTAGGCTAAAGTTGTGAATGTTCTTGGATGGATGTTACCTGTTAAAGCTGTGTGGCTCCCTTATGACAAAAGCTTCTGAAAACACAAGGCAGTGTCAATCTTTGCCATCTGGGAATAGGATACACTGTGTTCAAGTCGGTTGAGGAAATTTTTAAACTTTACATTGCCCAATAACGACTTGAAGCTAAATGGCAGCACTATGTGATTGAAAGGCTTAATTTTTCCAAAGGTCACTGCATATACTATGTTTTGGCAAAATGATTGCATTAGTGACTAGTCACTTAACTCTCTGGGCTGCATGATCAAGATCATTAGAGCCTGTGAGTAGATAGCAAAGGAAGACAGTGAGCGATGCTGGAATGGTCTGAGATTCTGTTTTTGGTTTGACTTCAGGTGGTCAGGCTTGAGGAACCTCTTGAATCTTGATGTCCGCTCTCAATTTGATGGCTGCTTTAGCTTCAAAATCCTGTGCACTGGCACTTTTCCGGATCTGGAGCTCACTTCTGAGAGACTTATTTTTTTAAAACTGTTTTCCTTGTGGACAGGTTATCTGGATAGATGTGGAGTTTTCCATTTACATCAGATAATATGTGCAAGCATCCAACAAACTCACTCTCCAGCTTTCGGTTGAAATTCTTCATAGTTGATTCCTTGACTTAGGCAATACCTCTGGAGTTCATGAGTTCACTGTTGCAACCAGTCTAGATGTAAGCTCAGTCATTGTCGTCAATCGAGGGTTGCTAAAAATCTCCATTCTGATTAGGCGGAACAACTCACTATAGGCCTGGTCCAGAGCAACTTGATACTGTGATGCAGCACTATCTTCATCGTCATCGTCACTGGCTGCCACTTCATAGGACATATTTTTGTCGGAGTCTCCTCTTGTGTAGTCTCTGTAGCATGAGCTGTGGTAATTCCCCCCAGCTGCTATCAAGTATCTGCTAACTACTGCAAGGATCCGGCTGTCCATTTTATTTTGAGCTGCGATACGGATTCATTCATCAGCACGTAGTTGCTGATACTTTGCCAATGGTTCTCTAGTGTTCTTTTCCTTGAGATATTTTCTGACTTAGTGGCAAAATATGCTTTGCACATCATAGGTCCGCGATGTACTTGGGGTCTGTCGAGCTGCTCTCTTAATTTTTTTCTCTTTAACAGACATTGACACCTGACTTTTTCGCTTTCATGGCACATGTCGTAGAATGACCAGCGCACACACACACACACACACATATATATATATATATATATATATTATATTCAGACGGAGTGGGCGGTCCTGGTCAATTGAGTAAACTTCACTCGTCTCCCAGCAGCGGCAGAGGAGGGGGAAGATAGGGGAATGGGGTTTTCCAATTTAAGTGAGTGGAAGGATTTATCTAAATAATCGAGTGCAATTGCCCGTTAGCATAATAAAGAAGGCTACGGACTCTGGGGGCTATGGAACGCAGGATATCAAAATAATCTTTAATAATTACAAGAGATATAGGACATATATACAAATGGAAAAGGTTGCAAACGGATACTTAGTGTTTACAGGGATCAGATTACAGAATTATCGGGAGCGATTAAATAAACTCAAACATGAGCTTACAAGCGGCTGCTGTAGAGCCAATATCCGAAAATACACTTTATGGGCCGACTCATCAAGAAACCACAATTTAGTCACTGCAGCCAAGCTTGGAGTTGGAGGCTTTATGAAATGACACAGGGGATGGGTGATAGAACGACTAAATCGTAATCGATGGAGTTTAACCTGGAGTAGAGAATTCGAGGAACTACTTGCGCCAGACGAGGTCAAAACCGAATTCAAGGATAGCCAATTGACTCGGGCTAATTTCCTTCTGTAAGAATTCTTGCTTTCGAGTTCGAGAAGGGGAAGGAGCTGAATCAAGAAAACGACGTGTCTCGTGCAGAAAGGCTGGCCTATACTGGCTTTTCCCGGCCGAGCCTAGCATTATAAATCGGCCAAAAATGCCTCAGGCCAAGGAGGGAGATCTTCTTAACCAAATCCTCCACCAGGAGATAGAGATGAACTCCAGCGGGGTTTCTTGATAACGCCTGGAGAGGCGGGTAGCATCTTCTTGCGCCCACGCACTTGGAATTCTTGCTTCGGTCTTATCAGCGAAAGTGTTTCGAGTCTCTCAAGGTTCCCACGACTCTTCTCCGCGTCGCCCGACCTTGTGCCCAACCTCATAGATTTTCGCTCACATGGCTGTATTAACCTTTATTTCCGACAGCACTAAGCAGTTTCTTCATGATGAAGATACTGCAACACTTCCTGTGGTAATAGATTGCTGGAACCTCTCCCTCAGTAACGTCTTTTGCCAGTTCCAAAATGGGCTCATGATTTCGTATTTGAGCTGTTCTGAGCAAAGTTTTGCAAGAATCGACATTTTGTACAAAAACTAGCTTATCATTATCATAAGAACAATGGCTGATGCAATCCATCCGGTGTTTTTTCGGTGTTTGGCTTTCACTTGGTTGTTCGTTGCTAGCCATATTCCATCAAGTTTCAACTGCAACATAAGTAAAAAATAATTACTTAGATATGTATTTTTTTCCCAATGAGCATTTGTAATTACAATACTGTGTAGGCCTACAATACAAATTCATCTAGGACTTGAAATTACAATACTGTGTAGGCCTACAATACAAATACATCTAGGACATACTTAACAATGTGATTCCAAAATGTGTTATACTAAGCAAATTTTGCTGGGTATGGATGTGGACATCATCTGTAAACATAACCAACCTATATAACATCTGCATCAAACAACATGCCCCGTACTACAATTATGAATGGTTGTAAGAGGAGCTTTGGAATTCTGTTCAAAAGGACCTCATTTCCAATTTACGCAGTCTGCTATTTACCAGTGGAAACCGTTTTCAACACGTTTCAACCAGTTGTTGTGGTTGCCAGCTATACTAATACAAGTAATTTATTCCTGCTTGCTAGCCACTAAATTCAGGCTTAGCCACAAGACTGTGTACAATGAAAATACATCTAGGACATACTTACCACTGTGATTCCAGAATGTGCTACCTTAGGCAAATGTTGCTGGGTTTAGATGTGGATGGTATCTGTAAACATAACCAACCTATATAAGCATCTGCATCAAACAAAACACTATATACTATAATTATAAATTATTTTAAAGGAACCTGCTGGTCTTGATACAAGTATATTTCTAATAATTCCTCAAAACTTTCTGAGCATGCTAAAAAATTGTCATTCCTGTGATTTTACTTAAAACTGCTAGCGATTTAGCTAATTATTTAAACATTTATAAATCCTCACAGTAATGGGATAGAGACTTACTTTTGTTTTAACACTCATAGCTAATCATGCTAAAAACACCAGGAAATTAGTTTTGCCGAAACCAGAAGTTGAAATTACGCGAAATTCTACTTCCAGTTTAGACAAAACTAAGGAATTGTAGATCATGATTAGCTGAGAATGTCAAAACAAAAGGTAAGTCTCTAGCCTATTTCTGTGAGGAGTTATGAATGTTTCAAGATTTCACTGGTGCTAGCTAGGCTAG
Source organism: Ceratothoa steindachneri (assembly GCA_963969495.1). Classification (NCBI taxonomy): domain Eukaryota; kingdom Metazoa; phylum Arthropoda; class Malacostraca; order Isopoda; family Cymothoidae; genus Ceratothoa; species Ceratothoa steindachneri. The sequence goes on along the minus strand of OZ018319.1, from coordinate 86,408,921 downwards.
TGATCGGTTCCTGCTAGCTATTTAGCTAGCCACTAAAAACAGTTTTAGCCACTTCACAGTACTTCATCAAAGGCAAATTAAATATAAACCAGACATTTGACGTAAATATGTGTGTTGATAGAATAATCTTAGAAGTAAAACCAACCTTGTATTGGTTGTTTTTGTTTGTAATCTGTTTGTTCGTAGAACAGCAGCGGTGGAGTGATATCTACCTGGCAGCTCTGCTACTTTTTGCTGTAGTGGACTGGGGTTGCTTCTAACTGGAATAAATATAATTCCAAATTATCATCTTTGACCTTCAGTTGAACTTCACTTTGATCTGGTATTTCAAAAGTAACTTGAGAAATGGAAGTCCCACCAGAGTAAACCTATAAAAATAGGTATCACATGACCATCTAGGTCATCAAGATCAAAAATTGAAAATTGGCAAAGTAGCCACCACCACCATAGACTATATATTGAATTCCTACAATGAAAAGATATGGGTATGTTATACATTTTCTGAAAGCTTACTGGCAGTAAAATATTGTAATACTTGTGTTTTGTGTCTGTGTTGTTTCTAGATGCCACAGGGCTGAAAGAAAGAATATATGTTAAGCGTAAATTGTGAAAAAAATGTATACCTTTTTGGTTTGAGGATCTATAGTAACCTACCTATTTGACAGAAAGATTCACAATTGGATTTAAATGAAAAAGGTCTGCTTTAAAATGATACCAAACACAGTATTATTCAACATTGATAAAAGTCCTAACTATGAGCATAAGCTAGGGAATGCACCTGCGTCTAAAATGCACCTTTCCTTAGGTGTTATAGCTAACTTTATGAGCTGATAACCAAGATTTAGCTGGACACCTGGAAAGGTTATCATACAAAAACATGATCTACAGACATATATCTATTCAAAAGGTATAACCAGCCTTCGTCTCTTTGCGCGAAACCGAGAAGTGAAATTTCGTTTCAGGCCCAATGGACTTTAACTCCAAAGTCGTGAAAATCTCCTTAAGCAATGTTGCATACCATTGGGGGCAGATTCGATGCTACTAATCATGTTATGGGGGGAGGGGGGTTATTTCTGATGGATGGTTCCCGAAATGATGATGCTGTATGACTTTTATTTATCAAATTGCCTGTTTTTCTAATACGCTTGGAACTGAGTCAGTGTTAACCGAATCAAAAAATTTTCATGGCATAAGAATGAAATGAGAAGCTTTTCTTTTTCCCTTAAGTTTAAAGGGAAATGGCAATAAGGCGAGATCACGCAAAAGGTTTGTAAGGGAGAGATTTAAAAAGAGTGGTGAAGCTAGAGAAAGTAAAAATGTGCGGAAGATACATGCCCACAGATCCCCCTAAAAGCATTGGGCCCTGAAGGAGAAGCTGCTGGACTTGGGGCCGGGAGGGCACATGATCTTCAGATGTGAGCTGCAGCAAAGCTACGCATGCTTCACCTGACATTCCGTTGCGCGTACGTAAAAGGATGGATAAGGAAAGAAAGATGAGGGAGAGAGGCGTTATAAGGTGAGCAGGGTGGGAAGAATGCAACCCTTCCTTCACGGTCCCACCTTCAGATGAATGGACGAAAGCTGGTTGGCGACTAATCTGAGAAATTCATTCGGAGTCCAAAAAAGATAAATGAGAAGAGATCCGTGAAAAGTGTGAAAAAAAGCTGAAATGGAAGTGACAAAAGTAATAAAGCCCAGGTGTATAACTCAGAAGGATTGTAGCCCCTTGTGGGGATCATGTAGAGAGGTAGTTACTTGTTTAGGCTATTATTGTTCCACAGCTCTATGTTTGGGCACATGGTACGTCAACTAAAAACAAGCCCTTACCCCCTCAAATAATAAATAAAGATATTTTTGCTAACATTTTATAAGAATTTCCTATAAGAGTTTTAGAACTACAAAATAAAGTTTTGTCCTTTTCTTCGGCCTGTGGGATTAATCTGAGCTCTTCTCTGATAATTTCTTTTGGTTCCATAATATTCATAGGATTATTAAAACATACACGATCACATAGAAAACAATAAATGAAAATGAGATTTGGTTGAGAATTCACCACTTGGATCGCCTTCACTCGGAATAATTCACGCTTGGAAAAGCAGATGCCCGAAAGATTTCCGCCACTTCCACCGAAGAGAATTTTCGTCTTGGAAATTAGAAGAATACGTACGAAATTATTCGCTCGTACCTCTTTCATTTCAATGCCTAGAATTTAGTCCTTCAATTTAGAAGAAATTAAGCAACAATTTGCACGCTTAAGATCTGAAGAAAGAAGACTCCCTCCGCCTCTATTTTATCACTTCTTTTCATTTTCATCTATAGTCTCCTCCACCTTTTCCTCTCCCACACCCAAAATCCTTCCTTCCGTGAGGTAGCTAAACAGATGAAAGCTGTCACCAAAACCTCATTCCAACTATACAAAGCATAGCATTTGTATAATTTGGGGTACGGGAGGAGGGAGGTTTGACGACTAGGCCACTGCCAGATACCCGTACTAGAGGAGCCGCCAGACAATGCGCCGGGTTGTAACCTCTGCAGGGGAGTCTAACTACTCCACCTGTGGAGGCCCCCAAGACCACCGAGGGGCACAAAACTGTCTCAGTGTATGGTAGGAAGCAATTGCGGTTTTAAATTCCCTCGAGGAGGGTGCACCACCGCCTAGCGATGGTTGATTCCGCCGTAGCCAGCAAAAAGTCTGTCACTTTTCACCCCTCGAGAGGAGCCCACCCGGATCCATCCCCTCATTCATCATTATCCTCACCCTTGACAGCCAAATTAGCGGGGACTGGGCCCACGTGTCGGGAGGGTCCAGACAACATACATACATACTCACCATGGAGTATCAAAGACCCGTTGAGAACCGAGCCTGGGAAGCCAAAACCCGGGAGAGGGGTTTTGATAAGAGCCTTGTACACAGACCTTAAAATAGCCATCACAAAGCTAATCGATGTACCAAACGGATACATACAAGTAGCATTATGCCATAAATAAGAAGATGTGGAATGGCTAGTAGCACTGGTAGATACTAGAATACTAGGGAACATCGAGCTACCGCCAAAACTACCAAAACAACTGCTGGCCAATCGATCATTCGTATGCAGAAAAGTACATCTGTAAGTGAGGTCTTGCACGAAAGAAGAACTCAAAACGGAACTGGGAAGAGAAAACCTCCACCTAAATATAACGGAAATAATAAAATTCGGCCACCACATTGACGTCTTTAATGTAGTGTGCTCATCGACAGATATTGCCAACAGGGTGTTGTAGAACGGCCTTCTGGCATTGGCAATGAGAATCCCACCGGAAAACATAACAATAGAAAAATAATAAACGTACAGACGTGTTTCCTGTGCTATGAACTAGAAGAACACGTGACCAAAATCTGTCCCCACCCAGAGAGAATAATGTGTTCCGAATGCGGGAAGGATGGCTACTACTTCCAGGGTTCACACAGGACTATGGCCGTCAATTGCCCATAAAGAAGAGAATTAATAATAAGAAAGAAACAAGAATCGAAGCAAGAATATGAAAAGAAGACAAACCAAACATACGCAAGTGTTGCTAAAACATCAGTAAAGGAACTCAAACAAACAGAAGAACAAAAAATAAATATAAATGTCAATGAAAGAACCAGCTTGGACATCTTGGCGTGTAGAATGTTTGCACATGTACACAACATAGCACAACCAGGAACATTCGCAGACACCCTGAACCTGGTCCTCGAAAAGAACAGGGTAAGGAAAATGTAGTTTCCGCCCAACCCCTCATTGGCACTGATATGCGGAGTCACGGTCGGCAAAACCCTCCAAGTGAAGGACATGCTGGAAGTAGGCGCGACATTAGAAGAAAAAGAAGAAGAAACCGAAGAAACAACAAAAGAAGAGGAAGAAAGAGACAGCTCCAACAAATAAACAGAAAAAAGAAAGAAAAGGAAGACCCCAAAAAGGCAAATAATAGACAAAACAAGGAAGAAATCACCGATTCAGAAACCTCATCAGAAGCACAAAATGAAGAAGGATGCAGATACGAGGCTAAAGTTTTAAAATTATGTATCTTTGTTCATGAAGACCTTGCCAAAAGGGGCCAGACCAGCCGACATAAGGAAACAAACTGGAAAAGGGAACATGTAAATGGATATACGTGACGGAACATGAGGAAGGCTCAATTGAAAAGATGATTTTGGAAGATCGCATCCGATTCTACCCGAACGACATTAAATTATTAAAGAAAGAAACTTTTGACAAACTATCAAATGGAAAATGCAAAAAAGAAAAAAAACAGAGAAAAAAAAATTAAAACAATAGAAGGCATAATAGTAAAATTAAGATACTACATATCAAAACAAATGGATGGAAAAATAAAGCCAACTAATACGGTAATATCTTCACACGCCTGGATGCAGACATAATCTGCATTTCAGAACATGGACTAAAAAACAACGAGTACATGAAAATTACCAACTATTACATAATAAAAAGAAGCCGGCTGGAGAGATGTACGATGGCGCAGCCATCGTAATAAAAAAAACCACCTACTACACTCAGGAAAGCTTGGTAGACGAGGCCTACATCGCAGCGACAATAGAAATGGAGTATACCCCAATCACGGTCACGGCGGCCTACCAACCACCCCGTCGCTCATACATCCCGCTCAACTAAGTGATGGAGATGTTTAACAAAAACAACCCTACCATCTTACTGGGGGACCTGAATGCTCGACTACACGATTCAGGTTAAAATACGAAGAACAACGCCGGTCCCAACATGGAACTGTTAATGGAAAGAAATATTCTCCAAAGAGTCGGCCCCGACTTCCCGACTTATAAAACCAGAAGAGTCTCTACCCGGCCGGACATAGTAATAACAACCCTAAGATTTCCATACAATATCTATATGGAACCAGTCCCCATCTCTTTTAGTGAACACATAGGAATCATGGTAACCATAAACCAGAACCCAATTATGATTCCCTTAAGCACTAGAAAATCCTACAAGAAGGCGGGCTGGACAAAATACGTAACTATCTTAGAAGAATACTCCCAACTGGACCTGGACGGGAAGAACCTGGAAGAGCTTGACTTAGTAAGAGACAATATGAGCAACAGTATTATTGAAGCCGATGAACAAGCCCCCTCAAAGACAAAATACAAGACCTTACCGCACCCAAAATGGATTAAGGAGATGGAGAGGAAGGCGAAAAGAATTAATGAGAAATATCAAGAAATTAGAGACAATGGAACGAATCGGTAGAGAAATGAATAATTAAAGCAAATGAAAGGAGAGATGATTTTCTAATAGAAAAACAGCAAGATAAAATGTGGAAAGAACTAGTAAAGAAAGCTGAAACAACAGATAATACAAAGGAAGTATGGAGATTAATTAATATAATTAAAGGAGAGCTCCCAGAAAACCAATCAAAATTACCAACAACAACAATAAGTATTTAATAAGCAACGACGAGATTCACAAGAAATTCAGGGAACAGAGGAGCAAAGTTACATAATAGAAGAGGCTGACAACGAAAAATTCGACAGAGAAACGGAAAAAAGAGTCGCAGAGTTTATACAAACAAACATACATAGAGTGACACCGGCAGTATAGGTGGATAATAGTACAGAAGAACAACAGGGATCTGGAGCGGCAAGAACGACTGAGGAAGTTAAAAGTGCTATAAACGCCTTCAAACAAAAAGAACCCGGAACAACAGGCCTAACAAAACAAAATACGATAGGGCCCCTGAAAACATAGTCAGGTGCATCACCGAACTTTTCAATGCCTACCTAAACATAGGAGCCTTCCCAGAGTGGTTCAAAGTAGCAAAGATGGTCTTCCTACCCAATCCAGCAAGCCACCAAACTTGGTCTCGAGCTACAGACCAATCTCGCTCCTGAAATTCCTGGGAAAAAGTGTTCTAAAAGGTTCTAAACAGACGCTTTTCTTAAAGAATCATGAAAATACAACAAACAACAATATGGCTTTAGAAAAGAACGAGAGGCAACCATGGTACTAGCAATTACCAAAGAAAGGTTAGCACAAGCCTCTGCTTCTGAATCGTGCTTCTTCCTGCGGCTGATACAGTCGATGGGTTGTGTTCGTCTGCAGGTACATTGCATGTCAATTGCATGTCGAGACAAGCGCCACTTAACTTTTGCATGTTTTACTCTTAAGGCACAAAAGGGCATTTTTTGGAAACATTTAAAATATTTATAGTGATTAGATTTTGATATGATGTAAACTAAACACTCCTTAGGTATATTTGATGAAAATTTTATTTAATAAAGATATATAGCACTTTATAGTTTCCTCTGTTTCAGGGGTAATCAATCGTAATGCCTAAAATATACTTAAATATGAAAATTGTAGAAAAGCATTACAAACATTCGTAGCAAATTCCCTTAAAAATGAACATGTATTTATTGGATAATTTAAAGAAAACATAATGCCTAAAATATACTTAAATATGAAAATTGTAGAACCAACATTACAAACATTCGTAGCAAATTCCATTAAAAATGAACATGTATTTATTGAATAATTTAAAGAAAACATAATGACTAGATAATGCGTAAAATATACTGGGAAACCTAAACAGGAAAACAGAACCTAGTGAATTATTTCAAAGTAATCATGTATTTTATTGGATAAATTAAAATAAGACATTGCCATATCAATGAATAGCTCTTTATTACGAGTGTGCTATCCTTCTGTGGTAATCAAAGAAACAATTTATATCACGTTGAACAAATACGAATCCCTGATATTGGGTCCAAGAAAACTTGTCCCACTCTCATTCATGGTTGTATAGCATAATCTGCATCGCCTTTTTCCATTGCTATAATGTATTATATGACTCGTGGCTATGTCATCTGCTGATAGAAACTTGAAAATATTCGTTTCCTCAAAGGATGAAGCATCGAATAATCGAAAAATAAACTATGGAAAATTTCTTCACGAATTTTAAGTCTTTCCACACTTTTTCGGTGCAGTTTTTCATCTTACTAAAGAGAATGTAAATGTTGACCACCATGATATCTACATGATCATAAAACAGTCATGTAAACTTATGAGTGAACGGTCGTCACTTGCGTACGTTCCTTTCATTTGGTCAACTTTGTCCACAACAACCATATTTTTAGTGTAATTGTACATCATATCTGTCATAAAATAAAAGTTTGCACTCTCGAATAGGACATCTTTCTCCTAAGCTGTTCTTCTTTTGTACAATACTCTTTTGTGATGATTGAAAGCAAATAAATACTTTTGTATAATTCTATTATACTATAGTTGACGGAGCAAGAAATGGACGTTTGGGTTTGGCCGAATCGTGAACACGTGTCCCACAGCTGAACAATTTGTGTGTTGGAATTAGCCCCAGCCAGTGAGGTAATTCCAGTTAACGATCGCCTCCGAGTGCCTTTTCCGATTTCTCTCATCAACTTCTGTCGAAGCCCTCTTGGTTTGCCACTCGTTTTCGGGTGGGCGAAATACTCTCCCCTCGACCGGAAGTTACCACTCCCTCCCCCCCTTTTTGGAAAGAAGCGTCATCACTTTAACATCATGCTCAGAAGTTCCAAGCGGCCTCACCTCACGTGCAGAAGACATCCTTACCCAACCCCTCTCGCCCTTTAGTAACCCAATTTAGTTAATTCCCCCCCCCCTCCATTTGAATAGTCTCCTCCTGTAATACTTTAAGTTTTAACTTCATAGTCTGATTTATAACTACAATTCACCCCTTCGTTTACTGATGTAATTTTGCCCATCAATTCTCTCATTATTTTTATATAAAAAAATTATATTTTTGTACATGGCTCTTTAAATAACCTTACACTTTGCCATTGTCCATAATTTACCTGACCTCGTGGCACTCTTTCTCGCTACTCAGCCCATCGAAACTAGTGGTGTTCCGTCCCTTCGTCGGTTCGCCTGTAAGTTATTGGTCCCTCTCCCATAGATATAATATGTTATTGATGTAATATAATGTCATACCACGACATAGTTATATGTTTTCTTCTTTAGGATCAATCACGAAAGTTTCAATACGGTCATGATCATCACCTTCTAAAACGCCGATATGTTCATAGTCCAAGTCAAGCACTTTCCTCGTCTGAATTGTCAGCTCCTACAAGTTTTCTACTTTCCTTGTTGACAAGGTTAAATATCGCCCTCTTTAAAAAGCCTTCACAACAACCATTTTACGTAATATATTAACCCTATCACTGCAAATATAAAAATGAAAGATACGAATTAGATAGATAAGGAATATTTGCGAGAATATCACAATTGGACAAATGTGCTTCATAAAAAATAACTACTTTTAGATTGCCCCCCCAAATTCAATTACATTATTATATATATATATATATATATATATATATATATATATATATATATATATATATATATATATACGAGGGGCAGTCAAAAAGTTTTGCAATTCGGTTATAAGGAAACGAGATATGAGGAAAAGTGTTTTATTACTTTTCAATATAACTACCTTTGAATTCAATGCACTTGCGCCACTTGTCCTTGAGGCTTCGAATTCCCAACAACCATAAATCTCCCGACTGCTGTTCAATCCACTCCTGGACGGCGAGCTGGACATCTTCATCGACCCGAAACCGGCGTCCACGCAGTGCGGCCTTCAGCTGGCGGAATAAAAAGTATCGTAGGGGCCAGATCTAGACTGTAGGGGGGATGGTTGAGCTCCTCTAATCTGCACTCGCTGAGGGCAGCTTGTGCAACTCTGGTCTTGTAGACTTTGACGACGTTGAAGTGGATCATGGGGCGTGAGGTTTCTAGGGACCCAACGAGCAGAGACCTTGGTCATGACCAAATTGTCGTGAATGATGTTAATAACACTTCCATGTGATATTCCAAGTTCTCGCTTTATTTTTTCGACCTTCACCTGTCGATTTTCGAGGATGATCCTCTCCACACGGGCCACATTGTCCTCGTTGGTAACGTTTGACGGGCGTCCTGGACGGGGGTCATCTTCAAGGGCCTCACGACCATGGCGGAACTCCCTATTCCAGCGATCAATGGTTGCATAGGAAGGGGCGGTGTCGGTGTATACTGCAACCATGCGTTCATGGATCTCTTTCGCATTCTTGCCTTCCCTGGTAAAAAATTTGATCACTGCGCGGTGCTCAACCTTCTCCATTGTTGAAAAATTTGTGACTGGCGATCTGCGATCAGCTACTGCTTCTCAAATAGACGAGGCAGGAGCGTGCGGCTGCAGGTCCTGAATTGTCTTAACTTGTCCCAACACCCCCACAAACAGCCATCTCCCTTCCTCTGTTTTGCCCTAAAGATCCTCAAAACTTATTGACCGCCCCTCCTATATATATATATATATATATATATATATATATATATATATATATATATATATATATATAGTATGTTGATACAATCATTTCTATTTTCTTTTTTTCTTGCAACAAATTTCTGTAGAAAATTATTTAAAATACATGAATCATAAATACTATGAGCTTATTATCTTTAGGAGTTGAAAAAGTGTTATTTGAATAAAATAAAAATGTAAGCTGATCATGATTTTTAAAGGTGGGAGAAGGGAAGGAGAACGGTCGGTGGTAGCCAGTGATGAAGATAAAGAAGAGTAGAAGGAGGAGCAAAAACAAGAGGGAAAGTCCTGACCCGCCGTGTTTTGTGATAAGATGATAAATGGTTATTGCCTTGATGGTTTCCCATGGCTCAAATCACTTACAAGTGCCTTTAAATGGCTAAATGAGGCTTCTGCCACTAGATGGCGCCAACCAGCGCCAAATCCGATGGCAGATTTGAAATCGCCAGGATGAATAACCATGTCTCATGGTGTTATGGGTCATTTCATGACTCTAATTGGGTACAATTAAACATTACTCCTTGTAAAAAAGCGACGCCTAGACCTGGTGATTCGCTGCAGGTTAAAAGAGAAGTAAAAAAAGTGTAACAGAATGGAAGTTGATATCTTTTAGACTTTCTTCTTATAGTGAAAAGATTTGATAGAGTGGAACAACTCCATTGTATGCACTTACTGATTTTCTTGTGGGTTCCGAACCACGCATACCTCTATCGCTCGGTTCCTTCCATCTCTTTTATTTTTTTTATTCCACATTTGCAACATCATACAGATAGAAGGCAAACCACCTAATCCATCTTATATTTTGCTGTTTCTCTTCCATTCGTTTTTAATCTGACATTCATGTCGTTGTGTTTATAAACTCTGAGCTTGTTTGTTTTTTACATAGTATGTTGTTATTTATATTTTATATGTTTTGTTATTTATTTGTTTTGTTATCTTACTCTTATTTTATGTATAGTTGTTTCGTTTTGATTTTCATTTTCCTCATGCACTTACTTCACTTTGGGTATTTCTTTTAAGTATTGTTTATTAATTTTATCTACATTATTATTTTTGTATTACACCTATTTAGACTTCATTTTATTTGTGATACATTTCACTTCACTTTAGATTGTTTGATTTTTTCTTTTCACGTTATGACTTGTTGTTATTGTTTCACTCAAAGGTTTTTCCTTTTTTGGGGTCACTTTATAGCCATCGGTTGTATTTTTCGGGTATCTTTCGGGTATCCGCTTTGGTTGAATTAATTGGTTCTTCTTTTTTATGGTCTGGGTAAACGTACTCGTCGGTTTTGTTTGACTTTATTTTTCTTTTCATTTTTTGGTTAAAGTTTCACCCTAGTAAACATGGGTGCCTCCTGAATTTTCAGCCTAGTCTTCCGCTGAGGAATTAAGTATTTAAGGAGTTTTCTGCTCCGATGTTCGTGTGCTCTGCAAATGTTATAGGTAGTTTGTCTACTTTCCTCCATATTATTTCCGCTCTTTTCTTCATGTTGATATTGAGCGGTTCTATTCATGCCTCTTGGTGCAAACTCAGCTGACTACTCCTCTCTCGACTTCGAGTTTTAGGCAATTAGGTAGAGCTTTATTCACCATCGTCTGCAGTGGCCTTTGTTAGTTTTTGATTCGCTGTGGGGATGTAAGGGTTTAGAGGGACCTCTCGTCCTACTGCCATATGAGTTTTTTTTTCATACTTAAACATTTTGAACTGTATAGTAGGTTTAACATCAGCGTTGCCTTGTTCTTCTTCTCCGGTATATCTTGTTTGCAGTCTCTTGATCTTATGTTTAACCTCAAGAATTTACCCTTTCTGTGATATCTATAGATCTGGTAGTTGACTACGATATCTCTAGTCTTGTTTCTAGAGATTGTGCCTATTGTAAATTTTCTCTTATTAGTTCTTATATTCTAATTCATTTAATAATTGTTGATGTTGCTTATCTCTAATGTTGTTACCCTTGTCTGAAAGCGTTCGTTCCAGTACTGGGTAAAGACGAGCTGGCGTTTTCGTCCACGAACTGTATGTATAGATAATCAAGTATTATTGGTCGTCATAGGTCTGCTGTATAAATTGAATACATTGTTAGACTAAGATAACCCTCTCTCACCTATTGAAGTCCAGTTTCCAGTTCGAATTCTGGTCTCGAATAATTATTAAGCAGCACGTATGCTTTCCTGTCTGTAATGTAATCGCAGAGAATTCCTTACAAATTGCTGTTCCTCTGGAGACTTACGATCTTATATTGCATTCATTTGCTTATGCCTTGGATATTTTCTCATTAATTATACCAAGTGCTAATTTGGTGTCTTTGCCTCTTCTGAATCCGAACTGCTACTCATTATAAAGGTCATTTTCCTAGAGATATTCTTTCAGTCTCTCAAAACTATGAACATACTGTATCCTTCTCTGTGCACTGTCGGGTTAGTTTGTCTTCCAATTTGTAACTTCTAAAAAGTATTTGTATATTAATATGTTTTTCGGGTTCTATATTTTCTGTTGAGCATGAATAGTTCACGTTGGTGTATTTTTTAAGCCATGACTATAGTCTCCAATAAAACTTTGAATACATGTGCGTGCTGGTCAAATTTAATTAGTTCGTTTATTTTGATACCATCGTAATATTTCTCAATTTCTCTCTTTATCTCAAACTTTGCGTGTAAACCTACCCAGATAACACTTCAGTTTTCTGTTATCTGGAGAGAGATTTTGGGCATCAGTCTAATATTTAGTGTTTTGATACCTTCTTGAAATATTATTTTCTCTATATCTTTATCTGCGTTGAGGATTTCAATGTAGCTGCATTGTAATTCGATGATCTTGACGAGGGCTACTTTTATTTCTCTGTTGAGCACTTTACAATTTTTTACTTCGTCTGGTTTATTTTCTTGAACCTTTGTGCTAAGAGGTAGTCGTAGGCGTTCTAGACTGCCTTATTTCTCTAGTGGGCCATGCTCCTCAGTCATTCTATTTTCCTAGCCCCTACGCACCCTTTTCTTTGTTTCTTCTCCCAGAGCTTATGTTGGTTTCTTTCTTCTTGTGTATAAAACTGCAATGAAAGTCAATTAAAACGCTCCTTATTTGCCTAATTGCCTATGGTTCCCTATTTACCTTCCCATTTGAGTACGTCACGACCATCCTACCTATATAGACCAAAGCTGTTAGGCGCCTCCACAAGATTTAGGGCTAGTGGTCCTAAGGACTCTCTTTTTTCGCACCCCCTATTGGATTCACTACACCCTACCTTTTAATGGGTCTGAGCTTTGGAGTGGTCGTATTATGTTGCTTTTAGTCGGTGAAATAAGTGAAAGTTTTAACGTGAAAAGAAGAAGAAGTTTAAAGGTATGTTACCCCTTTAGGATATCTACTCCGCCAACTGGAAACAGGAGGAACCACAAATGAGTCCAGTGGATGCGAATCTGTCCTAAAATTTCTTTCTCCAGCTTTCGGTGAAAAGTTAACAATTTTAGGAAACCTGTCTTTGGCTTTGTCTCCTAAATTGGGCTCTAGACTCTTCGTTCGGAGTACGTTTAATGATTTTAAACTATAATTAAATCTCTTTTATAGGTGCATTAACCGCATACGGAAGATAGGAACAGATGTCAAAGTGAGTCCGTCGCAAACTTTCTATGATCCTTACAAGGGCAACATTTAGCTGTCCATATATCGCTTTGCATAGTTTCCCTCTGTTTGGTTTTGGTGCTCCTCATTCGATGTTCCTTAGTGGTACTCAGAGGCATTCAAGTGTTCCTGCTTTCCCATTCGCGGCTGGTATCTCCGCCATCCTCCTATCATTTTCCTACGGCGCTCTCTTATTTTCTCGTCTTTATCTAATTTTTTCTCCCACCTCATTCTTAAGACACTCCCAGGTAATTTTAAATAAAAGCGGCGCGCGCGTTTTAGCTGACTAAAGCCTGTAATATTGCTTCGTATCGTTATAATAGTGTCCTAGGAGTAACATTTTGAGGGTGGAAATATTACTCCTAGGACTATATTACAACGATACGAAGCAATATTACAGGCTTTTAGTAGCCTAAAACGCGCGAAAAGTAAAAAATTAACATTAAGAACAAAAGCGCCAGGGAAATTAGGAGTCTCATGACACTTTAAGATGGCGTGTTGAAAACTTCTTGAGTTGCAGAGTTCAGATGAAATATTGACGTTTTGTGACTCTATAAAGGGTGATGGATGAATCCTAGACAACAGCACCATAACAGCATTTATAATTAATTATTATAAAGAAATTTTTATTCCTAAGATATTAACTCCACCAAATATTAATCCTAGTTGATGACCCTCCAGAAACAAATTGGGATATTGAAAAAAATAATTGTTAAAATAACTTTTATTGAATAATAAAAAAAATACACAAACAAATTAAACAAACACAATTAAACTAAAAAAAGTAAAATAGTAATCCAAGGGGTAAAAAAGAGAAAAATATTGGATAAATTTTAAAATCCACACAAACCGAATCGATCGTGTCACATAGGTTAGGTGAGATTAGTTAATGTTAGGTTAGGTCAGGTTCGGTTAGGTTAGGTTCAAATAACCTAATCAATATTATCTTAACTAAATTCAACCTTATGTAGCATTTTTACTTTATCTCTTATCTTAATCTGTTTATCATTTATTATCAATTATTATTACCTAACAATCTTATGTTAACCAAATTTAATCCCAAATCGCATTTTTGCTATATCTTTTATCTTAATTCTATTATCAATTATTATTACTTATTTAAAAAATTCAATCGTAAGCAATGAACCTCAAAAGAGGTTATTCCTAGATACTGACCACCACTAAAGCTCAATCCTAGATAATGACGCCTAATATAGACTGGGGGTCGTTGTGTAAGATTGATACAGGGAGATAGACTATATCTGCCACTGGAATATTACTCCTCGAGCAATATTATTAAAATAATACGAAAAAGTGCTTCAGGCTTCAGTAGTCTAAAATCGGTGCACATTCTTATTATATTTAGATTGTAGGAATCTATAATCAGTTCAATGGACTTGACTTGACTTAAGGGCGCAGGTCATAACGACCCCTTGCTCTGCGTCTGCCTGCTGTCTATCATCCGCAGGCCACTCTCTCCCGAGACAGCTGTTCACCCTCGTTTAAAGGCAGCCCCAAATTCACAGGAATCTGCTCCCCTCATCTCTTGGGTCGTCTACCTCTCAGTTTCCTACCTTGAAAGCTGTCTGTATAGGCTTGTCGCAGATAGCTTTCTGGCGGTCTTCTCATCACATGCCCAAACCACTCGATTCGCTTACTTCTGATTACAATCGTAATGGTCTTCTCCATTGTCGTAGAATTGCTCATAGTCTGGTCCAGTAATTATTCTAACCCTTGATCTGGACACACCGCTTTTGTCTAAGTCGATAGTATTGACCCTATAACTCAATCTACGATCATATTTATATATATATATATATATATATCTATATATATATATATATATAGGTAGACTTTAATTTCTACTGAACGTGCGAAAGCTGGTTAGAGGCGGGTTGTGCCGTAGCCAGGATTCTCACTATAAAAGTCCCACTTTTTCCTGGGGGAAGGTTTGTGATTATTGAATTCTAAGAGTGCAGAATACAGGTTGAATAAATTAGCCGAAGAGATGCTTAATTAAAGTCTTGCCAAGGGTACGTCAAAAGGGAGGAGCCACAAATAAACACACGTACAAAAAATAAACTTTACTTTCCACAAATATAATAATTAGCAATAGTTAAACGGGCAAAATTAAGGATTAAATATTAAACACTGACGTTAAGCGTCTAGATTTATAATGACTCAATGGGAGTATCAATCACTTTTAATTAAATAGGTAATTTAAGAATAGAGGGACACTGGGCTTACGGATTAGCATTAATTGCGATGGATTGGAGAGGCGACTACTCAGGTCAAAACGGGGTGGTTTGGGTGGCGTTAACACGAGTTCTCTGGGAGAGAGGGTATAAGACGACGGGTTCGGGGCTGCTGGCTGCAGTTCCAGGTAGTTCACTCCTAACTGGATGTGATACTAACAAATAGTAACTTCCAGTAACTATTTTTGATGTTCCTTTTCTTTCTCAAGTTACGTTGAGCAACAGAACATATTCTTCTAGTCACATACTCTGCGGGGCGGGATTTACTTCATGAACACTTTGAGAAAGCGAACAAGTTATCTCGGCGGCGCGTTGACAGTCGATACGTTACAGAAACGAATCTCGTTCAACGTGAGGATTACGCGAGTAGGTTTGGGACACTGCTGTAGAGGTATGAACGGCGATTTTATTTACATCGCGGATTGTGGGAAATCGAGAGAGAGATTCCGTTCACTACAATTCGCTTATCGCAGCGCCTCCTGGACAATTTCCTGGTATCATAAAGGAGGAAAATAGAATTTAGGCTTCTCTGTGAGATAGGCATTTTTCGTCAGACTTCCTGTCGCCAGTTGGCGGAAGGGTGGGGGGGAGGAGAGGAGACGAAGGTCAACTTAAACGACAAATTTCATTCTTTCCCACGATTGTCTGGCGGCATGCGAGTATGTACATTCCATACCCTCACACGCCAATCTATTTCGAGGAACATTATTCCGCCATGAAATAAGGAATAATGTGAAAATTAACTTCACCGGGGGAATTTGTAATTATTTTCCTCGACTCGAACAATTGAGTCGGTAATTTTATCAAAACCGTTAGGAATTTACTTTAGTATCTAATGGCTACAAAATACTACTGCTACGTCAGTTTCTCTAATTTACATATACAAAACAAAACAAAACACATACGGAGTACAGGCAAGAAATAATTATTTATACAAAGAGATACACACAAAAAAAATAAATAATTGTCTATTAATCGCTATCTGAAATTGGGTTTCTCGAAAGGCTATCTGCGAGTACATTGTCAGACCCTTTTAGATACCTGATTTCATAACGGTACTTCGCTAGCAATAATGACCAGCGCATTAGCTTGCCGTTTCGGTTTTCACAAGTTTTTAAGTAGGCTAACGTTCTATGATCAGTCTCTATGAGGAATGGACGACCTACCAGATACATTCTGAATTTTGTAATCCCCAAAACAATCGCTAGAGCTTCCAGTTCTACCGTAGCGTATGCCCTTTCGCAAGCCGTCAGTCGGCGACTTGCATAGCTTATAAGAGCGGGTTCTTGGTCCTCGTCGTATTGGGGTAATACGCAGCCAATACCCAGTTGGGAGGCATCTGTCCTCACGCTAAATTTCTTTTGAGAGTTCAGCAGTTTTAAGATTGGGGCGGATACTAGCTTCTCTTTGAGCTCTTCAAAGTGCGCTTCGGCGTCGGGGTTCCACTGGAGGGGGTCCGGGAGTTTCTTTTTTAGCAGATCGTTTAGGGGAGCTGCTACAGAAGCGAATTGGGGTACGAAGCGGCGGTAAAACGATGCGGCACCAAGGAAAGACCGTAATTGCTTCCTTCTTGGTGCGCGGTAGGGCATATTTACCTTCTCTTTCTGTGGGGCCAGATGACTTTCACCTAATTTAAATCAAAGGTATTCTATGGATTTAAAGGAAAAATGGCATTTTGAGGGTTTAATCGTTAAGCCATGATGCTTTAAGCGTTCTAAAAGCGGGCAGAGGGACAAGATATGTTCGAACTGAGTCGAGCATCCTGTTGACTCAGAAATGACGTCACTAAATTCTTCCAAAAGCACCATCATTTGGTTCCTTTGTGCAGGGGTGAGGTCGGAGTTTACATCCAACTCGGGGAAAGGTTCTTTTATGGGGGGCAGCTTTGACGGGTGGACGGGGAGGGGACAATCTTCGCTTGACTCTACGCAAATCGAATTAACAATATTTAGGGGGTTGTTTGGGTGGACGGCGTCAATTACCCTTTCTTCGTCGAAGGCAACTATATTGTTTATACAGGCCCGTCTATGATACTTTTTTAGCATGTTTATGTGATATAACTTATCACCTGCGGGTGTCTTTATAACGTACTCAACAGAACCGTGGGTTTTCTGAACGTGGTAGGGGCCTTTCCATTGGGAGAGAAGTTTATGGGAATCCGAGGTTGTAGTTTGAGTAGAACTTCATCTCCTGGCTCCAGTTTTCTGTGTTTGGCCTTTAGATCAAAGTATGTCCGATACTTTTCCATATTAATTTCGGAATTTCTGACTGCTATGTCAGAACACCTTTTTAATCTTTCCCTTAGTTCGAGGACGAAGGAATAAGTGTTCCTTAATTCTGGACACAAACGGGAATTTGTCCATAACTCCTTCAAAATACTGAGGGGCCCCCGCACGTTTCTCCCGTACAGGAGCTCAAATGGGGAAAATCCGATGGTCCTATGGGGAATTTCGCGACATGCGAATAACGCAACTGGCAAATATCGGTGTCATTCTTGGGGTTGTTTCATGCAAAGCTTCTTGAGACGCTTTTCAAGGTCGCATTGAACTTTTCGCACATGCTGTTCACGCTCGGATGGAAGGGGGTGGTAAAAATAGGTTTGATTTGGAGCAGGGTGTTCACGTGTTCCATGAGCTCAGAGGTAAACTGGCGGCCTCTATCTGACAAGATTTCTTTGAGCAATCCTAGTCTAGGAAAAAATGAAAATAAGGGCTTCAGAGCAAGAGATACTATCGATCCTTTTAAGAGCAACAGCGTCTGGGAATCGGGTAGCGCAGTCTATCAATGTTAGTACATGCGTATGACCTTCGTCAGATGGGGCTTGAATTCGTCCGATGAGTTCGATGGTGCTCTCGAGAAGGGCTCCGAAATGACTGGGGTTCTTTACAGGGGAGCTGGGGCTATTCGACCTTTTGCAGGGGTTTTCTGGCACAAATCGCACGTTTTGCAGAATTCTGAAATATCTTTGGCTGCACCTGGCCAAAAAAAGTATTTAAATACTCGCTGAGAAGTCTTGTTATGACCGAAATGACCGGCCATGGGACTTTAATGTGCTACTCGCAGGATTTAGTCTACATGTGTGCGCAGAATACACATGATCTTGGAAGGTGGGTCCAACTCATCTCGCGAGGTGCGAAACAGAAAGGAGTCCTTAATGATGTACCTCATGGGACGGTTCCCTCGAACGATCACCTCTTCGTTCTTTCGGGCCTTTTCCCAAAGGGATTGAAGTTAAGAGCAGCTCTGCTGAGCTCTGAGGAATTGTGCATTACTTGTTGGGACCTCTAAAGGAGCCTCTGGGGTGAAAAGGCGTGTTGGGGGAGGGGCCTCGCGGCTAGCTTGCACTCGAGTGACGACAGCTTGAGTCAGTTTACTCGGGGAGAGTGGTGCGCTCTGGCCAATGAGTACCCAGAAAAATGGATGGGGGCTGCCACTACGTCGGCCCAACCAGTGAAATATTTACACTGTACATGGCAGTGGATTACCGGGAATCTATTTTCTCGACCCAAGAAGTCGTGTACAATTGCGTACTTCTTATGTTGGGGGTCGACAAGGGAGAGCAATTTGTCTGACACCACAATGCATGTGCACCTGGTGTCTCTGACGAGGGTGGACACTTTACTGCCATTGATCGAGCCAGTTTCGAAATTTAGTCCTCCGGGGGAACTCTTGTTGAACAGGAAGTTCACTTGAATATCCTGTGGGGATGGAGACGAGGGGGATGACCTAAGCGCGGCCGGCTGTTTCGGAGGAAGGGTAGCAGTTACTTGGTGGACTTGTTGGTGGGGGTCTGGGGTTGATGATCACGAGATCCAACAGAACTGATTTCAACTTGGTCTCTGCTTAATTCCCTTTCATGTTTTCGAATCCTTTCTCTTTCTTCAAATTTTAACGCTTCTTTTCTTTCTTCCATTTCTAACAATTCTTTTCTTCTCCTTTCTTCCAATTCTTCTTTTCTTCTCCTTTCTTCTAATTCTAACTCTTCTTTTCCTACTTCCATTTCTAATACTTTTTTCTTCTCCTTTCTTCCAATTCTAACTCTTCTTTTCTTACTTCCATTTCACGTGCTCTTTCCTTTCGCTGTTCGCTTTGGACGAATTCTTTTAGTTCCTGTCCTGTGAGACCGAGAGCTTATCCTTGCTTGACGAAAGCTTCTAACGATTGTGAAGCCATTGCTGCTCTTGCTGACGCAACTGGTGACTCACGAAAGAACTTACGCACTTGGTAAGAGAATTAGAAGCTGCGATTGTTCCTAACCGATACAATCTAATAACTAATCCCCAAAATAATGAATATTTTCCTAGCTTTGTTTTTGCTATCTGGAAAGGGTTATTAATGGTTATTATTTATATTCCTTTGGGGAATAGACTCTAATTATTAAAATTTACGTTAGTTTATTTGGGCTTCCTTGGACGTTGGCAAGTTTTAGGCTATATGAGTTCGCTTCCTCAGAAATTTAACCTTACACCTGACACCACTTTTATATATGTCGTAGAATTGCTCATAGTCTGGTCCAATAATTATTCTAGTCCTTGATATGGACACACCGCTTTTGTCTAAGTCGATGGTATTGACCCTATGACTTAATCTACGATCATATATATATATATATATATATATATATATATATATAGGTAGGCTTTAATTCCTACTGAACGTGCGAAAGCTGGTTAGAGGCGGGTTGTGCCGTAGCCAGGATTCTCACTATAAAAGCCCCACTTGTTACTGGGGGGAGGTTTGTGATTGTGGAATTCTAAGAGTGCATAATACAGGTTGAATCAATTAGCCGAAGGGATTCTTAATTAAAGTCTTGCCAAGGGTACGTCAAAAGGGAGGAGCCACAAATAAACACACGTACAAAAAATAAACTTTACTTTACACAAATATAATAATTAGCAATAGTTAAACGGGCAAAATTAAGGATCAAATATTAAACACTGACGTTAAGCGTCTAGATTTATAATGACTCAATGGGAGTATCAATCACTTTCAATTAAATAGGTTATTTAAGAATAGAGGGACACTGGGTTTACAGATTATCATTAATTGTGATGGATTGGAGAGACGATTACTCAGGTTAAGACGGGGTGGTTTGGGTGGCGTTAACACGAGTCCTCGGGGAGAGGGGGGGATAAGACGACGGGTTCGGGCTTGCTGGCTGCAGTTCCTGTTAGTTCACTCCTAACTCGATGTGACACTAACAAATAGTAACTTCCAGGAGACGAAGGTCATCTCAAACGACAAATTTCTTTCGTTCCCACGATTGTCTGACGGCATGCGAGTATGTACATTCCATACCCTCACATCCATATTCATCTAATCTCTTAAACTAACATTTGTTGCTTTATGTTCCAAGTTGGTACCGATGATACTTTTGGTCACCTCATTTCAAAGGCATTCAGTTTCCTCTCATTTTCAGTGAGCAGAGTCCAGGTTTCCAAAGCATAGATGGCAATGGGAACTATTAAACATTTATATAATCTTATCTCTAACTTCTGTGGTATATCTCTTCTATCCCACACAGTGTTTTTCAGCTTCTTAAATGCCACAGCAGCCATGGCTATTCTCCTTTTTACATCGTATGATGATCCCCAGATAACACTTCCTAGAAAAACGAATTGATCTACTGTAGGGGTGCGAAGGTGTATAAGAGAAAAACTTCCTTCCAAAAGCGAGAATATAAATAGCCCATTAAATTACCAAGTCAGAACGGACTTCGCCGTAGCGTGACGGTAGAGTTCTAGCCTTTGGATTCAAAGACCCGAGATCGATCCCAGACAGTCCACAATTTTTAAAAAGGAGAAGATCCCAGAAGAAAACGGAAAACGCTTTATGGACAACTCAAGAAATCGACTCAAGAGAAAACCGATGTCAAGGAAAAACGGAAAGAAAACGACTTCAAGGGCTAACTCGTCTCAACGCATCAAGAAATCATCACGTCATCAAGAAGTAAGAAGAATTCGTCCCATCATCAAGAAGCATCAGGAAGGAATCATCACATCAAGACAAAAGAGAATTACCAAAGTCAAGTACTAACCCAGCCAACTAAAGAAGAAGGAATCTCAGCCTACAAGAATACCAAGGGTTCAGATAAATGGAGTCAATGTTTGAAGGGGCAACTTCAGTCTACAAGAAATAAATAATACGAATATAGAAATCTCCAAGATGGATAATGATATTGATAAATGATAAATAAGAAAAGTTATAATAGATGGCTCCCCCCATACTACCTTCTCAACCACATTACCGTCTCTCAGGATATTACCAAGAGCTGGAGACAATGCATTACACTTGTTGCTGTTGATCTTGAGCCCCCACTTCTTGCATGCCACTTCTAATTGCTCCGTTGACATGTTTAATTTGTCAAATGTGGTTGCTAACAAGGTGGTATCATCACCATACCTCACATTTAGGGACATTTTTCTTCAAAATTCACATTGTGATGCAGGCAATTAAGTTCGTTCATTACAAACTCAAGAAAGATGTTGAAATGTATAGGTGAAAGGATACACCCCTGCCTTGCCCAAACTTCGATGCAGAACCACTTTGTCAGTGAGCCACCCACCATCACTGCACACTATGTATGGTCATACAAACTTTTAATTATCTGCACTCTCCTCCTGCTGACACCAACATCATCCAAGAATTTCCAAATAGCCCCTCTCCAAACTATATCAAATGCTGCATTAAAATCTATGAAATTAAAATGCACTTGCACCTGATGTGCTTTAGCTTTCTACAAAACCTGTCTCGCAATAAATATTGCATCAATGGTACCTCTTGTGGGCCGGAAACCATATTGACTTTCTCTTAGAAATTCTTCTATCTGGGCATTTATCTTTTTTAAAATGGTTTTGCAGAAAACTTTACCGGGGATATACTCGTAATACAATGAAATGGCTCTGAATTTCTCGGGGTATAACCTATCAACTTTTTGAACACAGGATTGATAAGCAGCCTTGACCAGTACTTAGGGGTATTCTCCTCCTATATCTTGTGAAAGATATGGTGAACAGTTTCCACCATCCTCACTCCACCCATCTTCAGAACTTCTGCAGTTATTTGGTCAAATCCTGGAGCTCTCTTGTTTTTCATATTTATAATGTCCTCTCGTATTTCTTCCACACTCGGTGGAGCAACCTCAACTTTCTCTTCCTGTTGTACTTCATCTAAAGCATTCTCTTCACATGTGAATCTAATATTTAGGTCCTGGGAGAAATGCTCTCTTCAACGTCTCAGAACATCCTTCTTGTTGCATAGTACATTTCCATTTACATCTTTGATGCTTACTAGAAGTGGGTATGGTTTTATTTCCAGCTCCCTTACAGCTTTGAACAGGTTATGGCCTCTACTTTTTATGAATTTCTTCTCTAATTGCTCAATCTTCTCATGTGGTAGTCTCTCTTTTTTGTAATTTCACACCCTGCTTAACTTCTCTATTAAGCCTTCTATATTTTCCTCTTGCTTCCTCGTTTTCTGGTCTCACTAAAAATTGCAGTCTTGCAGCTCTTCTCTCTTCACACTTTGCTTTCAGTTCTCTTGAGATTCCTTACACCTGCTTTCTCCTTTGGAAGCCAACCACCTCTTCTGTTACCTTTTTAGTCGCCTCCACAAATCGACGATAGATGCTTTCCACACTGACAACTGAATCTTCCTCCTGGATCAATTCTTTGTTAAAATACAGCTGCTATCTCTGTATCGTAAAGCCTGTTCTTATTATATCGTCTAGGTGCTTTACCAGTTTTCCTTTGCTTTCTCTGACGAACAGTAACATCAGCTATCAGTAGTGAGTGGTCAGATTCAACTTCTGCCTAGTTGTAGACTCAACTATTATTAATATTTTTTAAAGAAATCAATCCTTTCTGACAATTAAGTAGTCTATCTCGTTTCTTGTTTGGCATTCAGGCGACACCCATGTTACCCTCCTACAAAGTTTATGCTTAAAAAAGGTATTAGTAATTGTAGAATGATGCTTACTTAGCACGTTCCTGGAAGCCTGAAGCCACGTGGTTAGCCAGACCTCATGCGACTGAGAGTCAAATGGCGAAGCAAGTCCAGATGCCCCCCTCTTCCATCATACAATCCAAATAGAGTGTTGAGAACATCCCCTACACGGTCGTAAATTCCAGCAGTTTCCCCGCGGAGATAGGGAGAGGGGGGTAAAAGAACTGTTTATCGCCGACAGTTTAGCGCCTCAGCTTTCCCCTGGCAATTTTCAAAAGGGGGGGTTATTCCCCATCTCCCGCATAAGGAGACTCTCCATATTTAAACCCCTTAGCTGCATTGAAAGAGTAGTAAGAACATGGCTCACTTGCAAAAAGACATTCTTCGTCCCAAGTCGGTCTTTTTGTGTGTACCTAACTGAAAGCTGGACTCTCTCTCCCTGGTCAACCAGAAGCCTCTGCCCCGCCGTCTTCTGAAGCAGCTGCGCCGGATTACTCCGTCGAGTCCTCGAAGCACCTAGCCCCGTCGAAGTTACCCTGAAGTAGCCATACCTCTCCCGAGAATCACAAAAGGATTTCAGCTCCTCCCTCGAGCCCCAGCTAAAGTTAGAACTTACGCCTTTACAGCCCCGGAAATAATGTACCCACCATAGTCTTCCTTCCCACTCTTCTCCTGACGAAGATCCCTCCTTTGAAAATGCCTAACTAGGATACCGGCCCGATTAGTTAAGCGTATTGACCCCGTGCCTCAACTTGACCTTTCTAATCCGCGCACCAACGTAGCGTTCAGTCATTGGACGGTTAGCTTTAATAGCCTGAGCTCTCTCTATCTCTCTTCATACTAATAATAGATATTATATTATATAGTCGGTTATACCACGACAGTAATGACTAAACCATTTATTGCACAAAACTGAAGCAGCATTAGTTCCTCGTTCATTCCTTTCTCCGATGCTGAACTTTCCTACTACCTCTGGCCAGTTGACATGTTCTCGCTCTCCATTTTTGCATCGACGTCTCTTAGAATCATAACTTGAGTATTCCGTGGTACTGAGTTTACACACCTCTTTACTCCCTCCCTAAATACTTCATATTCCTCATCCTGATAAGTTTAGTCGGTCCATATACTTGTAGCACCTACAGTGGTCAACTCTCCAGATCGTATCTGGTCATCACTTTTGCCATCCTCCTGCGGGCAATAAGCGCCACACTTTTACGTCTTATTCCACCTGATCTACTTGAAGCTACGACAGAAAAGCCTTCAACTTCAAAAATGTTTTCGATGTCGGATGTCCAATGTCTCGCTGCCACGCCCAAACCGTCTCATCTCGGCCACCAACATCTCTAGTTTGCTTTCCTCGTTCAATGTTCGAACGTTCGATGTTACTACCGGGAGATTCTTCGCACCCTCTCTCCTTAGAGTGCTTAGGACTAAGGGCCTTTGGTTATTTCTAGCAAATATGAAACAGAATTTGAGCGTGGTATACTTGGGCACTTGCAAAAGACTTTCCAAGCGTAATACTCTACTAACTTGAGCATATTTTCCCTCTCCATGAAGAGAGGCGGAGTAGAGGAGACAACCGAGGTACGAGTATAAGTCTGTTTATACTCGCCCTTCCTCTGTCATCTACCTGTTGCCATAGATAAGTTCCCTCACATAGTTTAGCCTACCTGTTGAAGTGGTTACCGGAGGTTGGTGCTTGAAGCCAGCATGTGAGAGTTTGGAAGAGAGTGATGACCAGTAGACCTGACCATCTCACACTCCAGTGAGATGCAGCAGTCAGTAGCCAAATGGCGCTACTCATCTTCAATGGACGTATAACTTTCTTCTTTCTTAAAAATTAGTCGTTCGATTTGCCCTAAAGAAATGAAGTTTTTTCTCCTCGCTGATGCTTGAACTTAACAAGAAATGAGATTTATTCATTCTGAACGCTTGGTCGCTCACTGCGAAATGGTAAACGCTATCTCAGGTTGTCGTAGAATGACTCCCGACGATACTATATATAACACTATTCGTTGAGGGAACTTCCTTAATTATCTCTAGAGTGCGTTTTACTGTCTTGGCGGCCGATATTATGTATCTTCAAAAATGCTTAAGAAGTGGAACTGAGCTCAAGGATAATAATATTGCTATCATTAATAAAATAGAGTTTTATTAATAATAACTATAAACAATACACAAAAACGGAAAATATTGACAAACAGAATGGAAAGGGTCGTGGAGACTCGGGCTAATCCAAGGATTTAAGGGATCAAAAAAGGTAAAACAAATATGGAGTTAAAGAGATGGGATGGTTCGATAAACCATTTAAAGATCAGGATAGAATTGACAAATAAGGGATCAATACTCAAAAGGTGACGCTTGGCTTACGTAACTTCCGTTAGGGTGCAGTGGAAGGTACTTGAAGGAATATTCGGTCCGCTGGCGAGTTCCAGCCGAAGGGGGGGGATGAAAGGATCCTGACGTGGCGTCTTGGGAAGGAGAACCGTTCTCGACGAACGGCTTGACGAACAATGGCTGTTCTAGATTGTTCTCTTCTGAACAAAGGGGGGATGAGAACCGTCTCTTGTCTACTGGCTCAAGAACAATGGCTGTTCTAATGTTGTTCTCCTTTGAACAACAGGGGGGGTGAGAACCGTTTCTTGGCGAAGGGCTCAAAACGAACAATGGCTGTTCTAATACTGTTCTCCTCGAACAATAGGGGGGGGGATGAGAACCGTTTCTTGGCGAAGGGCTCAAAACGAACAATGGCTGTTCTAATACTGTTCTCCTCGAACAATAGGGGGGAGATGAGAACCGTTTCTTGGCGAAGGGCTCAAAACGAACAATGGCTGTTCTAATGTTGTTCTCCTTGAACAACAGGGGGGGGGTGAGAACCGTTTCTTGGCGAAGGGCTCAAAACGAACAATGGCTGTTCTAATGTTGTTCTCCTTGAACAGCAGGGGGGGGATGCCTTGGGGACTTGACGTCACTAAAGGCTCGAACCTTTGGCACTCAAGGAATATTGTCCTCCTGGACAAGTGATGGTGAATCTCGAGGCCGAGGTCCCTTGGCGCACAAAGGGAGAGAGGGTCGTGGTGATGTTTCGTGACGAAAATCTGGATCTCCAATCTGATCTTAGTGGTAAAGTTTCCATATAAATAGCCAGGACGTCTCCTTGGCGTGGGGGAGAATGGGGTGGAAGCTTCGAGGGAACGCACAGCTGGGCCGGAGAAAAATGCCTTATCTGTCCATAAGCCTAACTCGATCTGGCGAGGTCGGCGTATGGGGGCGAACGGGGGGACGATAACCTCCTTGTTTAAACATTGACGTCCGGCAGCTGTTGATAAGACTCCAAGCCTCGAATCGAAGATGCACGTGGGCCTCCTCGAGGTTTTAACTAATATGGGATAGGAGTTGAATTTAACACAGATTCAACTCGTTCTATCACACCCCTCCATTCCAGGGGAAGTTGTCACTTCGAAAAAAAAAGAGAGAAGGGACAACGATAGAGCTCCGTTGTAGGGAACTCGTTTTCTTGTACCAACCGTATCTTCCTGCACCTAACTATTATTACCTCAATACATGATTATTTTGATATTTAGATTACAGGGGAAAATAACCTTTAATACAACTTAATAAAAAAAAAAAGGCATGGAACAATGAAATGTTATAAACTTAGTACATACGGGACAAAATAATTTATACGTAAATTAATAAGAACAAATATATATACATCAAAAAAAATTAGACATTGAGCGTTACAAAATTCAGACATACATTAAATAACTATATTACAAAAGAATCTTAAATTAAGTCGTACAAGACGGTATATACCTACATGGAGATACTAATCCTATGAATACAATTATTCTACGCTATTCGGTAACGCATTCCTACTGAGTGCGTCAGCGACCTGGTTATCGGAACCTTTGATATAATATATTTTAAATTGATACTCTTGCAAGAGTAAACTCCAGCGCATGATGCGGCCGTTTGAGTGTCTCACATTCCTAATATAGGCTAACGGACGGCGGTCGGTTCCTATTTGACATTCTTTAAAAATCAAGTACAGCTTAAATTTGTCTATGACCCAGATAATTGATAGAGCTATCTTTTCCCTAGTGGCATATCTCTTTCCGCGTGGTAATAATTGACGACTAGCATATGCAACTGGATGACTCGTTCTGTCATCCACGTATTGAAGGAGTACACCTCCAATGCCCTCGTTGATCACGTCGGTCTTAACCCCAACGGATTTTTCCGGGTTGGGCAACTTAAAAATGGGGGCAGAAATGAACTTACTTTTGAGCTGATTACAACGGGAAACAGCGACATCATTCCAACGTAAACGATCGGGGAAATTCTTTTCCTGAAGGGGGCATAGGGGGGCCAAAATTGCAGCGAAATTCGGAACAAATCGCTGATAGGGAGAAGCTGATCCTAGGATCGATCTTAATGGCTTCTTTGTAATCGGGAGGGGCATGTGGGCGATTGCCTTAATCTTGTTCTCGTGGGGACCTAAATTGCTTTGTCCTATTTTGAAACCCAAATATTTGATGGTTTCGTGAGCAAAATGGCATTTGCGGGGGCCAATGGTGAGGCCATTTTCACGCAGTTGCTCGAAAAGAACTAATAGGGCGGGTAAATGGTGATTCCATTTAATTAGTTCTTGGAGCTGACTCTTCTGACGTGGTGTCAGCTGCGCGTCACTATCCAGGTCAGAGGGTTCCAAAGACTTGCCTGGTAGGGAAGGAGGAGGGTAATCGGCATCAGGTTGGATGCACACTGTCTGGATTACCTTAAGGGACTCCGCGGGGCAATCCTCTTCAAGCGCCGATGCTTCGTCCAGTTCTACGAAGGTATCTCCATGGGCGCGTTGGGGGTTCTTTTTTTCTTGGGGTCCAGGGACAGTCTCCGTGTCCTTGTCTGGGGCCTTATCACCTAAGGGTTCTAGTAAATCACATTCCTCTTTTTCCGTCCTAAAGTCCTGGTTAGGGGTCTCCGAGAAATCGGACGGTATTGGGGTTCTGATGGGGACGGGCTCCTGGGCTTCTTTCTTATCTCGGCCTTGAGGAAGGGCGGCCTGAAACACAGGGTCGAAACTTACTTGGGGGCTCTTTCCTATAAGTACGGAACAGAATTTTATTGGTGCTACAATGACTTCAGCCCAGCCATTATAATATTGACACTGCAGGTAACATCTAGCGACGGGGAATCTGTTCGCCCGCCCAAGGTAGTCACGTACCACCGCAAATTTTTCGTGGTTAGAGGCCACTGGGAGGAGTTCGTCGGACACGATGAAGCATGTACATCCTGTGTCCCTGACGAGAGTCGATACTCGACAGCTGTCCACGCTGCCCTCCTCGTATTTCAAAGTTCCCGCTGAACTTTTATTCCCAAAAAAATTTACCTGGTGGCCTGACGGATAGGGAGAAGTTTCTGCTTGGGTCTGAACCACCGAAGGAGCCGGGGTCGCATTAATCTGGTGAACTTGGTTGCCTGGTCCGCTTTTAAGCCTAGAATTTTGGGGGCAATTCCAGCTCATGTGGTTTTCTACACCACAGGTGAAGCATATGGTTGGTCGCTTCGGGAAGAGAGATGGAGGAGAAGTCTTAACGGGAGGTTTGGAGTCCCGTTGTTGGTTTTGGGGAAAGAAGTTTGGGGGTTTTACGGGGCTCGGAAACTTTGTCAGCTTTCCTGGGAAGGGGCGCGAATCCTTCCTTCTTTCTTCTCGTTGGATTACTCTTTCCCTTTCTATTACTTCCATTTTTCTTTGAAATTCTGCTTCAATCCGAGCTAATTCAATCTGATGGTCAGCTTGTCTTATCCGTTCCTCTCTTTCTTCTCGTTGTATTTCTCTTTCTTCCTTTCTTCTTTGCTCCTCTCGAATGTACTTAATTAGTTCTTTTCCGGAAAGTCCACAGGACTCTCCTTGCGCTTTAAAGATTTCGAACGGAGTCATCTTTGCACTTGGGGGCGCACTAGTCAACCAACTAAAATTCCTTGCAACAAGAATTAGGCCTCTATAGAATTAGCCTACCTAAATATGGGCACTGACCTATTCGTACTTGGTTTCTCAATCTAAATAACCCCTGACTAAAATCACGAAAAAACACAAACAAATTATTATAACCGTTCCTTGAGCTACTCCAGCTTCTTAAGTTTAAAAAAAAAAGGGGATAGCAATCGTTAAAACAAAAGGGAACTACCATATTCTATTATTATAACGAATAACACTATGCTTTACTCGACTGAGACCAGTGTTTGCAAAGATATAGCGTTAAACCTTACACACCTGATACCAAATTAAATAGTATATATATATATGTCGTAGAATGACTCCCGACGATACTATATATAACACTATTCGTTGAGGGAACTTCCTTAATTATCTCTAGAGTGCGTTTTACTGTCTTGGCGGCCGATATTATGTATCTTCAAAAATGCTTAAGAAGTGGAACTGAGCTCAAGGATAATAATATTGCTATCATTAATAAAATAGAGT
Source organism: Ceratothoa steindachneri (assembly GCA_963969495.1). Lineage (NCBI taxonomy): Eukaryota > Metazoa > Arthropoda > Malacostraca > Isopoda > Cymothoidae > Ceratothoa > Ceratothoa steindachneri. Next base: position 86,379,257 of record OZ018319.1, on the reverse strand, counting down.
TTTATTAATAATAACTATAAACAATACACAAAAACGGAAAATATTGACAAACAGAATGGAAAGGGTCGTGGAGACTCGGGCTAATCCAAGGATTTAAGGGATCAAAAAAGGTAAAACAAATATGGAGTTAAAGAGATGGGATGGTTCGATAAACCATTTAAAGATCAGGATAGAATTGACAAATAAGGGATCAATACTCAAAAGGTGACGCTTGGCTTACGTAACTTCCGTTAGGGTGCAGTGGAAGGTACTTGAAGGAATATTCGGTCCGCTGGCGAGTTGCAGCCGAAGGGGGGGGGGGGTGAAAGGATCCTGACGTGGCGTCTTGGGAAGGAGAACCGTTCTCGACGAGCGGCTTGACGAACAATGGCTGTTCTAGATTGTTCTCTTCTGAACAAAGGGGGGATGAGAACCGTCTCTTGTCTACGGGCTCAAGAACAATGGCTGATCTAACGTTGTTCTCCTTTGAACAACAGGGGGGGGTGAGAACCGTTTCTTGGCGAAAGGCTCAAAACGAACAATGGCTGTTCTAATACTGTTCTCCTCGAACAATAGGGGGGGGGGGATGAGAACCGTTTCTTGGCGAAAGGCTCAAAACGAACAATGGCTGTTCTAATACTGTTCTCCTCGAACAATAGGGGGGGGGGATGAGAACCGTTTCTTGGCGAAGGGCTCAAAACGAACAATGGCTGTTCTAATACTGTTCTCCTCGAACAATAGGGGGGAGATGAGAACCGTTTCTTGGCGAAGGGCTCAAAACGAACAATGGCTGTTCTAATGTTGTTCTCCTTGAACAACAGGGGGGGATGAGAACCGTTTCTTGGCGAAGGGCTCAAAACGAACAATGGCTGTTCTAATGCTGTTCTCCTTGAACAGCAGGGGGGGGATGCCTTGGGGACTTGACGTCACTAAAGGCTCGAACCTTTGGCACTCAAGGAATATTGTCCTCCTGGACAACTGATGGTGAATCTCGAGGCCGAGGTCCCTTGGCGCACAAAGGGAGAGAGGGTCGTGGTGATGTTTCGCGACGAAAATCTGGATCTCCAATCTGATCTTAGTGGTAAAGTTTCCATATAAATAGCCAGGACATCTCCTTGGCGTGGGGGAGAATGGGGTGGAAGCTTCGAGGGAACGCACAGCTGGGCCGGAAAAAAATGCCTTATCTGTCCATAAGCCTAACTCGATCTGGCGAGGTCGGCGTATGGGGGCGAACGGGGGGACGATAACCTCCTTGTTTAAACATTGACGTCCGGCAGCTGTTGATAAGACTCCAAGCCTCGAATCGAAGATGCACGTGGGCCTCCTCGAGGTTTTAACTAATATGGGATAGGAGTTGAATTTAACACAGATTCAACTCGTTCTATCACACAGGTAAAGACGGGAAGAATTCCAAAAATGGCATAAAAAAAGACTTTCTCATGAAAACTTCAAAGAAGAAATACGAGTATATGTGCTCTTGAGGATGATTGAAGATTCCTCTTGAGCGATGTAGTACCCCAAAGGGTTTATCGTTCTTATTCTAATTTTTGTTTCTTTTTCACAACTTTGTACCTCTAAAATATTTTAAACAACCTGGTCACTAGAAAGGTGTGCCTTGCAGTTGGTACAAAGGTATAGTAAACCCCTACAGGTGAGTCTGTTACGGGGATATAGAAGAAGGGCCGATTCTCGCCCACGAGCTACAACCCAACTGTAGACCGCTGTCTAGGATTGGCCCTGAAAGTTAGGGTAAACAAGGATAGCGCGAAATTCGGAAGGTAGGCGAGATAGAATTAGGACAGATACAAGGGCTCTTTCCACTATTGAAGAGTGGGAAATTTCTTACAAATGTCCCGCAAATCATAACTTGCTTGTAATATGAACCTAAATGTGTGGATTATGAAGTCCCCCATAACCAAACTTGTTCTTATAGACTGTCATTTTAGCCGAGTCGTTGAAAAGAGACTTATTACTTATACGCACTTGCTCCAGAAAGTACTTATGATGCTACCTTATACCACAAATGTCACTATATTTCATGACTCTTTATTACAGAGTAACAAGATTCAAAGGTTTTAAATGGAATTTAATAGACACCCACATAAATCCAGTAGATTTGATACACCAGAAAATAAGTAATATCTCCTTTTAGGAAAAATTGTAAGTAAAACTTATGCCTACAATATCATTTTCACATTCATATGTGTAATTTTCAGACCTCAAACACACATCGAAATTGGTCTCTTTATGGTTGAAGGAAGCAAAAATAAGCATATTGAAATAACCAGCAGAGTCGCAATAATTCAACCCAATAGAAAATTTATGTTATCAAAAAACATCCATAAATTGAAGATGTTTTGCAACTATGAGTGGGAGGAAATTTTGTCTGATGTTTGTTTGAACTTATTAAAATCTTTAAAGAAGGTTTGAAGAATGTCAGAAGGCAAAAGGTTTACACAAATGAGTATTAGTCATCAAAATGTAGAGTATGTATAAATCATTATGTTAAATTTTCGTTTACTCTAATTATTCTTTTATTTTTCAAATAGATCTATTGAGATTTTGTGCCGCTGTCTATTAATACATTCTTCTCAAGGCTTCCAAACCTTGTTACCCTGCACTAAGCGGTTCATGAATTATGGCGCAAAATCTTAGTAATATGTATGTTTATGAATACTTTCTGGAGCAAGTTATTATGTATCTGTGCCAAAATCGAAGCCCTAAATGAGATTGATTACATAGAGTTTAATAAATAAATTTTCCTCAGGAATAGATCAGCAATTTGTTCTTTTAAATAGGTAGGGACCCCAGATAACTAAAGAGCTAAGTCTGAGTAGGTCTAGATCAATAGAGAAAACTCATGACAAAGAAAAAAATATTTTGAAACTTGACCCACGACATAAAGTAAATACCTTCCAAATTACACTACACTCGAGGTTAAACATCTTCACGATCAAATGACACGATCTTTATTAGCAAACTGCAAGAGAAATATAGGAAACTATTTTACAAAGAGCGACTTTAGCGAACAACAATGACTCGGCCATCTAACAAAAAATTAATGATACTAGACATTGATTCTTAGAAAAAGGGTAATATTTAGCGAGGGATGGGACAATCAAAGAAAGTGCAGTATACTAGGAACAAGATACCAATTAAAAACAAATTCGGAGAGGAGATAGAACATATATACAAATCTAATGAAGAAGTCTATTGAAAACAACAAATCATAAATATCTATGAAACACTACTTAAAAACTGAGTGAGCATATATAAAAGATAATCAAAATCACAAACAGAGTAAAGATCAATCAATGAGTTGAAGAATTCTACCAAGAAGAATTGCAGTCAATGATACCAGGATGAATCGCCACCAGTAAACACAGACCAAACTTTGCACGCACAAGGGGCAAAAAAATGCTGAAGCGAATGGGAGGAGGTGGTTACACTCGATCTTATCAAGACTAAGGTTGGACTTATTGGTGCTTACTGGCTAGTCTGTTTACAAAATGCTTATTGAAAATTAAGATCATAATTGTATGAAACAACGCTTCCGTTCTGCTTCTTTTATAAAACGATGACATGGAAGACTGAATAATTCTGGCCAATCAAACTCTTATGAGCATTATGTAAATTGCCTTGAAAAATTATAATCAGCGGACTGACACAAAGACTCGACTGCAACCAGCCGCGAAAACAGGCAAACTTCAAAAGTCATTATTTTATGTGTGATCAAAGGCATGCGGCTCAAAATTTATTACAGAAAAATATGAATACGAAATACCTCCTCAAAATAGTATTCGTAGACTATGAAAATACTTTTACTCAGCAAACCTTATTCAGTCCCTAGTTAGAGTCTGAATCACATAATTAACAAAACTCACATTGTCATACGCCAATACGTATATAGTCATGCAAAATCTTCCTTCCGGTTCTACTTGGCCAGTAGTAATAAAGGCTAAATAATAGAAGATAAGGAGATCCTTTGTCCCCCAAACTGTTTGCACCAGTGCTTGATTAGATTTTTAGTACAATGCAGCAGGAAATATTTCATTCACTTTCGTTTTGCTAATGACGTAGTATTATTATCTCTAATCCAGAAAATTACAATCAATGAGACCAGAATTAGGTAACACAAGTTCTTCTTACAAAAGGACTTAAATGAATCATTCAACGATATAAATAACCATCAATATTCGTGCAGACGAGAGATAAATATGGATTGGGGGATACAATTTTAGAGCAAGCACAAGAATACGCATATATGCATTAATACGACAGATTGACTCCTGGTGGAGCATGGAAAATTAGACGTGAAGTTTTAGCCTCCACTTCAGGAGTTTTTGTTTTTTTAGAGTAAGTTTAATTCTCTCTTTACCACATTGTTGGGCCTATCCAAGCGTGCAAAAGATAGTGGAGATTTAAAACGGGTGCAAAAGGCAAAAGACGATCAGAGGGAGAGAGAGAGAGAGAGAGAGAGAGAGAGAGGGTGAGAGAGAGAGAGAGAGAGAGAGAGAGAGCACCAGTTTCTTATTGTGCATTGGGGTGGGGAAGGTAGGCTACTTCCAGGCTTCAGTTGTAGCAAGGATATTACGCCTATTACAGCATCCACCCCCTTGCGGGGGTCTTCAGAAGTCACACGAGTCTATGCTAAAACACAAATTATTTAAACAATGCATCTTACTTGTCTTAACTTATGGATTTGAAACTTGAACAGTATTAAAAAGAGCCCGCACAAACTGAGTACAACTCCACTCCCACCCCCCCCACCAGAATAGTACATGTTAGAAATAACTTGGAGGGGCAATGTAAAAAATACATGGATAAAAAATATAAAAGTTCTGTAGTAGGAAATGAGCAGCTCACGTTGCTAGAAGAAATGGTACAAGATAAGTAAACAAAAGAATTCTTAAACTTGGCTCATTTTTACGTAAAACGACCCAGAATACAACCCTGAAGAGGTGCATGGATCAAATGTGTGAAAAGGGAGAAGGAGTAACGTGTCTTGTTCCTGATCAGGATCAAGATTGGTGGAATAATCTCGGGGAGTCCTTTTACAACCTGAAATGGAAAATGTAATCATTAAAGAACTAAATCAGACTAGGGAGCGATAAGAAAGCTGGGTTACATTGTCTGGAGTGACTTGGACCATTGCTTGAAATGCAAAGTATTTGATCACTGCATTTTACCATACTTCACTTGTCGAGACCTTTGCCCATCGGATGAAAGAGGGGCTACCGTAAGCTGATAAATGTTAAGTAGTAATGACTATGCCTATTTTAAGCCGCATTTTGTTAGAACATTCCATAGTTTTTGCTGGCAAATGAAACAAACAAGGCAAATCGTGCAATATTTAGACAAGCAATGGAATAATACCACATTAGGAGTAAAATACATAAACAAAGTGTATGGAACTAAGTTCAATATTCGTATATTGTTGATTAAAAAAATTCCGTTTAGCCAATTTCGGACTAATTTATTCTGAGGTAGAGGCTGTCACAGTGAAATCGAACTTTATTCTCTTACTCGTAAAAATTGCGTTAACATCATAGAAGTATAGGATAGGTATATACAATGGTGTTTTGATATTAAATAAACTGCATGAAGAACAACATTCACAAAATCTAAATATTTTATTCCTTTCTATTGAATGTAAAATTCCGCCAGCAATTTCTGGACATAAATTTTAGGGTAGATGAAAGGTGGGTTCTTCATGCGAATATTATTCTCAGACACAAATGACATAATTGCCAAAAAAAACACCCTCTCCTAGACGTTGTTTCCAAATGACAAATTTTGATAGTGACATATATGTTAAACAATTGTAACGTGCAAATGAAGTTCTTTAATAAAAACGTACTCGGTAAGCGAAGTGCGCCCGGTTCTTTTATGACAATCGGTGTCAAGACATTCAAGCTGTTACAACGCTGGTATGACTGATCGTACTTCGCCCATGCAAACCAAAAATGTTGACCTGCAAAGAATGCTCAACTCTAAATATGCTTAATTGTTCCGAGGCAGTGCATGATAAATCTATCTCATGCATAACTAAGTGCACAAAATGGGCCAGATCTCCTCTGCTTCCTCTAGGCATGGCATTTTTTTTTATAAGTGGTAGCTGGTCGATGACCTCCATGGAAGTGACCACTCTTCCATTCAAATCACGTTTGCTGGACCATTGTATCTGTACAAGCAATCACTGTGCCTCGCATTTGAAGGAAAGATATATCTCAGTTAAGAAGTTTAGGTCTATAGATGAGGCCATTGTGTTCTTCTCCGGCACTCACATTCCCGCTAGCCTAGACTTTTATTCCGAGAAGGAGTAGCCTTTATGCACAATTACCACTTTTTTGTTTGATGGTCAGTGAACTGAGAAGTGACACTTAGAGAGAAGGGATATGCCTATTATCTCTATATGTTCTGTACATATGGAAATTTGTCCGAGCAAGGATTGGATTTCTATCGTTTCGAATAATCTCTGTGTACTAACTGGAAAGCATACGTGCTTCTCTTAATGGAATAATTCCAGTAACAGACACGGGAAAGTATATCAAGATCAAAAAGACTAAATTCACTTCAAACCGATCACTAGTTCTCCAGAAAGGGATAACTGTGATCTAAGGCCTTGTGTCCGTAATGTATTCCTTTGAGAAAACTTTCTCCACATTTTTCAGCAGGGATTCTGTTCCGACAGCATTATAACTATGTCACACGGTTACTGAAGGCCTCTAACTAAAATTCACCCCCAAGGGAGCGAAACCCATTCTAAAAATGTTTTCGTAAAGTGAGTTGCGTTCCGCTCTCTAATCTTGTGTGGCTAATACCCCTGGTACGGAGGATATTCCATAAAGAATGTTTTGATACCTAGCTGGCCCTTCTTTTACCATTGTTTAACAGGAAACTTTCAACCAATATCTTCCCAGTTTCCTAATTGATGGCAACCTTTATTATCTTTTGCAAGCTGGCTTGTTTCCGAGGGATTTCTATAAAATCTTGAATAAGCAAGTGGTTGTAAAAAATGGTACAAGTTAGGTTATCCTATTTACTTTGGAGCGGCGATCACCTGTTTTCTTCGCAGTGCGATTTCCGTAAGTTTCATTTCCATCGAGTCGTCTTCTCCGGCTCAACAACGTCATTTGCGAGGCTTTCATACACCGGTTGCATTTTGCTATAATATATTTTGATTTGGGAAAGTATAGGATTACCCGTCTTCTCCGGTCTCACGGTTACCGTATATCATATGGGAGCGATTTTCGATTGAACGTCCGTGTTTAGTGGCTTGAGACCTCTACTGTTCTGTAGAAAAATAAAAGCGTTGTCCAGTTGCTAAGTACCATCTAAGTTATACCTTTGCCAGGAGCATCAAGGCTTTTATTTCAGTGCTGAAGAAAAATGTACTCACCATGCTGTACTTTGATAGAGGTTTTAAACTCTTTTGCGGCGGATGGAATGTCTACATTGGAGCGTTTCTATCGGCATGCTAAACCGTACATGCGCGGTTTGCTTTGCCAAAACCTTCGTTTATTTTAGTCGACCCGCAAGCATCATCTGGCCCCGAGAGTAATGTATTATTATTTTTCAAGCAGATATCGTATTACAATGGAGCTTTACCAAACATTGGCGTAGCTTCTGTCTTCTCTGCCTTTGTAATGTGGATACATCTTTCGCTATGGGAGAATCCGCGCTCTATTCAGTTAAGAGACAGTTTTCTCTTTCATACCCACACACAAAGCAGGAACCCCTTCGTTCGCAGTTTTTTCATACTATAGCTAATATTAGTAGAGTTGATCTCGAGATTATCTTCTGCTTGCTTAATGGACTCGTAGGGATTGATGGGAAAGAGCTAGTTGAATATGCCATGAGATTGTCTGCAGGGACTGAGAAAGGACCGTCGCCTCGAACTTCCCAAAACTGACTACATGACATGGTTCCTGGAGATCCTTTCTGGTTGCATAAGAAAGGAAATGGGCGATGGCGCATAAGAGTTTTAAGTTTCATGTCATCTCACTGCAACTATTTCCCTGGATCTCTCCCCAATTTTCAAAATAATCGTCATTTGTTCTCACTTCGTAATGGTATGTACTTGTTGAAAGCATAACCATTTGACAGGCCGGTTTCACTGAAGTCTTCTCTGAAGATTGTTTGGTAGCTCAAAGCCAGCTTTAAGTTATCTGTTATACTCTGCGGAACACTTTTGAGTGGCACCTTTATTGGTAGGGCAGGGTTCACAAAATTTAGCTCTAATGTTCTTGCATGCCTGGTTGTGGGAGCAATTTTTTTTAGAGGAGGCTGACATCTTTCAACCTATTTGAAATTTGAATCTTGGTTGCACATTTGATTTCATGGTGAACGCGGATTTTCCCCTGAGCATATGAGCGTGGCTTTCATTTTTCCAGCATATGTTAATGTAATTATTATCGTTTAAGTGTTGTTTATTCTATATTCTCCTGTTGATGTGGTTTTATCTGTCTTTTTGGCGGTCCTGCCCTTGTCGGGGGTCACCAGACCGATCCAATAAAATATACCCCTTTCCTTAGGACTTTTTCTCTTAAGCGTTAATCCCAGCCAAAATGGCACCAACTATCTCCACTTACAAACCTCATACATCAAAACCTATCTAGCACAGATAAAATAATTCATTGTCCCTCACTCATTTCTTTTTGTCTTAAATATTATTTCAATGGTTCATGTTTTACACGCTCTTCCTAGTTTTTTGCGCACGGATCAGTCACTTCACAAGTCTATTATCTCCCATTTACCATGCATATCCTTACTACCTCAGAAGTTCCTTGTGCACAACTTCATAAACACCTATCATCATGTCAACTACACCCATTACCCAGTTGCCCCCACTCCATCTACTCTTCTCATACCTCATTTATTTCACTGATAATTTCACCTATCATCGTGTCAACTACACCCATTACCCAGTTGCCCCCACTCCATCTACTCTTCTCATACCTCATTTATTTCACTGATAATTTCACCTCTTTGTATGCAATTATACTCATGCCTCTGACATAACACCTGCAATATGAAGTGTCTATATATGAGCCTGCCCCTTCTTCTTCACTGCACATTCCATATCCTCATTCTAACGCTTAAAATTGCATTTTGGCCTAGCTTTAGATCACTCACATATAGCATTTGCCCTTCTTAACATCATTTTATTAAATTCGTTGCACATTTGATTTCCCATCTATATACTTCGTGACCGAACGTTTTATCGCCGGATATCTCGTCGACGAACATTATATTTTCTTGTATGGACTTTAATTTGGAATAAAATGCATTTGTTTAATAGCTGTGCTATTTAATATTTCTACCTCCACGATCTAAGATAAAGTAATGATGCAATTAAAAGCTAGCTGGAAAGTGATCCACTCCTACATTCTTGCCCTCTAGAGGCCGAATATAAAAGCAAAAGCCTTCGATACGGAAGTTACGCCTATTATATTCCAAAACTGCATAGCTCATTTCCCCTTAGAAGCAGCTAGTTCTATTTTCAAAAAATGAAACTCTTAGGAGAAAAAGGAAACTCCCTGATTGCAACAAAATTACACGCTAACTAAAAGTTTCATTAATTGGGAATAGATTTATTCTATTTAAGGAAGAGAGCATCATTATTATAGCAACTGATGCTAATCTTGATTTACTGGCGAAAAGTATGCATTGGTTTTGTGATGGTAGATTCGACAGTGTTCCTGCTAGTCATGATTAATATTCCTGCCATGCACTTTTTCTACAAACTATACTATTTCTCTGGTGTATTGCAACGTGTAATTCAAAAATAAAGAAACACATGATACGACCTTTTGTTAACTCAAATAAACGCCTACTTTGAAACCTTTTTATGTGACTATTGATTTTGAAAGGCTGCAATCAGAAGCATACAAAAGGATGTTCCTGATTTAAATATCTTTGGATGATCTTTTCAATTTGATCAAAGACTTTGGAGAAACATCTACTCTTGCGCCTGCAAAATTGGCATAACAATCTAAAAGGAATGCCCTCCTAATCAAAACCATTCAAGAATTGGATTTCTTTCAAAAAGTTGACCTAGTTGTCCCAAACTTTAAGTTTGGATGAATGCATTTTAGTCCTAGTTAAAATGCGTGGTGCCAAACTTCAACATAACTATTTGTGCGATGTATTCCGGCTAAGGCATTTTCTCTTACATTTCAGATTAAAATATCAACATGGAATCGTGGTTGCATTCCTCTTTGCACAGAGCCTAACCAAGTACTCACAAAGTATAGTAGAAAGTCCTCATTGAAGACGCACTGATGTCTTCTTTAGATGAGTAAACCAATGATGTATTAGAGGACTTTCTACTATACTTTGAGAGTACTTGGTTAGGCTCTGTGCAAAGAGGAATGCAACCACGATTCCATGTTGATATTTTAATCTGAAATGTAAGAGAAAATGCCTTAGCCGGAATACATCGCACAAATAGTTATGTTGAAGTTTGGCACCACGCATTTTAACTAGGACTAAAAAGCATTCATCCAAACTTAGGGCGCCTAACCACAACATTGAACACTGAACATAATTGATTGGCAACTGTCAATACGACATGCTTTATCATTATTATGCTACGAGATAGTAAAAAAAAAGTAATTTTTGAAAAAGATTAAAAAAGTCTTAGATGACTTGCAATTAATACAAGGTATTGACCACAAATTTTTAAGCTTACGAGGGGTGATCAATAAGTTTTGCGAATCAGTAAGGAAAAACAGAGAAAGGGGGATGGCTGTTTGTGGGGGTGTTAGAACAAGTTATGGCAAGTCAGGACCTGCAGCCGCACACTCCTGCCTCGTCTATTTAAGAAGCAGTAGCTGGTCGCAGATCGTCAGTCACAGAATTTTCAACAATGGAGGAGGTTGAGCACCGCGTAGTGATAAAATTTTTGACCAAGGAAGGCAAGAATGCAAAAGAGATCCATGAACGCATGGTTGCAGCGCACACGGACACCGCCCCTTCCTATGCAACTATTTCTCGCTGGAATAGGGAGTTCCGCCATGGTCGTGAGTTCTTTGAAGATGACTCCAGTCCACGACGCATGTCAGACGTGACCAGCGAGGACAATGTGGCCCGTGTGGAGAGGATCATCCTCGAAAATCGACAGGTGAAGGTCGAAGAAATCAAGCGAGAACTTGGAATATCACATGGAAGTGTTATAAACCTCATCTACGACAATTTAGCCATGACCAAGGTCTCTGCCCGTTGGGTCCCTAGAAACCTAACGCCCCATGATCGACTTCAACGTCGTCAAAGCCCACAAGGCCAGAGTTGCACTAGCTGCCACGCGCGAGTGCGGATTCGAGGAGCTCAACCATCCCCTCTACAGTCCAGATGTGGCCCCTAGCGACTACTTTTTATTTCGCCAGCTCAAGGCTGCATTGCGTGGACGCCGGTTTGGGGACGACGAAGAGGTCCAGCGCGCCGTTCAAGAGTGGATTGAACAGCAGTCCGGAGATTTCTGGTTGTCGGGAATTCGAAGCCTCAGGGACAAGTGGCGCAAGTGCATTGAAGTCGAGGGTAGTTATATTGAAAAATAATAAAACCCTTTTCCTCATATCTCGTTTCCTTATATCCGAATTGCAAAACTTATTGGCCGCCCCTCGTATATTAGCACAATTTTCAAGTTTATTCTCAAAATTATATAAACCTTAAATCAAAGCTTTTGAATAAATTTTAAATAAAGGCTTTTAAACAAATGCATTTTATAAAAAAATACAGTCCATACAAAAATAAACGTTTGGTGACGAGATGGATGATTACGAGATGTCCAGAGACGAGATGTCCGGTCAGGAGATGTCTAACGACGAGATGCCCAGAGACGAGATGTCCGGTAACGAAACGTTCGTGCGACGAACCATCCGACGAGAAAAAGTCTTGGAAAGAACCGGAAAGCGCGAAACGTCCGAGCACCACATACTTAAATCCTCTTTCATATACCAAAGCATTCTAGAGTACTCTTGTCTCATTGGTTGATTCAACAACCTTTCATTTGTGATTCATACTTCTTTACTGTCTTCCTCACATTTCTCATCTATTTTCTTTCCCCTTAATGCTTTCGCATTCATTAATCATTTCAACTCTTCGGTCATATTTATATGCTCTCCTACCAAATCTACCATCATCATTTCCAAGCTTCATCTACAATTTGTGCAAAGTATTTCCATAACAACCCTTTTTCAACCTCACTTATAGCCTTGTAGGATTCATAGACTACAGCCCCGACAGTTTCTCCTTTGCTAATATCAAAATCTCTCAAAATCTCTCTTGAGCTCACACATTCGCATCATATGATTTCATGACACTAATCTTGTTCCGACGAGTCACATATGATTGCATTCCGTTTAATCCCTCATATTCGCATTCTTTGTTTTTTGTAATATTCGTCGAATATCCCCCATGCATTTGCAATCTCCCTTATTGATTCACATTCACTCCCTCTCCTTTCGTCCTACTTATACCCATCACATTACTTACACCTAGTCGAGTGTCAAGTCAACGAGAAATAGGAGGAATTAACTTGTGGGGATTACTGCGACAAACATTCGCATCACCACTATATCGTATACCATTCCCAGAACAAAGAATTGTTGCAGATAACTCTCGGTTAGTGTATCTTTTCATAATTTTGTTTTCTCTAATGACCACGCCAGAAGATGGTAATGATATTTTCCAAACCAAACATACAGGGTGTTTCCATGGTTAGTCGTGTTTTGGGACAGGCTTTTCCTCCAAACTTTAAGAAGTAATGAGGAAAGATGATATTAAACGAGAGAAAATTTAATTATTGGAGATCGAGTTTGTTTGTTTAGTTTTTCTCTTGGTTGAAAGACATAAGCGAAAAAACTTTTGATCTTCCAGTATTCTCCCAGCTCCTACCCCCGAAAAGGAATATGGTCGAATTTAAAATAAGTTCATAAAGAGGCAAGAAACACTTTATTGATTTCCGAAGTTTGCGCTCCCTTTTCTAACTTTTAACCAAAACTTAAACTTCAAATTACGGAAAAATAGAAAAAGTAATTCAAGACGTTCCGCATGATTGATTGCGTACATTATGGAAATTAATGGCATCACACATGGTCATAATTTATTATTTGAGAATGATGCGAGAGTCTCTTTAAGATTAAGTTTTAGCGATATACATCCCTTCTTTCCCAGTATCAAATTCTGATTAAATCCAATTGGGCAACTAAAAATTTGAACGTTGAGAATATTAACGCTAAATTAGCAAAGACATTCAAGAAAATTTTATGTGGAAGCCGAATTTTAATTGAAGGATGCGAAGTGACGGCAGATGGGATAAATAACAACACGCTATGTATTGAGAAGCAATTTATATAGGGTTAAATTTTTATAACGAGAATAATTGTGGGTCATTTTATTGTGATTTTACTATAACGCTAAATATTTATGTAGTCTTTTAAACAAACAGGTGGAAAGTGGATTTCTTAATCATATGTGTTTTGCTTCTTTATTAGCATTTATCTTCTGAACTCTGCTTTCGCTATCTTCGAACCAAGATATCGTATGCATCTTTGCATACGATATCTTGGTTCAAAGAGAGCGAAAGCAGAGTTCAGAAGATAAATGATATCTGAACAAGACGTTGCTTGTGAACGTCTTATATAAATCCACCTCCATTTTTTACTATTTTACATTCCAGATTTTTACATTCTTTGTTTTCAAAAGGAGAAGGGGTAGTTATTTTTTTAAATTTTCATTTCTACTTGTATATGATATTAGAAATTATCACGGAATGTGTAAAAAATATTGATTATAATATTTTATTCAATTTCGCCATTAAATTAATTTAGAAGTTGAAGATGAGGCAGAGAAAACCCTTTCTTAAAAATTTCAGGAATTTAAAAGTATTTTAAAGTATGCGTGTGGTTATACATCGAACTAATAATATTCTTATAATAAGACCTAAATCAATTCATCCTACGCTACGAATATTATATTATAAGTTTCAAACACCCTAATTAAAATAGCTAGATCTAACTCTGATTTACAAACAAGTTATCAATACTGCATAATTTCTTAGTTTTAAACCAATTTGTAAGACTTCTATTGTTGTCAAACTCTTACAGTTTATTATCTAAATAATGTTACGTTTAAAAAATATTGGGCAGGGGATGATTAACTTTGAACGCGCTAAACATTTCACAACGATGTGTTGTCGCGCGACATTATTCAGAAAAAACACTTTGTTAAATAATCAAGAGTTTATGTATTTAAGTCAAAACATGTTATCCCTCCATAATGAAAAAATGTTGCCAAACGTTACTTTAAATACGTGGTAATGTAATTTTGCCCTAGAACCTGTTTAACATGGAGTGACGAAATTAATTCTAGAACTTTGAAATAAATCATGTGAAGTCAGACTAACAAAAATTAATTAGCCTTAACTGGAAAGTTCTTGTTAGCAAAATTTATTCATGACAGTCTTTGAAATACTAAAAGGTTTACCTAATATAAATTATGAGTGGCTATTTGACATAGAACGGCCACTAAAAATAATGGAGATAAAACGGGGATGTACAATATTAATCTAATATGGTACCTAAATGTTACCCTCTCATTGAGTGAAAGCACCTGGTAAAAATATTTATGAATATAATTTATAAATATTACCTTAAAATATCAAATTACTAAAAATGAGTGATATTTCGTATGAGGATATATAATTTCTATCAACGTTTTTAGCTCACTCAGATCTCTCTTTAATGAACGACTGCCTACGAGTGCATCTTAGGATTCTGTCTCTTTAAAACGCCCTAACAACTAAACAAAGGCTTAAGAAAACAACGCATCTTCAAGGCACCCTTAAAGACAACAAGAGATAGTGTAAGGAGCTCGCGGCAGTAAATTGCTTATTTTGGATTGCAGGAGCAAATGTCGAGAAAACACTATTACAAATGCAACAGAGACAACTGCTAGGAACACAAAATAAATGGGTATACTTAGAACGCAAGGTTTTCAGAAGCCAGAATAGATTCGATGAGGAAGAATAAGAGAAATATTCTGCAATTTAAAAGATCCAGTATGTAAGAACGAGGACTTTAAGGGTAACTCAGCAAAGATTTAAACATGTGTTGAAGTGTTGATGCATGTCATCCAGAAGGGCGCCAAATGATAAGTAATCACTTCACAATTATTCCATGAGTGGTAAAAACTCAAGGAATTTATCCTGAACTTGGGAGGAAAATGGTTAGTCATTTTGATCTGCCCAAAGTGAACAAACTCATCGTATCAAGATTGATGTTAGGGGAACATGACAAATATACTAGGCTAGTATAGGCAATGATACTTAGTTTTCATTGCTTGCCTCACTCTCGTATTTTTTTGGTAATATTGCCGAACATTTTGCTCGCAGTCTCCTTCTAGCTGTGATGAGAACGTACAATATTCCATTTCTAGAAGAATGGGGTCGACCCCAGGTAGGCACCTTAGTTCATAATCGGATGAATTGGACGTGAAGTTATATATAGAACAAAAAGTCCCTCTATTGATGGAAATACATTTTCAATAAGAAAACCCTGGTCCCCAGACTGGGAGAGCGATAGTTGGCCCCTTCAGCACTGCGACTGATTGCATACTAGGCAACTTCATTTGTTTGCGTCAGTTTGCTTAGGTAGACATGGATGTGCTGCTTTTCTTGGTTAGGTAAGTTGAATTTCGAACAAAAAAACTGGATCTTCCACATGATAAATACGCCATAGACCACTAACGCTTTGCTCAAAATTTGTATTACGGCGGTCATTATCTAGCTATCAAATTATGCTGAACTAAATGGGAGGTCTGCGTTATTTCGTAATTTATTTTTCACTTATGGAGAAGAAATAAAAACTATCAAATTAGTTATACAAATAGGCATATACTTTTTTGATTGTAATTTTTTTTTTTTTTTAATTTCAAATAATAATAAATAAATTTAGTGGAAGGGAAGTTTGAGACGTGACAGAGAAAATAAACATTTTTAAATCACGAATATAAAATTCGTGTCTGTCTGTGACCCTCCAGTTTCTCGTAAATTAACATCTTATTGACCTTCAATACACTGATGGTTCCTTAGGGATTGAATGCAAAGAGGATTGGGCCTAAACTGACAACTCTAGAAGTTATAATGGATTTTGATATAATTTTAATGGGGTGTTTCTAACGTATTTTTCAACCAAACCAATGAAATTTATGAAAGTATACTCAATATTCTTTAAGTTATATGGCTCCAAATTCGTGGTAACGCTTATGTAACGCTTGCTAATTTTGTAACTTACTATAAATGCATCTTATTTTTACCTTTTTATTTAATATTTGTTGCTGTTACTATTTCTATTATTTTCACATACTACAGTGTTTTTTCTTTATAGGAGACAGAGTTAAAATGCCTAGAGAATGCAAAAATTCCCCAGACAGTTTCGGTCATACATATATGTGGATCAGATCCATTAAGAAAATATAAGATACAGTTGACTAAACATGCAAAGAAACTTTATGAGCTCTACTTTGGATGTAAAGTAGAGCCAGGACAAACGCATGGTATCTCACATAGGTTGTGCGAGGCGTACAAGTTCCCTTTCAGCTTGGGTGAAAGGCAAAGGGCCTGGCCTCATGCTTGGCGTACCACTGGTCTGAAGGGTTACTGTCGTAGAATAACTCCCGACGATATACCATATATCACTATTCGTTGAGGGAACTTCCTTAATTATCTCTAGAGTGCGTTTTTACTGTCTGGCGGCCGATATTATGTATCTTCAAAATGCTTAAGAAGTGGAACTGAGCTCAAGGATAATAATATTGCTATCATTAATAAAATAGAGTTTTATTAATAATAACTATAAACAAAACACAAAAACGGAAAATATTGACAAACAGAATGGAAAGGGTCGTGGAGACTCGGGCTAATCCAAGGATTTAAGGGATCAAAAAAGGTAAAACAAATATGGAGTTAAAGAGATGGGATGGTTCGATAAACCATTTAAAGCACAGGATAGAATTGACAAATAAGGGATCAATACTCAAAAGGTGACGCTTGGCTTACGTAACTTCATTAGGGTGCAGTGGAAGGTACTTGAAGGAATATTCGGTCCGCTGGCGAGTTCCAGCCGAAGGGGGGGGATAAAAGGATCCTGACGTGGTGTCTTGGAAAGGAGAACCGTTACTCGACGAACGGCTTGACGAACAATGGCTGTTCTAGGTTGTTCTCTTCTGAACAAAGGGGGGGATGAGAACCGTCTCTTGTCTACGGGCTCAAGAACAATGGCTGTTCTAATGTTGTTCTCCTTTGAACAACAATGGGGGTGAGAACCGTTTCTTGGCGAAGGGCTCAAAACGAACAATGGCTGTTCTAATGTTGTTCTCCTTGAACAACAGGGGGGGATGAGAACCGTTTCTTGGCGAAGGGCTCAAAACGAACAATGGCTGTTCTAATGCTGTTCTCCTTGAACAACAGGGGGGGGGGATGAGAACCGTTTCTTGGCGAAGGGCTCAAAACGAACAATGGCTGTTCTAATGCTGTTCTCCTTGAACAACAGGGGGGGATGAGAACCGTTTCTTGGCGAAGGGCTCAAAACGAACAATGGCTGTTCTAATGCTGTTCTCCTTGAACAACAGGGGGGGGATGAGAACCGTTTCTTGGCGAAGGGCTCAAAACGAACAATGGCTGTTCTAATGCTGTTCTCCTTGAACAACAGGGGGGGGATGCCTTTGGGACTTGGCGTCACTAAAGGCTCGAATCTTTGGCACTCAAGGAATATTGTCCTCCTTCTGGACAAGTGATCGTGAATCTCGAGGTCGAGGTCCCTTGGCGCACAAAGGGAGAGAGGGTCGTGGTGATGTTTCGCGACGAAAATCTGGATCTCCAATCTGATCTTAGTGGTAAAGTTTCCATATAAATAGCCAGGACATCTCCTTGGCGTGGGGGAGAATGGGGTGGAAGCTTCGAGGGAACGCACAGCCGAGCCGGGGAACAATGCCTTATCTGCCCATAAGCCTAACTCGATCTGGCGAGGTCGGCGTATGGGGGCGAACGGGGGGGGACGATAACCTCCTTGTTTAAACATTGGCGTCCGGTAGCTGTTGATAAGACTCCAAGCCTCGAATCGAAGATGCACGTGGGTAGCCTCATGGTTTTAAATAAAATGTGATAGAAGTTGAAATGAATGCAGCTCTGAACTCGTTCTATCACACCCCTCCATTCCAGGGGAAGTTGTCACTTCGAAAAAAAAGAGAGAAGGGACAACGATAGAGCTCCGTTGTAGGGAACTCGTTTTCTTGTACCAACCGTATCTTCCTGCACCTAACTATTATTACCTCAATACATGATTATTTTGATCTTTAGATTACAGGGGAAAATAACCTTTAATACAACTTAATAAAAAAAAAAAGGCATGGAACAATGAAATGATATAAACTTAGTACATACGGGACAAAATAATTTATACGTAAATTTATAAGAACAAATATATATACATCAAAAAAATTAGACATTGAGCGTTACAAAATTCAGACATATACATTAATTAATTATATTACAAAAGAATCTTAAATTAAGTCGTACAAGACGGTATATACCTACATGGAGATACTAATCCTATGAATACAATTGTTCTACGCTATTCGGTAACGCATTTCTACTGAGGGCGTCAGCGACCTGGTTATCGGAACCTTTGATATAATTTATTTTAAATTGATACTCTTGCAAGAGTAAACTCCAGCGCATGATGCGGCCGTTTGAGTGTCTCAAATTCCTAATATAGGCTAACGGACGGTGGTCGGTTCCTATTTGACATTCTTTACATATCAAGTACAGCTTGAATTTGTCTATGACCCAGATAATTGATAGAGCTATCTTTTCTCTAGTGGCATATCTCTTTCCGCGTGGTAATAATAGATGGCTAGCATATGCAACTGGATGACTCGTTCTGTCATCCTCGTATTGAAGGGGTACACCTCCAATGCTCTCGTTGCTCACGTCGGTCATAATCCCAAAGGATTTTTCCGGGTTGGGCAACTTTAAAATGGGGGCAGAAATGAACTTACTCTTGAGCTGACTAGACTGGGAAACAGCGACATCATTCCAACGTAAACGATCGGGTAAATTCTTTTTTGAAGGGGGCTGAGGAAGGCCGAAATTGCAGCAAAATTCGGAACAAATCGCTGATAGGGAGAAGCTGATCCTAGGATCGATCTTAATGGCTTCTTTGTAATCGGGAGGGGCATGTCGGCGATTGCCTTAATCTTGTTCTCTTGGGGACCTAACTGGCTTGGTCCTATTTTGAAACCCAAATATTTGATGGTTTCGTGAGCAAAATGGCATTTGCTGGGGCCAATGGTGAGGCCATTTTCACGCAGTTGCTCGAAAAGAACTAATAGGGCGGGTAAATGGTGACTCCATTTAATTAGTTCTTGTAGCTGACTCCTCGGACGTGGTGTCAGCTGCGCGTCACTATCCAGGTCAGAGGGTTCTAAAGACTCGCCTGGTAGGGAAGGAGGAGGGTAATCGGCATCAGGTTGGATGCACACTGTCTGGATTACATTAAGGGACTCCGCGGGGCAATCCTCTTCAAGCGCCGATGCTTCGTCCAGTTCTACGAAGGTATCTCCATGGGCGCGTTGGGGGTTCTTCATTTCTTGGGGTCCAGGGACAGTCTCCGTGTCCTTGTCTGGGGCCTTATCACCTAAGGGTGTTAGTGATTCACACTCCTCTTTTGCCGTCCTAAAGTCCTGGTTAGGGGTCTTCGAGAAATCGGACGGTATCGGGGTTCTGATGGGGACGGGCTCCTGGGCTTCTTTCTTATCTCGGCCTTGAGGAAGGGCGGCCTGAAACACAGGGTCGAAACTTACTTGGGGGCTCTGTCCTATAAGTACGGAACAGAATTTTATGGGTGCTACAATGACTTCAGCTCAGCCATTATAATATTGACACTGCAGGTAACATCTCGAGACGGGGAATCGGTTCGCCCGCCCAAGTTGGTCATGTACCACCGCAAATTTTTCGTGGTTAGAGGCCACTGGGAGGAGTTCGTCGGACACGATGAAGCACGTACATCCTGTGTCCCTGACGAGAGTCAATACTCGACAGCTGTCCACGCTGCCCTCCTCATATTTCAAAGTTCCCGATGAACTTTTACCAAAAACAAAATTTACCTGGTGGCCTGACGGAGGGGGAGAAGTTTCTGCTTGGGTCTGCACCACCGGGGGAGCCGGGGTTGCATTAATCTGGTGAACTTGGTGGGCTGGTCCGCTCTTAAGCATAGAATTTTGGGGGCAATTCCAGCTCATGTGGTTTTCTACACCACAGGTGAAGCATATGGTTGGTCGCTTCGGGAAGAGAGATGGAGGAGAAGTCTTAACGGGAGGTTTGGAGTCCCGTTGTTGGTTTTGGGGAAAGAAGTTTTGGGGTTTTACGGGGCTCGGAAACTTTGTCAGCTTTCCTGGGAAGGGGCGCGAATCCGTCCTTCTTTCTTCTCGTTGGATTACTCTTTCCCGTTCCTCTCTTTCTCTTTCTTTTTCTACCTTTTTTCTTTGAACTTCTGCTTTAATCCGAGCTAATTCAATCTGAAGCTCAGCTTGTCTTATCCGTTCCCCTCTTTCTTCTCGTTGGATTTCTCTTCTTTGCTCCTCTTGAATGTACTTAATTAGTTCTTTTCCGGAAAGTCCACAGGACTCTCCTTGCGCTTTAAAGATTTCGAACGGAGTCATCTTTGCACTTGGGGGCGCACTAGTCAACCAACTAAAATTCCTCGCAACAAGAATTATGCCTCTATAGAATTAGCCTACCTAAATATGGGCACTGACCTATTCGTACTTGGTTTCTCAATCTAAATAACCACTGACTAAAATCACAAAAAAAAACACAAACAAATTATTATAACCGTTCCTTGAGCTACTCCAGCTTCTTAAGTTTAAAAAAAAGGGGGATAGCAATCGTTAAAACAAAAGGGAACTACTATATTCTATTATTATAACGAATAACACTATGCTTTACTCGACTGAGACCAGTGTTTGCAAAGATATAGCGTTAGACCTTACACACCTGATACCAAATTAAATAGTATATATATATATGTCGTAGAATGACTCCCGACGATATACCATATATCACTATTCGTTGAGGGAACTTCCTTAATTATCTCTAGAGTGCGTTTTTACTGTCTGGCGGCCGATATTATGTATCTTCAAAATGCTTAAGAAGTGGAACTGAGCTCAAGGATAATAATATTGCTATCATTAATAAAATAGAGTTTTATTAATAATAACTATAAACAAAACACAAAAACGGAAAATATTGACAAACAGAATGGAAAGGGTCGTGGAGACTCGGGCTAATCCAAGGATTTAAGGGATCAAAAAAGGTAAAACAAATATGGAGTTAAAGAGATGGGATAGTTCGATAAACCATTTAAAGCACAGGATAGAATTGACAAATAAGGGATCAATACTCAAAAGGTGACGCTTGGCTTACGTAACTTCATTAGGGTGCAGTGGAAGGTACTTGAAGGAATATTCGGTCCGCTGGCGAGTTCCAGCCGAAGGGGGGGGATAAAAGGATCCTGACGTGGCGTCTTGGAAAGGAGAACCGTTACTCGACGAACGGCTTGACGAACAATGGCTGTTCTACGTTGTTCTCTTCTGAACAAAGGGGGGGATGAGAACCGTCTCTTGTCTACGGGCTCAAGAACAATGGCTGTTCTAATGTTGTTCTCCTTTGAACAACAGGGGGGGTGAGAACCGTTTCTTGGCGAAGGGCTCAAAACGAACAATGGCTGTTCTAATGTTGTTCTCCTTGAACAACAGGGGGGGATGAGAACCGTTTCTTGGCGAAGGGCTCAAAACGAACAATAGCTGTTCTAATGCTGTTCTCCTTGAACAACAGGGGGGGGGGATGAGAACCGTTTCTTGGCGAAGGGCTCAAAACGAACAATGGCTGTTCTAATGCTGTTCTCCTTGAACAACAGGGGGGGATGAGAACCGTTTCTTGGCGAAGGGCTCAAAACGAACAATGGCTGTTCTAATGCTGTTCTCCTTGAACAACAGGGGGGGGGATGAGAACCGTTTCTTGGCGAAGGGCTCAAAACGAACAATGGCTGTTCTAATGCTGTTCTCCTTGAACAACAGGGGGGGGATGCCTTGGGGACTTGGCGTCACTAAAGGCTCAAACCTTTGGCACTCAAGGAATATTGTCCTCCTTCTGGACAAGTGATCGTGAATCTCGAGGTCGAGGTCCCTTGGCGCACAAAGGGAGAGAGGGTCGTGGTGATGTTTCGCGACGAAAATCTGGATCTCCAATCTGATCTTAGTGGTAAAGTTTCCATATAAATAGCCAGGACATCTCCTTGGCGTGGGGGAGAATGGGGTGGAAGCTTCGAGGGAACGCACAGCCGAGCCGGGGAACAATGCCTTATCTGCCCATAAGCCTAACTCGATCTGGCGAGGTCGGCGTATGGGGGCGAACGGGGGGGACGATAACCTCCTTGTTCAAACATTGGCGTCCGGTAGCTGTTGATAAGACTCCAAGCCTCGAATCGAAGATGCACGTGGGTAGCCTCATGGTTTTAAATAAAATGTGATAGAAGTTGAAATGAATGCAGCTCTGAACTCGTTCTATCACAGTTACCAAAGGACCATTCAATGGATTGCTACTTCTGCTTAGCAGATATTAAAGGTGGGTATTTAACGTGCTTTCTTTCCTGGTCTTTAATATATTTTCAAGTGATATAACAATTAAAAAGCTCAAAATACATACTATGTTGTACTTTCACTATTTCTGCAAGTGATCACAGCCAGTAATAACAATTTTTAGTCTGCTTTTATTTTATTTCCCTGCAGGTCGGAACATAATAGGTAGAAATCTAGCATGTATCTGTATCCAGATCTTCATTCTGCTATTCGTCCAGTTCGAAATTCAAGTGCTATTGTTGTACCACAGTAGCCCTATGAACTACCATGCGACCATACGAGAACTCAGACAATTGAGAATCTCAAGATACACCATATGTGACACAGTTTGAATCTGTCAAGAAACCATACCTCATCACCCGACCGGAACGCAATGATCTAGTTTGTGATCAAACACTTGCTAAGCAACAGAGTAAACTCATGGCCTTGTGTCTGTAACAATGGAACCTTTGGATGAACATGTTGAATTACAGTATGTAGGAAGCGTTCTGCAGATCTACAGGAATTCTTCAGTTTTGAAAACAACTTGAATTATTGTAATGATATCAGAGGCCTATTCAATGCATTTGAGCTGATTTATGAAGCAAATGAGTGGGGGTTATTCATATATGCATCCCTTTATAGCATAAAAGTGGTTCTGTTGCATATTGGGAACAAAACGCCTTCAGTTCCAGTTGCTCACTCAGTCATTTTAAGAAAGACATATGAGAACCTCGCTTTTATCCTAGACCGCATAAGTTACAAGGAGCATGAGTGGCTAATTTGTGCGGACTTGAAAGTAGTAGCCCTACTTAATGGGCTACAAACTGGATAGACCAGGTTTATGTGGTTCCTTTGCAAGTGGGCTATTTGGCCAGATCAGAACATTATGTAAGCTCAGAATGATCACCTTGGAAACTTTGCCGCTTGGATGCCATAATGTAATTCATAAGCCACTAGTTAAGAAGGATAAACTCATTTTGCCACCACTACATATAAAACTAGGCCTAATGAAGCAATTTCCCAAAGAAAGCACTGCAACATAACAATCCATGACTCCAGTAGCTCAAAGCGATCTTCCCTAACGTTAGTGAAGCCAAAATTAAAGAATCGTAGGCCTTCAGATTCGTCTACTTATAGCTGATGAGGGCTTTGAGGCGAAAATGGATGAAACTGAGCTAGCGGTCTGGCATGCATTCAAAGATTTACGCAAAGGTATTCTGGGAAAGCACTAAGGGGCACAGCGATAGAATATAGTGGAGAGCCTATTCAAGTGCTACCAAGATCTCGGATGCAATATGTTACTGAAGATACACTTTCTTCATTTTCATCTATCCTTCTTCCCACAGAATGAAGAAGATGTGAGTGATGAACATGGAGAGACATTTCATCAAAATAAAGCGTTAATGGAAAACAAGTATAAGTGGAAATGGAGCCCTGCTATGCTGGTTGACATCTGCTGGAATCTGAAGTGTGACACAGCTGAGACATCTTAAAAACATAAAAGTAAATAATATAATGTAGGTTAATACATTATATAATGTTACCAAACATGCTAATTTATTATATATTCATAAATTAATTACAATGGACACATTTAATCTGACTTTGGGAACGAAATACATTTATGGTATCGTGTAAATCGGTAGCAATTGCATAATTATTAAATCGTTAATTTACAAGAAAATGTTACATGATGCGAAGTCTTAGTTGTCCAATTCAAATTCAGCACACTGAACTTCATAATAGAATCTACATGTGGTCTATGTTTCTTTCTTGACACTGAAATTGTGTGATGTCCTTTATCACTCTTTTGTCGGTTGACTCTGGTAGATGTTATTTCGAAATGAAAGATAAGCAAATACGAGTAAATAAGATATAAACTCGATAAAGAGACTTTGATCCTTTTTTGTGGTTGTTCAATATAGTGTATTCTTATTTTTACGCTAGCTTTGTCTCTCAAGCATAAAGCGCTATTTGCTGTCCTCTTCCCTTAATCTTTCCTGGGCCATATGATCCGCGTGAAGAAAACCGACTCCTCTTATATGAGCTGTGGTGCTCGTGTTATATAATAAGTAGGCTGCTGGCACCAAATTGCAGGATTTAATAGAGTCACCGACAAATTCCACAAATGGAGACTCGGTGGATTTATCAAATCCTAACAAATTGCCTTACGTGTAAATAACGGAAATATATGTTTAATGTGAGTATAAGGAAATGAAAATATATATGTTAATTTGTATATATTGATTTGCATAGAGAATAAGGAAATGAAAATACATATGTTAATTTGTATAAATAAAGATGAGGGAAGCGGTCGGTAGAGTCGCCCGCGGGAACACACAAAATACGAACGATGAAAGCAGATATCACGTCGGACACCTGAGTTAATACGAGGTCACGCATAAGCCAACATTTGCGTCTTGGAGAAGATTTATCAGAAAACGGGAGGCTACAAAGCAACTGAGCAAATACAGACATTGGCCAAGAGAAATTTTAACACAGTTCTGTAACAAGCGATTCCTATAATAAAAATAAAACTATTGCAAATATGTAGTTATTTCTTACACACACAGCTGTCAGTAGCTCCTCCATAGGGGTAGAAATTAACAAACCAGACCACTGAGGTCCACCACCAAGGACAAATCTAGGTCATGCCCATTAGGAAATGGACACGAAAGTCAGAAGGACAACAAGAGTGAGAGAAAGAGAATCATTATTCGTTAATACCGTTTACTCCCTTGGTAGCGTTACGGAACCCGTTTGATTCGCCTAAGTCCTGTCGCATTTGAACCCAATACTTCGCATAGAATAGAAAACCTACTTATTGACGCAAACTACTCGTGACGTGCCGCTTGCTCCTTTAATAGGCCAGTTAGAAGAATAAAATTGTGTTTTTGATACGTCCTTTTCGAAGTCCTTCTTTACCCCAATTACCCGGAAACCTTCGGTAAGCCAAGCCTAAATCAGAGCCCTCGTGAAGAGTTATTAAGGAGTCCGAAACAATTTGACAGAGGTATAAAGTAAGCCCAGTTGCCAAAGGTCCTCACCGCCCGTTGTGCGCAATACAAACGAGTACTCTTCAATATACGCGCCATTGTGACTAACGACCAAGCTACCACTCACAGGGTAACTTTTATCTCCACTTCTCTGTTAGATTCACCCCCTTTTATCACCCCCTTCCATTATCCATAAGCCGATCCACATTCCTTTGTAAACAGGCCACCTGTAAACCTGTCGATACCCCTATAAAGTGGTGACCTTCGTTTCTCCCCTATAAACCTTCAGCCTTATCCAATACGCTACTCACCTTCTACTCAGTGACATCTCACAACAGGGTTTCAGGCAAACAAACAGCTGGTCATGCAGCCCTTTCAGCCTTTTCGAAAGCACGCAGTCTTCTACTATTCAATGATTACCCTTAACAAGTAAATTGATCATTAATGCACAATAGTTTGCAGCCTTATAAACTCGGACTTTTATCAAACTTCCCTCCATTAAATGCCGTCTCATTTACTAGGTCTAATTACACGGTTGCTGCCATTAAGAAGTGGGGCTGGCCGATCTATGCCTAGGACATACCAGGCTAACCTACAGGAATATTAGGTTATATTGACCTATAATATTACATGACAAGTTTTAGCTGTCAGAGAAGCTACATTTATAAATTATGCACAAAATAATGTAATTAATATAGATATAATAGATCAAATCTTAAACTATGTCGAGCGATCATATTCATTTTTGGAAAGAGGAAATTGTGGGGTTGTCCTTGTATAATTCATTGTTTTGATCTCACTTGGAATACACGTTTCAGTTTTAGTCCTCCAGACCTTAAACGGCTAAAAAGGGTGCAAACCAGTGCCACAAAACTGAGTCCCTCGATTAAGCATAGACAATAGCAGACGCAACTGCAAGGACTAGGTGTGTTCACTAGAATAGGAAACGGTGCGTTGAACTGATAAAGGTGTTCAAAATTCTTTGAACCTTTGAGAATATTGATCAGTAGAAGTTGTCTCCCCTTAGCTGAATAGGAAAAGGAACTTAGGTTGGAAGCATGGTATTCTTGACTTTAAAGATTACCTTGGTGTGCAAATATTTCACATAGAATATGCGAAACATGGGCCGAACAACTTGCAGAGGAAGCTAATAGTTCCAGTCTTGAGCAAATTCTTTTAGAAATATAGCTCTACTATCGAAATACATGACTGGCCCTCTTTCCTAAGCTCACTCATGTATATTTCCTGCTTCTCTGTACCTTCAGGCGGGTGGGAGAGGTAGGGGAGAGAGAGCTTTAATCTGTACTCTGCATTTCGTAAGCTGTAATTTAAGCCTCTCTCAGAATAGATCCCCTTCCCGGTATAAATAGCAATGGCTTTTGTGGTATTCATTTTACCCAGACTCTTACTAATCCCTGTTTTAACACCTTAACAGACGCGTAGTAGCCCACGTGCTCGTCTTTGAAGGCACCGAACCATTCCGCGCCCATTTATTACCTTTTGCTTCTTCCTACACTGACTCATAGCCTCTACCCTTGGCCAAAAGACCCAGGGTCTCTGCCACTCTTCTACTCTTTTTAATTAGGCGACACTTGTGTTCCCCCTCTAGTGTCAAGTCCTCGTCTTTCTTTTTCACAGATCTTGATAATAACTGTTACACGAGGTACCTGAAGGAGAGGCACGCCTTACTAGCTCCAGTGTCACCGCTGTCTCAAACTAGATTTAGACTACTTGGGTTTTATTCCTTCAAAATATCTCCCATCCACCCCTTTTTTACAGTCATTACCAACTTATTCTAACCTATTTTTCTTGGTCAGTGTCTCATTTTGAAGGCTAGTTGCCAAACAGCTTCCATCCACTCATACCTGTTCAGGGTGAGGAGGGAAGGGGAGTTATAGCTTCCTCTTGGCTCCGGTTGGAATGGTTGGGGGTAACACCACTGCAAGCTTCCCGCCCATGTCTTTTTATTGCGCCCCCACGTGTTTGTTTTTTCTAATCTAACCACAAATGGATGTTTAGATCTAGCACAGCAAAAAATGGTATGGCTTACAGCTAGATAATTGTGTGCCCTTTCCCCCCCAAGTTCTCCTGGTCTGCAAGAATATCTGTGGCAAGAGGCAATATGTCTTCCCCAAATTTTAACTTTCTCCATCTTTTCCTCTCTCTTTACAGATGCCTTCGTTGGTACTTCACTTTAAGGTCGAAAATAAAAACTTCGCATTCCTCTTTTGAGCAGGTTTATCAAAGGGGAAAGAGAGGAGGGACGGATGAATCCTTGAGAGACTACGAATAAATGGCCTCCTTTTGTAAATAGGCCATAAATCAATATAAGGACATAAAGCCGGATCTCGGCACGGCTCGACCGTCCTTGGCCGACGACACGCGAGACGAGGGTCTTCGAAGAGAAGGGGAAAATAATCTCTAGGGAACTCGAGAAGGAAGAAGCCGGATTTATAAGATCAGGTGGGTAGTCGTCGACCCAACAAGAGAAGAATGTTCAAAACTGAGTAATGGAAAAAAAGAAAAACCCCTAAGGTAAAGGAAAAAGGGAGCCAAAAAATCTGTAACAATCTGTTAGGAAAAACTGGAAGATTCCAAGTTTAAGTCGTATTATTATTCTTTTCCAAAGACATTCGACTCGTATGTGCTCTTTATTCAAGCTTAATTGCTAGTGCTCTAACCATCCAATCTTTATTACCATTTTTCTTTACCTCGGCAAACGATTATTTATTGGTCTTAAAATAATTCGACACCGCTTATGTTGTGCGTCTCAAATATAACCCTGGGTGAGACATACGAATAAACTGAGCATGCAAATTTTACGGTTTCTGAATTTTAATGGTTCAAGTTCAAATGTTTTTATGGCAGCCAAAACATAAAATGGAAAACAAGTTTAAATTTTTACTCTCGAGATTTCCGTAGTTTGTAAAACAATAGTTCTTACTTTACAGATTGTTCCCCCTCCCTTAGAGAGCCCTTATCTCCCCTAGATCTAAATTTACAGGGTGTGCCACGAAAAAGCGAACTAAACTTTAAATAATTATAAATTACAAACTATTTGTAATGTTTACATTATGTTAACGTGATTTTGTTTGGTAAATACTTATTTATAAATAGTAAAAATTCTGAATTTTTGCTTTGTTAATGTTTTTTTAAAACATTTTACGTTCTATTTCACCCTTTGCTGGCCCTAAACAGGCTCGGTAAGGAGAGTAGGAGATTTAAGAGAAGTGGAAGAGATGGGAAGATAGGGCACCCTTTCTCTTTGTGCACTGAGGTCAGTAAGGCATGATGCTACTCCTGGATTTAGGTTTAGCAGGAATATTGCCCCTGCTACACTATTCACCCCCTTGTGGGGTTTAATAATGGTGAAATTGCATTGATGCTAATGAAGCTAATCCAAATTACTTTTTGATTTGAATTTTTAGAAAGTTTAACGCCCTCTTTCACCCGTTTTGGGGTCTAAACAAGCGCGTAAAAGATAGTGGGAGATTTCATAGAGGTTTAAAAGATGACCAAACAGAGATTCCCAGTTTGTCATAAGCCACTGGGCACCTGGGGTCGGAAAGAAGTGGCATTACTCCTGGTCCACCGTGAAAGTAAGTTTGAGCAAGGCAAGGGAACTAATGAAATGCCACAATATTTAAATCGAAAAAAAAAAATCCAATATTACAGAAATTCCATTTCACTTAACATGGCCTCCATTTCTGTCAAAACACAGTTGAGCTTTTTGGATTAAATGGGGATTTTCCTTTAATTTGTTTAGGTATATTTGCCGGTGGGGTGGAGTATAACCTACTCTTGAGGAAGTCCCCACCAGAACAAATCGCAAGGTGTTAAATGCGGTAATCTTGGACTCCATTCAATCCAATGATTTAGTGAAATTATGGGATCGTTGACACTTTCTCTCACCGCAATGTGTCTACGTGGTGGAGCACCATCCTAAAGTCACCAATGTCTATTTAATCTATTATAGAAATTGAGGAGAAGTTCCGGAATGACATATTTGTGCGTTTTGTTCAGGTAGAGATGACCAGTTATGTAATTGGGGTAAAATAACGGATCAAAAAGCGCGATCAAAGTTTAAATTCAGAAGGGCTGTTAAGAGGTGTATAGAGTATTCACTTTTCAACCTATAAAAAATTGTTTCCTCAGCAATCATACCATTTTCACCAAGACGAGCAGGTTATGGAGAAACCATTTAATGAATCTTTTTCGGCGATGAAAATCAGTCTCGGAGCCGAAGCCGGGAATGCATCTTAGAAGTGTTCCAATTCAAATCAAGAATAACAAAACGATTAAATGATGAATTTTCAAAAAGTTGTCGTCTAACATCTTTAATATTTTCTTTACTTTTTTCTGACCACTAAGAGTCTGAACGACCTTTTGTTTTTCATAGATGATTGTGTGAGGAGTGGGAAGTGTAGCTTGAAGAACAGGGAGGAACTTGAAAAAGAAACGGTTAGTGAGAGAGTAAAATGGCCTCCAGGAGATCCGAATAATCTCGTTTTCTTCTGTTAAATTCTTTTATTTTTATATGTGGGCATTTAATCTGTTTTTGGATTTTTTTCCTCTCTTTCTTGATCGGTATAGTTTTTTTCCCTTTTATTTTCTAACTTTGATGATTTTATTGAATTGCTGGTTTTCTATTTTTTTTTTTTTTTTGGCAGTTTTCTGTTTAGAAGAAATAAGTTTCCAAATAAATATAAATCGTCTAAGATTTTCGACTGATTTAGGACAGTTTTAAACCAATGAATCCGAAAATGACATCTGTTTACTCCGATTACATTTTTGTTAAAATTTCTCATCCAAAATAGGTTTTTAAGATAAAAACACTGTTTAATAACACAAATTATTAATTAAGTGATACAAAAATTACTTAATGTACACTGAGTAGTAGATATTGATAAAGGTAAGTACATATAAGTTGGATATTAGGTCATCAATGTTCAGAATTTAGGATATAAACTTCCGTTTCTTCGAACTCTTAGAATACTCAGCGGTAGGAATCTCTCTCTTCAGGTTTATCCGTAATTATCCATCAGGAGTGGGTCACAGCGTCCCTCATAAATGGTCTTCACTTCTTTTATGTCCTAATTCTATCTCTCGAACATGTTAAAAAACTCGTTAAAAATTATGTAGCGATGAATCAAAACGTTGACCTGATTGAACAAAACTAACGTAATTTTGGGATACAGTACATCAAAAGTGTCCTAAATAACCTAAAACTCTTAGAAAAAAAAATAGGTGTTGTACAGTGTATTCATTAATTAACATTTCTATGCGTCAGGGATTGTAAAAAACAATTCAATGCGTTCGTGTCCTAGTCATTTACGAGGTCACGGACGTTGTTCACAAGTTGGAGTAGTATGACGTTATTATTGTCCTTCTATCAATGAACAAAAAATCCATCAGGATTCGAAGTGTTGGTTGTGCCTCTAGGTTTTGATTTCATGTCATTGCTCTAGATGAGAGGATATTTCAGTAATTTTTTCCTCTCGAAAAATCCCCATCGTTTAAATGTCATTACATTGCAAAACAAGAATTTTGCCTCAAATAAGAGTAAGTGATGTTCTAGTGTCTGTTTGTACGTAAATAACATTTGATTTTCACAAAATGACTCCTTTTATGTAAATTGAGATTGAAAATTTAATAAAATATTGAATCACACCCTTATATATATATATATATATATATATATATATATATATATATATATATATATATATGAAAATTAACCCACAGGAAAATGAAAAGATGAATCCAAGCACTTTCGAACTATATTTGCAAGTTCATTTTCAAGGAATAGCATGAAAATGGAGAAGACAACCTTATATAGGGTACAAAGATACGAAGGGAACGCCCATCACATAGTACAAACCAATGGAAAAACACAATAACAAGACAGAGAAATACCAATAAAAAGATCCTTAGGCAACTAATAACGGACATATGCGTCCCCAAAACGATATACACACAACAAATGTTTTTTTTTGTTTTTTTCACCCACTATTTCTATTTATATACACGGCGTTGTTGTGTGTATATCGTTTTTGGGACGCATATGTCCGTTATTAGTTGCCTAATGATCTTTTTTTGGTATTTCTCTGTCCTGTTATTGTGTTTTTCCATTGGTTTGTACTATGTGATGGGCGTTCCCTTCGTATCTTTGTACCCTATATAAGGTTGTCTTCTCCATTTTCATGCTATTCCTTGAAAATAAACTTGCAAATATAGTTCGAAAGTGCTTGGATTCATCTTTTCATTTTCCTGTGGGTTAATTTTCATATTATTGCTTTCCTCACGTACCACTTTGTGAGTTTTTTTATTATATATATATATATATATATATATATATATATATATATATATATATATATATATATATATATATATATTCACTAACTGTATAATTTAAGAAGGCGATTTTTCTGAGTATTTATATAATAATTTCATCTTAGTTTGGGTATGACTTATGTTTTTTTTTATCAAAGTTCAGAAAAAATATAAGTATCGAAATTTTGTGAATGTTTTAAAAAGCAAAGAATTACTAATGGTAAAGTTCAGAAAATTGATTTTTATATATCTTCTATAACTATATTTTAGCAACGTGACATTTTGAAAGGGGGAAATTTAGTTTAGAGTTCCTTTTAAAATGATTATAATTGACGAAGTTTAGAAAATTCATAAAAATTTAACGATGGCTGCTTTTTTTTATATTTTAAATTTTAATCTTAGTAGCGAAGCGCAAGCTCACCCCGTAAGGGGGAGTGTCGAAGCCATTGCCTGGTATCACTGTATTTTAAGAAAGAGATTTTTTGTAGGGTTTGAATAATAATAAATATTTTATGTTTCTCTTAGTTTGGTTATGACCTAGGTATATTTTAAGTTTTTATTAAAGATCTTTCTACGAGTTCCTTCAGAGTTTGAAAAAACAAATTAGTCAAATTGAGAAAAATAAATACTATAATTTATTTGAGGGAGGGGGAACTTTCTGAAAACAAAAGGTATTTCAAATGCTAACTAAAGTTTATAAAATTTACTAAAAATTCTGAATAGCTGCTTTTACGAGTATTTTATATTTTCGCATATTCGAAAGTTTTATCGAAGTTATTTCTAAGATAGATTTTCAATTTTTAACTTTATCGGGAGGAAATAACTACTGGCCCCTAAATCGAATAAAGGAAAATGAATTTATTAAGGGAAAATTAGATGGAGAAAAAAAGAATCGTGAGGTTTTGTTTTTTTCGTATTTAAAAACAATTCGAACAAAAGTATATTTTTTGCCTTTAGGCCTAGAAAATAAGCATCGACGTAAAAAAAAATAGACCTAGGGTAAATTATTTTTATTTTATTTTTTATTTATTTATTTATTCCATACTAATCCAATGTACAGTATAAACATATTACATTTTAAATCTTAATGAAAAGTTACAATAAGTACTTATACATACTCGTATATATGTATATACATACAAAGATTAGTTAATGGGCTCAAAATAAGTCAGTAACTTTTAGAGCAGAAACTTAAGACTAAGCATAAAATTATCAAGAATAAAAATCCATTCATGTTTATACAAATATAAACAACTTAATATAGATTTGAGAACCTAACCATTGCAAAGATTGCAAATAACGAATAATTATATTATTTAAATTTAGAGATAAATTAAAAAATATTTTATTTCCAGCGATTATTTCAAAAGATCTGTATTTAACATAGTCAACAGTCTGATATAAATAATAACATATTTATAATGTATAAATCAAAGTAATAGTACACAGTATATTAGTGTACGATAACAAATAAATACACAATAACAAAAGCTGAATAGAAGTTTAGTAAGCCGAAATTATATTGTTTTTAGGAGCTTTTTTGAATTGAGCTAAATTAGTTTGGGATTTGATATTGTCGTCGAAGCCATTCCATATTTGGATAGACTTGTATAGAAAGCTACATTGTGATTTTGATTTTGAATACAAGGGTAAAATAAATTTTGTTCTATTGTGGGTTTGGTGATTATGGGTATTATCAGCTGTTTGTAACATTAAATATATAGTTATTATAGAAACACTTTATTGTTTAGTAAAGGAATAAGGATGTTTGAAAAACAAAGAGATCATTCAATTTTAGAATTCTGTATTCCTTAAAATAACGATTAGTGTGCTCATTGTAGTGAAGTTGATGGATGGCTCGAATTGTTTTTTTCTCTAATATGACTAATTTATTGAGATAATTTTGATATTTTCCATACCAACTCTCTATGCCATATGCCAAGTAAGGTTGCACCATTGTCATATATAAAGAGTGGAGAATAGATTTAGGAAGAAACTTATTTAATTTATATAATATTCCAATCGATTTTGATAGTTTTGTTGAGATATGCGTAATATGTTGTTTAAAACTCAGATTTTTGTCAATAAAGATGCCAAGGAATTTGATATGAGTAGTTTCATAGATTATTCCGTCGCCCATTTTAATATGAGGCAATTCAATAGATTTTTTGTAAGAGAAAAGAATATATTTGGTTTTATCTACATTTATTGATTGTTTATTAACATTAAGCCACCTGAAGACATTTTCGAGTTCTTTATTTATTGTAGATGCAATGTTGCTCGGTTTGTCATATGGCAAAGGAGTTGATAAGGCACTATCATCCGCGAATAATATAAATTTAAACAGAGAAGATGATTTAACAATATCATTAATATAGATTAAAAATAGCAGTAGCCCTAGCATGGAGCCTTGTGGGACCCCAATTGTAATATTAAGGTGGGATGAGTCATGACCATTGACGGAGACAAATTGCTTTCTTTCAGTTAAATATGATTTGAACCAATTTTGACAGTTGCCTCTAATTCCGTACATAGCTAATTTTGACAGTAGAATATTATGGTTGACACAATCGGAAGCTTTTTTAAAATCGAGAAAAATTGAGAATACAATGTGGCCCTTTTCAATGTTATCATATAAATATTGAAGGTGGTTAATTATCGCGGGAATCGTTGATTTGTGACGTCTAAAACCATATTGGTGTTTATACAACAGTGAATTAGATTCCCGAAATTTATAAAGTTTATTGAATGCTATTTTTTCAAATATTTTACTGAACATTGTAAGACATGAAATATGGTGGTAATTTCTGACGTTTGTGAGGTCTCCGGCCTAGGGCAACGGTGTTACCCGAGCAACTTTTAATACACTTTGGAATATACCCTGCGTAAATAATTTATTAATTATTGATGCTAAAATTAGAGCAACTATATCAGAGATGTATTTAAAAATTTTAGGGGAGATTAAATTAATACCTGTTTTTTTTATTTTTTAGTGAACTAATGATTTTTTATATATCGGCTACGCTTACAGGAGAAAAGAACAAGGAATTTGGTTCATTAATCTCATTAAAATACGAAAGAAAAGATTTATCGACTATTTTACAGGAGTCTTGAGATTTATTTACCTACGTTGACAACAAATTTATTGAATTTATTCGCTTTTTCCTTATTGTCCTCAACTGGTTTACCGTCAATGATAATTTGTTTAATTTGGTTGATTTCTTTAGTAATTTCAGGTTTTATCACAGAATTGATTAATTTCCAAGTTTGTTTTATATTGTTTTTCGTTTGATTAAATCGTTCATGGTAATCATTTTTCTTGGCTATTTTAATTTGGTTAGTAACTTGATTCCGAAAATTTTTATATGTGTTTCCTGAAATTTGACTAAGCTTATAAAGAGAAAAGTATTTTTGACGTTTTTTGATGTTATTTATAATTGCATTTGCTATCCAAGGTTTTGTTTTGTGTTTATATGATATGGTTTTAGATTTTAGAGGACAATTAAGTTTAAAAGCATCGTCTAGCCTTGAAATTAACTCTTCGGTAGCAGAATCAATGTCATTTATATAGAAAATTCCATATAGATTCTGATTTAGAACATAGTTATAGAAGTTTGATAAGGTATTTTCGTTAATTATGCGCTATGTTATTGTATGGTTTTGATGAATATTGTTCGAGTTGATAAAAGACTTTTGGATCATGAATATAGGAAGATGGTCCGATATGTCACAAAGGAGAATACCGGAAGAGTAATTTTCGGGGTGAACTCTGAAAATATTGTCAATTAGTGTTGCTGAGTTTTGGGTTATTCTTGTCGGTTTTGTTATAATTGGAAGTAAGGAATGATAATAAAAAGTATTGAGGAAGGACTGAGTTGATGCGTGGTTTTTAAAGTTTAATAGATCGAAGTTAAAATCTCCTGTAATTATTATGTCGTCATAGTTTGTAACATTGAAGTAATTGATTAATTCAGTAATCTTATCTATAACATCATTGGGTCACCAGAAGGAGGTCTATATACGGTTTCAATGATTATTGTTTTACCATTTGATTTTACTTCGATAAATAAAGTTTTAATATAGTTATAGGAAATACTAATTTCGTCAACTTTTTTAGTATTGAGTCTGTCAGATATATACACGTTTATACCTCCCCCTATCTTGTTTACGTCGCGTAGTGAATGAAAAGAGCTATAGTTTGGGACACTGATAAGGTGTTTATTATTATTTGTTAGCCAGCTCTCGGTGAATGCCAAAGCGGAAAATTGATGATTAAGTGTTGACAAAAATACTGAAAATTCATCAAAGTTTGCGTGCAAAGATCGAGTGTTAAGATTTAAAATGGACAGGTCTGTTTTTTCAAATGAAAATGTAGTGTTAAATTTATCACAATCGTAGTATTGGTTTCTTACGTTATTTTCTTTAAAATTTGCATATAATTCATCAAAAGGGTTTATGTCTGGATCGATATTATTGAAGTGATCGAGTTGTTCAAACATAAAGGAATTTAAAAATTAAAGGTTACAAATTGAAATTACGTATAAAATATCTATAAACAGTTAAAATACTATTTTTATGATAACTTTAATAAGAGAAAAAGGAATAAAGTATGTAATACAATTGAAATAAAAGTAAGTTAATGCTAAGTCAAAACATGGTTTGTTTGTTTTTGTTTTTTTCATCTAAAATAGTAATATCGCCGAAGGTATTATTACTGATCGTTCCAGAGATTCTAACCATTAAAGTCTGCAAGCGTCGAATTGAGGTGTTCCGACAGAAACTTTTGGAGGGCAGCTCGGGTATTGATAACTATACGTAGGTCACGGCGACCGGAGGGTGATGGCAGAAAAACATTGATGAATCCATCTCTGGTAGTACAGCCTGTGATCTTTGTGGAGAATTTCTTTTTAGCTTGGCGGAGGACGAAAAAGATTTTGTTGCGATTTGGAGGGAGTTGTTCGTTTACATAGAATGAAGGTTTGAATTCTTTGCATGCTGAGAAGATATCACGCTTCAGATCACTTCTGCGCAACTTCACAATTATGTTTCTTTTGTCGGGACCTTGTACTTAAGGCATGGGACCTAGACGATGAGCAACAGAGATGTCAGCTTCTTGCATTTGTATGTGGCAGTTATCTTTAATAAGTTTGCGGATGATATTGCTGCAGTTTTCATTATTGATAGCTTCAGGTATATTGCCGGAGAATATAATCGTATCTTGTCTTTCATACTCGTCGGAAGAATCAACCTTTTCTTCTAATTTTTCGATTTTTGATCTTATTTGTTCGTTAGATTTTTCGAGAGAGATGATTTTTTGTTCTTGTTTGGCAAAAGATGATTCAAAAAACTTAAAGAGAACGTTCATAATGTCTTTGGCATCAACTGATAGCGTAGATGAGGAAATTTGGGTCTGGAGTTCATTAAAATTAACTGGTTCATTTAATTCGGTTGTTCCTCTTGTAATTGGAGTATTTTTTTCTTTGTCTGCCTTCCTGAGAGTAGGAGGAGCCATTCTTTCTAAGGATGAATGGAGAAATGTGACAACAGTGCTTATGTGCTATGGGAGTTTGTTTAATTACTGGGAGAAACAGTAATGTTTAATTGTTAAAATTTTTACTTTGAAAGTTGTTAGGTTTTGATTGATGAGTGATTGTTTTAATTTATTAATTCAAAGAGTGAAGAGATTAGTTAAACAAGATGGATGTGGCAGCGCTGCACTTCTAATCACTCAGTTGAGTTTAGGCCTAATGGCTTTCAAAGAGACTCAGTGGGAACATGGGAATTTTTGACGTAATGCGGTAATATCACTTTATATGTCCAAATGAATTAACTTACATACGTAGATTTATAATGTTTAGTATTTAATGCAGTTTAAAAACACTAGTATTCACTTTTATTTGATAAATAAGCAATATCACTGTTTGTTGATGAAAACAAAGATTGATAAAGGAGACCGGGCACAAAATATGTACTGGAAACTTATTAAAAATTTTTAGAACCCAAGGGTTTAGTTGAAGAATTAGATAGGCGTAGAGAGTGATGTTTTTTTGTTTTATTGAATGGTTTTATCAAAGTTCTTTCTAAGAGTTTATTTAGAGATTAAAAATAAGAGCGCAGGGTCTATTTTTCTTATATTAAAAGTTTTTATCCAAATTATTTATAATTGTTGTGTAAGAGTTTGTAAAAACAGGCATTAGGGATGGTTTTTCGTATATTTGAAGCTATTATCTAAATAATTTTTGAGTTACCCTTTTTGTCTCACCTTATAATTATTACTCACTAAAT
The DNA here is from genome assembly GCA_963969495.1 of Ceratothoa steindachneri. NCBI lineage: Eukaryota > Metazoa > Arthropoda > Malacostraca > Isopoda > Cymothoidae > Ceratothoa > Ceratothoa steindachneri. Next base: position 86,340,978 of record OZ018319.1, on the reverse strand, counting down.
TAAAGAAGGCAGATGAGAAAGGTTTTAATAAAAAAAAGTGTTTAAAGAGGTTATTAATAAAATTTTAGACGGCCTTTCTCCTACCTTAAAGTGGTAACCCGTGATCGTCTTTACATCATGCTATAAAGGTAATAGAGACGTGCCCTTCCTGCCTAAACCTTAACTCGCAACCCCTATGTCTCTACCAACAAACTGGTAACCGGTGGTCGTTTCCCTTGTACATATAAAAAATCGAGTACCCTATGTCGCAAATTTATGCAACATTTTAATTACCCAAGGATTCGCTAAGTCGAACCAACCGTCAGCGTTTCAATTTCCCTTATACCATGGGACGAGAAGGGAAGATTTTCGGAAGTCCTTCCACTCTATTGAGTATCCTAGTGTCATTCGGTCGTATATGAGTTCACGATTTAATCCCTACTTTATCCCATTTGATCAAATATATTTATTTTGTTCCTGTGATCTTCATTAGTTCGCCTTTCCTATTCTAAGCGCTTTAGATTGTATAATCAATTTCCATTGCCGGAGATTGTTCCCATACGTCTTGTGCTGCGAGTAAAATTAACTCTGTGTGTATAAGCATGAAACTCAATAAGGCGTTATCCCAAAGAATTCACTGGTCAAGACGGATTAACGCAGCTGTGTTCAACTTGGGGTGCTTTATCACTGTCATCCACCCAAGTTTGATAACGCTGTCCCACTCGCTCTCATTTCCCGTTCACCTCATCGATGCCCAAGATTATCAAGGTTTATGTTTGCATAAGCCACCTCCGATATCACCTATAGAGGCAATCGTGCGCGAAGCCCTCTCCCGACCATGGCTGCGGCTCGTATTAATGGTGACGTGTGCAAATCATCAGCAGAAAGAGAACACGAGCTTCTTGTGGTCCAGATCTTAGTGTCTGTCTCCCGTGAAGTGCTCCCCTCGCCCTTGTGATCTCGCCAGCAGATCGTCTTCGTGTAATCCGCCCTGATCAGAGGAAGATTACGTACCCTGTTTATACCCCGAAATATTGGCCTGGGTTTCTCTCGTCTCACTACATTGATTGAGACTTCCTACCATCCGTAGACGGATCTCGATTTCGTGATTACTTCTCCCTGGAGCCTATGTAATCTCAACATACTTCGGAGTCTCTCTGGACGCCTTTGCATCGAGACCCCATCGATGAAGACCTAACATTGGTATTCCACATCCCCAGTTCATCCTTCAGAAGTAAACAGGAGTCCTTTCCTCGTAAATACCCCTTCTTCATTCCTAGTCCTAAGAATTTCCCATTTGGTGTAACGCCTATGGACTTGCTAAATCTTTCATTTAATCCAACTTATTGGATCACTCATATATTTTTTAGGACCAGTTTCCTTAATTTTTGCCTGTCATAATATTATTTTGTCGTACTAATTATTATTTATGTGTGCTCTTGTTCTTATTAATTGTATTAAAGTTTATTTTTGTAGAGGTGTTTATCTTTCGAATAACCTTTGAGACGAACCCGGCAAAGGTATTCCCTTTTAAAAATCCAACCTCTAATATCGCATCTTAAGTAGAAGGTCCTTACTTTACTTCCAAATCAATTGTACTCGAGCACAGCGCCGATAGTGGCTATTTGACATACGGTAGTAGTGTTTGCCTTGAGAGACTTTTTGATCACACGCCTTCGTCCCTCGACACTGTGTAAAGTGTATATAATTAGATTTAACAGTGTAAATAACATTTAATACTAAGACACGTATATATTTAACCGATTCATAGGTAAATATAAACTTAAAGGATTCTGTGCTTCCTTCTTCCTTAAGTAGCACCAAAACTATAATTTGGCTTTAGCACTGCGTAAACTTGTATAGTGGGCTAATTAAATTCCTACATTGGTGCCCTTACCCGGGACCTTTAATTAAAAATGAGTTTGGTTAAAACTAGAAGGGGACATAGGGCTCTAAGCACCCATCTTATTAAATATATATCTTCTTTGGTCACTGACAAGGCCCTGTATTGCGACCCTTTCTATTTCAAGAAAGAGGAGTTAAAGTACAATTTTGCCAAAATTTTATCATTAAATGAACTTATATTAAAAGAACTTGATGAGAATGATTTTGAAAAGGAAATCTTTGAGGCCTCGCGCGTAATATTGAGATTAGGCGGGGGATCTATATAGGCGAAAAATGTTTGAAAGACTCAAACGAAGTTAAGCCATCTAAGGTTTCTAGTTCGGCGAGTGAAATTAAGCTGCCTAAAATTAACCTACTAATATTTTCAAGAGACATTCTCCAGTGGATAAGCTTCCACGATTTATTTTATAATACTCTTCATGTTATGAATATTTCGAATTCACAAAAATTGCAGATCTTCAGGGACAATTAAGTGGAGACGCATTGCACTTACTCGATTGGTTTACTATTTCTGGGGATCATTACGAGTTGTTCAAACATACCTATGGCGATAAACGGTGAATCATTAAAACTCACATTTACTCAATTTTAGATTTAGAAGGACCAAAATGTAATTCTAAGTCCCTTTCGAAATTTGGGGTATCTTATGAGTGTCACTTGAGGAGCCTAAAAGATCTTGGTTTGGATATTGACGCTGCAGGTTTTTTTCATCATAACGCTATTGACACGTAAATTGCCATCTGCCGTAAGAGATTCAATAAATCGGTCGCTTAAAAATAAATCTGAGTATTGGCAGTTGAATATCTTCCGAGAGGCCTTGGAAGAAGGGATTAAATTGTTACAGCATAAGTACGAGCAATAAGGATGTGAAAAAACGTTTAGATCTTCGAGTAAAAAACAATTTTCCACGTTGAGCGTTACGGGGAAAAATCTAACTTGAGTTAATAGGTGGAATAAGGTTACTATTGAACCCCCAAACTCTCCTTCCCCCTAAACGGTGCGCACTGTGTAACAATCCCCATAATATGTTTCTCCTTCTGATAAACTAAATCAGGCCAAAAGATTGAAATTATGTACTAATTGTTTACGGTCGAATCCCTATAATAATGAGTATAAATCTAAGTTTGGGTGTATGAGATGTCAAAAAGACCATATAAGTTTGTGTCCTTCCTTATATGAGGATAAAAATAAATCTAATACAATTAATCCCAAGCAAGAAAAGGAATCTAATTACAATACATTATTATTAAATTGCTTCTCTGCTATTGGCCTACCAATAGCCGAAGTAGCGGTGGCATGGTCTAAGAAACAAACGTATGCTAAGGTTCTATTTGACGAAGGTTCTCAAGAAAACTTTCACTAATAAAAATATAGCAAAACGCTTGCAGCTAACTGTTTGTCGTAAAGTTACGATATCTATAAATGGGGTCAACCAACAAGGCCTACCAAAGGTATACGACGAGGTATCGTGTAATGTAATAATTAATGACGGACCAGTAAATATTAAGGCTCCGGTAATCGACCAGGTTTATGATGACCTTTATATGCTTGGGTTGGGCAAAGCAAAGGAAACAATTGCAGAATTAAAGGTGAAACTAGCCGACTCCTATTCAAGTGATTCGGTTTCAAATATATCCCTTTTGATAGGTGGAGATTTCTACCATGAATTTTTAAATGAAATAATTAATAGGGAAGATGTAACTTACTTAAACTCTAATGTGGGTGCTATGCTTGTCTATCCTTTACCTCCCGTTAATGGAACCTCAAATTTCCCCACTGGGGGAGTAGCGGTCTTAAAGGCAAGCGTTAAAGACCTTGAGGAACTCTATGACCCACGGGCTATATCACTTAAAAATGATATCCAGGTCATATGGGATATGGATTCATTGAGACTTATCCCTAAAACTTTGTAGGTTGCAGATGAAAAGGGTTACAAAGCTTTTAAGGTCTCTGCGGAGATCAAGGATGATAGATTCGTTGTAGGGCTATCATGGAAAACCATTCACCTTAATCTCCAATAATTATGGCATAGCAAAGTCCCGTCTACTAAATATCGTAGCCAAATTGAGGCGAGATAACACTTCCATTTTGCAGATTTATAATGATATTTTCCAGGAGCAGCTTGAGAAGGGATACACAGAGGAAGTGAGGCAAAATACTCCTAACATTAGACGGAGCAAAAATACATTATTTAGCACACCACGGCGTGCGGAAAGATTCACCAGCAATTTCCCTATGCGTGGTTTTTGACTGTTCAGCTGCTATCGTAAGTCTTAATGATTGCCTGAATCCTGGTCCTTCGTTGATTAACAACTTATACCATATCCTTATTAGATTTAGGCAATGCCCATTTGCATGATTGCAGATATTGAGAAAGCGTATCTTCAAATAAATTTAAAGGAGGAAGACAAAGAGTCCCCTGTTTCTATAGCTAATAAATCCGTCACAACCGGATAGTCCGTTGATAACCTTTGGATATAGAGTAGTTTTCTTTGGTTCCTCTAGCAGCCATTTTCTGCTGAACGCTTCTGATGCAACTAATGCAAACTAAAGGAGGTAAATATACTGGTACCTTTTCTAAAGATCTTTATGTGGATAACCTGTCATGTGAATTTTCTTCTGAGGAAGACTTAGCGCCAGTTTTAATTTGAGGGAATGGTATTTGAATTCCCACCTTTGTAACTCTCTTTTCAGAAAACAAGGTAATTTAGCCAAAGAGCCATTGAAGGTACTTGTCTAGGCTGGGACACTGCGATGGATGAATTCTACTTTCCTAGTCGGCAAATTCACTTTGCAGCCCAAAGTAAAGGAGAGGTTTTACGAGCCATGGCTTCTATCTATGATCCACTGGGGTACCTCCTCCCAATAACCATTAATGAACAGTTGTTTATGAAGAGTCTATGGGGGAAAAAATAGATTGCAATGAGCCTCTGGACTCCGAATCCTAAACGGTACGGGATGAATTGGTTTCACACTTAAAACAAGGTTTGGAGATTACATTCCCCCGGCAAACATTACCGTCTACCAATGTTGAACTCCACTGCTTTTGTGATAGTAGCACTAAGGCTTATGGGGCAATAGTGTTTTCCATATTTGGAAAAATCCGGAAGATAGTCGGAAAATCTAAAACTATTCTAAAATTGGAACTAACCTCTGCCTTATTTGCAGCTAGATTAGTGAACGCGTTATTATCCGCTCTTGATAAAAATATTAATATCAATATTAATATATAGACGGATAGCTAAATAGTTCTTTACTGGTTCGTGTCTGATAAATCGCACGAACCCTACATTCAGGAAAAGGTAAATGAAATAGGAAATTTATCACAGGGGCACGCATGGATACATGTCGATCCTAATTAAATCCATCCGACCCATTAACCAGAGGCCAGCAAGCAATTTACCAACTCTTTATGGGTAAAGGGTCATGAATCGATTCTCGATAACGAAATCTGGCCTGAATCCATTATCTTGCCTGCTGCTACCCACGTTTTCGCAATCGCAATTGGTTATGATTCGCCCATTGAAATAAAAGGGACAGTTTCTTGGCGAAATTGCTTCAAATAACCATCTTAATTTTCAGGTTTTTACTTCTGATCAAAGGTAAGGTGACTCTTAAATCTTTCCTAGCAGAACCTCTTAGCCATTACATCAACTCCAAAGAGCAAAGAGCTGCTATGGACTTCTGGATAAAAAAGGCGCAGAAGGAGAAATATTCAAAAGAATGGGAAAAGCTTGCGAATGGTCATAGAAATCCTGGTTCCAACCGAATTAAACAGCTATCTATGTTTATGCAGGAAGGTAGGATAAAATGCGATAGGCGTCTTTCCCATTCTAATCTCCCAAACAGGGTAAAATATCCAGTTCCCCTCCCGACCGATCATAACTTCAAGGAGCTGCTATTGCTTCACCTTCATTATACTCATAGACATTTGGGCATCGACTGGCTTCTAATGATAGCAAGATCTAAGTATTGGATCCTGAAGACACGTCAAATAATCAAGAAAATCGAGGAGAAGTGCCTTATGTACATTAAGCTATCAAATCATTATCGGAATCTCCATCTACAGGAGACGTTTGACAATGAAGATCCTGAATTCGGCTGCCCCTGTGCCTTGAATAGGAAGCAAAAGCAGATGGATCGGCTACGCCATAAGGCCTAGACACGTTGGCAAAACGAATATCTGGTAGCTCTGAGGGAGGAATATACCAATCGATCGACCCAGGGCCTGTCTCCTCATGTCGGCGACGGGGTCCTGATTAAGGACGACTCTCCTCGTTTAAGGTGGAAGATGGGGCTAATAGTGGACCTCCCTCAAAGGCGCGATGGAGAGTCCAGGTCTGTGACCACATCAGGAATATCTTTCCTTTGTGTGGAGGAATCCTCTTCGAATTATGTTATTTTTTCTTACCTACTCCAAGCCGTTCCTCCCTCCCACTTCCTTCCGTCCTCTTCCTCGTTTGACCCGCGGCTAGGTCCCGTGAGATTCTCACCAAAGCTTTCTCTCGGTTGTTTCAACCTTCCCCCCCTCCCCACTCGGGTCGGGAAACTGATTTGTAGGCGTTTATGGCCACTGTCACCCGTATGGCTACTGATCCCATCCGTTGACACTTCCTTGTAATAAGGCGCTTTCGGTTCATCTCGCCCGATAACAAAGGTTAAGAAGGTTTTACTCTCTCTCTGTTTTGAATAGCTCCGGGTATATATGCCACCGTTCCAGGATGACGGACAGATTTGGTTAGACGAGACTTCCCCGAAAGGAGTGCACTTCAAGGAGCTCTCTTCCAAGAAATGTGAGTGACGGTCGCAAGCCATTGAAAAGCTGAACATCAGCCCCCATGTCTTCGGGTTGAGGAGTAAAGTATCGTAATTCAACGTCAGCCTTACTCATTCGTCTTCCGATCAAGGATTGGAGAAGCCGTGCTCCGAAGTTCGTCTGGTGACCTATTACGACAAGAGGCCCATTAGCTCACTCAAGCAGTATGGAGAAGTCATATATCCCCTTTAAAGTTCGTTCGGTGATCCTCTGAGGAGAAGAGACCTGCATCTGGAAACCTCTTACCACAAGAGGCCCATTAGCTCACTCAAGCCAAGTGTGGAGAAGTCATCTTTCCCCTCCCCACTTCGAAGTTCGTTCGGTGATCCTTCCTGAGGACAGGAGGCCCGCATCTCGCAAACACGAGTCCGAGAAAAGGGTTCCGTGGCTAACTCCCCGTGAGTAATCACGGTCACCAAGACCTTCCCCTATTTGCCCTACTTTACTCTCGAGTCCAAAGGAAGTAAATCATTCATTACCCTCAATCTCCCATAATAACCATTCCCTAAATACGGTTATTAACTAGTATTCGGAACTTAAGCAAGGCTCATTTTTATGTACCATTTATATATATATATATATATATATATATATATATATATATATAAGAACATAAGAACATAAAAAAAGAAGGAGACTGCAATAGACCATTCATGGCCTATATATATATATATATATATATATATATATATATATATATATATCCTTATTTCTTGTTGTCCCCTTTTAGTCGTATGTATTAAAAGTCTATTTTGGTCATTGTGTTTGTTATATTCCTTGGTTCCGCAGCTGCCGCTACCTATTAAATCTCACTCTTAGAAACAATAACAGTTGTCGCCTTGCGCGGCCTACCTTAGTACCTGTGTGTGCATATTCACGTATACTTGGCCATACCACGACATAAAAATGTCTGTGTCAGGCTCTCTGGTCTTTCTTAAAGATATTTTGGATTTTGGATTTTTTCCCACCTGAATTTTGAAGCACTAAGTTCAATTGATAGCAATTGCATTACCAAGAACATTCGAACAATATTATTTTAGGACAATTTTTTTTTTATTATTGGGTAACAAGAAATTTGTAAGCCCATTTTCTGTGGTGTATCCACAGTTTTTCTAGTTCCTTAAAAGAGGATATTTGTCCTGAGACAGATTCACCCGTTATTTATTTATTTATTTATTTATTTTTTGATGTGAATTTGCCCGATCTTTGCTAGGAAGCTTAATCATTTCTTTTTTGTAGAAATTATATTTGTTTGGATAAAGCTTCAATAGCTCGGGCAGCTTTTTCGTTGAGCAAAGCCGAAACTAGCATATCTAGGATGTCTTCATTCGATCGTTATCATAAACAAGGGCAGATCCTAGGATTATCTGGGAAAGATTTAATCGCTTACGCCTGGGGAGAGGAACGTATAGAACGGGAAGAAAGACTAATACGGATAAAAAGAGAAGCAAAATTAAGAAGAGGAAGAGCACGAAGAGAAGAATAAACAAGAAGAGCAGAGATAGAAGCAGAAGAAGAAGCTCTAAGGCAGACACAAGAAAGACTAATGCGGATGAAAAGGGAAACAGAAGAAAGGAAAATACTAATGGAGCGAAGAATAGAAGAAAGTAGAATACAGATGAAAAGAATAGTAGACGAAAAAAGAATACCGTGGGAAATAGAAGCAGGATGAAGAAGAATACCAAGAGGAAGTAAAATAAAAGAAAGAATAATAGAGTTAAAAAGAGTAGCAGAAGAAATAAGAATGAAGATAGGAATAGAAGCCGAAGAAAGAAGAATAAAGATAAAAAGAGAAGACAAAGAAAGCAGAAGACATGGAAACAGAAGCCAAAAAAGAAGAATAAAGATAGGAAGAGAATAAAAAAGAAAGGAGAATACAGATGGAAAGAGAACTAACACAAACAGCTAAGCGAACATCGCCTCTAACCCCTCTATCTCCTCTGGATTACCCAGAATACGAAGAGCCCAATTCCCAAGCCTTTGCAACCACCCAAAAAAGAAGGTCACCTGTGCGAAAAAGAAAAGAAGAAGGAGACTAAAACGGTATGAGGAGACCGGAAAATCGAAGACACCGTGAAGGACGCGTTAGTATACCGTTGGTCGGGAACCCTCCCGACCAACACGTTGTGTGTGCCGAAAACGAATATCGAATCCGTTCTAAAAATGGCTTAAGATGGCCTAATGGCTGGACACTTGGGCCATATCAAAACGACACCGCGGGTTTTTAAATATTTCTTTAGGTCAGGAACGGCCAAAGGAATTATCGACTTCTTTAAGTCCTTTGACCTTTGCCAGAAGGTCACCTCCAATGGGCATGTAGCCCCCCTTAACAAGATCCTGAGAGTGCCCGAGCTCTTCGCCCGGGTCCCAATCCAGCCTAATAAGCCCAATTCGTCCCCCGTCTAGTAAGGGAAATATCTACCCCGTTAAACACGTGTATCTGGCCCATATGGTCTGCGTAGGAGCAGATGATAAGTATCCCCTGCTGTCTCTCCCTTTCTTACAGGCAGAGCCTCACTCCGACTTGAAGGTAAACACCGATCTTGCCCCTATTGAGAGGTCTTAATTCCTTGCCTTATTAGAAGGCTTTCCCTTGTCATTAAATCGTCGCTTTGTACCGAATCGCGCTACCATAGCAGCGCCCCTTAACGATATGCATAAAAGAACGGCCCCTATCCCTGTCAATTGAACCTCTTTTGCGGAAGATCGCTTCCGCCAGTTTAAGCACAAGTTAATCTCTTCCCCTAGCTGGAGATTACCGAATCACAATAAAACATTCGGTGTTTGTACCGAGGCCTCTCAAGATGGCTTAGGTTGTGCTCTCGTCCAATATGACGACGATGGAGTGAGATATCCTGTAGGGTATGCTAGCAGGGAGCTGTCCTATAGCGAAAGGCGTATGCCACCAAACTGCTTGAAGCGTTAACCATAGTGCTGTATATTTGTAGGTTTAATGTGCATGTCGGAAAGCCTTTCACTCTATTGTATGAGGGGCGGTCAATAAGTTTTGCGAATCGGTAGGACAAAACAGAGGAAGGGCGATGGCTGTTTGTGAGGGTGTTAGGACAAGTTATGACAAGTCAGGACCTGCTGCCGCACGCTCCTACCTCGTCTATTTAAGAAGCAGTACCTGATCGCAGATCGTCAGTCACAAATTTTTCAACCATGGAGAAGGTTAAGCACCAGGCAGTGATCAAATTTTTAACCAAGGAAGGCAAGAATGCGAAAGAAATCCATGAACGCATGGTTGCAGTGTACACCGACACCGCCCCTCCCTATGCAACTATTGCTCGCTGGAATAGGGAGTTCCGCCATGGTTGTGAGTCTCTTAAAGATGAACCTCGTCCAGGACGCCCGTCAGACGTGACCAACAAGGGCAATGTGGCCCGTGTGTAGAGGATGATCCTCTAAAATCGACGGGTGAAGGTCGAAGAAATCGAGCGAGAACTTGGAATATCACATCAAAGTGTTAGCAACATCATCCACGACAATTTTGCCATGACCAAGGTCTCTGCCTGTTGTGTCACTAAAAACCTCACGCCCTATGATCGCCTTAAACGTTTTTAAAGTCCACAAGGCCAGAGTTGAACACGCTGCCCTGCGCGAGTGTGGATTCGAGGAGCTCAACCATCCCCCTTACATTCCAGATCTGGCCTTCTGCGACTACTTTTTATTCCGCGTGAAAAAGGTTGCACTGCGTGGACGCCGGTTTGTGGACGATAAGGATGTCCAGCTTGCCGTCCAGGATTGGATTGAACAGTAGTCGGGAGATTTCTGGTTGTCGGGAATTTGAAGCCTCAGGGACAAGTGGCGCAAGTGCATTGAAGTCGAGGGTATTTATATTGAAAAATAATAAAACACTTTTGCTCATATAGCGTTTCCTTATATTCGAATTGCAAAACTTATTGACCGCCCCTCGTTTTTTCCAGTGTCATTCGTTCGTAAATACGTTCGCGGTTTTATCCTTACTCTATCCCATTTGATTAAATCTATTTATTTTGTTTTTGTGACATTCATTAGTTCGCCTTTCCTATTCTAAGAGCTTTAGATTGTATAATCAATTTTAATTTCCGGAGATTGTTTCCATACGTCTTGTGCTGCAGGTAAAATTAACTATATAAAGTGTATATAATTAGATTGAAGCAGTGTAAATATCATTAAATACTAAGACACGTATATATTTAACACATTCATAGTTAAATATAAACTTAAAGGATTCAGTGATTCCTTCCTCCTTAAGCAGCACAAAAGCTTATACTTTTGCCTTAGCGCTGTAGAAACTTGTACATATAGTTAGTGACCCTTACGTTACGAACGGTGAAAGTATCGAAGAAATGGAATCTGCAAGCAACCATCTGACAAGACAAGGCGAACGAGACTTCGTGAACGCCATAAACCTCAAGCCACCCATCTTCAATTAATCAGCAGTCTCAGGTTGGCTTCGCTTTATGGAAGCACAATTTCACATTTCTGGACTTAAAAAGGAGGAGAATAAGTTCCTTCAGGTATTAGCTTCACTTCCGCCTATGACTGTTGACCGTCTGCGGGCAGCCATCTTGGATGAGGATAACTACCAAAGGCTGAAAACGGGAGTGATCGCTCTTTTCGAGAAGACCAAGCTTGAGCTATTCGAAAAGCTAATAGTATCCTCCGCACTCACAGACAGTGCAGTTTAGTGCCTTATCCGCGTCCGATGCGTTTTCTAATAAAGCGCGTGATAAGTGCGTAAATAATTTGCGGGTTTTTCGCGATCGGTGCCCAATGATAATTACAGTGCGCGTAATATACCGGAGGGATTGCCACCATTACGGAGAAAACGGAAGCCTGTGGTTTGCCGCTAGCACCTGTATTTTGGCGAGGAGGCCTAGTTTCGTAAGCCCTGGTGCAGGTGGCCAAAAAGAGGAGAACGCTTGCATATGCAACCTTCCTCCAGGCCATCTTCGCCAGTCGAACAGGAAAACTAGTCAGGCATGCCTTAGCAGGCGCAGCCGCTGGTATATTATTTGTTTTAACCGTCGCCGCGAAAATGTATGATAAAAAGCGATTTTTTTTTAATTGACACAGTGGCAAGTGTCTCATTAATCCCGGTGGAATTGGCTAGGTAGAATGATTTGCGCGAATCCACTTGCGTCAATTCTTAAATTATCTGGGGAACTTGCGGTAACCCTGATAAAAGATGACATTCAGAACATATCCCCCCCCCCAAGTGTAGGGCCGTCCTAAAGGAAGATAGGGCTCTGTACGGATCCGCTCCCGCTCACCCATCACCGCCATCACCAAACTCAGTTGGCCACAAATCGATTCTGGCAGTGCCCCACCATCCTTTGTGCGGCCTAGGCGTCTTTCGATGGAGAGATTACAGATTGCCAAAGCAACTATCGAAGAACTATTGAATGAGGGCGTCATGCATTCGTCAAGCTCGCCATAAGCCTGACCAGTTCAATTAGTGCCTAAGGAGGCACCCAAAGCCTCTAGTCTCGTCGTTATCATCAAAATTGGATGCTAAGTTCATTATAGAGCTAGCATCGACAATCGACTTCGTGAGACTATCTTTAGAATACCTGCACTCGGTGCCTAAGCATTACGTGCTCAAGGCACTGCAGAATGCAACGCATGTTTGTGTGCAGATAGACCGCGTTCGTAAACCACTCGAAGCGCCATATGCTGGCCATTTTCCGCTGAGCGAGCGTGGCGGCAAGGTATTCAAGCTAGAATACCCTGATGGAGGAAGAGACACTGTCTCAATAGACAGATAAAGACCGGCGAAATTGCCCAGTTTACGCGATGATGACGTGCTGGGTAATCAGTGACTCGCAAGGACTCAGGATAAGCACAAGAGATCCAGTCGTGGTTCGCCGTCTGGAAATCCTGCAACAGGAAAATATATGATCTCTGGCAACACGCGAGACACCACAGCAAGAACCGGGGAAGTAAACATGCAGCCGGGAATGGATCCGGGAGAAGGATCTCGTTTGCCAGGGACAATTTTTATTATTATTATTGAGCTTTGCGCAATGATAAATAGATCGCTAATCTTGTATGTCATAAGAGGCATAAATATATATACAAGCCTCGCTGATCCATGTTATTTCTGTTTGTACAGTAGAAGTCGTATGTACAAGGAGGCATAAATATACATACAAGCCTCGCTAGACCATATTTGCCTCGTAACTATGATCAAGGTAATGATTATTGCCATAATGCAGCAATACATTAAAATATGCCATGTATTTCCTTGGGGTGGGTGCGGGGGGGGGGGGAGTACAGGCCGTCTCCAAGCACAGTGTATCCATGAATAAGTGATGTTAGTTTCATTGCCCTGTGCATATATTAGAAATATACATGCATGTCTAGTTGGGATGTGCAATTTTCTCTCTCTCCAACTACATCATCAGCAAAGTGACTCGCGGGAATAAGGAAAATTGTATCAAATGTGCACGCGTATTTATATATATATATATATATATATATATATATATATATATATATATATATATATATATATATATATATATGTGTGTGTGTGTGTGTGTGTGTATATATATTTTTTTAGACTAGTCAGGAATTAAACGGAAAGGCGTGAATTTAGATATCAATAAAAATTCGGAGACAGTATAATAAAAGCGAACGCTTCTTGTATGGAAAAAGATTTAAGACGAGAACGCTGTCACCGCGTCAGGTGTTATAATATTTATATCAAGAAAGCGTCAATTTTTAGACCCCATGGATCCATGAACACGGGACAAGGGATTAACGTCTGTCGAGGAAATCCCGCACTGCGGGCAGATCTAAAGTTTTAAATCAAATTCCTAAGGCAGTAAATTTTACTAAACTAGACTTGAAAAATCGCGTTAGTTAGAGCAACATTGAATCAAAATTTAGTTGACATAGAAAAACCTGATTTTAGACACAAATCCTAGAAGGTAAGCTACTTTGCCGTGTACAAGACCTTCGGCAAGAGTTGCTAAATTATTTTAAAAGGATGAATAGAAAAGGGTTTGGTAAATTTATTTAATGTGAGTTTTGAAATTTGAGGCAAAAATATTTTGCTGATATACGGGTATTTCACGTCAATATCGTTAATGCAAATATCTAAGGTAAAAAGAAAATATTGTCACATCTACTGGTAAATTAAAAATAGTTGATCATTTTCCAACTTTACTTGTTTTTTTTATATTAGCAGTAGAAGGGAAACTACCTACTATATCAAATATAATGAAAATTAAATATAATGACTTGTATTTTGAAAAATATTGGATTTCCCAAAGATAATAATAGCGTTTAATCGATGCTAATAACCTAGTTCAGTGGTTCTCAACTTTGTCCACCCCGTGTACCCCTTTGCTCACATTTCAGAATGTCATTCCACCCATTCCAAGAATGTCTGCTCAAAAAGAGCATTCCAAATAATATGCAGATAATACTGAAAATAATTTATTATTTTTTTCATATTAGTACATAGACATTTACATGGATTATTTTTATGTGGAGTTTTCCAAATTTAATAGCAATTGAAAATGTTGATGAATTTTAAAACTTGAATAAAAGTAAAGTAGTATTTTTATATTCATAATTAATTACTTAACAGACCAAATTGAAGCATACTGGAATAAAAATGGGGGGGAAGGGGGTACTCCTGCTTGCAGCAGGTAACCAATGCATACCGCGTTTTGTGCTGCCCTGGAGAGCTCGAAGGCAATGCAATTATCAATATTACAACATTTAGAGTCTGCCAATCTGTGGTCCCAATTGCCCCCCTGAAAACCTAAAATTCCTCCCTCAGGTTAAGAACCCCTGCCCTATTTTTTTAAAGTAAAAACATCAATGGTGTATCGCTACTTTTTACGAATAACAGATTCAGAAATAATGAAATAATTTCATCAACTTCCTCAATTCAAATCGTATTCGAAATTAGCCGATATAACAAATGGTACAACAAAATTGCCTTATAAAATGGAGACAGAACTGCTAAAGGAATGATTCAGATAGTTTAATTCATTTATTTATATATTTATATAAGGACTACTCTCCAAAAGAAGACGAATTTTTGATTACATACATAGGATTAATAATCACCTTCGGTTTAAAATAGTTGCCGTGTAGACTTCGGGATTCTGCATGTCGACCTACCCTTTTCCTGATGCTGGCCACCCTATCAGGTCTACATGAGCGCCTACTTATATTCTTCAGACCGTCTCCCATATTCACAGAATGGCTTTCTGCCCCCCATCACGTTCGCTGATCGAAAGCCACAGTCTTTCTCTTCTCAGGTGTGAACATAGGACGTCACCACCTCAAGAATCATAGTAAATTTCCCCCCCCCCAAAATGAATTGCGGCATAGAGCGTTGGTCAGCGGTAGACTTCTTATTCTCATCAGAGTTACCCGTCTCTAGAGTATTTTTATACTCGTGTTTCTAGTCTTGAAGCCTCCACTCTCAAGGCACTTAAATTGATCGTGCTACCCTAAATCCTAAAGTAATGGCATGCGCTCTTTATTGCATTTCCATTCAGGTGGCAAATTTCATAAGTGTGGCAGAGCACCTTTTGAGAGAGGAACAT
The DNA here is from genome assembly GCA_963969495.1 of Ceratothoa steindachneri. Taxonomy (NCBI): domain Eukaryota; kingdom Metazoa; phylum Arthropoda; class Malacostraca; order Isopoda; family Cymothoidae; genus Ceratothoa; species Ceratothoa steindachneri. The sequence continues at coordinate 86,325,717 of OZ018319.1, read as the reverse complement.
TCCTTATGGTGGATATCCACCTCAGGGATCTCAGTAAGCTCAGGAGGAGATCACATGCGTTCCATGCGCTCTTAAACCTCAAGCCGGGTATACAGATGCCTCAACGGGCTCTGACAAAGAGAAACATCAGGCTACTCTTGAGTTGCGATCCAAAAGCTTCTTCTACCGATGAGGTCTCTCACCCACAAACTTCTACCTGGACCAATGCAGAGTTTTATTAGGATGATTATTCTTCAAAGGATCTCAGCCGATTTCAGCTTGACCGCGTTCACGCGTGCCCCCCTTGACTACAATAATTCTGTATCTTTGCAAATCATACGTTGTCTTCATCAGAGCAAAAGTGACTCAAATATATCCTATTATTTCTAATTACCTTGTCTTCACACTCCAAAGTGCTTATCTTTCATTCAAAACCCTTTTGTATAAGATTTTAAGTGCATGGCATTCCCCGGTATTTCCATTGTTTATTTGTATTAATTTATCTGCTCATTGGTAGAATTTCAATCTAGGTTTTGTTCAGCCTTGTTTCTAACTTTAAATTCTTTCGTTTTTTTCTGAAGATGCCTTTTAAGGTTAATTTCTTGGTAATTACTTTTATAAGCACTTTACATAGACCCAAATTGTTTGGCCATGATACTTGGATTTTTCTTAGCTTTGAACACTGGTAAACAAACTAAACGTATGCCATAAAGTCGTTAACTTAACCCCTAAAACTTTCATAAGGGTCAACGTCTGCAAATTTGTTCATTAAACAAAGAATCAATCTTTTAATATATTGGAGAATTATATCATTGCATTCGCTGTCATATTGTTTCTCATATATTTGTTTTGCCCTTTCCTCCACAAATTCATTGTTTAATGTTTTTTTTTGTTTTCGGACAATTGTTTTGTGTTGTTTCATTTGTTTTGGTAATTAGTTTTTCGATTCGTTTTCACTATGTTTACTTATATGTATTAAATACAGTTTTTTAGTAAGATGTTAGTTAGTTGAATATAGTATTTTGATCTCTTCGCTCGTTGTTCCATTCAGTCAACTTTTGTCATTTATCTGCAAGTCTTTTCGTAGCTTCATTAATTTTTGTCAACTCTGCAAGATGCAAATCGTAAAAACTTTGTTATAATTTTTTGCCATCTCTCAAATAATGATACTGTAAACTAAACATCAATTAATTAAACCTTTCAACTAGCCTGATTCGTATGTGTTAATTTTCAATGAGTTTGTTTTCTTCTGTTTTATGCCTCATTTGATCTTTCTTCTCAGTAATTTGTGATTGCTATTCCAGTGGAAAAAGTTAATGACTGATTATCTTTTATAAAAACTTTCATGTTGAACACTATGAAATCGATCCCGTGTTTCGTTAAGATTTGTCTAATACAGGTACCTCTGATACTATTTCGCCTTTAAAAGAAAAAAATATGTTGGAAAGGTTTCCTCTTTCTGCAAATAATTTAATCTTCTTTCAAATTCCTCTCGCTCCCCTATTGCAAAAATTTCAGGCTGATCGTTTATCGGCATTTTTCCGATTTTGCATAGGAGTCACCCTTAATTATTTTTATAGGTTCCTTGTGTATGTCCATTCGTAAGTTATGTATATAAGTCTTAAACTTCTTCATCTGAGTGACATATTATAAAGATGCAAGTTTGGATTGAATCTACAGAATACCCATTTTTAATTATAACTACGAGTATGATCAACCACTAAGCTATTCAGATATAATGACTTATAAATGACGCTATTTCTCTTTGTATGACGAATGCTACTCCACGAGTATGTTTGTGAGTAAAATTCTAGATATTCTAGACAAGTGGTGCGCTTAGTATAAAAGCACAAATTGACAACCGAACACTGCTTCAAGCGCAGACCAAGGAGAGTGTTTTAAAAAAATCTTGCTAACCTTCCTAAAGAGAAGTGTATCAATTACTTCTCATATAGTCTACCTCATGCTTTCAAAGAATTTGGAAATCTGTCTAATTATTTCAAGCGTTGTCTTGGCTAAATACTTTTATAAGGGCTTGATAAAAATCGAGAAACTCGAGAAAAGTGGTGCAGTTAGTATAAATTAACAACCGACAATGTTTCCAGCGCCCAGAGGGGTGGGGATTGTGCCTCGCTGGGTAAGGTGATTTCAAAGAATCTTTCTAACGCTTTTAAAAAGAATGTATCAATTGATTCTTATATAGTCTCTTTTTAGGAGCCCAAATGGTGACTGCCTACTTAGGCATAAATCGCAGTACTTGACATAGCCTATTACTAGGCTATATTACAAAAACAAATAACAAGCAACAAATAGCTATATGTAAATAACAACGAAAAAAAAATGACAAAGGTTAAAAAAGTAAAAAGAAAAACAAAAAGGCGAGAAGGAAGCGCTCTCCGGCGATGGAGGTAGGCCCGCCTCCCCCAGGCGCAGAAACATGCGACCCACAACAAACAGTCATATAAAGCGGAGGAGGCAAGCTCGTACCAGTACCGGGACGGGTAACATGCTCGAAGATCACCAAGACTGGCAAATTCATCAAGAATGTTCCAAACAGTCTAGGGGACAAGGTAGTCTTCACAATAAGGCTCAGTCGAGTGATCCATCAAAATGGAGGTGTGTCCTGCGAGTGTGTTCAATTCGGAGTCGGCAGAAAGCAACCTAAAGACGTCGCGGCATTGTGGGTTAGGTTCATGGGAACAATCGATGCGCAATGGCACTTAAATTTAAGTTTCCCTCGACCGTCTCCTATCTTCTTGGTCAAACAACCCTGAATGCTACCCATATTCTTGCCATTGGTCTGGTTGACCAATCCTCGCAGACTCTTTGGTGCCTTCATCGGCGCGCCCATTTCCCGCAATTCCTACATATCTAGGAATCCAGCAGAAGATAATCTCGACATATACCCGGCTCGCCATAACCGTGGCTTCACGGATATCGCGAACCAAGGGATACGAAGATTCCAATGCCCCGAGAGCACTCAGGGTGCTTTGTGAGTCGCTATAAATTACAATCTGCCCTCTGAACCAGCCACGCCGCGTTATCTCCCGCACCGAGCGGTGTATTGTAACCAGCTTGGCCGTGAAGACAGACGCAGCACCTGGCAGAGCCGTGCTTACTTCAAACAAGAGTGGATTCAACGTGGAAATCGACCCACTCTTGGGACTTGTAGTAAACGGTATACACTAGCAGGATTCCAGCGTTACACTATGTAAGTGTGATCCCAAAAGGCCAAACGTAATACTCAAGGCGCCGTAGAAGCTTTGGTATCAGAAGCGTGGTGACAAATAGTCAAAGGTGGTACGCTCCATGGTGGCGCCCTGTGCTAAATGATGAGCGCCACAGGCATGAGAGCTATACCTAACTCTCGAAGGAGTTTCCTAGCCCTAAACTCAAATGTCTTTGGTTATCACTGGCGTCTCTCGGCGGCATTGACAACATAAAAATCAGCTGCGGATGCATTAAGAGCTGTTGGCGACTGAGGGAGGCACCAGGCTCGCGCATACAGGTGAATAATTCACTATGCACGGCAGAAAGCGAGTGGTATCAACCCAGTATCGACAAGTGGGCTCTTATTTGGGGAAGTGCGGAAGTCACTGGTCGCTAGGCGAAAGCCTGTGTGCTAGATCGAACCCACCTTCCTCAATACACGTTCGCTGCGGATGCATAAAACTCGCATCCGTAGTTGAGTTCCGAACGAACAAAGGATCGATAAAAAGTAAGGCAGTAGCCATTTTAGCGCACCAGGCGCTGAACATCACGGAACGAAGAATATCCATGGCGCAAGTACAACAGACCCTAAGACTGCGAACATGAACCTCTCAGGTGAGGCGTTATTCAAAGACAAGTCTAAGAAAACGATGCAAGTCCACCACTTCCAGGCGCACCTCATTTAGAAACAAGTCTACTTCAGGATGGAGGCATGGGTGGCGGCTGAAGTGCACCACCTTAGTCTTAGCCAAGGAGAATCGAAGCCTGTGCGCTTCGGCATAGCGAGAAATGCGGTTCAATGTCTGTTGGAGTCGATGCTCCTGAGTTGGCATCTGGGCCGCACCAAAAGAGATTGAAAGTCGTACACATAGAGTGTAGCGAGAACATATGCCAGTAGCACGGAGGTGAAGACGTTGATCCTCTGGGCAAAGAGTGTGATACCGAGGACACTTGCTTGCGGGACACCCTCTTCCTGCTTCATTGGGCCGGAGAAGGGTCCATCCATCCTAACGTGGAATCGACGATCTCGTAAATATTCAGATATAAAGATTACGAGGCAAACCCTCACCCCTATCTTGTGGAGAGTCTCCATGATAGTGTATCATACGCCTTCTCCAGATCGAAAACCACCGTGGTATAGTGCTGTCCACGAAGCAATGCCTCACAGACGGCATTTTCCAGTTGGAACAGAGCATCCGACGTGTAGTAGAACTTGCGAAAGCCGCACTGTGCAGAAGAAAGTCGGCCTTCGCTGTCTAGAAAAAAGGCTAATCTAACATTTACTAAATTTTTCATCAACTTGAACACACAGGAAGTTCGAGGGATTGGGCAAAAACCGGCCGAAGTATAGTGATGTCTCCCCGGTTTGCGAAAAGCGAGCAGAGTAGCTATCCACCAGGAATCTCGAAGGATGCCCTTTACCCAGGTTCTTTTGAGCAAATCTAAAAAAAGGCCATGCCTTGCTCACTCAGGTTTCAAAGCATTGCTTACGGGACATCGTCTGGACCATGGGTGGTGTCCACGCACGAAGAAAGAGCGGAACGCAACTCACTCAGAGTAAATCTATAGTTAAAGAATTCTCCGCCTCTGGAGGTAAATTCTAGTTAGTGACATTCCGCGACATTACGACGCGCATTGAATGCTGGCGGAGCAGCATCCCGGCTAGAGAATGCGGAGAAAGCGGTCGCGAATTTTCCGCCATGGACGCGGGGTCCGAGATTGTGGCTTCCATTCTCCTGGAGAACAGGAGGGTGCTTCTGTGAGAACTTGCATTGAATCCTTTTGACTCGCTTCCACACCTCTGCTAGAGAGGTCTTCCCGTTAAGTGAAGACACGTATAGCGGGTAAGAAGAGCGGCGGGCGTGCTTCAAAATGTACCAGAACCTATCCCTAGCTCCACAAAATTCACCTAGAGTGAAGTCGTTCGGGTAATGATTATATCGCATGTAGGCATAACGAATGTGGTCGTCATGCAAAACGGCTAGACGTTCTAGGAATAGAAGTTAGTCCCACGGTGGTGAGGTTGCCGGTAAGAACTCACCAGCCTCATCTTCTGACCTAAACTACTAGACTGAGACAGATAAATAAATTATTTCTTGAAATACCCCTTACCGCGCTGGCATCAAGCACTAACGGAGCGAGCTCTCGGGCGTCACCGGCCCAGAAAATTATATTTGAATGGGAAACTGATCACAACCATGGAGGTCATCGGCCATCCCCATTAGGCTGTGCATCCGTAGAACACAAAGATAGATCGAGGCACGAAAATGAAGCCGTTTTCGGGAAGTGATGTGTGAACTAATCCACATTTAGGACACCTATCTCCAACTCGTCGATCAGGTGTCTCCCCAGATGGGGTGTCAACCGGTTAGATCTCCGATCAAGAGAAAGGCCCTCGGCAACCGTGCCACGACGCAGCGGAAGTCCCCCGCGTCGAAGTCGGCCGCCGGTGCAATGTACGAGGAAATAGCAGTTTCCCTTGTATCCAGGTGCAACTGCATAACTACTGCCTGAAAAGAGGTATTTAATTCAAAGAGAACAACGGAGACGTCATTCCGGGTGTAAATCGCGTATTCTCCTGTCCCCATCTAGTGGTGGTTGGATTGAAAAAGTCTTATACTCTGGGAGGGTGGGCAGAGGTCCCGCGCCCAGCATGGTCTCCTTCAAAAAGATAGCTAACGAGGAACGGGGCGAGACGAGCCTCCGCACCTTCTACTAGTTGGCCCTGAGTCCGTGGAAAGTACAGTGAAGGAATGTAACCTGGAGATCTAGCTCAGAAGAGATGCAAGGCCCCTTTTCCAAGATAATACCCCCACGGGAAAAGCCTCAAAACCTTGGGTAGGCTTGGGTGTCCCTATTTTGGAGGGTCCATCGTCTCCGAGCCACTCAGCCTACCATTAGGTGTGAATGAAGGAGCCGAAGCTCATTTAGTGCTGTCTTCCTGTTGGGGGGCAGCTTTAGGAGCTACGGAAGATGGTCACACGCCCAACTTCAGGGGTGTGGCCTCCGGTGAGTCTAACGACTTGGTGGAGGCGCGTGGCTGTTTGCCCTTGCAGAAAACGATCACGCTGGGGGAAAGAGGGGCAGCCCTGGCTTGAGCCGGGGATGGGTGTGAACCCTTATGCCTCCAGCTCTACTAGGGGAGAGTCCGGGGTGGGTAGAACCCGCAGAAGGGTTCTGAATGGGCACGAAACAACCGTGCTCGTAGGCCTGGAGGAGCCAGGAGCAGAGGGTGTCTTTCCTAACGTTGAATCACAAGACGTCTCAGGCATGGCTGGTCGCGCCAGGACCAAGTCCTCAGCCTCACAAAATAATAGTCGATCATGAACCAGAAAGGCTAGTATTTCCTTCTCAAGGAGGTACGCCCCACTCTGCCATCAATGGAGGCGTTTGAAGCAAGAAGGATCGAAAACGCCACGTATCCTCTGAATGATGGGACCCGATGTAATCGAGGCTCCGCTCTGCGCACTTTGGGTCTTAGTCTAGGACTCCGCACCCAGTGGACAACGGGACGGGACGTGCCAATCTTGGCTTGGTCGCTTACCGAAACGGCAACAGACCTATCCGTCCACGAGGCTCCCGCAGAAAGAGAGGAGCCCGGAGTCTTCTTTGTCGTTTTTTCTTCTTGTTTTTTTCTTTTTAGGAGAGGAGGGTGGGGAATGACTCCACTTCTCTCCTCCGCTGGTCATTGCCCCTAGGCCAGATCGACCCGTCTTAACAAGATCCTTTTTTGAAATTGAGAAGATCTTGGCTACCACAGGGGCACTAGCCAGTGGAGGAGATATTCCTCTCCTTGTGGGTCCTCACAGGCCCGAGCCCTCTGAGGAGAAGCTTGCACAGGGGAGAGGGGTGGACTCGGATTCTCTGCTTGGCACCGAGCCCGGGTTCAACACCATAAAAGATTTAACCGTCTGGGGCTGAGTCACCTCAGGGACCATGTCCATCTTTTCGGGTCCTTTATGTTGATCCCCCCCCAACATATCACGAATCCCATTCGAGCAACCTTTTTTCTTGTCTTGTGCCGGCGAACCAGCATCCAACGGGGAAGAGAAGCGAGCAGTTATACTGACCCCTGCAAGTTGGTTTCACACGCAAGTACGACATTAGGGGGCACGGGCCGACGGGCTTTACCATTCAATGCTCCCTTAAGGTGGTTGGCCCTATCAATCCACTCCGACCGGGAGCGGTCAATTATGGACCACCTGCCTTGCTTTCTTGGCAGTCTTCTTGGAAAGTTAGGGGGACTGCCGCTGGAGATAGCGAGTCGCTCAAGGGCGACTCCAAGCAAGAAGGTGAGGGCGAGTCTCTGCACCTGAAAGCATAGAAGAGGAGTAAGCATTCTCTCTGTTAAAAGAGTTTTGGAGGGTTACGTTGAATGCACAGGTGGGTGACCTCCATTCTTCCGGTGGAGCTGCCAGAAGGCGGCTCCGACGATGGTAAAGGGAGAGTTGATGGTTTTTCTTTACAATCGTCATCATTGGGCATGGCAACCCTATTTTTTTCAACGGCATGTAAACACCATCACCCCGTGCAGTAGCCCATTCTGCGAGGGGTGAATATGGGGCCGGCAAAACCAGCTTCTGCCATTTGAGGCCACTCCTCCCGCCTAGTGACCCGGCAGGCCAGCGGCATGGTGGCTCCACCTTAGGCACGGCGTTAAATTGATAGGCTGTCAAAAGCGAGAGAAAGGGTAAGTGAGGAAGTTGAGGGTGGGGATGAAACAGGTTGTTAAAAACCCTTCACCCCAAACCGTAGCTTAGGAGTGATGTAACGTTGTCCTTTCCTCCCCTCAGCAGCGATCCAAGATAGTTGGGTGAGAGGAAGCTGTTGGAGAGGTTGTAGGGTAAGTGAAGAAGGAGAAGAAGCTAAGCTGGGGCCGAACGGGGTGCTGAGTCCCGTCAGCACGACGGCCAGGAAAGCAAATCGACGTGCCCCTTACGGGTTTATATAGTCTAATTCCTGCTTTCACGAGATATATAAATATAAGAGGCTGGTTTTCTTTCCAATGTGAGAAGCAATATTTGATTATTTTATAAATTAACCATGAATATCAGATGCCTTGTATTTCAGATTATCTATTTAAATGCCACCACATTTAATGTAGCTGCTGAGAGCAATAAAATGCATGAGATCAAGTAAAAACTGGCCCACAAGATTGTAAAGCAAGCAAACGAACGAATTTCCTTTAGACTTTACCTTTCCTGACTTTAAAATCAATAAGATTTGAATACTTTCTTGTTGGGTGGAAGGAGCACAAGAAATCTGCAAAGAAAAGAATTTCAGGAATATTTCATTGAGGATTTCTAATTTTAGAAAGTCGTGAATATAGTTTCCCCCGTTTTTTTAGTAAATACAAAGAAAAAATACCTGAAAATAAAAAAAAATATGCATAACCACATAGAAAGTATAACCTTGTCCTGAATTATTTACCGAAAAATGCTACCAGAAAGGAGCGTTTAAACCAAAATCATTAAGGACATAGTTAGCTTTAATGAAAGTCCTACTTAACGGGCTCTGATATTTATGAGAGATTTCATTCGTAGATATATGGAAAATAGGAATAAATAATCTAAAATGCACGAATTGTTTTATGATTTAATTTGATCACCTTTGTACTAATGATAAATGCGTTATTTGCAAGAGAAGTAGCATCTAAATTATAATATAGCATGATTAGAGGGGCGGGTTTGGAAAGGTCTCCTTTAATCTTAATTTTCTAAAGTATTTTTTAAATAAATTTAAGGGAAAGTGGAGTTCCCTTAATGAAAGAGTTTAAATTTTTCGGCTTCATTGTTTCGTACTCTAAGCTTTTCGCATGAACAGGTTGGTGGATTTTGGTATTCATGAAACTCAGCTCTGACACGATCGCGTATTTGATTGATACATAATTCATTTCTTTTCAACCTAAAAACCCAAGTCCACTAAAATAGGAATTATAAAAGCGGATATTGGATAAACTGTCACCAAATGGATTTAGTATTAGAAAAGAGTGAATGATAGTTTAATTTAAGATAGAGATGAAGCTCATACCGATAAACAAAGCTAGTACGAGATTTTCAACAAATCGAGGCTTTGAGCCATGCAAGGGATAAATATTAAAACGGGGAATGAGATGCGCCAGCTCATTCATCCGTGTTAGAATTTGAATATCCATCTGTTCCATCTATATATAATTAAAAATAGAATGTGTGTTGCTAATGCTCTATGTTAAAAGAAACTTTTATGTGATGAAGACGTTCTATCTTTAAGGGATGGAAATTAATAAACGAGTCTGGACGAAGGAATAACTAAGAATATACTACAGGATTTATTGAATGGGAAAGCTATAAATGGTATGATAAGGGCAATATAGGACCACATGGTGGAGCTGAACAAGATTTCAAATGGTTGGTATATGGATGGGAAAAGAGGCGGAAAGAGCAAATGAAGAGAGAATCATAAGTAAAAGGTGGTCGACAGAATGATTTTAACTAGAAGAGAGGAAATACATGTGAAAATTAATAAGGAAAATTGTGCAAAAAATTAAGGTTATAGTAGGTAATGTAATGGCTGCACGTGACTGTGCTAGAACTGGAAAGAGAATTCATAAATTTTAAAGATGGAATAATAGCGTGTAAAGTACAATAGAGATTAAAAAGTAGACGGACTTGTTAAGTCACATTAAAATTTTAGGGATATGTAGATTAATGCATACAACGAAATACTAAAATGAAAAGAGTAATTACATAAAGCAGGATATGACCAAATTGGAATAAAGATGTACAAGTATCCGGATAACAACATGAAATTATCCTAGAATGAAAAGAGAAAGGTTTGAAACCAAGCGAACAATGGATGTTAAAGCTTCAAAGAATAAAGTAGCAGAGAAGTTGTCAGGAGTGATTTTTGTCTAAAGTAGATGGCGAGGGTTTATTGATGAGTGGTATAAAGCGCATATGGAAGATAGGGCGAATGCAAATAGGATTGTTAAGCATGCAACATGTTAAAATTGTTCGGAGGGTTTGACAATTAGTATGGCAGGTGGTTTAGATGATATATATGGTGTTCGAGCTAAATTTAACGGTTTGCATAAAAGAAAAACACACGCAATAAATAATCCCAAAGTAAATGTAGTTTAAATTATTTTAAAGATATTGACTAGATTATAGCTGGAAGATAATAGTTTACTCAAAGTAGCCGCTCTCAGCTTCTACCACGTCATCAAGACTGCTCACGTACCTGGCGCATGCGTTCCTCATTATTTCCCTAAGAAAATTGCTGAACACTTCCTTGATCTTGGCCACCAGCTCAGCCTTGAGGTTGCAGGCATAGCAGTTGGTATCATAAACTCGGTGGATCAAGGTGAACAGAAAGTGTGGCTGTGAAGTCTTAGAAATCCTCCGACAACCATTTTTGACTATCTCTGCTTCAGCCAGGATTTGAACACAATGTCCAAGAGCTCCACATATCCGTCGGAAACTAGCTTAAAACCCTCTTTAAGCATGTTGGGAGGCATGGCATAACTCTGATTGCAGACAGCCAGAAACCATCAAAGTTTGGGAGGACTTGGTCTTCATGAAACGTGGAACGTCCCATAGATTATAGACAAGCACCTCTTGTTGTAGGTCCAATCAGAAGTTTTTCCAGCTGAAAAGAACCAGATGTTCCCCGGCCCAAAAGGATTCTTCATCATGTTCACGACCAAACCATTTTCTCGAAAGTTTAGGAGTCACATTATTTAAGGAGGCAAAAATTTAAAGGTTATCACAGATTTTTCGTTGACCTCACTTAGCATGACTGCAAGTTATATTAGTGTGGCCAAAGGACTGGCGATGGTAACAACCGCGCGCAAGTGACATGAATACCGTGAAGTGGTAGCGATTCCAAACATCCCACAAAGGTCCTTGGAGTTTTCACGATCAAAGGTGACGATGACTGATTGTTTTAAAACCTGTCACATCAACTTTCTCTCCCACACACCCAAAATTGACCACTCCCTGGTTAGCCAGCTTTACTTATAATATCACCTCATGAGTAGTTGGAGATTTCCTTTACATAAACTACTTTCACCAAGTTCATAGTAGATTTTGGCGTCACTGGCACATGCGAGCCATCGAGTGTCTGAAGAGCACTCACTATTGCTACTTGAACTTGGGCCACAGCATTCCCTAAAAGTGTCCTGTTCTTTAAATAGGTGACCTTCGACTCTCTACCTAGAACCATAACTAAAGCCTGGCACTGATGGAAAATGTGTTCTTTGGACAACTTGCTTCCATTAATAGAACGAAAAATCAGGTTATGATTGAAGAGACCCAGTTCGAAGTAATGAAAAACCTTTTAATAAGGGGCCTTGACGCCACCGAGCCTCGGATTACCATAATTCTATTCTGTTAGGACGGATCAGCTATCTTTATCATGGTCACTTGCGGAGTCGTAAGGGGTGTCATTGGTACCCGGAACCATCCAGAAGTGGAGGAACCTCTAAACTTTTTATTAGTTTTTTCGGAGAGTTAGGAAGGAAAAACACCCTCTTTTCTCCTCTCTCAGAAGGTAGCCCCGAGTCTGGACGAAAAAGTCTCAGCCATATCTTTCTCTTCTATGAGGAAGGACCTGGCTGTTGTGGGAGTTCAGGAAAGGAATGGGGGACCGCCTCTTCCTTAAATCGTTGAAAGCCCGTCTACTCATTAGAAGACATAGCCGTGGAGAGGCCTCTGGTAATTTTCCAATTAAGTGAGTATGTTAATGAAAATGTTGGCAAAGCTTTAAAAACATGTGCCCAATAAATCTGGTAAGCAAAATAAAAGTGCAACCTTCCTTATAACTGTTTAAATATCTTAAATGGAGATTCTAATTTAATGTACGAAATACTAGTATCAGTATGCGGTGTTACAATCAAAATGTCAACATATAACATCATATCTGTTGATTAATATGATATTCTATGTCGACAAGGTTTTAAAATGACATGATAATGGTGAAAAACACCTAACTCTAAAGTAGGGTAAGAAGTGATGCGTATACTGACCTTGGAACCCTCATACTCGCTTATCGACAAAACGCTCAGATTGTTGGATGATTTCATTTCGGAGTACAAATATATTAAAGAGAATGCAAGAAAGTGGCAACATCCAAGACTGGATGACTTAGTGTCAGTATGCAAAGAGGTGAAAGGTTTCGGCATCGCATGGGTTCAACTGCAATATGAATGGACAGAGTACGGCCAGTTTACTGTATCCGGCTGGAAGAGTCTGAGGCAGACTGCGTGCATAAGGCATGAGGTAATGTAAAACACGTCATAAACCACTGACATGTCCAAAGGCAACGTTGATTATCTTAGCCACGTGCTCAACGCAATGAACCATGGGACAGTGGGGACGTGTCGTATGGTCCCAAGAGTCTACATTCCAATTGTTCTCTACTCCAGGCAGCGTTAGAGTCCACATGAGCCTTAGGGGGTAGCGGACTCGAGAATGCATAGTGCCAACAGGAAAGCATTTTCGCTTCTCTGCAATAGTATGGAGATTCATTTCAAGTTCAAGGGTTGATAGTTTCACATTTTTAATGGCACCATATATTCAGAGAAGCACCAAGCAGTCCTGAAAGATTATATGCTGCCCTCAGCCGGATGACTCTCCAGAATTTCGAGGAATGTGATTTCCCTAGCATGACAATACTCCATTTGACAAGTCTGCGTCCACCATACAGTAGATCCGGTAAAACAATATTACGGACTGGGCCAGTATCACACCCATGTGTCATACCCTCGTAGAGATCATGCCTTAACGATTAAATGCTCTCTTCACTGTCATTAGGCTCTGGACACGCTACTGAGCTTCCTGTATCTGTTTATCGATGCTGTTATTTTTAGAATGCTTCATCCGATAAATTTTGTATTTTGTTCATTCTTGTTGATTGTTTCGGGTATAAGTAACATATTGCTATTTATTCCTCCTTATTTCACTGTTAAATTCATATAAGATTCGAATAAAAACCTTACAACCCTGTATTTATCAAATTACCTAAAATTTTAAGGGTGTCTGGAACATTTGTCCAGTGCTGTATATTAGTATACTCAAGTTAGAATAATAATATTTTATGGCGCTCTTCAAATCCACGTGCCTTTACAATGCATTAGTGGACCAAATAAAAGAAGAATAAAAGATTAGGGGGTCTTTCAAGCACGCTGGAAAGAGCCGAGGGAGGAAATGGGACGTATAAAGGTAGAAGGCTTATTCTTTATCCTAAGTGCTAAAATCAAAAAAGCCCTTGCATAAAATTCGATCACGATATAGCATCAATAAATGGATAGATCGAGAACGTAGGAATTTTTAGTTACTTGTGAAGAGAAGAGAGGGCACAAGGAAGATCTGACGATAGACTAAAAGGAAATATGTGGGGAAAAGAACAGAGTTTTTTATAGGACGATAAAATAAAGATTACTTCATCAGAAAAGCCAAAAGCGAGAGAGATAGAGACTTGGAGGGGTTTTGTCTGATAAAGTAGCTTGTGAGTACGTTTAGGGAAAGAAAGAATAGCAGATCAAATATCAACAAGTTTTTCTGAGATAAACCTAAATGATTTGAGGGGATATGCGGAAATAGAGTGAAGCGTCACTTTGAAAATTAACTAAGAACACGAGATCAAGCAATATCAGCAAAATGTATCCAACTTTGATTCGTGCAATATTCAGACACTTTTTTAAGTCGGAAAACATGACAATGGCTTGAGTGAAATGGACAGGATGAATTCATGGTGTTTGGGATTGTGTGAAGTCCGATAGACAAATGCAGTGGACTTCATGGAAAATCAAAAACGGGTATTTTTCTCTGGAGAATATAAACATCAGCATGGCGTTGCATTAATATTAGCCAAGGAAATTTCAAGATCAGTTTTGTTATTCTGGCCCAAGAATGAGCGAATGCTCCTAAACAAACCTAAGTCTAGTCCTTTTAACATAAACATTATTGTCGTATATGCACCAAATTCTGAAAGCGAATATCACGAGTTAGATGAATTCGTTAATTTCGGTACCAAGTCATCACAAAAACCATCCGAGAAACTGCTGACAAAACCATTCCCACAGTAGAGAAACGGAAACCATCATCTCACTGGTTCAGACCAGAACTCGAAGATCTGTTAAGGAAACAAAAAATGTCAAAACCACATCCTGTTCAATAGAGACTAATCAATCAAGAATATAGAAAAAAGTGCAATGAAGCCAAAAAGAAGTGCTAGAAGATAATTCAAGGAAGTCGAGAATTTTATCTTCGACCCTAAGTCCATGTATCAAAAGATCAACAATATTGCTGGCAGCTGCTCAACACTTTCATCTCAATGTATTAAGGCTGCAGATTGCCATGCCTTGCAAGATCTATAACACGTTTCGGCTCGGTGGAAAGATTATATTCAAAATATTTTTGATGACGTCCAAATTGCAGAAGAGCTAATCACCCCAGGTGCAGTCGAAACAGGCCCACCAATATTGAAGTTTGAGGTCAGCTGGGTATTACACATAATGAAAGCAAACGGGATAAACAAATGGCCCGAATTAAGTGTATATTGAGATGATTTGAACTCTAAATGAGGATGGAGTAAACATTATATGGGAGATGTTAAATATCATCTATGAAACAGGACAATTACCCAGGGATGTGCTAAATTCCATCTTTGTGGCACTAACCAAAACTCCTAGAACACTGGAATGCTCGAATCACCGAACAATTAGTTTCATGTGTCATGTTCTTAAAATTCTCTTAAAAATCATCCTGCTATAGATATAGGGCCATCGTGGTATGAACCTAGGTAGATACTTCACAACAAACCTATATCTATAAGTTTTTGCTAAGAGTTATTGAATCATAAAACTAAGCCTGGTGTAAGGTAACAAGGAGTAACAAGGAGTAACAAGCAAAGGAAGTACCCTAGGAGACCTTACCGTCCATTCAAAGAGGGTACCTTTGGACTAGCAATCGAGCAGGCACAGGGCTGATAAATTGTTTTGCGTCCCTAAACGGCCACTTTTCAAGACTTTGTCTAGTCTTGACTTGAACTGGTCAACAGATTCACTGTTGACAACTTCCACTGGAAGTGCGTTCCACTTACCGCAGATACTGTAAGTGAAAAAATTTCTACACAGATTGCGGTTGTAACGCTTCAGTTCAAGTTTAAAGCCGCGATTGCGCGTTCTATTCTCTTTCAGTGTGAAAATATCCCGGTAGTCAACATTGTCGAACCCTCGAAGTATTTTGAAAACGTCGATAAGCTGACCACGCAGTCTACGGCTTTCCAGTGGAACAGATTTAATTCCCTTAGTCTATCCTCATAACATTTATGTCGAAAGGAGAGGATCAGCTGGGTTGCCCTGGTTTGTACACGTTCCAACCTTGCGATATCTTTTCGAAACGAAGGACTTCAAAATTGTACGGCATACTCTAGGTGCGGCCAAACGAGGGAGTTGTATCTTCTTGTTACGGTATCCAAACTGGCGCTTTATGTAGCCTAACATCCTTTGGGCTTTCTTCTCTGCCTCGATGCACTGTTTTGAGAACTTGAGGTCGCTAGTGATAGTTACACCCAAGTCCTTCTTAGTGTCAACCGATTCAAGAGCAGTGCCCTTAAGAATATACTGAGATTGGGGGTTTCTGTGGCCGATATGCATCACTTTGATTTGTTCACGTTAAAAGGCATTGGTCACGTGTCCGACCACTCCCCAATCTTCCCAAGATCTTCGTGCAGGCGGGCAGTATTTCCATCCTTTGCAACGTTCATACCAAGTTGGTATCGTCGGCAAATTTAGAAATCTTGGCAAACATGTCACCGTCCATGTCGTTGACGTAGATGATGAATAGTAGTGGTCCCAAGACAGAACCTTGAGGCACCTCGCTAGTAACAGGCACCCACTCAGAAGCCTGTCCATTCACCACCACCCGTTGGCGTCTGCCACTTAGCCAGTTCTAGATCCAGCCGGCTACTTCTCCGTCTATGCCCAGCGCTCGCACTTTGCGGTGTGGTACCTTATCAAAGGCTTTCTGAAAGTCTAAGTACACCACATCCACCGCCTTGTCCCGATGGTGCTCACTAAAGACTAAGTGGAAGAATTCCACAAGTGTGGCAGGCATGACCGTTGCCTTCGGAAGCCGTGCTGGAAACTCCTCAGTAGCAGGTTTGACTCTAAATGCGACGTCACTTTGTCCACCATGATGCTTTCCATGAGTTTAACGACTATCGAAGTCAGACTGATTGGTCGGTAGTTCTAAGGTTGGCTAAGGATCCATTTCTTGAAGATAGAAGTCTCCTTCGCTTCACGCCAGTCTCTAGGAACGCATTCGGTCCGGATTAACATGTTGAAGATTGCGCTCAGGTGTCGTGACACTTGATCGCGCACTTATTTTAACACTTTAGGTAGAAACTCATCCGGGCCAGGTGACTTATTCGTCATTAGGTACTGATCATCTTTTATATTTCCCCTTCAGGGAAGTCCATATCCTCAAACTTTTTCCCCGAGTAGGAATCCATTGGCTGGGGAATGGAACCACACTCTTCAGTAAACACTGAAGAGAAGTAGTCGTTGAGGAGGTTAGCATTTTCTACATCTTAGTGCTTTAATGCCCCCTCCTCATTTCTCAAAGGGCCAATCGTTCGACAGATTGGTTTACGGCTGTTCACATATCCAAAAAACTTCTTAGGATCCTCTTTACAGAGTCTCGCCACTCGGAGTTCCTTAGACCGCTTAGCCGCCCTTATGATGGACTTCACTCTCCTGGCTAGCCTCCGGTATTCGTCAAAGTCACCCGAAATCTTCAATTGCCGGTACACAGATCTCTTTTTTCTAAGTAGTTTGCCGATTTCTCGATTAAACCACTTTGGTTGAACAGAAGACTGACGGGGACATTTCAGAGGGATGAAACGCAATTGAAGACTCATGGATGTGGTTTTGAAACTGTTCTACGAGTCTTCAACATCATCGCACACTTCTAGCCTCGCGTCAGTTAGTCACGCACGAAGAGCTGCAAAGTCTGCTCTTTTCAAATCAAGTTTTTTCGATTTACTAGTTCCAGGCCCTGCCTTCGGGACTTTGACTACAAATCTAATTAGTCGGTGGTCACTGCCACGAAGCTCTTCTCCAACAGGGAGGTCCTTAACTATGTCATCCTCAGAGGTGAAAACCACGTCGAGGATATTGTCTCCTCTCGTTGGCTCTCTCACCCATGAGTCAGGAACTCGTTGTTCGCGAACTCCAGGAGTAGTGCGTTCTCGTCACAGAGTTCTCTGGTTTCCCAGTTAACTTGTGTGTTGAAATCACCCATGACGATACACACCCTGTCTTCGACAAGTTCTCCTAGTAGCTGGTACAGATCTCTGTCCTTTTCAACGAGTTGGGCAAGAGGTCTATAAAGCACGAGGGTCCTGTATTTGGCAGGACCTATCTCTAGGTCAACACCTAGAAGTTCAAGGTTGGATACGATGTTGCAATCCGTCGAGTTGAGAGTATCCTTGACATACAACATCACACCGCCACCTTCTCTGTCTGGCCTATCAATCAGCAAGAGCTGGTAACTGGGAATCGTGAATTCACCTTCAAAATCTTGGCTTGAGGTTTTTATCCACGACTCCGTTATGGCCACCATCTCTGGTTCTTCTGTTGTTACGAGCCCACGAAGTTCTAGAAACTTGTTTCTGAAAGACCTTGCATTAAACAGAAGAAATTTGAGGGAGTCCCCGACTGTAGGACTCCCTACGCTCTTCCGTTTCCCGCTTTGTTTCTCTGTGGCGGAGTCAATCCCCTCTTTATGACTTCATAAAAGGTCGTTCCTGGAGTAATACGGGTGTACTTGCGTACGTGCGCCTTTACTCGGGGTCTGACACTTCTTCGGGTTCGCTCCACAACATCCTGGATCATGTTTGCGAGTGCAGCTTTCCCTTTAAAGGAAAGATGCACTCCGTCCCTTTCGTACAGGTCATTTCTCCAGAAAAAGGTGTGGTAGGGGTCTACAAAAAAGGCTCCTTCCGCCGTACAAAGCTCTCCCAGGCGTGGGTTTATGGAGACGTTCCTCGCGTGAGCATTGCGGGATGGACCTCGTCTCAGGAGTATCCCGACCATGACACGTCTGCGGGTTTTTAGCCCACAGTCGTCAACTACTCCCATAACCGTGGTCAGGATATTCCCACTGGCGCTTACTTTACCTCCTCGTAGGTAGAGATCGTTGCCACTTGCCATGGGGGCAACTACTGAGTTCTCAGAGATCTGGGATTTCTCAGCCTCCACCCTTATTTCTGTGTTCCCCTTTCCTGGAAGGCAGCTTACCTTCACACTGGTGCGAAGGCGGGCCGCTAGCAAGGGTTGTAGATCCCGCGCTTGGGAGTCACCGATCACGATGACCCTCGCGCATTTGGGTTCCAAGGAGAGAGGCGTCCCTTTCAGTATAGGCTCTTTCGATTCTTCTTTTTTTCCCACTTTTGGGGGTTTCTCCTTCTTCTTTTCTTCTTTTTTCTTCCGTTTTTACTTTCTCTTCTTTTTTATCTACTGTTTTTCCTTTCTTACTCTTCCTTTTCTTCTTTTTGACGCCCTGATTAACTACATCAGCAGCTGAATCTGGAACGTCGGATGGATGGCCTATCTCTATCAACGCAGGGCTTGAGGGCTCAACAGAGGAGCCATCGGCGTCGTTGGGAGCTTCTTGATGTTCTTGCTCTACCTTCGTGGCTGTCATCTCTGCAATGATGGCTTCGAGACGGCGGATTTGAGTCACATTGTCAGATTCGAGGATTTTCACCTTTTCTTCCAACCGTCCAGTTTTTTCCGCAGAAGATTTAAAAACTTCCTTAAGCTCCTGAAGTTCTGCCCTTAGGACGCAGTCCGTGCAAATACTTCCAGGGTGGCATTTTGAGAAACACCCCTCCGGCATTTCGAGCAGGTATATTTCAACGCACCAGGTCCTTTCTTTCAAGTTATGCTGAACACTTTATATCTCTGAATATTTTGTGACCCCTTAATAAAAAAGAAAGGGGGTGGTGAGTTCGCCCCGCGTGAGTCGCTCCCACCTATCGATCGGAGAGGTTTCGGATCTTTCAGAAGGCACGCTCCTTGTGCTGCTGTTCGTCCGACCGAGTCGTCAGACCTCGGCATGCCGTGGCTCCCACCTAAGCAGCACTGACGGTCCCATTGGGGCCATCGATTTCTCACCAGGTGAACAACGGAGCACACCCTGTACTAAACTCCTACTAGTTCCCTTCACGATGGCCAAGATCTCGGAGCAGCGTTCAATGGATATCCCGCCACACCAAGAGACTCGACCCAAGGCTTTTAATTGGCCTGGCAACCAACTTGGGAACAAAGAGCCGTCACCACGGACCGATGCTACCAGTGGCACCCGTCAACGGTCACTGGGAATGGTCAATAATTACGCGCCAGGGAAGGGGTTAACGGGGCACCACCCTCATCCCATTCATCCTGCCACAACGCCTAGGACACCTCTAGTCCTAGTCTCTCGCAACCAGTGAGCGTCGATTGGCATTGTTTATAGAGGTTCCAAAGCCTCTCTTCTGACGCATGAGGTAGCTGCCAGGTCCTTATATGTAGATAGAAGAAAAAAAAGGGAAATAGTGACATGATAGGAGTTGGCTTTTTTGTGTTTTTTTGTATAAGTGGGAGAAATAGGATAAAAGTAAAAAAGGAGAAGGATAGAGTAGAAAAAGGAGGAATGACGCACTTAGTCTGGAACCTCGTTTCCGACCAAATCGACAAGGGTAGCCGTGCCAGGGGTACCCAGAATAGGTACCCCCGCCGACATAGCTTGAAAAGTCAAGGGTACGCACAATCTCTCTTCCCGCGACAAAGGGGCGTCACCCCTCTCCCTCTATTTTCTGAGAGAGAGAGAGATAGAGGTATTAGGTAACAAGGTAAATAGATTACAACTAGTATTTACGAGAGTCTGAAATGAGAGGACGAGGAATTAAACTAGGTATGAATTGTTTGGAGATAAATGATTACAAGCAGAAGGAATATTTACTGACCTTTACGATGAGAATGACGAAACACGAATGAGGAATATTTGCGTTTAATGTGGAACAGCTTAAAGCGTGCTAATTGTCGTAGAAATGCTCATAGTCTGGTCCAATAATTATTCTATTCCTTGATCTAGACACACCGCTTTTGTTTAAGTCAATGGTATTGACCTTATGACTCAATCTACGATCATATATATATATATATATATGTAGGCTTTAATTCCTACTGAGCGCGCGAAAGCTGGTTAGAGGCGAGTTGTGCCGTAGCCAGGATTCTCACTATAAAAGTCCCACTTGTTACTGGGGAAGAGGTTTGTGATTGTTGAATTCTAAGAGTGCATAATACAGGTTGAATAAATTAGCCGAAGGGAGTCTTAATTAAAGTCTTGCCAAGGGTACGTCAAAAAGGAGGAGCCACAAATAAACACACGTACAAAAAATAAACTTTACTTTCCACAAATATAATAATTAGCAATAGTTAAACAGGCAAAATTAGGGCTTAAATATTAAACACTCACGTTAAGCGTCAAGATTTATAATGACTCAATGGGAGTATCAATCACTGTTAATTAAATAGGTAATTTAAGAATAGAGAGACACTGAATTTACAGATTACAATTAATTGTGATGGATTCGAGAGACGACTACTCAGGTCAAAACGGGGTGGTTTGGGTGGCGTTAACACGAGTTCTCGGGGAGAGGGGGGATAAGACGACGGGTTCAAGGCTGCTGGCCCGAACTGGATGTGACACTAACAAATAGTAACTCCCAGTAACTATTTGGATGTTCCTTTTCTTTCTCAAGTTACTTTGAGCAACAGAGCGTATTCTTCTAGTCACAGACTCTGCGGGGCGGGATTTACTTCTGAACACTTTGAGAAAGCGACCAAGTTATCTCAGCGGCGCGTTGACAGTCGATATGTTACGGCAACGACTCTCGTTCAACGTGAGGATTACACGAGTAGAATTGGGACACTGCTGTAGAGGTATGAACAGCGATGTTATTTATATCGCGGATTGTGGGAAATTTAGAAAGAGATTCCATTCACGACAATTCGCTTATCGCAGCGCCTTCTGGACAATCTCCATGGTATTATAAAGAAGGCAAATAGAATTTAGGCTTCTCGATGAGATAGGCATTCTGTCGTCAGACTTCCTGTCGCAAGTTGGGGGAAGGGTGTGGGGGGGGAGGGAGAGAGGAGACAAAGGTCAACTCAAACGAATGATTTCTTTCGTTCCCACGATTGTCTGGCGGCATGCGAGTATGTACGTTCCATACTCTCACACTAATATTTTATAGGAATGCCAGAGGGCATTGCTATAACACTCCCCACCTAAGAAAGTTACCCCTCTTTTTAATTTAACATATTCTGTCTGAATAACGCCAAGGCCTTCTAACTATGCGACCGGAGAGTGTGACGACAGTGTCGTTGGTTTGGCTGCGAGCGCAGGGACACGGATTCGCTGTGGGAGTGCCAGTAGTGTAGAAAGATGCACTGACACAAGAGAAGGCTGATAGAACGAAGATGATCTGCTTGTTAGTTCCTTCCAAGATGACGTCAAGCGGGATGGGGAAGTCTTAAGAACCGTTGTCCACTGACGGAGTGACCAGGGGGGAAGCGATTTGTTCCTAACTGACCTCTTCTGCCGACGAGGGTTCCTACATCAAAAGAGGAGGAGGAAGCGAAACGGAAGGTGGTGTTTGAGTAGCAGGGATGGTTGAAAGGGTAGTATTGGGTTTATTTTGGGGTATTGCTGTACCATATAGGTGTATAGTGGAAGAAGAAGTAGGCAGTGATAGTGGCTCTAGATGAACATTTTAGGTAGAAGCTGTTTGATGGAGTGTTGCCATAGCACTATGCGAGTGAAAGAGAATTGATGATGTGTTGTCATAGCTGTGTGAGTAAAGTGATGGCATGTTGAAGTAGTTTTTGAGGAGAGTTATTGAATCGTAAAAAGGCTCGAGCGGCTGAGCGAAGTTAGGCTTTATGGCTGACCACGAAATCGTTAAGGAATGGATGGAATACAACGAGGATAGAACAAAATATATATTATTATAGATTAACAAGAAAGGAACAAGAAAGGATTGAATTTGAATTTAATTATACAAAAATGAACATGAGGTTAATACTGAATTTTCGTCGTGACTAAGCTTGATGTAAGGTAGATATATAACAAAGTAAATAGGTAGAAACTAGTGTGTATGGAAGTCTGGAATGATAGGACGAGGAATTAAACTAAGTATGATTTGTTTGGAGTTAAATGATTACATACAGAAAGAATATTTACTGACCTTTATGATTAGAATGACGAGACACGAATACGGATTATTTGTGTTAAATGTGGAACAGCTGAAGCATGTGAGTTTGTGTGTTTGACTAAATGAAGTGTTGTCCCCAAAAATGTATCTTAGCTATGATTTTTGGATGTAATTATTTGTACAAAAATATATTGAAAATACATATACATAAAAATTTGAGATTTTTGATTGATAATTTATACATAAGATTGAATAGAAATGGTTGAAATTAAATGGAAAAATAATTGGATATTTTAACATTGGATTTAAAAGAAAAGTATGCTAATATTTTATAGAAATGCCAAAGGGCATTGCTTTCCTGCAAAGGATAAGGTGAAAACTTCTGCTTGAAATTCCACAAAACTAGTTCAGATTTATGAGGAAATAGGAACGCGAATTTTGCCTTGAGGATGCTTCTGGTGAGAGCCATTGTACACCAAAATGATCTTTATCTCGTCTTCATAGACTATCAAAAGGCTTTTGATAGACTCCGACTTTTGGAACTTTTCAAGATGCTGGCCAACATCCAAATTGATGACAAAGCCATGCAAATCATAATATCCGTTTATTATGAACAACTTGCCACTGTCCGTTTACCAATTAGAAGATATATCAGTATGAATTATTGTCAATGGTGTTAAGATTAACAACTTATGATATTCCAACAACACTGTTCTCCTTTCACCATCGAGTGAGGATCTCCAAGAGCTTTTCGATGCTGCTGTGGTCTACAATGAACACTACGTCTCAAAATTAATAGCAATAAGACGAAAGTGATGGTCATTTCAAATTCAGAGGACCCTCCAACTTGTCAACCGTGGCATGGAAACTCACCAGTCGAACAGGTCAACGCCTTTAATTACCTCGGAGCCCTGGTAACATCTGCCACTCAACGCAGGGAAGAGATTAGAAGAAGAACCGGACTCGCCAAAGATGCATTTGCACGGCTAAGAACATTTTTTGAAGATATAAAGTTGTCAATTAGAGTCAAGATTCACGTTTTAAAATCCTATGTCTGGTCAAATCTCCTTTATGGCCGCGAGTCGTGGACACTCACGGCCGAGGCTCGACCTAACATCTAGGTAGCAGAGTTTTAGTTCTACCGAAGGATGCCTCGGATCACATATGTAGACAGGTTCAGGAAAAAGAAGGTTTTGACTCGATTGGTACGGAGAGGAAACTTCTGAACTTTATCATGGACTGTAAAAACAATTCCTTGGACACCCACTCAGAAAGAGCGCACTCGAAGACTTTTGCCTCATTGGGAAAATATTGGGAAGCGGGCCAGAAGAGGTCAGCGGAAAACCTTTCTCAACAATTTTGACATCGCCAAGAACACGCATTATGAACAAGCCAGGGGCAGAGAAGCATAGAAGTGCACCAGAGTGCGCCAAATGCCGCATCGGCAAAGGCACTAAGAGAGAGAAGAATCTTAAACAGTGCACAAGGTTTATTTTAGTTATCAGAGAAGATACGGCGTGTTTGAGCTTCACGGAAGGATTTCATACTAGTTCATCAGGACTGAATGGGAATTGTGTGGACCAATTCGATAACCAAGTTGGTGCCGCGAGAACGGGGAGTTAGTTCTCAGGCGGCTCTTGCCCATTTGCCAGTGCTAAATAGCTATATCAATAGTATCGGTGGAACCAGGAAGTACTTTTCAATGAAAACCGCCTATAAGGATTGATGGCCTGTTTAAAACCACCAAATCTTATTAGGAAGAACGCTTTAGAAAGTAACCCTGGCTTCAAAAGAGGAATGGCTTTCGGAACATTCTGAGAGAAACGCATATATTAAGGGGAAATAAAGCGTAGTGGCGGTGGATAAAAGTTCAACTCCTATTAAAGACATTAAATATCAATTAATGGGGATTTATTTTTTGTCTAAATCAAAGTTAAAACAGATGGAGAGTAAAGTTCTATTTACCTAAAGACGTGTTATGACCGTTGTTTAACCGAGCTGATGAAGAATATTTCCTAAATGCAAGAGCATATGAGTAACGAAGATATTATTAGTGAGGAAAAAAATAAGAAGGAAACTTTAACGAAAGAGTAATATAGGCTGTCCAGAAATCATGGGGGTCCTTCCGATCCATAGCATGATACAGAGGGAAGCAATTTAGAATCACCTTCACCACACCCTCTCCATGACGAGACGAGCAATCAAGACGTCTACCTGGATCGAAAGTAGGCCCATGGAATTCCTGATTAAATAACAGGTAAATACACACTGTTTCTCCACAGCGATATAAAAGAGAACGATCGCACTTCGTCACCTTACAATAGTGCTTTAAGTGCGTAAGGTATTCTGGAGGTAAACCTAAAGTTTCTAAAAGTAGATTAAATGCCAATCAGGTTAAACGAAATGTTCTAGATTACCAAATGAATACCATCTGATTCACATAACTGAGTTCGATTATCTTAATGTACAAAAGAAACGCATCTATACATGTTGGATGCAATGATCCTGCCCTACATGTATTAATTACTTTCTTAAATTCTTCGGTGGATTTTAATGATCTTAAACAAAAACAAAAAATAAGAACGTACCTTAAAACCAAACTGGCAATCTTACCGTACCAAATAAAGTAATGATTAAATTAATTACAAATACAATTTACAAAGGCAATGCTTTACTCAAATGAGTCTCTTAAGTAAAGCCGGTTCAAGGCTGCAAACATCCTTACGTATAGTCAATAATGTTGCCTGTTAGTACATAATTTAGTCGGACGCTAGCGGAACGACACGGAATTGAACGCCGAATCGCCGTTCACTGTCCTTACCCAATCAAATAAGAAAAGAGATAATTCTGATAGGAAATTAGTAATTTTATTTAAAATCTTAAGAAATTTCCGACATGGGCTAAAATTGTTTAAAACAACATAATATTATTTTAATGAAATAGATAGAGGAAAACATAAATGATATAATTCTGACTATTTCAATCTATAAACCTTAGGTCATCCAAGGAGAGAGCTGTTGGTAAGCCTGATAAGGTAAATTTCAATACCTTCAGGAAAACAAGAAAGAAAGGCAAAGTTCTAAATGCACGAGAGAGAGGATTCTGATTTTTTCCTCTAAATCTCATTATCATTGTTTTTAATTGAGAGAAGAAACAAAACTTGTGACAAGACAATACCACCACAGAAGAGATATACTCGTATGTATGAATTCAGAAGAGGGAAAAAGTTATTTCAATTTAATTAAGAGGAATGGTGAAAACGGCTAGAGATGATATCGGTCAATTTCACACCGCATCAACTAAAATAGTAGCGATTAGGATTCTATAGTATCCTTTTCGAGTACTTTCTATAATGACCACTTAAATGCGCAATATTTGGACCATTTGCACCTTACGCATAATTAGCAAAATATTTTTCTCACTCATCTCCAGAAACTCAAAGGAAAATTTGGCCATGGCCACTAGATGTTTTAGATGTCAAATTTTTATATCTCTTCCTCATCAATCTAAACTAGTCACATATATAAATGGTCATCATTGTCTACATTTATATTATAAAGAATAGTATGGAAATAATCTTTCTATTTATTCCTGAGTCTTATTCAGAAATACTACAACACTTACGTGGTTTAATGGATGTATCCAAGTCTACTTTACAGCTTGATTTTTATTTTTCTTCTTTGTATACAAAACAATTTTAAATTTATAAACACATCTTTATTATACTTGCGGAGATATCTTTTTCTTTAAAACATGTGTTGATGAGCCGGAAGATTTTGAGAAGGCAATCAAACAACTGAGGGCGTTTTTTTTCGCTCCTACTATTCTCAAATTCTAAAGCAGAATTTATTTTTTTATTTAATTACATTAGGTAATTTTTACTATAAAGAATTAATATTTATTCCTTCTTTCCTTTAGCATTTTCCTCGCATTTGGTCCATTCAAAAATATCACACAAAATGTATCGTTTGCACGAAAACTGTTTTATAAAAGGCTTTTTCAACTTCACACATCAGTACGCAACCTAGACAGAGCCATTTCTTCTTCAACAAAAGATCTACATATAACTTTGTGCTCGACACAAACATTTAGAGCCTTTTCTTATACTTACCAATACAAGTTCTCAAACTTTGTATTATTGCTCACAGGATACAACAACAAGCTAGATCTCAGCTTCCGCGCCCGGGTGACAGCAGTCCAGTTTCAGACGGCAACAGCGAGGCTACGTCAAGATATTTCCTGACAGCTCAAGACAACCACGCTGTAAGTTTTCTCTTACAGATACATCAAGGCGCAGACTTTCAGACCCAGGACAGGGGTCCCTCTACTCCACGTCTACCTTCGCTAAGCCCTTCCGCTGAGCCCCAGCCCCACCGGCTTACACCACGCCCGCCTTTCTAGTCATTCTGGATAACCTTAGATCTCCGAGGAGGTCACCACCTGCCGTCAACCCACATCTACCTCTCTCATAAGACATAACTGTTTCGCTTCTATCAACAGGCACCAGGTCAACACCAACCTCCATAACAATCTAGAGGTGTCATGTTTCAAAACATAGAACAGAGAGTAGGTACAAGGTATTTTGTCTCTATTTACTTTCAGGAAAAACCTAGGTCGAGAAGATTATCACAACCTACACCATCGTCTCAAGATCTACCATTTCATGTGGCAGCGCGGTTGGAAAACAGCATTAAACGACTCCAGGGGACAGGATTTAATTTCAACAGGAATCATCATTAGATAACGCTCTACTTCGTGGTTAAAACGAAGACCACCTCCGGCCTATGGAACATGGAACCCCAAGATGTGTTGAGAAGGAGGGGGGGGCGTAAATGCAGGCCGGGCTCGCGTGTGCCCGCGCGTGCCTTGAAGACGTCGTTGTAGGCCTGGCTTGAAGTTGACGCATCTATGTGGACCGAGCCCATCGCCGAATCGGTCTGGACACCAGAAGTCGATCTTCGACATACGAAGAATTTACCTCTCTGTCACCAAGAAGACCCCTTTATTTTCCTGAGGCGCCCTTCTCTCTGTACTCTTACGAGATTCAACTCTCTTTGGGGAGCTCATCCGTGGATTTCGTCCCTAGTCCGGTCATCCGAGACAACATCTTCGGCACTTCTTCATCATCATCTTCTTCGGATACACCGTCACTTGAAATTACAAGGCTAAGTACAGTAAGGTCCCCAATCAGCCCTCTGAGACCCATCCAATCTATTTTAAAGTTTATCGACGTGGCTATAGGTGATTTTTGTCTTCTGAAAATAGGTGCTCCCGCAGTACCTGAAAACCAAACCCTGGATGCCCTGCTGGAATTCTTTGAAGATGCGGCCGAGAAATTGAGCTGTATCAACATCGCCACTCGTCCGGCTTCACAGGTCACCTCGGTCACCGTTATTCCTTAACCGGGCCTAGTGATTCCGGTGGTTATAAATGTACCACCCCCGTCGCCTTCGATACCCTCCTCGGCCTCATAGTCTACATACCGCTCAGAAATGAGAGATTTCCTGATAGATGTCAACAGCGGTCTACCAGCCATTATGGCTTGTAACCGTGACGACAACGAGGAGAAAAACAACAACCGTGACGACGCGCATGAACACGGAAATGTCGATGGACAAGGAGAACGCGACAAAGGACAAGAGGGTAAACAACAACAGGAGTTGGTAAGTCCGGGCATGGATCCTCTGGACCCGGACGCCCGCTTAAACGTTGTCCCACTGGGCTCCTTTTGTTTGGTACTCCCCCAACAATAGGGAGGGGGCCACATCCTTTATTACTATTTTACAAGTGTGTATATCAGAAGATACACGCAGGCAATGGAAGTGTACAGAAGAAAGTGTACGCAAGAAACATGAGCATTTCTGAAAGGACGTGGAGACAAAAACGAGGAAAAACAAAGATGAAAATCACCAAAATTAAAACACAAGGCCTGAAGGGCCAAATTATGAGATCGAAACACAACACTGCACTAACACAGGTAAAATAAAGAAGAACGAAGGTTTGTAGACCTCAGAGGAGGAAGGGCAGGGAACGGCAGGGAACGGCCTCAAACGATAATGAGCGTCTTGGTTGCGGTTCATCCTTATATATCATAAGGAGTCGACGAGAACCACGTGGCTTTATAATATTTCTGAAGTTCCGAGTCTCGTCGTCGGCTCGTTTGTTGGCGCTTTTGACGTATGGAAGGTTCATGGCCGCAGTATGCTATGTTCTATAAAAGTGCTCCAACTTTGTCGGTACATAATGGTGACAAGGTTCCTCAGAGGTTTACCCCTGAAGGTGTTGAAAATGGTGGGGGGGGGGTTATCCAAGAACAGCCTCGCCTTATGCCAGAGGAAGAGAGAGGTGATGAGTGCGACGGATTCCAATTAGAATATATCGAGTCCCCAAGTGCTGCGAGGGATCGTGAGGACCTTGTCCGCCAAAACAATGCCGATACCCTATGGGGAGGCATCCACGTGCACTAAAAGAAGGGTCGACTTATGGCGTCTCCAGCGAAACCATTTCTTGGAGAGGAGGCTTCTCAGGGGAACGTAAGGAGCAGGGTCGTAGTGCGTCAGCTGGTTAAGGCACACCTGCACCCAAACGAACGGGATAATGATGATGTGAGTTATGAAATTTACTAGGCCAGCGAGTCGCAGCCAGCATCTGCGCAGGACGGGGAAACGGGCCACTTAGTTGAGGGAGTCATGCGTCATTATTCTGAGGTCCGGAGTGAGGCGGTTTCGTTGCGTGCGCAGGTCAAAGTCCACGCGTAAATACGTTATTTTCTTGCGTTAGCGGAGAATACACATGTTCAGATTGAGGTTGTGGGAGCTCGCGTTAACGCGAGGCAGGCCTTCCGGAAGGCCTTCTTCGTTCCAACCAAGAGGACGTCATCAAGGTAGTTATGTGCGATGCATCCCGATTCTTAGCCCATTTGTTCATGACAGCTGAGAGGCACATCTGCATTATATACGGAGAGCCTGAGAAGCTCATCGGGAGTAGCTTGAATCGAAATTGACGGTCGCATATCAAAAAGACTGAAAGCGTGCCTGGCCTTGGGATAGATACGGATGTGATAAAATCCATCCTTTAAGTCCAGCTATATCGCGAAGTGGCGGAGGCTGCTGGATTCGAACACCCGACGAATGGAAGGGAGCTGGAAATGAGGAGGCGTGAAGGCGTGGGAAGCTGGTTACATGTTGTACACCACCCTGGCGGTGCCATGATATTTATAGGCCCCGAAGATCCGGTGCGCCTTGCTGACTGGTTGTCTTTCTTTCATGATGTCGTGAGCGAGCAGCTGCTCTGCTTGAGGGAGAAATAAAGGCGAGGATGGGCACCAGTGCCTTGGTCATTTTTGAACGTCAGTCTTGCGACTTAATCTATCCATCATCATTGTGAGTATATTGGCAAAGAATGGTATCAAGCCTAAACCAAGTAAACATGAAGCCAGTAAAAATTTCCGCTCTCACTCTCTCTCTCTCTCTCTCTCTCTCTCTCTCTCTCTCTCTATCTCTCTCTCTCTCTCTCCAGATCTTTGTTGATGAGCGAAAAGACTTTGAGTTAAATATATTCTTATCGTGTGAAATTTTTCAAAGAAATTTATGAATTTGTCTACCTCACACAACATATTAAATCTTTGGTGTAACCCCCAATCTTCCATCTCTTTTTCCTTTTGAAAGTTTGATTTTATTATTTTCTTTTATTGATTTAAGTATTTTGATCCATATTTATTGCTATGCCTATTCATTAAATTAATTCACATTCCGATTAATTCCTAAGAAAGGGTACCCAATATTTTCGCTTCCTGACTTTTCATTTGGAGGCCAAATTTCTGTTTTCTCCATTCCTGGCAGATAATTTACGGAAATTGGAATTGATTTTTATGATTTTTTTGCCTTTTATCTTCAGTACCATAATATGTTTAAATCGATATATTTAATATTTCATTCAATAAATACTCTCAATATCAAATTGGAGTTTTAGTAACATATATTGATAACATTTCAGAGAAATTTCAAATTTTTTCCTAATATTCTTTCCATTTGTACTAAGAAACTTACGAAAATTACCCCTTCAAATCTTATGCTATTTACATGTTTGATAAATCAAAAAATCCTAAAGCTAATTTGAAATACCAAATAATATCTTACCATTTGTAGCATACATTATGAAAAATACACAGTTCGTTGAAGTGCGTTTCCATCATATATTTTCGTAACGTCACATTTAGATCGGAACAAATGTTGTTAGTCTTTCCCTCCACAACTTTTCTGGTCTTCTCTATTTTTCTAATAGTTAATATTACATTTGTCAGATATCTTTCTCAATTTTAGTAATTCTCTTTTCCCCAAGGCTGGTCTATGGCTTCAAGGTTTTTGTTTATATTCCGAAGATATAATCCTTCAAGGCTACGATGGGAATGAAAGGTTTGTTCAATTAAGGGTTTGCGTGTATTGGAAAAAAGTATTAGCTGATTTCCTGCCTTATTTCTCCATATTATCGCAAAAGGAACATGATTGTACGTTAACTTTCGTCATTCGTTGCATAAGGTATAATCATTTTTTTTTCTTTAGAATAAGGATTTTTGATATATTGACAACGTTTCCCTTAATTAAATTAGAAAGTTGTCTATTCTGCAAACATTTTAAATAGCCATTGTTTCCTCTTTTTATGCTTAATTTGCCAACTATTTTGCTATGCAGAAAGAAAAATGATGGGATAAATTAATAAAAAATAAAACATCACAATTTAAGATTGCAGATAATAAAACGATCAAGAAAGCAAATTAATGCAAGATATAGTAATTATCATAAACAGTAAATTGCACGTTATTGTAATGACTCACAATAGCTCCAAAACTTAAAACGTTATCGTAAAGGCTGAAGAATTAGCCGTAATTTCCGTTGTTAAGTAAGAGGGAGAGACTAAAAAAGGCAATTGACTTTGACACGAGAAAGAAAGAAGATTACGAAGGCAAGAATTTTCTGTGGAAGGACGTCAGATGAAATATGGCTGAAACTTGATCTTGAGGCAAGAAAAGAAAGGAACTATATTGTTATGGAGGGAAGAAATAAAAATGAAATAAAAATTAAAAATCATCTTACTCAATGATTGGAACACGATTGAAAAACAGAATAAAGATTAACATTATCGAGTAACCTAAACCTAGTCAACAATGCATAGAATTTACAACGAAGGCGAAGAAAATAATTAGCTTTATTAGAAGGTCATTTGTATACAAATAGAAAGAAGTAATACTTACACTCTACATATCTTTAATTTGGCCACTTCTGGAACACTGTTTTCAAGCCTTACACTCTACATATATTTAATTCGGCAACTTCAAAAAATATATAAACAAGCTAGAACGGATTCAACGTAGAGTT
Source organism: Ceratothoa steindachneri (assembly GCA_963969495.1). NCBI lineage: Eukaryota > Metazoa > Arthropoda > Malacostraca > Isopoda > Cymothoidae > Ceratothoa > Ceratothoa steindachneri. The sequence continues at coordinate 86,293,909 of OZ018319.1, read as the reverse complement.
ACCAAAATGATATCTTGTTTAAAAATAAGCCATACGAGGACCTTCTTCGGGAATTAAATCTTTTCCCATTAATCAAGCACAGAATAACAAGTGAGCTAATTGAATATTTAAAATCGTCAAAAACATAGCAAATATGAACTGTAACAGGAACTTTATAATCGACCGATAAATTACACCAGTGCAAAAGGTTGCAAAATTGTAGGTAAAACGTTTAACTTGCACGACTCTATAAAGAAATTCATCAACCGAATAGTCGAATTATGGGATGGTCTTCCCCGTAACCTCATTGACTGCACTACAGTTGATGCTTCTCAACATAAACTAAACAAACACTTTGCCTCAAACCCATGACTGAGCATGTTTATAAGGAAATTATATTTTCTTTTTTTGCCAAATACATCGATAAGCAATCATAAATGGTCAAGGCGGCGAGTATTGCAAATTTAGCTTAGTTAATGTCTGCATGCAACTTCTTAAGGGTGGACTGGTTTGTTGTTGCAGGCGTTTTCATTTTTATATATTTGTATTCCTTTCTGTGTAAGAAAAACAGCCACTCAAAAACGATCCCCAGATTGGAAAAGTGTGGCGACCAATATGTGTAACGATAGCTGCAGAAAATGACCCTCTTAATATAAGTGATTTATCTTTTGTCTCTGATCTTTTTCTGCATAGAACGACCAAATGCTCACTATGCTGGCGCAAACGCTTTTGTGTTCGGAATGTATGGCACTGGCCACTTTGTCTAGATTGCTTTCTTTAACCTGAGAACTTTTCTCTCAAACTTTTGAATGAGGAAACACAGACCTGTGGAACTATAGTGTCTAATTGCTTTATGCCATCTGAAAATCAATTAACCTTTTAAATACCTGATGTCTTCCTGAATTTGGACAAAATGTTTTAATTAAGTTTTATTATTTAAGTCTCCCCAATCGGCTTCCGGTTAGAATCATTGAGTATGTAGGTAGTCATTAATCGGTGTTTAACATACATATGGGCGTTCCGCCCTTAGTATGCATGTAATGTCGAGAATTGCCATTTTAAGGTATATCATCCGTGAACTTTTCAGAATAGTTTTCTATGGACCATTTTTCCTCTGACTGTCTCTTCCCTTATTTATTTCCTACAGTAAAAAGATGGCATTTTTGATAGATCTCTTTTCTTTTTCTTTCCCTCTTTCCAAATGACCTAATTCACTCTCTACTCTCCAAAATTCTCTCTCTATCTCCCCCACCTGCAAGGGGCTGTCAGTTTAGCATATGCAACCATGTAGCAGCTAACATCTGGAGGATTGTACAGCCCTAGGCTATAGACCATCCACACATTATCGCCTCCTCCAACTTCATCACTCTTTTCACAGATCTCTACAACCTTCCATGGAGACGCCTTCGTTAATTTGCACTTCTTAGTATTAATTAAGTAATATCAAATCTTACGTCGTGATTTAATGAGGATCCTGTACGATTTATTTTTTCCTCCTTAATAAAGCTTTGGTAAAAGTCTTATAGACGATAACCATTTAAAAGAAGTTCAACGCTTAAGGCTTCTAAAAACCTGAGAGTCAAAATTAGCTTAATGTCGCGTGACGGCGCATTTTTTACTGGTGCTTCCCTCGTTAAATCGAAAATTCAGGATTCTTTGCAACCCAAGCCGCGTTTTTCGCACACAGTTGCAACGTGGACCTGCATATAAAAGAGCAGTAAATTTCATCGAAATTTTAGTTTGCAGAATTTTTATGGCACCTTGAGGGGAAAGCTTATCTACACGCACATATATCTTGGGGGAAAAGGGGAGGGGGAAATAAACGATAAAGAATATCTTACTACGAAGTGTTTTGATGTCCTAGCCACTTCAAAATTGGTAACTAATGACACATCGCTCTGAATAATAATATAAAACGAATATTTGACGACCAAATTGTTTATGGAGAGTGCGTAGGGGTTGCTCTTTTAAGACATTTTACAACCATTCTGTATTTATATGGGCGTTCATGGGATGGAAGTCCCATCGTGCAAAAACCTTTACCCATGGGTGTATAAATAAAGAATGAGTATTTCGGAGTGATCCCATGATATTGGGATAAACGGTCTTCTTCCACCATTTGGGGGAGGGGGTCGAATTTTGTTTTTCTTTTATTTCAAGATTAGATTAAAGATGTGGTGTTTCTTCATCTACAATTTAAAGTTTAACCTCAAAATAATTTTCACATCATTGTTCCTTGTTAATGATATAATTTCTAATTATATGGTTGGGCAAACACACTGTGATTTAAATTTAAATATACTCTTACGTATGAATTATATGATCATCAAACTTTTTCTCTTCTTTCGTTAATCTATTGTCTTCTAAGCATAAAAATTTAATAAACTTTCATCAATTGTTTTGTTTATAATATGACAAATGAAGTAGAGTTACAAAAAGTCTTCTTTGTTTTTATTTTGTAAAAGATCAAAATATAATTTAGAAATCTTAAAGAAATTTTGTGATCTGAGGATCTTGGTCAGAGAAAGATTTGATTATTTTTTGAGGCTGATCCCAATCCGGGTTGTGGCCAATATCATAAATAAGTGTGAGCTAGTGAAGTTGAAAATACCCAGTATTTGTTTACTTATACCGTTCTACCCTCATATACGAGTATAAAAAAAGCCCACGGCTAATCCAGCCTTGAAATCCAGATTATTTCTGCCATTACTGAAAAAGTTTTGATGATAGTGGTGGGGTACGCTCTCTGAGTACTTCCTAGTTCATATTGCAACATGTGCTGCAACATCTGATAGAAATGCACTTAGGCTACAAAAACCTGAGATCGCATTTATTGGTAAAAATAAATTGTGCCCTCAATCACCAGATTGTAATCGCATGGTTCGTATTCATTTGTTAGGATAAAATAACATTGTATGGCCGTGAGTTAGGATCGTCAAGAGTAAATGCTTTGTTGAATATGATAAAATGATAAACACTTAAGATGATGCTAAGTGTTGAACTGTTGACTCTAATTAGATAGATTCCAAACAATTTTCCGTAACCTTTTCAACATATTGTGTGACAATTTGGAATAAATTTCTTGGACTCTTAACTAGCACAGGCAAATTATGGGAACAGAATATTTATTTTATCCTTATTAATAATCTATTTCACTTAAATTACACTGGTCAAAAACCAAAATGCTTCCAAGAACAGATTAGCAATTTCCAAATAACTTTAGGTTGCTGATAATGAATATCAAGGTTCACAACAGTATGCAACAGGCTTGTCGCAGTGAGTTTCTTACCACGATCACAGTCTCACTGCCCTTTAGTATTGTTCCAGCAATGGTTATGCAGTGCAAGTTTACATTTTAGGTGGAAAGTAGGTGATTTTTCTAGTCAAACACTTTTAAACTTATAATAAATATTCATTGAGCAAGCTATTGATATACATGGAAGGCATTTTATATTAATTTTATTTTCCTAATAAATGATATAAATACTTCTGATAAGATGTCATGCTCTCTATTATAATGATCAATTTATGAATAAGGCACACAAATGTTGCTACATTTTTGGGGGGTGACCTTTGCATCACAGAATCGCCGTATAACTGCTATAGTTAGAAAGGCATCTCACCTATATTTTGTATGCAAGATTGGTTACTAGGATAAGAACTGGGCTCCTCACATATGTTGCAATACTTGTGCTACTAACTTAGTTGAACAGGAAGCTGAAAGTAATGCCTTTTGCTGTGTCAATGCCGTGGTGGGAGCCAACAAGCCATACCAACGATTGTTATTTCTGCATGGTAGCTCCACTACAGAAGGGCTTGCAAAAGAAGAAAAAAAAGTCCATTGAATATCCAAAGATTCCCTCAGCTATTCTCCCAGCTCCACATGGAAAAGATCTACCTGTTCCTGATGCACTAACTTCAGTATCCTTCGATTTATATGAGGAAAGTGGTGAGGAGGACGCAGAGAATGATGAACTTGCTTGAATACAGAGTGCCTTAAATTTTGATGAAGCACCCTCATCTAGGCCACATCTCATAACAGGGGGTACCCCATGACCTTTTCAAGGATCTGCATCTACCAAAGAATAAGGCAGAGCACTAGGCTCTAGTCTTTAACAGTGAAATCTCCTCACAGCTGATGTGAGAATTTAAAAAATTCGTGAGAGTCAGCAGCAGTTCAACGATTTATTCGTAATGGAAGGTGAGTTAGTGGCCTGCAACAATATTAATGGTCTGATGGAAGCAATTGGCATCAAATATTAACTCAAATACCTGAGGCTGTTCATTGATTCATCAGAGGCGAGCCTAAAAGGTGTTTTGCTGCATAACGGCAATATTGAACCGTCAGTTCCTGTGGGCTAGACACTACATATGAAAGAAACTTTTGAGAATATAAAACATATGTTGCAATGCATAAAATATAATAAACATCAATAGCAGATCTGTGGTGACTTAAGGTTGTTGCTTTTGTTATGGGCTTACAGGGCGGATACACTAAGTACTGCTGCTTGTTGTGTGAATAGGACAGCTATACAAGAGGTTTCGACTATATGACGAGAGACTGGCCACCTCGTCATTCATTAGAGCTTAGGATGAAAAATGTTCAACATTCACCTTTCACTGAACTTAAACAAAATGTTTTATCACCACTACACATAAAACTGGGGGTCATGAAAACTTTTATAAAGTTTATGGACAAATCTGGTCAGGGATTCAAGTATTTAACAACAAAATTCACCTCATGAGGGAAGTCAAGATAAAAAAGGGAATTTTCATTGGTCCTCATATTGGAGAGCTTCTTAAAGATGGTGACTTTGAATCAGACCTTCATGGGGAGAAGAAAGCTGCTTGGGAAGCATTCAAGTTAGGAGCGAATGGATTTCTCGGAAACAAAAGCAAAGGAAACTATGAAGACTTGTGGAAAACCTAATCAAGGCCAACAAGAACATCATAGGATGTAACATGCCATTAAAATCCACTTTTGGGACTCACATTTAGACTTTTTTCCATCGAACTGTGGGGTACTTAGTGACAAACATAGATATTTCAACCATGGTAAAGCGGTACCAGGGAAAATGGAAAACAACAAGCTTGCAGACTATCACTGGATATTGGCAAGAGATGATTCTTCAGCCCATTATAAGCGTCAAGCAAAAAGGCAGAGATTGGATATGGATTAGAGTTTAAAACATAATGACACATACTGTACGATATAATAAAATAATCAAATAATACATGCCGCGTATTTTTAAACTTATAGCCAATAAGCATTTTTCCAGTGGATATTTGAATTCAGTGCATGAAAATAAATAAGATTTAACTAATCTCATTTAAGAAGCACACAACCTTTCAAAAATTGTCGACTAATGTTCTGGAAAGGCAGCATCCTGCCTTTCGAATCGAATGTTCCAGTTTTGAACCTACCTTGAATAAAAAAGGTTAATTAATTGAAAAAATTAACCCTCTACACCGAATCGAAACCTCTAACTGTCAGTATCATCTCAAATGCTTCTTTCTTTCTTTATTCGCCCTTAAAAAACAGAGCAGGAGGAAATATGGAATTTTCTCCTTGGGGAAAAATAATCTCACATTTTATGATTGACGTATGACAAGGTGTAAATATGCATAAGTAAATTTCTTTTTTGTCACAATGAATAAAAAAAAGGTTTGAGCTCACTCGTGCTACAAACATACAAATATTTTCCAGGAAGTTTAATGGATTTTATTGAATTTCGGGAACGCAATGGAGAATAATGCTCAAAGAGGTAGTCACAGAACATGGAGACCTTGCCAAATAAATTGTAATGAAAGTTATCGCTAGATGTATCGAAGTCGTTAGTAGTTCACTGGGTGCAGAATGATTGACATCAAATGTAGATAATAAAAGCTTACGTAGATTGACAGGGCAGACGTGTAAGAGCAGAAGAGTAACGTAGAGAGGAAATTCCATGGAGAGGTTCTCAGTTAAGATGGGGCTACATCTCGGAGCATTGATGACGACAGCGAAAATATGGCAGAATATTAACTAATTGAAACTTAGCTATGGGAGGATTATCAGAAGAGTGAGGACCTGACTGGTCAAGGTCATCAGAAACAAGTGGAAATGACGATAACAGACTGCAAAAGATAATTTCACCCTAAACGTTGCTTTAAGGGATATCCTCACCCAGCGAGTAATTCAGACAAATCATAATCGTGAGTATATGTAGAATTGCAGCATCAAGTGGATTATAAAAATAAAGCACATACCAATGTGAAGAATATTCTACCAAAACCTGTAAGGAGAAGGTAAGAAAGAAAAGGTAAAGATAGGTGCAGGGAAAATTTATCGAAGATATATTGCCGAGAATCCTCTGCGGGCATTAGCAGCGAGAGAGCGCGTAATGCTCCAGATATCAGTTACGCCATGTTAATCATTTATACACCTGCCATCCCCATACATTGAGCCGAGGCGGCTTTGTCAAGTGGGATCATTGAGATTTCTTTTGTTTTACTTTTTGAAATGACATCCAAAGTTTTCTCTTCTGAACTCTCTTGTGACTGGGTTATTTAGGATAGGGTGGGGGGAGCAAGCATTTTTTTCGGATTTAGAAATTCGTCCACACAACAAAAAATGATGTTCCAGAAAATCCGAAAACTTGGTGTCGCATCTTCCCAGCGCATTACATTATGTTAGATTAGGTTAGTTAAGCTAATTTTTGATTAATGGAAATAGATAAACATTTGGTTAGAAAGGTTAGAAATAAGTAGTCAAGTCAGGCTCAATCACATCAGGAATTGGCAACGAGAAACTACATTTTTGCAAGCCTTGAAAGTGAAATGTAGTGATATAATATACACTCGATTCTTCCTCCTTGTTTTAATGAAATACCTATGTCATACCACGATGTCAGCTAAGTGTTGCTGAGTACGAAAAAAATAACCCAAAGCTTTGCCTGCATTGGGGCACTTGACTACGAATCTGTTCCCAGTAGTGAATAAGAAACCCACAAATGCAATGTTCTTAGATCGCGTCGGAAGCCTCTTCGGCCCTGACTGACTTCAAGGTGACTTACCCATTATGCCATCTTGTTTAAATCCTGGAGTCAGCGTATGGTTAGGATATAAAAAATATATAAAACTATTAATCTTAGTAAAAGTTTTTATTATTTTTGGTATTTCTAGTCTATTCGAGAAAAACTTCTGAAACTGTTGTAATCAAGAAGGACAATTAGAGCAGAGATGAAAGAAAAGAGGTAGAAATAATTACAAGAACCTTTGAAAGCAAAAACAGTAAATAACACTCGCATTGGACAATAAATAGTGAGGTGGGAGTTGCATATGCAAGAACTCCATAAAAAACTTGTTACAAAGATGACAGGTCTGCAAGTGTATAAACTTCAACTGCTTTTCGTAGCCCTAAAGATAGAGAGATTGACCCAAAAAGAGGAAAAGAGACCATATTCGTCGAAGAAAATACGTAAAATACAGGTATTTAGTGAAGTTCATCAGAATTCAACACCGAACTTTGGTCTAAATTTCTATCCTGATTGCATCTGTCAAATGCAGGAATGCTTGAGTTAAATTATGGAATATGTTCCCAATATCAATTTAATTTTTAGAAAATTGGCGTTCCTCCCGTCTCTCATAAACAGAGCATCGGAAAATTGGAAATAGGAGAGCAAAAATCGGCTGTCGTGTTCGAATTTCAAAGGAAAAAATTGCTTATTTGAGAACACAGAAAATAAACGCATGGAGGCTGGGTGGTCTCAGAAAAGCGTTTCTTTGTATGCTTCACAGTTTACTAACACCTACAAAGAGAGAGAGAGAAAGAGATAGATAGATAGATACTAAAGCACCATAGAAGAAAATGAATGTCTTCCATTCCAGTTCTTCCCCTTTCAATCTCATAATTCGATCCATCGTTAATTCCTCGTACCCGATTTTTAATTCAATCCTGTTTTTATATCCTCACCTCAACAAGTTATATTTTCAATATCACTTCAGACATCTCTTTCATTCTCTCTTTCAAAATAAATTATTAATTGGTATTTAGTATTCATAAACTTTTAACATCAGCAAATATAACAAGTGTTATTATTATTCACACATTCCTTTGCTCTCCTCTCCGCTCATGAGGTCGGGGAGATTTTTTCTCTCCGCCTTGTTGAACTTTTTTCGTCAGATGTATTGATTCTAATACTACAGGCAAGAAAGATCGGATGCCTCTTACTATTTTAATAATTGGAAAGAGACAGGATGAGTAGGGAGGTAGGTTGAAATGCTCTCTCATATCAGTAAATAAAAATCTTGAGTTTTTGCATTAACATTGAAAGGTCCTAGATAGAAGGAAAATACTATTTAAAGAACTGATTCACCTCATTGATGATTTCCTCTTCATTAAACTCACCTTATGCATGAATTCTCTCCAAAGAAGCCTAGAAAATCAATGAAGATGGTAAACAGAGCTTATTCCGAGTCGCTGGTGTGCAAACAATCGTGAATAAGGCAGTGATGGCTGCAATAAAAGAGAAAAATATGGTGCAGAACAAATACAGAGGGGCAGGCATGATGTAATAACCCGAAAGACCAGAAATACGAATTAGGCCAACAAATAAATATCCTTTTCTGACCCTTCTAAAGAATAGAAGTGAGGAAATTATAATTCAAGGGGATAAAACTGTGTACATATATCAGTGCTTATTTTGGTCCTCATACGTTTTATTCCAATTAAAATCATGGAGGTGCCTTGTAAATGTTTACAGATGAAAATTTCACACATATTAATTGAGCTTATGCGCCAATTGCAGGTGAAATAACTAATTTTAAATTATTTCACCAATAATTTATGCTTATATAATTATCAGGTATTCCCTGACGAGAATAAATATTTACATTCTCGGGAGGGGGGGGGGGGCTGAGTTAAATATTTCTATTTTCTTGCCACCTGTTCAGTTACTTCTTCATAAAAAGCTGGATTGGTTTTAATAACCGTCATCTTTCCATTCAATCTTATTAACCGTTACGTTCTTGGTTACTTGGGGTATTGATATAAGGATGGCAATTGCTTCGATGATGTACAACTACCATCATAAAACTTTCTTGCACTATTGTTTCCAAAAGGTCTCGGTTCTGTGTCTTTCCTTCTTTACTTCGTAACTTTGAGATTTCTTTCTTAAAGAATCTGGTTTATCATCGATTTCGATTTAAAGTTGAGACGTTTCCTCACCTTCGGTTTTTTTTATTTGAATAATTTAGTGATTTATCATGGTAAACATGAAGAAGAAACTGGTGAAATACAACTAAAGCTACCATGAGAAAGGAGTAGAAGGAAAAGATAAAAAAAGATAAATATAAGGAATAAAAAGAAGGGGTAAGAGCAAAAGGTGAATACATAAAATGGATTGCTCTAAGAAATCCCCTCAAACTTGAACGAAGAGGGAAGAGTGGTAGAAATAAATCTCCGCGAACAAATTCGAAGGAAAAAGAAAGATGGTTAAAGGGTAAAAAGTTGAATTCCCAGTGTGTTTTTCGCTTATTTTCACCATTCGCCACCAAATGCTTAGTTGATTGCTCTGCTACTTTATAGTTGCTATGAAATTGCCAGCAATCATCTTTTGCAATTTAACTACTAATTTATTACAAGCCAATTTATTTATTACCACATATTTCGTTTTATACTAATTTTTAAACTTATAGACATTGCTAAACTGATAATTACGCTCAACCACAACCAAAATTCAATAAACCAATTTTATGGTGAATTTGATATATTTTAGTACGCTGATTTTGTAAATTCAATCCATTTTCTGATCTCACGCCTAGTTTCCATGATGAAATTGTGTTTGAATGTCGAACGAAGGTAATACAATTGCATGTAACAGTTTAACCCCTATATCTTTGATCTCATGATGCATATTTATCGGCATGTAATAGTTCAACCCCTCTTTATGTGATCTTCATTGATATTGGTTTATTTTTTGTTTGTACATTGTGATAATATTGTTATTGAAATGTCGAAAAGGTGCAAGACTAATCCTGACTTATGTCTATGGATCGGTCCCACCGAAATCTCAGCAGCACACCATCCCTAATGACAAGAATCTATTGATTATATTTTGGTTGTCGTGCGTAAAAATTTCTCAAATATATTATGAGACTGCCTAAACAAGAGAAAAAAAGACCCTTTTCCCGTTTCTATTATATGGCGGGAGCAGAAAAACTACAAAAGATTGCTATTTCTGAAAAATCAAAGTGACAGGATGATCAACCAAAAACAAACGCAAGAAAGTTTGCCCTAGTTTAGAATCCGCGATACGATCAGTGCCTTACAAAAAATAACATCGAAAATAGCGATTATGTAAACCACCATGGTAAGAAAGCTCTTACTGGTATGAATGAAACAAATGCATTATTATTTGTTGTACCTGATGAGGAAGAGGAAACAAAACACTTCTACCATGCAGAATTAAAGGATATGATCAGAGAGTTGACACCTCTGGCGAATAAAGCTAAACTGTCGACATCTCGTCTGAAACAACAATGTCTGCTCAAGAAAAAAGTATGGGTAACATATTTCAGGAGAAGGAGTCAAACCCTTACTTTATATTTTACAGTTGACGGAGCATTATGTTTTTGCATCGACTGATAGAATGTTCTGCAGCTTATTGCAAGAGCAGGATCCTTCTCTGTTCGCCTATTTATCGATTCATGAAAAAACCTTAAAGAAGGTATGCTGCACAATTTAAACAAGAAATCCTCAATGCCTCTCGCCTAGCCGAGTAAATATTACAAATTATGTGGAGTTGAGCTGGCCTTTCTGACAGACAAACGAGCCTGAGTTTCAGCATCTAGAATAAACCTATTGTGTCTTTACAAACTTTTCTGCTCCCTACGCTTTGCTTCATATAAATCTCAAATTAGTAAAAGAATTTTGAAAAGAATGGTGAAGAGGAAACAAATGAATTTTGATTGCGTTGTACGTAAAGCTCAAAGCATTAGAACACGTCTGGATGATCAGAGCTGGATGCATGGAATTCATATGGTTAACTTTGTGACAAATCATTGCAAAACAACAAGTCCCCAGAATTTGAAACTTGCCTTAAAATGCTTCTTAGATCTTATGCTACTATGTGATGCAGGATTTCTCTCAATGTTAATTTACTTTATTTACATTTGGAAGTTTTTAGGAGAACCTAGTATATATGAGAACTATAAACTATCGACACCATGATTTCTGGAAAGATTCATTTTTTTTTTAAAGCGTTGTTGTGGCAATTGCCATCAAGGAAATAGCTGCCGAAATTAATCGCTAGCCTATTCTTAGGTAAAGTTACATAATCAGAATTAAAAATGAAGTAAAAATGAAGCTAATCAACAAAAAACTACCTTAACACTTCACGAAACCTACAGAGACACAGAAAAAGGCTTGCTCTGCTGCCAGAGGGAAGTTTGCTCTCTCTGAACCGCAAAAGTGCAACCATCACGTCAATATTATATCAAACTGAGGATTCCTTTCTTCAAAAAATCGATAATATCCCATTTGGGTGTGCGTTAATCCGTAGAGAAAAAGAAAAAGCCTTAGCAACCTCGCTCGTTCGGTACCGGAAGAGGTAACATGTGCAAAGATCCACCAGACTAGGAAATACAACAAAATTGTGCCGGACAATCATGTTGATCAAACAGTCTTTGCATTAACTTACAGGTGATCACTTTATCAAATGGCTTTGCGTGCCGAGAGAGTGCCTGATTTGGAGGCGACAGAAAGCAACTTGAATCCGTCAAGGCTTTGATGTGTAGGTCCACGGAAATATTGCGACGCGATGTCACACAAATTTAAATTCCCTTCGCCTTCTTTCATCTGCTTTGGCAATCAGCCTGAGAGGCTGACCTGCCTCTTACCATGCGATTAGAGTAGGCAATAGCTAAACGATGATCTGTCTATCCAGGCATTCCACTTTGTTTGGCGCCTTCATCAGGTAACCAAATTCCTGATATCCCTACATGTCCAAAGATTCAGCAGAAAACAATCTCTACATCCTTTCGGCAAGTGTGGCCTCACTGATAATATGAACCAGGGCACTGATGGCGCTCGATGTGTTGCTATAGATCACAACTCTTGCTTGAAACCAACCACAATGTGTAATCTCCCGTAACAAGCGATGTATTGACCTCAGCTCTGCCGAAAATTCAGACACAGCACCCTTTAGAGACCCACCGGCTTTAAAGAAAGGCGATACGACGTAAGAGCCGAAACCTTAATCAGATTTCAACAAATTTTGTACAGTGGCACGTCACCAGTATGACAGAGCGTGTGGTCCAAGAAGTTCAAACGCAAAACTTTCGGCTGTATAGGAATTTTTAGAGTGCTAGTGTGGTGGCAATTTTTCAAATGTGATAAACTCCGGGGTCACGTCCTGATCAGAACCAGAGGCGCCATCGACTCGACGAGGTACATAGGCTTATGATATGAACGGCATCTCGCGATAGCATAGGTACCGTCGAGATCGGTCAAAGGTGAAATGGTAACAGTTGTTTACTGTAAAAGCAGCTGAGTTCGCATATAAAGCGCATAATGCACTACTAACGGCGCTAACAAAGCGTCAGGTAAAGGTTTGTAACCGGAAACCAGAGTGGCTGATTACACCCACCTTCCACAACCTAAGCACTGTGCAGATGCGTAAATCTCCATCAGTAGTCAAGCTTCGACCAAAACAAAGGAGTGGTAAATGGTAGAGCAGCAAATCTATCACCAGCCAAGTGATAAAGGGTGAAGAACAAGGTATGTTCACGGCGGGTGTGAAACAGCCAATAAAACAGAAAATATGAACTTTTCAGTTGAGGCATCGTTCAAAAACGGTACTATTTTAACACAGCATGGCGAGCCACATTTATGAAAAGTCGTGATTTGGGTGGGGCCATAGATAGAAGGAAATTTCACCACGTTAGACCTGGACAATGAAAACCGAAAATTCTCAGTTTTGCCGTAAGAGAGAGCTAAGATTAAGCGCGTGATGGACTTTACGAGCTAGAAAAGGCATCTTGACCGCATCCGAAGATATCAAAAGTTTGCCTGCACAGAGCATAGCGAGAACATCTTTCGGCAGCACAGATATGATGAATTTGATGCTCAATGCAGAGGGAGTGATACTGCATAACGGGATGCCCTCTTCCTTCCCTATTTGCTCGAAGAATATTCACATCGCCCCCACCCGTATGCAAAATCAAAGGTCTCATCAAAGCCTAAGCAAGAATAATTGGAGGCGTCCTCTCGCCCTCTTAATATAGAGGGTCTGTATGATACCCTATTGCCGTGCCGTGGAAGCCTTATCCAGATAAAAACTACTGTTCCCTATTGTTATCTAACATAAAAGGCATAACAGCTAGTATTTTCAGCCAAAGAAGAGCATCCAAATCGGACTGGAAGTTACCCAAAGTTAAGCCATCCTGAAGTTAACTAAATTCTCCATCAACCTGTAGTCGCCTGAAGTTAGAGAAATTAGGCAGACGCCAGTTCGTGCAGAATTATCTCTCCCCAGCTAGGGAAAACGCACACACGGTAGCTATTCGCCAGGAATTTGTAAGGATAATCTCCGTCCATACCATGTCTTATTCACTTACATAATTGTCGAAGCATATCGTACAGGATATATTTCGTACCGTGGACGGTATCCGCTTGAAAAGAGAGAGCGGAGCACAAATCACTTAGCATAAACAGGTTTTTGAACGGTTTGCTGCCTCTGGATGTAAAGTTCACTTAGCATCCTACACCAATCTAACTACTTTGTTTAACTGATGGCGGAGCAACATCACGGCTAGAGAATGCGGAGGCAGAGATTGCAAGGACTCCGTAACGGTCACGTGTCCTTGAAGGAGTTTTTTTTCTAAAAATGAAAGTTTAGATTTACCCGATGTGAAAATTGTTAGTATCAATGGCCAAACCATCTTATCTGTCTATCGTAACCCAAACCAATCGAATTCGTATATTCACCTTTCCTCGCATCACAATGTAACCGTAGAAAAAGATCTCGCAACAGATATACTCTTAAGGGAATTAGAATTCGTGATCTTTGCCTTTTGCAAGATGAAATTACATATACAACCAGTACATTCTTTGAATTGAACTCCAGGCTGAAGCATATATTTCTACCCGAAAGAGAGAAACAGAGGAAGGAATAGCAAATGTGTATTCTTATTATCTTTTCACCTAATTAAAAAACTGCTTTACCCTCCTTAGATCTTTTCCTTCGAGCAATCCCAAAGAGCGACCAATCGATACAGGCAAAAATCTAATTCACTGCAAATCCACGATTTTCCCCTTATTCCATGGAGGAGAGCGAGGAAGATCGTTAGATAGAAGAATACATGAAGCTAAATGTGCTGTTTGGGGTGTTAGTACGAAGCGAGTCTTTTAATTCAAATCCAGAATTCTAAATATGTAAAAGATTATCTCGTCTCGAATCATTTTCCAAAGAAAAAATGGTAGAATCCATATTTAAAACTGGTCCCCAATTTCAACCGCAATTCACTTCTTGCCACTTTATCCAAAACCTAATCACTAACGTATAATTAAGGGTCTCATACTCACACAATCTGAACAGTGACATTGTTTGGTTTTGAAATATACATATGCACAAACAACGGTGTTTGTGTAATTATGTCCATTTCTGTGAACGTACTGAATAACTATTCTTCTTTGGATTTTGTACATGCCGGCTCTCAAGATGACGTATATTTTATTTTCATTTATTCATTTATTTCTACTCTCGCGCATATTTTGTGAAGAGGGTTCGAAACCTTTCCTTGTAGTCTATATATGGGACTGGGTTCTGTTATTATATCTATTCCTTGTAAGGAACTTGAAAATATAGTTTGGAACTACTTGGAATCCTCTTGTCATTTTTCATCTGGGGATTTTTGTAATTATTGCTTCCCTCACGTGTTATTTCTCATATGGCTGACTGTAATCAATAATCATTTTTGGACAGAGAATCTCTATTTGCTTTATATTAGTCTCTGAATATATTTTGATTATAGAAATTTATCCCCTACATCAGGGGCGGGCAACCTTTTTTTCACAGTGAGGGCCAAATGAGACCTTTTTTGGGAGCAGGCCGCGGGCCGGAGTGACAAACGAAATCCCCAAAGTGGTAATATATATATATATATATATATATATATATATATATATATATATATAAACATAAAAATAAGTGAAACGGCTGGTACTACTTCCCATGAGGAAGTGTTTTAATGTCCCGCTCGATGGATGAGGTAGACAACAAAATAATGTCATTGAGGTGGCGGTCCGAGAGTTGGGAGCGAAGGTGAGACTTCGTGTACTTAATTTTGGAGAAGAGCTGTTCGCAAAAGTAGGTGCTGCCAAACATGGCCACGATGCGTCGGACATGCGAAATATATTCTGGGGAGGACGAGGTCGCGGAAGAAGGACAAACTGTACTGACAACAAAACATACCTAATCTCAATGCGAAAGTCCAAAGGACACTGCCCGCTAGAGTCTGGCAGGATCGCAGAATGAGGTGCAGAGTTTCCAAACAGTATCTGCCGGTGTATCCTCACAGAATGGTATGCCTGCACCCATATCTCAGTAAGGATTCATCGCAGCGGAAAAAGTCATGAGCATTTTTGTTTAGAATTGCCTCCTTCCTCTACAACTTTAGTCCCTATGAATTTTTTCGTTTCTATGAGGGAAATGCATTTTCTCTCATTTTTACTTATTTTCAATGCCAGACGTAAAACTCATTCACCTCTTCCTTACGAGTGTACTGAGACAGATGCTGTTTGGCTTTATTTATTTTTGTTTTGGTTGGGGTTTCGCTGGGGGCGGGGGATTGCAATATTAATACCGAGCAAGTTAGCGGTCCACACGCTAGGCCTTAGCGGGCCGGAGGTTGCCCGCCCCTGCCCTACATGAACCGTACTGGCTATTTTATCTAGAGAATTAGCTACCCATATGCATTCACAAATATCATTATTTGTAACTACAACTATACTATGTGATACCCTTCCATTTTTTTATATCTACTATTACTACCACAAGACAATCTTTTAACCAATTTTCTCGAATGGTACGAGTGCATGGCATCTCAATTCCGGAGGACGACAAAAAAGGGTCTATCCATACTAACCAAAGCAAACAAAAAGAACAGGAGGAATGAAAACAAGACAACAAAAAAGAATAAATATCTACTTTCGTAAAAGAGTAAGGCAAAAAATTTATAAAAAATATGAAAATGATAATAATACCTTGAACACTAGTAAAACTACCTATATATAATTTATATAAATCGATTATTTCAAATAATTGAATAAGGACAGCGATTACCCTCACTTCCAGCTAGCTTGTATCACTTTTCAAATTTACTACTTTCTTTCCATTCAACCACTATTTCTTTATAACTCACCTAGACTAACTTAACGACTTTAACCAAATGAAATAGTTAATTAATGGTCAGAGGGAAAATAAAAGGGTAAGAGGTTTTGAATCTTCAAGGAACTGCATTTTTTAAAGAAAAGTAGCACCCAAATTCCCCCAACAATTTCACATTCTTTTCCTTTTCTCCAAAATCTTTACCTTTATATAAATCAAGGGATACAAAATAGCCGGAAGCACTATTGAGACACAACCTCGTATATCCGGAGCGAATTGGTGAATTTCGATTAAGTTGTTCACATCTATGTTTGCTATACTATTCGATCATTGCTTTATTGTGTGAAATATGTTGATGTGGAAGGTAGGTTGATAAAACTTGACTTTGCAACAGGCTCTATTAGTGGGCGAAGGTTTGCCTATTTACCGTTTGGATAATGCAGCAAAAATCAATTCTTTAAAGGCGAGCCTTTCTAATCGGTTCGTAAATTGTTACATTTTGTTCATTGGGAGAATTTTCCCAGTATCATCTCTGTGAGGGCTTTTATATTATCCAACACATTAATAACTCCCAAAAAATGCCTCAAATCTGATTCACAAAAATATATGATCAGCTTTTCCCTGAATTTATCACCATAATAAATGGAGCTCTCTAACATGAGATTTATCACTTCACAATCAAGCATAAATTCATATAGTTTGAGAGAGTATAGTTTTGCTACTTATATACAATAATGTGGCCTAAAAAATAATTTAATTTAGCCACAGTTTTGTTTTATTCTAGCACCATTTTGGTAATTTCACCTTTGCCTCAGATTCGCCCACCATCAATTATTTTACTTTTTTAGAATATTCCTCACTCTACTTGTTCCTCGGAAACCGGATACAAAGAATTAAGATGAAGACTTATGTGAGAATTCTTAACATTTTATAGACGGGATGTTTTGGTCCTAAAACCGAGCCCATCATCAGCGATTAGAATATCGAAAGAGCACACACAAAAACTGTTTAAGTGACTATAAAACAAACGATTAAAAGGCAGTCGCTAAATGGAAAATGTTATTTTAAATAGTAACACGAAAATATTAGTAATATCCGCGAGTAAAATATTGAAACAGTATATGAATTAAAAATTACGGAAAACCTAATTGGACGAAATTAAAATAAGCAAGATCTCATTTCAAATAAAAGAAAATAAGTAATGGAAAAGTATCAGCTATAAAGAGATTAAAAACTCATTATGAATGGATCTTACAAAATATAATTAAATGGCAAGTAAATTATGCATGAACAAAAAGTGAGCTCAAACATTTGAAAAAAATTATATAATAATGATAAAAATAAATCTACACAAAATTGAAATTGAAACGGAAACTGACCTTTATCTGTGAATCGTCGGAAGCAACTAAACAGGGACTAAATTTGAAGTAACATGGCAAACTATGATAGTATGTTGGTTGGTGTTTAAAGTGAGAATGAGTTCTTTAAACTCTATCTAATTTGAGATAAAAAGTGTAATCTCTTAGATTAGGATTTAGTGTTTTAATAAAGAAATTTTAATTCTAAAAAATTGGCAGCAGAAGATTAGACAGAATAAAAAGTCTGAATTAGTAGGATGTTTATGTTTTTCTGAAATGTTCTCTTATTGAAGAAAGGTCTGGTTTGGAAAAAGGAATATTTATCCTGTGATGATGGACTTCTAAAGGCTTAGCGATCTTGCATCTCAATTGAAGGCCTGTCTGGCTAACGTAACGATTTTGGCAAGTCAAACAACTAAAGTTGAGATGACACTGGCAAACAACACGGAAGAGACTCTGTGTAACCAAACATAGAATATAGAGAGCGAGAGTTTATCTAAACTAATTTACATTGTGGAAAGTTTAATTTGAGGGTATCAGTTAGGTTTTTATTTAATTTAATGGTTCGAGGTAAGGTAGCTTTAAAGAGAAGTTTTTCTTTAGAAGAGTTGTTAAAGGGACCTTTTTAAACAATATTTTGGATAAGACGTTGGATATGTTGTTATCAAAATAGTTCCAAAGCAAATTTCTATTTAAAACTACCTTACCTAGATCACCTGAACACTAAATTAAATAGAAACCTAATTGATACCTTCAAAATATACTTTATGTAATCTATCAATATATATATAAGTATGGGTAATAATACAAACCCTGGGCACCTCATTTTGCTGGTGAATACGGCAAGAAAACTTTAGGTTATAAAATTGTTTGATATAAAGAGTAATATATTGAATGTCATACGTATTTAAGCTTTTATCTTTGTTTGTAAGCCTAAGGAACAATAAGGCATAATTATATACTTTTACAGAATGGTATTGACAAATAGGAAAATAGAGCCATGAAGATTCCCATTCTCAAGATTGGCGTGAACCTATTTATCATTTAGGCGATACAACTTCTGCTTGGTGGACTGTTCCAAACATTGAAGTGGCAAAAGTGCACATGGTATTTACCTTTTCAAAATTCCATCCTATATTGCATCAGCATCACACAGTGATGATTTTCCTATATTTGCCTATCCAGAAAGGAATTAGCTACCCTCGGAAGAAATCATTAATTCCTAAACTGAAAAGATCAGTGAAGATGTAGAATACAGTGTTAGATATATGGCTGACGAGAGGAATACACGCTATCGAAACAAAAGAGTTTGTCAGAGATCTTCGCTAAAAGAGTGGGATTTTCTGGATGAAAATGTGCAAGTGACAATCCAAAGAAAGCGTCATAAATAATTTCTCAAGATTCTTTAATTATCAAGCTGGGTTATGCAGCTTCAATGAATTATGTAGTCAATTTGATGCAAGTGAAATTACATGTAATCTATAAAATTAGGGATCTTCATTGAAGAGTTCCCCAAGATAGTTATTGCTGTATTTCTCTATAATTAGCGAATTATTTTCTCTCAATTACATTTAAAACTAGTTATCATGAAGCAGTTTGTTAAAGCTCTTAACAAAAAGTAAACAGCTTTCAGGTATCTTCAAAATTTCTTTCCAAACTCTCTGAGGCAAAAGTGACCCCTGGTTTCTTTTGGGGGGACAAATCAGTAAAATCATTCTATTCAGACTTCCTTGAAAATCTTACATGAAAAGCAAAAAGAAGCCTAGTTTAGTTTTTTATTGGTGTGTCAGGACTTTTAGGGCAAATATAAGGCTGACAATTATGTGAAACTTGTTGCTACACATTTTGACAAGTTAAAGGACAATATGGAAGCATACTCAGAGGAGCAAGTTTAGCACTTCCATCAATTAATCATGAACTTTGAACATAAATACAAAGGAGGATGCAAATAAACATGATAAAAGACTATATTTTGGGGGTCGTACAGGTAAGTAATCTACATTACCACCATAAATCGGAAAGAAATGTCCACTTTTAACTTTTTAACGTATTTTTATCTTTCTTGTGGAAGTTTGAATAAAATTGTTTAAATTTTAATGTTTTTGTTTTTAGCCCTACAATCATTGAAAAAAAACTATATTTGCCTTTTTTAGTAAATATTTTATCATGCAAGTCAATAAAGTAAAGTTTAAAACAAATACTGGACATTTTCAATTATTTGCAATAAAAGCAGTTAGAAAATAACACTTACTGGCCAGGAACATAAATTATGTTATGAGTATATAGTGTTAGGGAGACCTGTTACTCCTCAAACTAGACCACCGAATAAAGGGTTTTTTAAAACAAAAAGTTTCTTCTTCCTCATCAAACAGATCGAGAGTGATCTAAAGACCTGCCAATACGCAGTTTAGTTTTTTTAAGAGCGAAACAAGAGTAACGAAGGAGTGGTATAGTACTTAGTATTGAGAAGATGGATGTGTGGCTTTTCATAAACATTTACATTTTATAAAATCTTATAAGTTACCCAATATATGGATGCCTTTGATACAGAGATGGATGATAAGTGAGGAAGGTTATGGGCAAAGAGAATTAGAGGGAAAACAATAGTGTGCAACTTGGTCTTCAAATTATTTGGATGATAATTTTTACTTACCTTCCTCGAGAAGTATGAGAGAGTGAGTGAAACGTTGCTGGCTGTTTCAGGCCAATTCTTGTAAATAGAAGGAGAGGAGAGAAAAAAATCCAGGTAGTTAAGTTTCTATGACTGCTAATCATGCCTAGGGGCACCCAAAGTACTTTGCTAGCCTTAACCATTTGCATAACCAATCATCAAGCAGCAGTAAGCCAGGAATTCGAGCAAAGAAAGCTAGGCAATAATTGGTTAAGAATTAAATTCTTGCGATTTACCTCACACTCTTTCCTTTTATCTCTAACAGCTGAATACAGAATATCGCTAGTGTCTCCTCTAATAGGCGTATTAGTGGGTGTCGTCCCCAGATTTTTCTTCGCCCTGGGAATTCTCCTTTGAGCGACGCGAGCGCGATGTGGGCGCCGAGGGATAAAGTCGGAGCGTTCGTCTGACAAGCAAATAACAGATGGGGAAGAAGGTAAGTTGGCAGCTGTACTTGACTTAATTTCTAGGGCATGTACTTTTAATCAAATTAACAGCAAATATTTTTCACAGGAATATTTCGTCCCAAGAAAACTTGTATTGACAGAATGATACCAAAATATTCCCTAAGACATATCCTAAAATGATCCGCAAGCATTTTGGAAGTGGTCCATACGTTACCCAGGATAAAAGAAGCAGGTGAATTTTGAAATGAATAATGAAGTGTCTCAGACACCATTACCACACTGGGCATTGTATCAAGTGACCCCCTAAAAACAGAATCCATAAATCTTTGACTAAAACTGTTAATAATAATTTTTCTTCTTTTCTGTATCAGGGTATACACGTCGACTTTGTGAAAAAAATATTAGAACGCTTTTCTTCACCAACATGTGTTGCTCAACCAAGGAAAAGACATTTTGCGTGTAGGCCGAATTCGCCAACAAATCATATACACTGTAATGCAAGCAAACTTTCCAAGAAAGTTTCGGTGTCGTCATCTCCATCAAAAAGCAGAACTTTTGACTGGGTTCAGAAGTTCAGGGAGTATAGCAATGTGCAAAATCTTAATTCTAAAGTTCTGAGGGACACTTATTTTGGTTTGAGGGTGAGCGCTAGGACAGAAAGGAACATTAATGCTGTACGGGACTCAGTGGGGCGGAGCCAAAAGAAATCACTGCGACGACGCAGTCAAGAGCACGGGAATCTTTCGCGAGTCTTTGCGGCATGTTCTTAAAAAGGATATTTAATTGTATCCGTACCAGATCCAAGTAAAGCAAAAACTTACGGAGGCGAACATGGAAAAACGCGTAACCATGTGTAAATGGTTTTGTGACATAAATGAAGACAATCCAGACTTCTTGAACCATGTTCGGGTCTCTGACGAAACACACTTTCTGCTGTCAGGAGATGTAAACAGCAAAAATAATGTTTATTTGGGTACAGCCGCACCGGAGGATGTGTTTAAGAGACCATTACACTCAACAAAGGGCACATCATGGGTAGCAATCTCTAAAAATGGCATCATCGGCCCATATTTGTTCGACAACGAAAATGAAAGACCTAAAACGGTGAATATGGAGCGTTATGTGGCAGTGCTGAGGAGGTTTTGGGCATCACTAGGATGATGCAGAGAGATAAATCGAGATGAACAGTGGTTCTAACAAGACGGGGCCACCCCTCACCCCCTACATATCAAATAACTCCCTTGCCTGGCTGAGAGAGCCATTTCAGGAGAGACTGATTAGCAGGAGGTGTGACGTTGAGTGGGGACCGCATTTACCGGACTTGAACCTCCCAGATTTTTATCTGTGGGGGTATCTGAAGAAAAAGGGGTACCAGAGCAACCCTCAAACGATTGGTGAACTAAAGACAACAATCACAGCAAAAATCAGGGAAATTTCCAAAGAGGAATGTATGCCTCGAACGCCGTGGAGCCCATTTGGATCATATTTGGAAAAAAACATGACTTTTGTGCAAAGCGACCAAGATAATTGAAACTTTTGGGAATAATCCTAAAGAATGAAGTTTAAGCCAGCAAATTTCTAAAAATTTGCTGGACCTTTGTATGATTTAATAAAATTTTTATAGGTTCTGTTCTTGGGGGTCACCCGATAAAAGGCCTGTTATACTCGTTACGACGCTCTCATAAAAGAACACAGTAATATTTTTAATGCAGTTAAACACAATTTTATTATTATAACAAATAAATATGTGTTAAAATGTAATATTAATTAATGCGGCTACCCTCGGTGACGAGCACGCTCTCCATGCGAGATCTGAAGCCGCGCACGCGTTGCGGACGAAGTCCTTCCTTATGCTAGCCCACACACCCTTGGCGGAGGACTTCAGTCTGTGGCGGAGCTTGCAGGCCCTACCTTTAACATGAGCCCACACAGTGTAGTCGAGAGGATTGAGGTTGGTCGACTGCGGCGGCAAATATTCTTCTACAAGAAGTTCATGTTTGACTCCAACCACCCTTGCACGATCATGGGCGTGTGAGATGGGGCACTGTCCTGCTGAAAGACGTAGTCCGCATTCTTCGTGATCTTTCCCACCCAGTGCAGGAATTTTCTGGACAAGATGTCCCTGTAATCTGCTGCGGTGAGCCTGTACCTGGCTGCGAACCAGACCGTTGACATCTTCTCGCCCTTCGAAGCAACGACGCTGAGCATTATCAAGGATGCCAGTTGCATATTCCTGGACACGAAGTGGACCTAGAAGAAGGCTTGGTCAAAGCTTACCACGTGGCCGGCGTGTTTGTTGATGACCTGATCAATCATGAAGGTTTTTTATTTAGAAATAAATAGAATATTATTTCCATGACTCTTCAAGTGGCTGAGAAGCGAATGACATCACTCTCGGCACTGTTCTCGCATAGAGTCGGTGAGCAGAAGCATTTCCTCTTATCTCATGCTGTTGCCATCCTCCTCCTTGAAGGTTTTGGGGACAGTGGCCACCAAAATGTTCTTCTTCGCGAGCGCAGTCATTTTAACCTTCGGAACACTTTCGAAGGCATTTCTTCCCCCCAAACCTTTGACAACTTAAAGTCTACCTAAACGAGGTCGATCTTTGAGGTCTTACCCGTACTTGAGCCTTTTCCCGGCCCTGTGGATGGTCAAAAGGCTAAAGTTGAACCGGTGGTGATGTCAGACTTGTTGTGGTCCACGCACAAGAGAGATGAAATCTCGAATCCTTTCACTTCCATCTCGTCACACCTGCACACAATGGGTAAGACGTTTTAATCACAAGTGCTGAAAAAGAAGAACTTCAACTTTGTTTGACGGAACCTTTTCTATCACACACGTAAACTTCTCTGAGATATAAAGAAAGCTGATTGTAACAGAACTTTTGAAACTCCGGCGTACGGTCTGATAGCGGGAAAACTCTGGATTTTAATCAGATCCCAATTCTTTGGGTGATCCATAAAAAAAGACGCTAAATTCAAATTTTCGCAAATTATGACGATTGTCGAGGGGGTAATTTTGCCAAAAAGGGAGAACCATCGCTTAAGATTGGTTCCTGAAGTTGACATACAGCCAGAACGAATTGAAGAAATAATTCGCCTCTTCCTTATGTATGAGATAGTTTATAAAACCTATGGCACTTATGGATATCATTTTTATTGTCCCGTAAGATGACAAAGAAATATGTGAATTACGTTTAATATTCTGAAGCAGGTACACCATCGGAACTGAAAAATTGCCGAATTGCCGAATTATTTAGCTCTTAACTTCAAATGAAAAACAGAGAACATAGTTTGACAAAATTATGAGATATGACGGAAAATCTCATTGATATCAAACTGCTGTACAAATTTACAGTATTGGAAATGCCGAAGGAAGATTTCAAAATAGCACAGTTTTTATTTACGGGATAAAAATTATTTAGAAAAATACACAAAACTTATCTTTGAAGCTCTGTATACATGCATCTATGTAACTACAAAACGAAAAGAAATACTATTTCTAACAATACTAAAAGGGGACCTTTTGTGAGCCCTTGACACTTCGATAGTCATTTCTTAAAATTTCTCTCTTATTCTTTGTATATTCTTCCTTTTTTGATTGGGCTGCTTTTCTTTCTAATGTTCTAGCATGTTGATTTTCTATTGGGAAGAGGTTTTCCACTTTACATTATGTATCAATAAATAATATGGAAACCTGCAATATACGCATTCGTGGTTGCAGTTAGTAAAACAATTAATAGCCATCTTCACACTATAATCAGGCACGCATGGAAGGAGGGCAGTCTTCCCTCACTTGCTTGGCATAGACGAAGTGTGTTTCCCAGGGGTTTCCGATGCAGAATAAAAGTGCTTACTTATTACTATACTAACTGCAATCTCTATCAAACCAAATAAAGAATTTGGTTTCTTAGCTAAATGATCGTTAATTTCATTGGAGTTCTGCTTATTTCCAAACCCAAATGCTACGAGTAGTCATCTACATTGGTACTATCTTATTTAAATATCCTCTTACTCGAACACTTTATCAACCCCTTTGCCAACTTTTTAGTGATGCTTGTGTGGGATAGAGTTAATTGTGTACATACGATCAGGTGTGAATCATGGCTGTAAGGTTGACAGCCTGTAGTGTCTAGTGTCGAGAATGAAGGTTCCTTGCCGCCATAAGCGCCGTCGAAACCACGAGGTCAGGCACGAGGTCAGTCCACGTGAGGAAGGACCGTAAGAACAGTCAGAATATCAAACGGCTTTTCGCGATAAGTGAGGGGTTTGGAATCTCAGACGCGCGCTTTTATTGTCTCTCAGGGCGTTATCAAGAAACATCCGCGGGAGTACTTCCCATTCCTCAAGCGCCGTGTTGGTTCGTGGAGAGATTCCCCCGCGCCCACCCTTGGCGGAGGCAGTAAGGGTACCGGCTGGTGCCTATATATTATTGGTCCCAATTGGGTATCGACAGTATATGCCTGCCTTTTACAACGAAACACATCATTCTCGATCGCATTCCCTTTCCTCTACGAGCCGAAGGCTAGGATTATACTAAAGGATCTGAGCCCCAATCAATTGGCCTATTCTTGGTTTCGGTACATTTCGTTTGCTATGAATACTCCCTCCAGTTAGTGTTACTACTAGAGGTTAAACTCCCCGTGGTTAAAGTCCCTCGAATAAGCATCCGATCCCTATTTCATCTCTTAAAGCTTCGAACCAAAATTAGGCTGAAAGAAACCATCTGTGTCTAGTCTACCTTGTCAGTCATCCCTGTGTGCGTATGTACGTGTGTACAGATGCTCATACCGCCTCTCCCCTCACTCTAGAGCTCACTCTGAGTAGCTCTGTTAGTTTGGTTATTGAGTACATCGAGTATCCATTGCGATTATTCTATTCAATTTATTTAGTGTATATAACTGTGTAAATATTAAAGTATATTTTGTTCCTACCTTTTCATAAGCCTCATAGCCCGAAGCCTCCATTAGTTTAATATCGGCCAACTGCACTCAATCGTTTGTATTTAAATATTTCGCACTCGTCCAGGGAAGTTGGACTCGAACCTCCCCCCTATTTCTATCCTTCCCCATCTCTGTCGTGACCAAACTTAAGTCAAGGTCACTCGTTGACCTTGAGCGTCCATGCATATTGGTTAAAAGTGGCGTATATGTCGGGGTCATTCTTTGACATCTATATCATCCAATAATAAAACGAGGGCGATAAAGAGAGGTTTAGTAATGTCTTCGGACACGTAGCGGAGGAAAGTGGGAACGGATATCGCTCGATTGTTATAGGAGATATGAATGAACGAATCGGTGAGAGAATAAGAGATGGGGAAAACTGGAATGTTTTGTATACATGGATAAAAATGATATTTTGGGAAAATGGTAATTTCTATGCTCTAGAAACCATGTGTGGCATACTCATTTTTAAAGCATAAAGTACATAAATACACAATGGTTTGACAAAAGAAAAGAAAGAATATGACTATATTTAACATTATACTGGTGTAAAATAGTATAGTAATGTGAAAGCTGTCTGATATGAGTATGACACTATTTTACCAAATTATTGTGTTGTGCATGGTTAAATTGGTAAAAGTATGAATAAGAAGTTTGGTTGACGGAAAGAATGAAGGAATCAAAAGTGATATGGTTTTGAATCCAAGTGAAAATACAAAATATATAAATATATGAGAATGTCAGATTTTTTAAGATGAAGTATGTATCGACATGATATAAAATTTATGGAACAAATTTAAGGATATCAATGATTGAATAGGCTGCAGGTGGGTGAGCTAGAAATGGTTCGAGAAAGGGAAAAATATAAAGATCAAATGATGATGTAAAACTTGTTCTTGAGAGCAAATAGCAAATGCATGTGAATGCATACAATAAATTGAAAAAAGAAAGTGTATCGTTTGAGGAAACAGTAAGAAAGGAAGAAATGAAGCATTTAAATGGAAGATGAATGCAGATGCGTATGGAAAGGGGCATTATTCTAAAAGAACGTGAGAAACATGAAAATAAGATGTATAAACATCAAGGTACGAGGGGCGGTCAATATGTTTTGCGGATCGGTAGGGCAAAACAGAGGAAGGGGGGGATAGCTGTTTGTGGGGGTGTTTGGACAAGTTATGACAAGTCAGGACCTGCAGCCGAACAATACTGCCTCGTCTATTTAAGAAGCAGTAGCTGATCGCAGATCGTCAGTCACAAATTTTTCAACAATGGAGAAGGTTGAGCACCGCGCAGTGATCAAATTTTGGACCAAGGAAGGCAAGAATGCAAAATAGATCCATGAACGCATGGTTGCAGTGTACACCGACACCGCCCCTTCCTATTCAACAATTGCTCGCTGGAATAGGTAGTTCCGCCATGGTCGTGAGTCCCTTGAAGATGACCAGCGTCCAGGACGCAGGTCGGGCGTGACCAAAGAGGACAATGTGGCCTGTGTTGAAAGGATGATCCTCGAAAATCGACAGGTAAAGGTCGAAGAAATCGAGCGAGAACTTGGAATATCACATGGAACTGTTATCAACATGATCCACGACAATTTGGCCATGGTGAAGGTCTCTGCCCGTTGGGTCCCTAGAACCCTCACGAAACCTCACGCCCCATGATTGACTTCAACGTCGTCAAAGTCCGCAAGGCAAGAGTTGCACAAGCTGCCCTGCGCGAGTGCGGATTCGAGGAGCATAACCATCCCCCCTACAGTCTAGATCTGGCCCCTATCGACTACATTTTATTCCGCCAGCTCAAGGCTGCACTGCGTCACGCCGGTTTTGGACGATGAAGATGTCCAGCTTGCCGTCCAGGAGTGGATTGAACAGCAGTCGGGAGATTTCTGCTTGTAGGGAATTCGAAGCCTCAGGGAAAAGTGGGGCAAGTGTATTGAAGTCGTAGGTAGATATATTGAAAAATAATAAAACACTTTTCCTCATATCTCGTTTCCTTATATTCGAATTGCAAAACTTATTGACCGCCCATCGTAAATAATGGTGGCTGTCGTAGAATAGGGTTGAGTTAAACCCTTCCTGCATTTCTCTTACGAGAGTGATGACTGCTGCGTGCGTGAGAGATTTACAATACAGACAGAGTGCAAATTAACCGAATTTTAGGTTGGCCAGATAGTCAGCTATCTTTGAAGGCTCTGGGATAATTGAAAAACGAGTACAAAAATAACTACTTATATGAAAATTAATATTCTTCTTACAAAGGTTAAAAGGGGTTTCGAAACAAGCTATATAACACATTAGACGTTTACGAGTCTCAGGGTCTTAGAGGGGAGGGAGACTTGGCGGGGACGTCGCCGTAGACACAAACAAACAATATTGATTGAAGGGTCGCTTGAATGACCTTGAGTGTACACGAAGCCGACGATGGAGGCTTACACTGGGACAGGGAGGGTGGATAGAGAGAGCACTTGCAGAGAAGAGTTACGCGTTTCTTTTACCTCGATATTTTGGTCCGAGGGAGTAATCCTTGCCTTCGCGCAAAGTTCAAATTATAGTTTCTTGATAAGGACTACTGTCGTGGTATAGGAAGGACCGAGTGATGATGTTCGTACGTATAGGCTGGTTACGTACTTCAAAACTCTCTCTGATAGTGCTATATTATTATTACTTTAATCTTTGAGGGTTCCTAGTACCTTGCTCAGCGTTTCGAGGATTGAATAAACAAATGTTTCCAATAAAACTAGGCCTTTAATTAAAAACATGAACCAAGGTTGAAATTTATCACAAAAACTACACAGGAAATTAATTAAACAAATTTAATGAGGCTTACTAAATTACACAGTTAAATTTACAGTAATGGTTGACCCACAGCTCACTTCAATATTAAATGAGAACTCACCTTCAACGAAACAGACACCGGGGTTTAAATACCTTTCGAAATTCCTACAAGAATCGGGTTTGAGTCTGACTTTGGACTCAATTTTTATGTCACCTCAAGAATGTTGTTTTTGGGCCGACGCGTGAATCGGCCTTTCCAGATGTGTTCTGAAGGGGGAAAAGCTTTAAAGCCACAGAGGAATTCAGAGCGTGTGACAGATGAGGTTACGCTCGTCTTCTGGATGAAATGATCTCACCACGGGACGTGGAAAGAATGTTTCTTCTAATCTTCGGGTTACTCTGGGAATAATTCGCACTGGCGAACAATGAGCCAAAGCGTGAATCCTTTGACGCAGTGGAGTGCTTAAGGGAGTTCACTTTTGGGTATTCCTCGAGGGCGAGGACTATCTCTGTGTTTTGGGATACACCAGGATAGGGGGTTTCTCTGACGAGAGTTAATTAAACTTGCTTCTTAAATCAAGTTAACTTAAAGTTCGGTGTGACCACCAGGAACTGGCTCAAGGATGAGCTTCTTCTAAGTCCCTCTCGTTGGTTTGCCAGGCCCTTTGTCGGTCTTCGCTGTTTAGATCTCTCAAACGATCTACCACTGACAAGCTTCCAAATTCTGTCTGACCACCAAGAACTGGCATCAGATGAACTTCTTCTAAGTCCCTTTTGTTGGTAGCCGGGCCTCTTGCCGGTTTTGTTTGTCCGATGACTAACGTAATCTACTTCTTTTTTCCAAAGTTATTTGATTTTTATTATTTTACTTTGCCACTGGGGTAGGAAAAGAGGGACGGGGGTGTGGATGGCGGCATTAAGTCTCCTCCTCGAACGATTTTCCTCAGAGCGTCTTTCAGTTAGCCTTCAAGGGGACTTTCTGGCTTTAGGAAGACGCTCCTCTAGTTTCGCATATGCGGTGAAATTGAATATCAACTCTTAGGGAAAATCTTGATGTTTTAACCCTGTTAGGCTCACCAGGGTCCGACATGCGATGGTTAGTGCATTCTTTGGTCTTGGGCGGCCTTTCAGGTTCTCCTTGAGACGAAGGGAGAGATGCGGGGAGGTTAAGTGGTCTGGCTACGCCACCATCAATGCCAGGACGTTGTGGTTAAGGACCAGTGGCTCAGTTGTGATGGTGGGGTATCGATTCCTCTACAACTACTATCGAGTTTAGAACACCGAATCGAGACTGGGTGCCTTGCATTCGAGGAGAGGGTATCAACGAATACGGAGTAGACTCACGCGAGTTAAACGAGAATACACGGAGCTTGAGTTGTTTTGCGAGTAATTGTGCTGAGTCCAACAGGATGCAAATAGCGGGTACAAACGGGAAAGTGTAGTCGGCAGGTACTGACCGGGCGGGAAGGCATCAGATACTGAGGGGTGGGGGGGGGGGGGGGCAAGCGACGGATATTGCCTTCCAACTTGGCGCCGGAGGATTTATATTGGTGTAGAATGGGGTTTACCCTCCCTCCACTGGAAGGAAAGGGATCCATGGTCCGACGCTTTGGCAGGCGAGGTTAGTCTCGTCCTATCAGCACGATCGCGGAAAAGTTCCTAAGCCGTCAAGGCGAAACTTTGTCTGCTTCGCAATAGGACCTTCACGTTTCTCGCAGCTTTCCGCAATGACGGGTTTTCCGGCCACAACGTGATTTCCTGCCTTCATTAGTGCAGACAAAAAGGGTCGACCAGGTATCTGAATTCTCTCTTTCTTTCAAAGGCGCGGCAGCGCGTATCTTTCCTCTCTCTCTCTCTCTCTGATCTCTGATAGTGGGTATTTGTGAGCAATTAGGAAGTGAAAGGTAGATGACCAGAGTAATTTAAATCAGGTAACTATGGATTTTGTAAGTGAAGTAAGTATAAATGGCTTTCAGGATAAAAATCCTGTATGGTGTCAGGTTATAGCATAGATAGCTATAAACAAAATTTATTACTGCTGTGAGGTCTAAAATATGTAAAGTTATTGGCGGGAGATGAAAGAGTAGCCGAAGTGCCGAAGAGGGGTTTTGATTACGACCTATTATTGATATAATTGTGTTTTAAAGCCTTTGGAAGTAGAACCATACCTCAAATATTTATGAATTATGTATATGACACTACAACTGTAAATTGGCTAAAAGGGAGAGCGCCTGAGAATGGATTAGAAAGGGTCATACATTTAATGAAGTGAAATAGTATAGACTGCCTTCCTGTTTATATATGCGGATGACCTAATGTAAGTGGCTGAGAGTGAAAGTGATATGAAAACAGCAGCAGCAAAAATAATTCGGACACATGGAGCTTTTCTTATTCCTTGGGTCTGTCTATGGAAATGTTGGTATGGGTTTGCATGCCTGTATCCAATACATTTAAAAGGAAAACGAAAAATAAAAGTCCTAATAACTATTTTAAAATATAAAAAAAATAGCGATGCAATGAAATATATGAAATCCTGGTATCAATAGGCGGTATGATAAGAAAAAAAATATCCCCTTTTAACATTATATTTGTTGATTAATATGAAATTCCATGTCTATAGCATCTAATAATGAGAGAATAATGGTAAAAAATCGTAAATGTACCGTAGAGAACAGAGATGGGATTTAATAAATTTTATATTAGAATATAGGGGAGTTAGTGCTAGGGTGATCTATGGATTGCAAGAGATTGTAGAAGGTGACATGATTAGGCGAATAAGCCTTTGATTGAAAAGGGACTGATCGACTACAAGAGGATGATATTCTTTATGACAAAAATTCAGTGCAGGTTAATCAACGCAAAGCAAATTCATCAAAAGACAATTAATTCATCGTAAAACAAATCAGTGAAAGATATTTAAATGCAATACTAGTAAATTACTAGATACATTAAAAATATCTAGTTAAATATGTAAATAAATTTATTTAAGAAAAAATATCTGATTAACATACATAAGTTATCCCGAATCTAATTTTATATCTTATGACTTAAATATTCAAGCTTATATTCTTTATTATAAAAAAAGGAAACAGCCTTTATGGGCGCAGAATGTGTCCTTTGATATTTTGTATCATTACTAGCTTCATCTCGCCTATTACTAACTACTCGTATGTTGTAAAAAAATCCGTGTGAGCTTGCTTCAAGCGAAGAAATTCTATTAAACTGTAGACTCATTTGTAGATGCTCGAAAGTTATGGCTTAAATAAAGGGGTTTTCGCGATGTCGAAATGGTTGACCATGGCTAAATATGCATCGTATCCATGGGTCTACAAAATAGTAGTTTATTAGATATTCCAATCATTGAGATATTAAACTTTGTATGGTTAGTGAAGTAACATGATACATGATATATATATATATATATATATATATATATATATATATATATATATATATATATATATATATATATATATATATATATATCAGAGAGAGAGAGAGGGCACACGTGTGAGCTTGTTTCAAGCGAAGAAATTCTATTAAACTGTAGACTCATTTGTAGATGCTCGAAAGTTATGGCTAAAATAAAGGGGTTTTCGCGATGTCGAAATGGTTGACCATGGCTAAATATGCATCGTTTCCATGGGTCTACAAAATAGTAGTTTATTAGATATTCCAATCATTGAGATATTAAACTTTGTATGGTTTAGTAAAGTAACATGATACATGAATATATATATATATATATATATATATATATATGTATATATATATATATATATATATATATATATATATATATATATATATATATATATATATATATATCAGAGAGAGAGAGAGGGCACACCTGTTTGACGCTTTTTAATCTACGCTAACTAGGCGAAGGTCGTGACAGGCTGAAGGCCCGACTTCACGGAAGCCTGAGATGTGCTTAAGAGCACGGAGGGTGCCGCCGGGGATTATCCTGCGACGGCAGGAATCGGGAGAAGTACACCTCGCACGGTGAAGCGTCTGCCCACTGGAACCCTCTCCTTTCGTGTGCGGTGAAAAGGCCCTCCATTTCACCGCTATAAAACATCTTACGCCAGACTTGGACGGCATTAAGTAACTGCTACTCTCCCGAGTATCCGCAAGTTTCTGCCACCTTCCCCTCCCTGTTAGTCCTGCTAGAACCTTTGCCGAACCCTTCAAGTTCCGTGTATTCTCCCCTTAACTTGCGAGTATACACCCCTTACCCGTTGGTACCCGTTTCCCGAACGCGAAGCGTCAAATTCTCGATTCGGTATTCTAAACCCGAAGGCAAGATCTGATTTAATCTCGCGTGATTACCGTTTGTCAAGAGGCTATTATTATTGGACTCTACGTCGTCCCTAACAAGGCAGGACTTGACCCTCGGACCAAACCTTCGAGGTAACCGCAACGTGAAACTCTCCTGTTCAAGCTCTCCCCCTCTCCCCACCCTTTTTAAGCCTCCATCATTCGGCTTCGTGTTGTCCGTTTGTATCTACACCTGTCGACCCCGCTAGGTAACCTTTTGAACCCTAGATTCGTGTACAGCTCTTATGTTTATATAGCTTAATTTAGACCCTTTTAATTTTGTAAATATATTAGAGCATAGTCCTAAAATTGTACTGTGAAA
Source organism: Ceratothoa steindachneri (assembly GCA_963969495.1). Lineage (NCBI taxonomy): Eukaryota > Metazoa > Arthropoda > Malacostraca > Isopoda > Cymothoidae > Ceratothoa > Ceratothoa steindachneri. The sequence continues at coordinate 86,260,766 of OZ018319.1, read as the reverse complement.
CTTAATTGCATTCTGATTTGAATTTATAATTTTACACACGCTCATAACGGACAAATCCCTTGATAGGCCTCTCTCTCTCTCGGGCTGATGGATTTGGGAAAGGGTGAGTTCTAATGTCACCCTACGACATCTATATTATAATTAAACTAGTGTCAGGTGTGTGGTCACCCTGTGACAATATTAATATATATATATATATATATATATATATATATATATATATATATATATATATATATATATATATATATATATATATATATATATATATATATATATATATATATATATATATATATATATATATATATATATATATATATATATATATATATATATATATATATATATATATATATATATATATACAGCCTTGTCCAAAAGAAAGGGCAGGTATGAATAAATACAGAATACGAATGAAGCTCACTCACATAATAATTGAAAACAATATAGTAAACAATCAATTACATCCAATCTATAAATTAGTGTTTTATATGTTTTTCCTTTGCATTTATAACTAATTTAATGCGTTTTTGCATATTGTGCATAAAAAGTTGGGGGAACCTTCTGCCATTCAAATTGTGATACTAACGTTTACTCGTACTTTTTCAGTGATTATCTTAATGTTAACTTACAAGGGGTATTTTTTTGTTAAAAATGTCTTCGGAGAAACATATTCCCGAAGCTCAAGAGCTCAAATCATTGCATTGGCCAGAGAAGGATTATCCCAACTCAAAATTGCAAGAAATTGAAATGCTCGAGGAACGGTGTCAAACAACCATTAAAAGGTACAATGAGATTATTTCTTTCAAAAACCCTGGTGGTCTAGGTCGCAAAAGGTGTACAACTCCGAGGGAAGAGAGATTGCTGAAAAGGACATCTCCGGCCGATAGGAAAATAAACTTCTGATGTAGCTGCTGAGTTTCGGGCAGCAACAAACAAAAGGATATTAAGACGCACAGTGAGAAGAAGGTCATTATAAGCTGGGTTCAAAGGAAGCAAGGCTAGAAAAAACCGTGGCTGTCTCAGGTGAACAGGAAGAAGCGATTGTCTTGGGCGAAAGAGCATAAAGATTGGACTGATAATGATTGTGCTAAAGTTGTTTGGTCTGATGAAAGCAACTTTGAAGTAGGTTCTCTACATTAGTTTTCACTAATCTATTACGTTTGTACACATTTTTATCGGATATTAAACTTTTTATAAAAAATTTTAATCAAACCAATGAAACGCCAAACACACTAGGTTAGAATAACATTGCTTTGGACCTGCTTTCAGTTTTATGAGATATCACTGTAGACAAACTAGCTTGCCTCTTTACTCAATGTATAAAACAAAACAAGATTTAGTAGAATTGGAACAGTGTTATAATAATCCTTCAACACAAAAAAGTGTTTAAATTGATCTTGAAAAGCACAGACCACTCAGCTCTTCTCGTGTTTCTCTAAACTATTCGCAATAGTCATTACCAACAAACTGCAAAAGCACCTAGATGACCAACAACTAAAAATTTAAGCTGCCCTTAGAATAGGCTTCTCAACGATTGGCCACTTACACACTTTCAACCAGCTAATTAAGAAAACTTCAGAGCAGACTGATCTTCTGTACTTGATATTTGTAGACTACCTAAAATTATTTGATTTAATAGAAGCATCAACAGTCAAAACAGCTAGGAATATTTAAAGTATAGATCTGGTCTATATAAATATCATAGGAAACAAGCAAAATTACAGATCATGCATTAGATTGCATTAGGATACAGACACCTTTCGATTAATGAAAGGAGTAAGACAAGGAGATAATATCCAAACAAAATTTTCATGTCCTATCTAAAAAATCTTCACAGGATAAACCTGCTAAATAAAGGCATTAATTCAGCGTAAAATTAAATGTTGGAAAACAAAATTCCTGATAAACTAAACACATGTCGACATGACAGACATCTCAATTAACAGCGAGAAAATTGAAATTGTTGTCAAATATATCCATATGAGTGAAAAAATTATAATGCCACGGAAAGAGGATTAGGAAATCCAACGCAAACTCACCTAGACTGGAAAGCATTTAGAAAGGTAAGCATCATCTTCAAAGGAAAATGTAGATGTGCCTGAAAACAAAAGAATACAAAACATACATAGGCCCAACTATGACCTATGGAACATAAACTCAAAACCTGACCAATAAACTTAAATTATAACATAGAACAACACAATTAGCCCATGAACGCTTTATGATGGTAATAACTTGGCGCGACATAAAGTCAGACACTTGAATACGTGAATAAACCAAACTTCGTGAAATAGTGAAGCTATAAGAAACGAGATGTGGAGCTGTGCAGGCCATGTGGCAAGATTCCAAGATGATAGATGGACCAGAAAAAACACCGAATTACTCCCATTTGATAAAAGACGAAAGACAAGAAGATCAAAAACCAGATTAGAAGATGATCTTCCTGATGCAGCAAAGATCACAGCTTTTAGGTAACAATGATAATTATGTTTTGTCAACATTATAAAATGATTTTAGCAATATTGCACATTGTAGCAACAGATGAATATCATTAGGAAAACATTCGCTTCCTTCCTCATATGTATAACATAAAGTTGATAAAAAAAGGCTGGGTGGGGGGGGGGGGGGCTTACTTTGAACGCCATCTCTGTAAGAAAAAAATGCTTTTCATCTCCCACACCCCCGTGTGGTGATCTAAACAAATATTCATCTTTGTAGGTTTCACATAAACGTCGTGGTTCAGTATAATTTATCACACAATATTGAGATGGAATTGGCTCGCGTTCTTTTCTTATATTTGGATGCATATTTCGTTGCATGGAAGTGTATTTTAGGAGAATAACCGCTTCATTTTTAAAATAACTTCACTCTGGAATATCTGGTCTCGATACATCTTTTGGTACTGACGCTCTTTCACGAATTTGATAAAGTGTATTCTTCACTTTGTGTATTCCTCACTCTGGCACGTGATTATCTTTAATAATAATATGTTTTCTATATGAGCGATAACTATATCAACTTAGCACATTTTTTTGCATCCTTTCTCGGAAACTGTTCACTCCATTTTAATAAACCATTGATGAGAAGGAACTTTATTTTTAGCTAACAAAGAAACAATGCGAACTAAAGATGTTATAGTTTGTAAGCACCGATGAAAGTGTTAAGGAGGTTGTCAAATAGTTTAAAAAAATTCTTGCGTTGACTTCTCGGCGCTTTAATGTCTGGCGCCGAATAGTTGGTGAGCTGATATTGTATGAGAAAGGTATACATAGAGGGGTGGTATTGGACCGTGTTTAAATTCCTTTGCCAAGGGATTAACAAAGATTGGATCGGATGCGAAAGCAGATGAAACGCTACTATTATGGTCCAATTTAGTGTGTTAAAATGCTAAAAAGTTCTCTGATTTAAATGACATACAGCGATTGGTTGGAGTTAGTTGATATTTGCAGCATTGATGCGCGCCGACTTGACTCTGGTAAAATTGCTGGAGAGAGTGAGGATGATTTTGGTTCTTTTACTAATTTTTGCCACCTTCTAAAAATTAATCCATCTAAAAAAAATGTGGCCGCGATCTTAGGGAAAGCTCCTAAAAATGTCAATATTAAACACGAACAAAATACAAACAAACTAACCGTGGAAGAAAGATAAAAAAAAATGAGGACGATATTTCTCCCAGAAATAAGAAATAATTTTCGTGGCTTGAGAACTAAAACGAGAGAGAAAAAAATCAGGCAACCACACAACCATCCTGCCTACCGGCAAAAGTAACATCTAATAAGTTTGTCATAAAATCGTGGAAACATAAAAAAACCCTCCAAATTCTGCATATTGAAAATTTTGAACAAGGAAACCCACTTTTTGATTCCGAGATTCTAAAGGTGCAATTTCTCATTTTTACGAAAAATTATTTTTATGAAAAGTGACAAATATCGGCGGGATATTTTTTCCATTTGCGTCATTCAAAGCCAGCTAGTGTGTCCATTTTTGTGTGTGCGTGTGAACAACCCTTTATGTGTATAGAATAAATTAAATCAGTAATAAGAGTACTCTAAGACAGAATATCGCCACATGTTGCAATGAGGGATCTCATTACTATTTCAAACATTCTGACTTCTCTCCTCCTAATAACTACTAAATCAAGTCTCTACTTGTTATTTTTTGCCTTTAACCTCAAGTGTACATATTTTTAAAGTGTGCTTAAAAAACATAAAATATTCATTGAGACTATATTTGAGAAACAGGGTTTCTTCCGTACGCTCAGGTTTCAGAAATGGCTTTTGTTATCAACCACGGCGAAAAGGACCATAACTGTTGTGCTAAAACTGTTTTATGTCCATAGGATTGGATGGGGATAGATAGCTCCAACTACATTTGACTGATATAAAACGAATAATTCGCTGGCAGGGTCTTTTTAAGGTATGAGTAAGAGATCCAGAGAGAGTAGATGAAGAGTTATGGATCTAAAGATATGCCTGGTATATTACGGTCATACTCTAAAAACATGTTTGTTGGAGGTAAGAGACAGTTCGATTGAATATAAAAGCCCCTTTGGGGTTCAACATACAATGATTTTGCACTAAATAAAATAGTAATAAATAAGGTGTACCCTAAATTACACAGGTTGTTATTTAGTCTGCTGTAGTAAGGAATGAGTTTATTTCTGCTGCATACGTATCTGTAGACATTTTTTTTTGCAAACAAGAGAGAATTGTAATTTATTTTGCTACGTAAAATTTTTTTTTTAAGTTTTCTTTCTGGAAGTCCACTTAAAAGTCAAGGATAAAACTTTGTTTTAGCTCAGAAAGTTTCCTTTTTTCTAATAGATTTAGTCCTGTATCTCATCATCCGATAGTTACTGATTTTAGGTTTGTTGGTAAATAAGAATTTCTTGAAAGTGATGATTTTGTCAATCACGAAGAATCTCTCTGTTAAATATTTTATTCCTGGATTTTTTCAACTCTATTTTTGTGGTTTCTACCCTCTTCAAAGAGTGCCTGCAAATTTAATGTCAAAAGCAGTTTTAAAATTAAACATATCTTTACTATTTCCTTTTGTTCACCCAAACAAAACATTTTTAACTGTCCCATTTGTGAACATAAATTGTTTTTGGTTTAAGAGTTTTAGAAATGGCGTCGATGTCAACATAGATTTAGTTCATTTCTTCCTCAGTAACATCGAATGTAGTTAAGTACACATAGGTAAATTTTAGGCTATTTTTTACATAAAAATCTAGGCTTACATGATCTACTCTTTAAGAAATATCATATCCTCCCTGAATTTATCCAAGTTATATTTGTATAATAAATATAAATCTATGCTGACATTGACTTCTTTCTTTGTGTTAAAATGATTCATTCAACTCTTGTAAAGGAAGATAGGAATACTCAGAGCTATGGCCTGATTCCTGATTGTATAGTGAGTATTTTTAGGTACAAAATAAAATATTAGTGGTAATGTTTGACTCCTGAATGCAGGATACTTATTGTTTTTTAGAGAACAGATGGTACGCATTTATCGTAAAGTGTGTCTTCCTGATTGTAAAGTGCATTTTTATATGTAAACAAGGAACTATCAGAGCTACGGCTTGATTTACGATTGTAAGATGCGGCTTACTAGATATAATATATGCCCTCGGAGGTACGGCTCAATCGAATTCAAACTGACCAGCTTTTATATAATACAACAGTCACAGCTCTTTGGATGTAGGATACAGGACCCAAATTAGTATTATTATCATATATTCGTGAGTTCTCGTTAGCCAAACAGATAATAGGTACATTTTATCTTTTCATCTCTATATAATGTTCCTTCTTAGATATAGAGAAATTTTAGAGTTCGTATGGGCTAGCAAATAAGAGATAGGTGTCTGCTCTCTGGCGCGTTGAGCAAACATTATGGGGGTCTGTTTATTAAATTTTTTCTTATTGATCGATATCATTCTTCATCTTGAGATTTCTATATTCGTATCTATTAAATTCTTCTTGACTGAAGTTGCCCCTTGAAAACATTGTCTTCCTTTTATCTGACTCTTGGTATTCTTTGTTGGCGGAGATTCCTTCTTCAGTAAGTTGGCTGGGTTGATTCTTGCTCTTCGTATCCTTCCTTTTTGATGCATCTTCCAATTAACTTGTCGTGATGATTTCTTCTTGCTTCTTGACGATTTGAAGGGATGAGTTCTTGATTGTTGATGATTTCTTGATGATTGATGAGTTAGCCCTTGAATTCGTTTTCCTTGAGTTCCGTTTTCTTCGTGATTTTTCTTCGTAAAAATTGTGGACTTTGAGAGTTTCGAACGGGGTATCTTTAGATCTAAATGCCAGCACTCTAGCCATCACGCTACGGCGGAGTCCGTGTTGAGTTGGTAATTTAATGTCGTAGAATTTCTCGTAGTTTGGTCCAATAATTATTCTAGTCCTTGATCTGGACACACCGCTTTTGTTTAAGTCGATGGTATTGACCCTATGACTCAATCTACGATCATATATATCTATATTGGAAGGCTTTAATTCCTACTGAACGTACGAAAGCTGGTAAGAGGCGGGTTGTGCCGTAGCCAGGATTCTCACTATAAAAGTCCCTCTTGTTACTGGGGGAAGGTTTGTGATTGTTGAATTCTAAGAGTTCATAATACAGGTTGAATAAATTAGCCGAAGGGAGTCTTAATTAAAGTCTTGCCAAGGGTACGTCAAAAAGGAGGAGCCACAAATAAACACACGTACAAAAAATAAACTTTACTTTACACAAATATAACAATTAGCAATAGTTAAACTAGCAAAATTAAGGATTAAATATTAAATACTGACGTTGAGCGTCTATATTTATATGGATTCAATGGGAGTATCAATCATTGTTAATTAAATGGGAATTTAAGAATAGAGGGACACTGGGTTTACAAATTACCATTAACTGTGATGGATTGGAGAGACGACTACTCAGGTCGGGACGGGGTGGTTCGGATGGCATTAACACGAGTTCTCGGGGAGAGGGGGGATAAGACGACGGGTTCGAGGCTGCTGACTGCAGTTCCGGTTAGTTAACTCCTAACTAGATGTGACACTAATAAATAGTAACTTCCAGTAACTATTTGGAGGTTACTTTTCTTTCTCAAGTTACGTTGAGCAACAGAACATATTCTTCTAGTCACATACTCTGCGGGGCGGGATTTACTTCATGAACACTTTGAGAAAGCGAACAAGTTATCTCGGCGGCGCGTTGACAGTCGATACGTTACAGAAACGAATCTCGTTCAACGTGAGGATTACGCGAGTAGGTTTGGGACACTGCTGTAGAGGTATGAACGGCGATGTTATTTATATCGCGGATTGTCGGAAATCGAGAGAGAGATTCCATTCACGACAATTCGCTTATCGCAGCGCCTTCTGGACAATCTACTGGTATCATAAAGAAGGCAAATAGAATTTAGGCTTCTCTGTGAGATAGGCCTTCTTTTGTCAGACTTCCTGTCGCCAGTTGGGGAAGGGTGGGGGGGGGGAGAGAGGAGACGAAGGTGAACTCAAACGACAAATTTCTTTCGTTCCCACGATTGTCTGGCGGCATGGGAGTATGTATGTTCCATACCCTCACACGCCTACCTATTTCGAGGAACATAATTCCGCCATGAAATAAGGAATAATGTGAAAATTAACTTCACGGGGGGAATTTGTAATTATCTTCCTCGACTCGAACAATTGTGTAGGTAATTTTACTAAAACCGTTAGGAATTTACCTTAGTATCTAATGGCTACAAAATACTACTGCTACGTCAGTTTCTCTAATTTATATATACAAAACAAAACAAAACACATACGGAGTACAGGCAAAAATCATTATTTATACAAAGAGATACACACAAAAAAAATAAATAATTGACTATTAATCGCTATCTAAAATTGGGTTTCTCGAAACGCTATCTGCGAGTACATTGTCAGACCCTTTTAGATACCTGATTTCATAACGGTACTCCGCTAGCAATAATGACCAGCGCATTAGCCGGCCGTTTCGGTAGGCTAACGGTCTATGATCAGTCTCTATGAGGAATGGACGACCTACCAGATACATTCTAAATTTTGTACGACAAAAACAATCGCTAGAGCTTCCAGATCTACCGTAGCGTATGCCCTTTCGCGAGCCGTCAGTCGGCGACTCGCATAGATTATAGGAGCGGGTTCTTGGTTCTCGTCGTATTGGGGTAATACGCAGACAATACCCATCTGGGAGGCATCTGTCATAACGCCAAGCCAATTTTTCTTTTAGGGTTCGGCAGTTTTAAGATTGGGGTGGAGACTAGCTTCTCTTTGAACTCTTCAAAGTGCGCTTCGGCGTTGGGGTTCCACTTGAGGGTGTCCAGGAATTTCTTTTTTAGCAGATCGTTTAGGGAAGCTGCTACAAAAGGTAATTTCGGTACGAAGCGGCGGTAAAACGAAGCGGCACTGAGGAAAGACCGTAATTGCTTCTTGGTGCGCGGTAGGAGCATATTTACAATAGCCTTTACCTTCTCTTTCCCTGGGGCCAGATAACTTTCGCCTATTTTAAATCCAAGCTATTCTATGGATTTATAATAAAAATGGCATTTTGAGGGTTTAATCGCTAAGCCATGGTGCTTTAAGCGTTCTAAAAGTGAGCGGAGGGACAAGATATGGTCGTTCCATGAACGTGTAGCCACATACACGTTATCAAAATAAAAATAAACGTTTTTTAAACCGTCTATTACACGGCGCATTATGCGGTTGTTGCTACTGCAGGCAGTGACTAGGCCAAAAGGAAGACGAGTGAATCACATTAAACCTTTGTCTGTAGGAAAGGCTGTTAGTTTCCTCGCTGATGCCTTTAGGTGGATCTGATAATAGGCCTTACATAGGACTATCTCAGTGATGTAGGTGGCTCCTTCGAAGAGATGTAGATTTTGGTCAATTAGGGGGAGAGGCTCGGCGTCGAACTCAGTGACGGTGTTAAACTTCCGAAAATCGACGCAAATCCTAAAGGACTGGTCTGGCTTGCGGACCATGACTATTAGGGAACAGTAGTCGGACGTAGATCGCTCGATAATCCCTAATTGCAAAAGATTGTCGACTTCCTCATTGAAAGCGTCTCTTAGGTGCACCAGTACAGGATAGGGCTTACATTGCACAGGTTCGAGCGTAGTGAGGGCGATATCATGTTCGAACTGAGTCGAGCATCCTGGTGACTCGGAAATGACGTCACTAAATTCTTCCAAAAGCGCCATCATTTGGTTCCTTTGGGCAGGGGTGAGGTCGGAGTTTACATCCAACTCGGGGAAAGGTTCTTTTGTGGGGGGCAGCTTGGACGGGAGGACAAGGAGAGACAATCTTCGCTTGACTCTACGCAAATCGAATTAACAATATTTAGGAGGTTGTTTAGGTGGACGGTGTCAATTACCCTTTCTTCGTCGAAGGCGACTATATTGTTTATACAGGCCCGTCTATGATACTTTTTTAGCATGATTATGTGATATAACTTATCACCTGCGGGTGTCTGTATAACGTAATCAACCGATTCGTGGGTTTTCTGAACGGGGTAGGGGCCTTTCCATTTGGAGAAAAGTTTATGGGAGTCCGAGGGGAGTAAGAGTAGAACTTCATCTCCGGGCTTCAGTTTTCTGTGTTTGACCTTTAGATCAAAGTATGTCCGATACTTTTCCATATTAATTTCGGAATTTCTGACTGCTATGTCAGAATACCTTTTTAATCTTTCCCTTAGTTCGAGGACGAAGGAATAAGTGTTCCTTAATTCTGGACACAAACGGGAATTTTTCTATAACTTCTTCAAAATACTGAGGGACCCCCGCACGTTTCTCTCGTACAGGACCTCAAATAGGGAAAATCCGATGGTCCTATGGGGAATTTCGCGGCATGCGAATAACGAAACTGGCAAATATCGGTGCAATTCTTGGGGTTGTTCCATGCAAAGCTTCTTGAGGACGCTTTTCAAGGTCGCATTGAACTTTTCGCACATGCCGTTCGCGCTCGGATGGAAGAAAGTTGTAAAAATAGGTTTGATTTGGAGCAGGGTGTTCACGTGTAGTATGAGCTCAGAGATAAACTGGCGGCTTCTATCTAACAAGATTTCTTTGGGCAATCATACTCTAGAAAAAATGGAAATAAGGGCTTCAGAGAAAGAGATACTATCTATCCTTTTTAGAGCGACAGCGTCTGGGAATCGGGTAGCGCAGTCTATCAATGTTAGTACATGCGTATGACCTTTGGTGGAAGGGGGGTGAATTGGTCCGATGAGGTCAATAGTGACTCTCGAGAAGGGCTCCAAAATGAGTGAGTTTCTTTGCAGGGGAGCTGGGGCTATTCTACCTTTTGCCGTGGTTTTCTGGCACAAATCACACGTTTTGCAGAATTCTGACATATCTTTGGCTGCACCGGGCCAAAAAAAGTATTTAAATACTCGCTGAGAAGTCTTGTTATGACCGAAATGACCGGCCATGGGACTTTCATTTGCTACTCGCAGGATTTAGTCTACATGTGTGCGCGGAATACACATGACCTTGGAAGGTGGGTCATACTCATCCGCGAGGTGTGAAACAGAAGGGAGTCGTTAATGATCTACCTTATGGGACGGTTCCCTCGAACGATCACCTATTCGTTCTTTCGGGCCTTTTCTCAAAGGGATTGAAGTAAAGGGCAGCTCTGCTGAGCTCTAAGGAATTGTGCATTACTCGTTGGAACCTCTAAAGGTGCCTCTGGGGTGGAAAAGCGCGTTGGGGGAGAGGCCTCGCGGCTAGCTTGCGCTGGAGTGACGACAGCTTGAGTCACTTCGCTCGGGGAGAGTAGTGCGCTCTGGCCAATGAGTACCGAGCAGAATTTGATGGGGGCTGCCACTACGTCGGCCCAACCAATGAAATATTTACACTGTACATGGCAGCGGATTACCGGGAATCTATTTTCTCGACCCAAGAAGTCATGTACAATTGCGTACTCCTTAAGGTGGGGGTCGACAGGGGTAAGCAATTTGTCTGACACCACAATGCATGTGCACCCTGTGTCTCTGACGAACGGGGACACTTTACAGCCATTGATCAAGCCGGTTTCAAAATTTAGTCCTCCGGTTGAACTCTTGTTGAACAGGAAGTTCACTTGAAATTCCTGTGGGGATGGAGACGAGGGGGGATGACGTACGCGCGGCCGGCTGTTCCGGGGGAAGGGTAGCGGTTACTTGGTGAACTTGTCGGCTCTGGGTGGGACGTAGGCTGGAATTCTGTACACATTGGGACTTATAATGGCCGGGGGAACCGCAGGAGTAGCATATAAACTTCTTATTCTGGTGCTGGTTATTGTAGGGGTTATTGAAGACTAGGAGTTTTCTCTCTTCGTGGGCTACAAAAGGCTTATTCTTTGGCAGAAACGGGGCTGTGGTCTTTATCAATGGAGGGGGTTTCTTTTGTTGGGACTTCCATTAACTAAATTTATTCTTCTGGGACGGGGGACTATGCTTCCGGGAATCCTGTGGATATAGGCGATGATTTGTTGCATGGAGATCAGCTTCCTCAAGGCATTCTTGAAAGGTAGACGCTTGGCGGTCTTGCACGAATGCTCGGATCTCCTGGGAGAGGGTAGACAATAGCTGGTCTTTAACATAAAGTCAATCAGGGCCTCATACTCCGATTCGACTTTGGAGGATTCTAACCAGAACTGGAGGTTTCGCTTTAGGATATATCAAAAATGTCGGTAAGTTTGACCGGGCTGGATTTTAGCCAATCTAAACGTAGCGCGGTAGAACTGAGGGTTCAAGTTGAAGGCGGTTAGCAATTCGGCCTTCAAGGTGCTATTGTCTATTGTAGCTTCATGTGGTAACAAGATGAACATTTATTTTAAACGCGGACTGAGCAAGGGGAGCAATGCTACTGACTCCTTCGGATTCTAGGGCCCATCCGTTTACCTCAAAGATCTTTTCAAAATGCGTTAAGTATGAGCACAAATCTTCTCCGTCTTTATATTGGGGAAGTTTCATAGCGGGTGCCTGGGGTTGATGATCACGGGATCCAACAGAACTGACTTCAACTTGGTCTCTGCTTAATTCCCTTTCATGTTTTCGAATCCTTTCTCTTTCTTCAAATTCTAACGCTTCTTTTTTTACTTCCATTTCTAACACTTCTTTTCTTCTCCTTTCTTACAATTCTAACTCTTCTTTTCTTCTCCTTTCTTCCAATTCTAACTCTTCTTTTCTTCTCCTTTCTTCCAATTCTAACTCTTCTTTTCTTACTTCCATTTCTAAAACTTCTTTTCTTCTCCTTTCTTCCAATTCTAACTCTTCTTTTCTTACTTCCATTTCACGTGCTCTTTCCTCTCGCTGTTCGCTTTGGATGAATTCTTTTAGTTCCTGTCGTGGGAGACCGAGAGCTTGTCCTTGCTTGACGAAAAATTCGAACGATTGTGAAGCCATTGCTGCTCTTGCTGACGCAACTGGTGACTCACGAAAGAACTTACGCACCTGGTAAGAGAATTAGAAGCTGCGATTGTTCCTAACCGATACAATCTTATAATTAACCCCCAAAATAATAAATATTTTCCTAGCTTTGTTTTTGCTATCTGAAGAGGGTTATTATTTATATTCCCTTGGGGAATATACTCTAATTATCAAAGTTACGTTAGTTGATTTAGGCTTCCTTGGACGTTGGCAATTTTTAGGCTATATGGGTTCGCTTCCTCAGAAATTTAACCCTTTACCTCTGACACCACTTTTATATATGTCGTAGAATTGCTCATAGTCTGGTCCAATAATTATTCTAGTCCTTGATCTGGACACATCGTTTTTGTTTAAGTCGATGGAATTGACTCTATGACTCAATCTACGATCATATATATATATATATATATATATATATATATATATATATATATATATATATATATATATAGGTAAAGTTTAATTCCTACTGAACGTGCGAAAGCTGGTTAGAGGCGGGTTGTGCCGTAGCCAGGATTCTCACTATAAAAGATAAAAGTCCCTTTGTTACTGACGGGAGGTGTGTGATTGTTGAATTCTAAGAGTGCATAATACAGGTTGAATAAATTAGCCGAAGGGAGTCTTAATTAAAGTCTTGCCAAGGGTACGTCAAAAAGGAGGAGCCACAAATAAACACACGTACAAAAAATAAACTTTACTTTACACAACTATAATAATTAGCAATAGTTAAACGGGCAAAATTAAGGATTAAATATTAAACACTGACGTTACGCGTCTAGATTTATAATAACTCAATGGGAGTATCAATCATTCTTAATTCGATAAGTAATTTGAGAATAGAGGGACACTGGGTCTACAGATTACCATTAATTGTGTTGGATTGGAGAGACGACTACTCAGGTCCAGACGGGGTGGTTCGGATGGCGTTAACACGAGTTCTCGGGGAGAGGGGGGATAAGACGACGGGTTCGAGGCTGCTGACTGCAGTCCCGGTTAGTTCACTCCTAACTGGATGTGACACTAACAAATAGTAACTTCCAGTAACTATTTGGATGTTCCTTTTCTTTCTAAAGTTACGTTGAGCAACAGAGCGTATTCTTCTAGTCACAGACCCTGCGGGGCGGGATTTACCTCAGGAACACTTTGAGACAGCGACCAAGTTGACTCGGCAGCGCGTTGGCAGCCGATACGTTACGGCAACGACTTTCGTTCAACGTGAGGGGTATGCAAGTAGGTTTGAGGCACTGCTGTAGAGAGATGAACAGCGATGTTATTTATACCACGGATTGTGGGAAATCGAGAGAGAGATTCCATTCACGACAATTCGCTTATCGCAGCGCCTTCTGGACAATTTCCATGGTATCATAAAGAAGGCAAATAGAATTTAGGCTTCTCTGTGAGATAGGCCTTCTTTTGTCAGACTTCCTGTCACCAGTTGGGGGAAGGGTGGTGGGGAGAGGGAGAGAGGAGACGAAGGTGAACTCAAACGACAAATTTCTTTCGTTCCCACGATTGTCTGGCGGCATGCGAGTATGTATGTTCCATACTTTCACATTTACTGGGCTATTCATATTATCGCGTTGGAAGGAATTTTTCTGTGATACATCTTTGAACCCCTACACAGGTCCCTTTCTAGAGCGCGGAGCGAATTTGAGGATTGGAGAGAGACTAGTGTTGGATTTCTTAATCGAGGAGAGTAGTAGCTCTCCCTCCCCGGCCTCCGAGGCTGTGGAATGAGTGGAGTTAATTGAGTAGGATTGAGGAGATCGAACGAAGTCTCTTAATCATGAGTAATATATGTAGCATCTCCTTCCCGGATCTCCTGAAGTTTCCAGCAGCACCTTCTCTCAATCTCTAGTAGGAGAGCAGGTTCAGTTGTAACGAAGATCAGAAGATTGTTTGGCCTTTTGATCGTAACCAGTTATGGAAGGGGGCGGGGGCGGGTGCATTTATTATAACTTTTCTTGATTTATCAATTTTATTCTTTATTTTGAGAATTCTATATTCGAATCTATTTATTTATTCATGACTTAATTTGCCCCTTCAAACATTATCTTGGCTTTTTTATCTTGTGGTGATATTTTTGTTGGCTGGGTTAATTCTTGATCTTCGTTTTCTTTCTTGATGTATCTTTATATTTCTTCCAATTATCTTGTGATGAATTCTTGATCCTTCTTGATTCCTTCTTGATTCTTGATGTTCGATGATTTTTTACATTCTTGATGAGTTAGCCCTTGAAGTCGTTTTTCTTGAGTTCCGTTTTCTTCTGGAGGCAATCCATTTATCTGGAGTCTTCTTGAGTTGTCATTAAAGCGTTTTCCATGATTTACGTTTTCCTCGTAAAAATTGTGGACTGAGTTTCGAACGCGGTATCTTTAGATTTAAATGCCAGCACTCTAGCCATCACGCTACGGCGGAGTCCATTTTGAGTTGGTAACTTAATGTGCTATTTATATTATCGCGTTGGAAGGAATTTTTCTCTGACACATCTTCGCACCCCTACAACATCACTATTTTAATCTAATTATGTTTGCAGTTGTATGGGTTATATTTTAATATCAATTCTATAAAACTTTTCGTTTGGACGATTCAATGTTTAAGACCTTGTATATGAAACACGTGAATATATCATCCCATTCCGACAGATGGCTATGATAAATCCAATAACCAAGCACAACACATAATATATTCATAACACTGCAAGAAAAACATCGTTCTCTAGTGAAAATCAAAGGAAGAACAAGTAACCTTCAACAAAAAAGAGAAGCATTTGGGCTGAATTAGACAGACGGCCTGTTTGATACAGGAGCTACAAATGCAATATACGAAATACATATCAACATACTGTTATCTAGATAGAGTAAAAATGTTGACATTAAAGTTTTATGAAGATCACCAGAGTAAGAAGTAAAAGTCATATGGTCTGTTCATGGTAAGATTTTTGAGACAATATCCATGCAAAAAGCATCGAAGAATGGAAGGCTGCAGCATAAATAAGAACAAGGTAAAACTAATTACTTTATTTAACATGTACTTTACAATTACTTTTTTAACATGGTCTACAATTTTACTGCTGCAGCAGAACAGAAAGCATTTGTTCATGTGGATGACATTACCAGTGGTGATTAAACTGATAACGTAGCTAACAGAGAATACATGTATTTTC
Source organism: Ceratothoa steindachneri (assembly GCA_963969495.1). NCBI lineage: Eukaryota > Metazoa > Arthropoda > Malacostraca > Isopoda > Cymothoidae > Ceratothoa > Ceratothoa steindachneri. The sequence continues at coordinate 86,245,162 of OZ018319.1, read as the reverse complement.
ATAAACCTTTTTCTGCATATTCTCGCAATCAAAACACTGTGACTACTGTGAGTAACGTTTCCACGGAATGTCATGTACTCTGATATCAACTCTAAAAGCCTTAACTTCTTGGTTTATCAGAAAATAAATTTACTGTAATGGTTTCTGCCACCTGGAAAGCTGGAGGTACCGATCGGTATACCTGCGTTTTCTAAAGCTTTAAAATACCTCACAAGAGAATGTTGGGCTGTCCAGATATAATATAATACAGAGTTGCAATTCGAAGTTTAGTGAACTCGACCTACCCAATATACGCTGCCTCAAACTGGGAGGAAAGTTGCGAAAAGATATCTTTGGCAGTAAACTTGGAAGTACCTGAGTTTTTATCTGGGTTAGGGTCTCATTCACTTCTCACACTTAAGGAAAGTTATTGGATTACTTGTTATCAAATATTCTTCTTGCACAGCTAAAACTGGGGCTTCAATGGCTTTACTGGAGACATGGGAACTTGCAGCATTTGTTTTAGAGAGTAAATCCAATAACAGGAGAGTTCATAGAGGAGCTGCTAAACTACTAGAAAATGCTGAACACAAATGGTTTTCTGGACTGTTAACAGCACATCTTGGAAATTCTAGTAGGAGCAGTTTAATATAATCTGTGAGTGGAGGCAAAGGGACCAACGAGATGATCTTTATTTTTAGCATCTGAAGGATGTTTGGAAGGAATTGTCGAAGGAACCCATAAAGATGCTGGCTATCAAAAGCAAATGGCAGAATGAAAAGAAGAAATGAGTGAAAAAATACTACAAGACATTCTAACAGCCAAAAGGCTTCCAAGAGAGGACTAGAAGGTAATGGCTGAACTCAAAGTCATTTTCCTTGGAGAAACCCCCTTCTAAAGCGTCATTCATAGCCAGATGGATGGCCATTAACCTGCACTCCATGAAAATGCTGATATTTGTAGTTTAACTTGAGAATGACAAAGGCACTGTATCAAAGTTGGAAATACTCAATCCCCGCCACTTGAGATATTCTTCACTCATGTATGGATCATGTCAATGTCTGCTACCGACCATTCCATGAATGGTGTAAGTCTAATCCAAGACATGTTGAAGTACAAAAGAAATTACCTAGAGCTTGATGATCCAATCCTTAATAATAAGGAAAACCACAAATTGTACCTGGCATAAGAAGTGGAGGCATTTGCCCTGTTTAGCAGTAGATTGAGTGACGCATTGAAACATGATATTGATGTACAGAAATATGCCCCTAAGAAGCTATACAGCCTTAAAACTGGGAAGCTTCTATTTCAGAGAGATAGCTAATACCAACCCGGACTAAAATCACGTTTCCTGCTGACACACTGAGCATTGTATCCGAGTAGCTTCTGGATCTGTCACGTCTTAGTCACTAAATCAGGGCTAGAGAAAAGCTTTGGACTATGATAAAAATCGAAAAAAGGGAATTATATTCGAACGTGGAGTCAAAATGATGAAAGACATTGCAAATGCCAATACAATATACGATAGATGCTAAGTAAAGGAACTATTAACTTTAAGCTGTAGACCACAATAAAGAGAAAACGAAATAATTTTTCTTTTGAAAAGTTATTTCCTAATTCGAAAAAATCTGTACTGGGGTGAGATTCGAACCAAGCACACTGAGACAGCAAGCAACCGCTTTGATCTTAATTAAAGTGAGCCTTTAACGAGTCGTTGTTTAATAAAACAAGTATATGTATTATTTATTATCTCTGAAAATTTCCACAATATAACTATAATAGTATTGCTAATATTAAAAAGAAATTGTCACGCAAATATTTGCTTGCCGATTGTTTCCGACAAAGCATAATGTCTAAAAAGATTAAAAATCAATATATGTACTTTTATTGAAAGAATAATTAATATGCCCACTTTCTTGGTCCCATACAGCCCTTAATTACTTTTTTAAGGAACAAATACATTTTCTGATATCGTATAACCTTATTTTATCCCATGTAAGAGGTATTTTTCCTTAAATTCAGATTCACTAAATTGATTTATTCAATCACTATAAGCTTTTTCTTGAAGTAAATTACATTTATCTACTATGAGAGGGCGCACCAACCTCCTGGAAAATGAAGTTTTCTTTAGGGTAGAGCTGATGGGAATCAGGAAGGAGACGGATAAATAGTAGTTGGATGTAATTTTCTGAATTAACTTTGGATTTTTCTTTGTATATCGATAAAAAGGATCCTCATTTTACCATTCCATGACATTTTCGCGGAAACCATTGTTTTTTTGTTCTTTCCTAAATCTCGAAGATTTATTATTTATGCTGGATGGAAGGCTGTCCCTTTTCTTTGAACCAGAAACTCATTTTTATTATTTGTTGGCCTTTCCAAAGGGAAACCTTTTTCGTCGGTAAACAAAAATTTCTTGATCTTGAAATTAATATATGTAGATCGTAGACAAATTAAAACGTCTCTTTTTACATTGTCTTACATTGTTATCATGACGGGAAATCCGCATTCTTACTTAAACTTTTAAGTTTTGGTTTTTTAAATTCTTTGTACAGAAGAACGGGAAAAACCTATTTCACTGGATAGGTGGGTTGCGGGTTTTTCTCCTGAAATAAAACAAGTTCTTCTACCTAAATCATTTTACTGTCTACCATAGCAGTTTTATTATGGTAGCCTTTACCTTTCTTTCGATCTATCGGCTATTATATTTATCTTTTTAATTAAGTCATAAACACTTCTATGAGTCCAATTTATATCTGTAAATTCCCGAAAAAATCTATTTCTATTCCACTCATTTTCTTTACACCATGCTTCTATTATAATTTTAGGATTAAACTTAACACCATTGTGATAAGGGGTATAATAATGCAACTCATAAATTTAATGTTTAATTGATGACAGCAAGAGAGAGCTAAAAGCCGATTATAACCTAATAGCCTAGGCATGTATAATTCGTATTTCCTACGCACAAGTATCGCACATTATCTTGATTCGGCCATCATATTTTTGATTGACTATTATATATTTTAAATGTAGCAATAATGTTAAACTTTTGAGACATAATAAAGAATCTATATAAGTTTTTGTATACAGGCGTTGAATTATATACAATTATATTAAATTGACTTATTCAATTTTTACCGGGCCATCCTTTATATATATATATATATATATATATATATATATATATATATATATATATATATATATATATATATTTATATGGGTAAATATCACGAGAGGTAACACGTGAATAAATATAAATATTTGGTTCGACCACGTAGGGTAAAAGAAAGTTTCGTTATCTTAATAATATTTTCAAACTCACAATGGTGCATGAAATAGAGAGACACTGTATTTATACAAAGCAATGTTTTCCCTATGTCAGATATTTCAGGCCCTCTGATATGTTAGATTTAAGGAAGAAAGATGGGACTGGATCTAAAGAAAACAAACCGGAGTTAATATTTACATTTCTCTCCTTTGTGCTGGAGATTAGGAACGATTCAAAATCATTTACATGCATTATGGTATCTGCTGTTGACCAGTTAATCTGGTGACTAATCTTAAGCATGTGGACGGTCAAAGCATTATTTGTATATCCTTAGATACTTCCTTTTGATGTTGCTTAATTCTTACAGAGATATTTTAGAAGTTTGGCCTACATAGAATAAATTACAATCAAAACAAGGTATAATTTTTAATGTATAATTGTATTTAAAAGTTACATTTATATCAAGTAGTTTTAATATTGATACTTTATTCAAGAAATTACCATGGTAAGGTAAATGTAGTATGTTGTGTAAAGGTTCTGTTTTCCATAACTTGCAGTTATAGAATGTTTTTTAGCTTTATACATGCAGTTTTACCAAAAAATATTTCGGGTAACACAGATTGAAGGCAATCTCTTCAATTTTTGTAAATTCGTGGTCTATATAGTCAGTACTACATATTCTGAGTGCCGTAAGATAAAAGGAAGAAAATACTGAAGTTTTAATATTTTTAGAATGAACTGAATAAAAATGAACATAGGATAAATTATTTGTCGGTTTCCTGAAAATAGAAAACTTGAACCTGTTTGGTTGTCTAATTATTTAAACTTCTAGGAAAGGAAGGCAATTATTTTCTTCTTTTTCTAAAGTAAATTTAATTTAAATTTATATTTAAAAGAAAACCATGGAGGTAAAAATCTTCCTTTAGAATTCCCTCGACATCGTCTACATAGCGGTACCAAGCAATTTGAGTGGAGCAAACCGGTGTAATCAGCCTCGTTTCAAAATCTTCAACATATATATATTTGACAATAATGGAGATAAGGGATTACTCATAGCCATGCCAAATACTTGTTCGTATAACTTGCTATTGAAACTAAGTTACATTCTCTAATGCATAAACAAATTATATAAATATTGCCATGCCAAACACTTGTTCGTAGAACTTGCCATTGAAACTAAATTTACATTTTTTAATGCATAAACAAATGATATAAATATCGCGCTGGTTAGGCTCATTGATATTCAAAATGGCCATGAAGCTATCTGTTGAATTGAAGTTGATTGCGAAGCACTCACCTCCGTTAATGCAGCACAGTGCTTAAAAAAATATAAACTTAAAACCAAATATATCACCTCAAATTAAAAGGGAACGCAGCGTTATCCTTCGCCGCCTCGATCCCTGGATTGGGGGGCACTCCATGGAAGAAATTCACGCGGAGGTTGAGAAAAAACACACTTGGGATAAGGTTGCTGAGGTAATAAAATTCAAAGACTATACTCATGTCTTCAAGATTATCTTTTGCGACACAAAAATGGCAAACAAGGCTGCTGAGGAAGGTATGCTCCTCTTTAACGTCCGAGTCTGCCATGAGCAGATCGAACGTGAGGTGTTTAATGACCTCCAGATGTGCTTCAAGTGCTATAAGTACGAGGAGCACACCAAAACCGCCTACCCCAGGCGTAACTTTCTTTTATGTTCCATCTGTTCTTTAGATACACATTCATGGAGGGATTGCATAACACCTCCTTGAAGTGTCTGAACTGTGCAGGGGCACATTAAACCCTATCAATGGCTTGCCCAGTTGAGAAAAATATGATTGTAAAAAAATCAAATGATAAAAAACAGGCTAAAGCAAACAGCACCTCTGCCAAGGTTGCAAAAGCTGCGATTGCAGAGTTTAGGGTAAGCAAGACATACCTGCACGTTGAGAATGAAAACTCGACGAAAATTATGTGTTGCATCTATTATGCTCATATCGCGAATCTCTCCTTCCCGAGGACCTTTGCGAAAGAGCTAACTAGAATGCTGACGCATAATGGCATACAGGAGATGTGGTTTCCAGAGAACGCACAGTCCGAAGAGGTTCTCAAAATTAGTCTCAATTTCCAGTGCGAGACTAGTTGCCAGAAAGTTCCCACCCCCGGCAGCGCTCCAACTCCTCCCAGAGACCTCAGGATACAGGCGTAGGCAGTGCGAGATGCAAACTCACGCACTGAGAACCAAACAACACACAAAACAAACAAACAAAGCAAAAAAACAAGAAAGCACAAACGGAAATGAAAGTTTCGGTGATTGAGACTGCGAGACCCGAGGCAGGAGCGCATTCGCCCCACTCCCGCAAAAGCTCGCAGCCACAAAGACGTCCTAGGTCATTTTCTTTTTGTAAGAGGGAATCTAGGCACGTATACCACTCAAGAAAAATAAACTTGAAGGTCTACTCCGCCGAAAGGTCCCATTTCCCAAAGGCGATGATTTCCCTTGATGTTACTGAAGGATTAATATCCGGAAAGTACAAATGGGGATTTTCTTCAGACGACTGCGCGGAAAAATAAGTCGGGGAGGCCTTACTCCTGGGATCAATTATAATGGTTCCCGAAACTCTCACTACCCTTACAGACGGCGAATACAGAAAAAACGCAATGGTTAAACGTTACGCCACCAAACTCTCCACAAGGGCCCAGGCTTATTAGATAATAAGCCATAACAACAGCACATACACAGGAACCTTACGTGAATAAGAAAATGGACCAATTAAAAATACTATATTTTAATTCAAACGGTTGGACCGAGTAAAGACTACTTTACGGTAACATAATACGATAAATTGACCTAGACTTTGTATTATCTCAGAATACGGGGTAAATACAGACAAAAACCGACTAAAAATTTTTCCATACGAATTCATAACCAGAAATCACAGTGGAGAACGATTTGACGGTTGTGCAATTGCTGCGAAAAAAGGTATTGATTACAATAAAATAAGTGCGCTCGATGAATCCTACTTAGATTTAGAGGTACGTATGGCAGTGGGGCCCCTGTTGCTGGCAATAGGGTACCGTACCCTGAGTAGAGGGTATTTACCCCTCCATAACTTACTGCAGCTTTGTTGTCACGGCAGAACCGTTCTTTTTGCCGGTGACCTCAATGCAAGGAGTGCTGCTCAAACTATATGTCGAACAACCCAGCAGGCAGGAATCTGGAGACACTTATTGACAGACAAATTATGACAAAAATTGGACCAAACTTTCCCACATACATCACGGACAGATAAGCCACAAAACCAGACATCGTGCTCACAAGCAGTTCGTTCACCTATAATTACTTCATTAAACCGGGCCCTCCCGTCTCCAGCGACCACCAGGCTATCCTTATAAAAATCTCCACCGCCCCTATTCAGGTCTATATTCCAGAACACAAGAGCTACGCTCGCGCCAACTGGGATACGTATAAACAACTCCTCGAAAGCTACATTCCGGACCCCTTAATTGATGCAAATTTAGAAAAAATCGACGAGGAGTTGGGTAAAATCAGCAATCAATTAATAAATGCTGATAAGGAAGCCATTCCACGATTAAAGTATGAAACACTCCTGGCCCATTTTTGGACCCCTAAAATGAAATCTCTCGCGAGGTAATACGGGAACGGATCAATGAAGTGAACCTCACAGGCCCCAACACCACTACATACAGACGAACACGACAAATACGCGACGAACTAATGACACTCATTAGAAAACAGCAGAATGTACTTTGGGACAATTTAATAGGCAGACTTGACTTAGAAAACGACTTGCGTACATTCTGGCACACTGTAAAAAGGCTAAAAGGAAGACAAACACAGATGTCAATAAAAATCATACGAGACAACACGGAAATTACTGAGACTGAAAAAATCGAAGAAGAATTCAGACTCTTTTGGCCATCTATTTTGAAGATATCCCCGGAGGAGGATGACAACTTTGATTTAGACTTCGAAGAAAGAATCATTGACGAACTAAACGACCAGATCCACAAAACCTGTCCTCAGTAATATGTAACGCAAGAAAAAATATGGAGGGGTTCGGCGGTAAAATTTCTGCCGAGGAACTCTCGAAAACTTTAAAATTCTTTCGTCAACGGGCATCTGGGCATTCAGGACTGAGAAGGGAGAATTTTATTCGATCCTCGCCTAAAATCCTTTTGGGGCTCAGGAATATCATGAATGCGTACTTGAACGTGGGTTACCTCCCTAACCCCTAGAAGTTAGCAAAAATGATATTCTTTCCCAAACCTGGTAAGCCACCGGACAGTCCAGCTAACTTCAGGCATATATACGTATATCTCTTAGAATTTGTTGAGAAAGTCTTCGAGAAGATATTGGCCAACAGGGTGAATACGTTTCTCGAAGAAAATAATTTGCCTAACCAACAACAGCATGGCTTCCGGAGGAAGCGAGGAACGCACACGGCGCTAGCCATGATCACCGAGAATTAGCAAAAATAAAAGCAGAACAACTCCATGCAAATCTGGTGCTCCGAGACGTCCAAAAGGCTTTTGACAAAGTATGGAGAAGATGTGTACAATACAAGATCTTACATCTGGGCCTTGACCCCATACTTGAAAGAATACTTTGCGATTACGTGATAGAGAGGAGAACGTATGTGCACGTAAGAGGCTTCAATGGGGCTGAGTTCGAACTCGAGGCGGGGGTGCCATGCTCTATAATATATATACAATTGACCTTCCCCAACCTCTGACAGAAGGCTCATTATACCTCCAATTTGCGGACGACGTATCAATGATCTGTACGACACCTTATCAGAATGTGAATTATATGGTACAGATTACGGCGGTGGAAATCGAAAACATCAACTCTTTCGAGAAGAGATTGAAGATATCTACCACTGCCCAAAAGTTCCAGATAATCCCACTATTCTAACAAACCCTCGCAGACATCCGTGTAGGGGGTGTACGCATCCCATAGCGCACGGAGGGCACGGTTCTGGGATTCCGAATTACGATTAATGGGTATAGGAGTCATGTGAACACGACCTCGGCAAATTCACAGAGGGACTTGGGGGAAGTTTTCCGATTCATGGAACTAAGAACCTCCAACAAATTGAAAATTTATAATGCGTGCATCCGATCCAAACTCCTGTAGCCCCCGGTCCCCATAAATGCGAGACCCAAGACCCAGAAGGAGAGAAAGGAGAAGGCAGAGTGAGGTCCAAGGTGAAATGGGGTTGACCCCCATAAACGTGAAGCTTCACAATAGAGCAATAAAGAACTGGGACGCCGCACATCGGCACCTCTTTCCCGAATTTATGCTCGAGCACAGGGACCTTAATAACGCAGGACACAGATCATTTATAAGTAGCAGACTGCTCATCAACAACGACATAAACCCAACGTTCACGTAAAATTCCATTCACACATCAAACACAAAACCAAAACCAATCACTTTAAAATCCAATTTCTTTTTTATATATTTCCCTTGAATTAGTAAAACTCTAATTTCCCCAAAATAAAACAAAAATAACAACAACAATAATAAGAATAAACGCAAAATTAGGACCTAAAAACCCCGATAAAAAACTTCCCCAGTAGTAGGGGCTAAAAAACACCTCTGCTATAAAGGCTTGAATGCCTTTCGTATGCGTATATATATATATATATATATATATATATACATACATACATCTAGCTATATTGTATATAATCAATAAAAAACTAAAATGCAAAGAAAGCCAGAGCTACCCTTTCACCAGGGATCTGTCTTTCACTCTATTTAAATTTCACTTTCCTTTTATTTCCTTATTTTTCCCCTACTATTTTCTCGTACTAAACACCTCTACTACTATATTCCTCACTTATATATGTCCAATGTCTGACTATTTGGCGCTTCGATCTAGTTCTCTAGCAATGGAGGCAAAGGAAACGAATGTTTGAAAATGTGCTTATTTTAATGGCTGTCAACTCGGAGACGATGAGAAGTCGGGAGTATCGTTCCCGGCTAAAGTCCTCGTTAATTGCTGTTTTCTTCATTTCAATAATGACGACTCAGGATGATGGAGGTGTCCTTATTCTGCTTTTTACGGGTTAGGGTAGTTCCAAGAGAGTGAGCGTGTTTTTTAATCGCGCCATCTTGAAGGTGACCTGTCAGTCGCCCTGACATAGTTATGGAAGTTTCGCCGGTGTACTTTGAATTGCGGTGTTCGCAGTCACCGACTTTGCAAGAATATTAGTACACGAGGTTACTTTCCTGGAGGGAGACAGCTGTTCTTCATGATTAAACTACTAGTTTTCTTGGTCTTGTAGTATATAATCAGATTTATATCCGTATTAGGGTCACTTGAGGTCACACTGCGATGGAGAATGGCTTTGAGTACCTTTTCCTCTTCATGATAGCCGGTGTTCATATTGGCCTTGTAATAAAAGTCGATATAATTTTTCATCGAAGTAGACCTGATGCCAGGACAAGCATCTAATTTTATTTTCTCTTTCATCGTGGCGTCGATGGATTCTTGTGGGTAACTGTTGTTAACGAGAACACGGGAAACCCTCTTAAGTTCAAGATCAACAGCCGTCCACGAGGATGAATGAGAAAGTGGCCTGTTAACTAAGGCATTGATAACTGATCTCTTTTAATGTTCAGGACATTCAGACGAACTGTTTAAGCAGAAGCCGAAGTTCGTGGCCTTAACGTATACTTGGATTACAAATTTGGACTTATGAGCACTTATGAGGATATCAAGGAAGGGAAGGGATCCTTCATATTCCGTTTCGTGCGTGAAATTCTTTCATGAGTATTTCTTGAATGTTCCAACTAGGCCGTTTACCTGTCCGTGGTTATTCGTATTCAAAATTATGTCATCGATATAGCACGCGTAGATGGGAGGTTTGGGTGCTATATTGCTTTGGAAAATGTTGTTCCCAACTGAGCGCAATAAAAATTGGCAAAGAGGACGCCAAGGGGTGACCCCATCGCGACGCCATTGATTTGCACGTACATTTTCTCATCAGGACCGTAGAACGGGGCTTCTATTGTAAATGCTTGGACGAGCTGTCGCAATATGTCTTCGGGAATAGTGAGGGGTGTGGAGTCTTCACTATGGTAAATGGCATTGGTTATCAATTCGATGGTTTCATCAACGAGAACATTTGTGAATAGAGATTCTACGTCCATAGAAGCTAGTATGGCTGCTGGTTGAGAAGTCTGAAGGATATCTAGAAGCGTTGAAGAGGAGGGAAGCGTGTAGTTTTCATTTTGTTGAGGCATTCTTCTTGGCTCAGGATAACATAGATTGAGGATTTATTGGCTCTACGGATGAAAATATCCTTGTTCTCTCTGAGTTCTTTTGCCTAGCAAAATTTATCAACATGGCCTTTTAACTAATCATATATATATATATATATATATATATATATATATATATATATATATATATTATCGGACAGAATGTTTCGAAAACTTAGGTTACAGTAGCTGAAAACCAAATAATCGTAATTAATGGATCCTAAATTAGAGATTGTAGAGGGAACAGCCCAAATAGTAATATATCCTTGTCCCTAAGATATTACCTCGCCTGTACGCACGAGCACGTCACCTCCCTTAGTCGCCAACAGCTCTCACTGCATCTGCAGCTGATCTCGACGGTGTCTATGCCGCCGAGCGATGCCAGTCATACCCTAAGCCCTTTGGGTTTAGGGCCCGAGAGCTAGGTATAGCTCTCTGGCCACCCTGGAGGGTACCACATTTAGGCTATTTGTCCCAACGCCTCTGCTCCCAAAGCTTGTACAGCGCTGGGAGTATTGCGTTCGACCTTTTTGGAGCACACCTCGTGTCACGCTAGAACTGTGCCAGAATACGGATGGCTTCAAGTCCCAAGAGGAGGTCGGCGTCCACGCCATATCCCCTCTGTTTGAACTCAGCGGGGCTCTGCCAGGCACTTCGTCTGTCTTCACGGCCGAACTGGTGGCAATACACAACTCGGTACGGGAGATTACGCGACGTGCCCGGTTCAAAGACCGGATTGTGATCTATAGCGACTCACAAAGCGCCCTGAGTGCTCTCAGGGCATTGGAATTTCCGCATCCCCTGGTTCGCGATATCCGTGACGCCACGGTTTTGGCTAGCCAGGCAGTTGTTGAGATTATCTTCCGCTGGGTTCCTGGACATGTAGGCATTGCGAAGAATGAGCACGCCGATGAGGGCGCCAAAGAGCCTGCGAGGACTCTGCGACTAGACCAGCGTTTCGCTCTTCCTCACACTGACAACATGGCAGCAATACAGGCAGCTCTTCGGACTGCTTGGCAAAGAAGATGGAAGACGGTCAAAGGGAACTTAAAGTTGCGTGCCATTGCGCCGCGACTGTTCCCATGGACCTATCCCTCAATGTCGCGACGGCTTCAGGTCGCTTTCTGTCGTCTCCAAATCGGACATACTTGTGTGACGCATCGCTATTTGATGGAGCGCTCGCCTGCGTCCTCCCCCAGACTGTTTGGCACATTCTTGTCGAATGTCCCAGTCTGGGTGATCTTCGCGCACGACACCTGTCCTGGTACCGGGATGAGCGGGGTCGCTACCACCTGTCCTTTGTACTCAGGACGAGTGCGTGCACATTGACTGGTGGACTTCTTGACTTTTGGGGGGAGGCAGTAAGGACGCTGTAAGGACCTGAGGGGGAAGGGGGGAGAAAGAGTGTCTCCATGTGTGTCACAAGGAAACGTTGTACCTTAAAGGGCGTTGCTGTCCATACCGTGGAGTTACTATTTTTGGAAGGCCCTAACCTATAGTTTAAGAGAGAAAGAGAGAGAGAGAGAAGAGCGAAGAGAGAGAGAGGAGAGAAGAGAGGGAAGAGCGAGAGATGGTGTGTTTGTGTGTGTGCCACTGAATTTAAAGTTGTTCTTTCCAACAACCACACAATTGGAAATTTTTTTAAAATTAAAGATCAAACTCCAAAGGACTTACGTAGTGGTGTAGTTTATTTTAACTCTTGTCCAGAGTGTACCTCTGGAAAATATGTTGCAAGCACCCTATGTACGTACCCTTTAGGCACGTTTTTTCTCTCACATGGGCATCAGCCTTAGAACAGGAAAACTTCTTAATAAAATAAAACATTCTTTTATAAGAGAGCACACGATTAAATGCCAAACAATCCCATCCCTGAATGACTTCGATATTTTGGACTCAAACTCAAACTGACTGTCACTACGTATCTCTGAATCTATTTATATCAAAACACTATCTCCCTCACTCAATTCTGATTCCTCTTCTATTGCATTAAACATCCTTTAAACAACCACTACTAGTGAAACTCTTATATTTCCCGCCACCTCTCTACCACACCATATTCTCACTGGATATCAAAGGTTCAAGGTATGTTTCTCATTTGATCCGTTTGGTTTTGTATTGATTTTTTGTTGTTGTTTTTTAAGCTTTTATTTTTCAATTTTTTTTAGTTGTTTTATTTCCGTACAATTTTACTTTACTTCTTTCCTTAAATCGTTGTATTTTACTCCCCCTGTTATTATAATTATAATTTGAGGTGACCACTTAAACCTATTTTGTATATTTGTACATCTTAATCTGTTTTCTAGAGCCAGATAATGACCGTAAGGTCGAAGCGTTGCACTAATCAATCGTAATAAAGATTTTTTAATGTTGGATTTAAGTCTACTCCTCGCCATTGTTTTCTTATTGAAAATTATATATATATATATATATATAAATATATATATATATATATATATATATATATATATGAATATATATATATATATATATATATATATATATATATATATATATATATATATATATGAATATATATATATATATATATATATATATATATATATATATATATATATATATATATATATATATATATATATATATATATATATATATATATATATATATATATATATATATATATATATATATATATATATATATGCTTGTATAATAGATCTCCTGGCAAGTTTGCTGCTCGGAACTTGACAAGATAATCAGTGAAAGTGCTAAAAATTCATGCAAGTATGTTACTATCCATAGTTATTTGGTTGCCACAAAGATAGAAGTAAAAGAATTATGATGTCAGGATTATTTAGATAACCATATTTTTATAATAAAAATGCACTTTTGCATGTAAATTGCAGTTTCATTCATCCTAAAAGATATATAATGTACATGTATGTAGAGGGATTCCCTAGAATAATATTATTTCTCCACCTCCTAAGATAATACTTCGGGAGAGAAGGCGAGCCGTTACTCCCCGCCCCCTTCCTACTTCACCTTTTTTGGACTTGCCGCCAGGTCACCGCAAAAATTCAAACCGGGGCACGATGCTGAAATCAAAGGCTACCTCTCCGCCGTCTGACCCAATTCCCCCCCACTCGGGTTGGGAGATTACTCATCTATTTTGTAGGTTCGCCGCGAACAGCTTTTATGGCTCCAGCTGCTGTTCGTACGTCTGGCCGCTAATCCATACCTCTTACGCTTTCCCGTAAGGAGACGGTCGGTTCTCACGGCCGATAACGAGAGTTCGAGAGAAGGTCTCTCTCATTCCCTGTTTTGGAGAACTGCGGGTAAATATGCACCGTCCCAAGGATTACAGATAGATTTGGATAGACGACACTTTCCCGAAGGGAGTTCGGTTCAACGAAGCTATCACCCGAGAAGTGTGAGTGATAGTCGCAAGCCACGGAAGGGCCTGACATCATACCCGTATCTTCGGGTCAGGGAGAAGTCTCATGAGGCAACGTCAGGCTTTCTCAACCTCCTTCGGATCAAGTATTGGAGAAGCCGTCCTCCGAAGTTCTTCTGGTGACCGCTTGAGGACAAGAGGCCCGATAGCTCGTTCAACCCCAGTTTGGAGAAGTCATCTCCTTACTTCCCTTCGAAGTTTGCCCGGTGACCTCTTGACGACAAGAGGCCCGCATTTCTCAAGACACAAGTTCGAGAAAGTAGCCCCACCCGCTCCTGGTGTTAGGTTACCCCCATGAGTAATCAAGGTCACCAACACCTCCCCCCAAGTTTGCCCCGCTTAACTCTCGAGGTTCAAAGGAACTAAATCCCTCACTACCCTAAATCTCCCATTATAACCATTCAATAACCTTGGTTATCTAATTATTATTCGGAACCTAATTTTGCCTTTTTCATGTACCTATATATATCCATATTTATTGTTCTGCCTTTTATTTAGTGTGTATGAAAATCTTTTTTTTTGTCGTTGTGTTTGGAATATTCCTTGGTCAGGCAGCTGCAGCTATCTATTCAAATCGCACTCTTAGAACAATAACAGTTGTCGCCTTGCTTAGCCTACCTTAGAGCCTGTGTGCGCAGATTCCGTTACACTTGGTCATACTTCGACAATATACAACTTATAAGAGTAGCTATACTTAGTTTATTTCTGTGTCGAAGTATGGCCAAGTGTAGGGGAATATACGCACACAGGCTCTATGGTTATCTAAGCAAGGCAACAAAGGTTTTTGTTCTAAGTGTGCGATTTGAATAGTTAGCTGCAGCTTCGTGACCAAGGAATATTCCAAACACAACGACAAAAATATTTGTGCGGAGCGGAATCTAACCCTAAAAAATTCTGGCTTCATGTTAATAGCAGAAAAAAGCTCTGCCTTTAGGGTTGAATAATCAAAGGTGTCCTCTGAAGGAAGCGAAATGAATATGTTCCTAGAGGATGGTTTAGGAGTCAAAGTAGCCGGGCGAAACCATCTGAGTGATGCTACGTTCTCCAAACCATGATTTAATGAGATGCGGGTGAACTTCGGATGGGAAGGAGACTTCTCCAAACTCGGAGTAAGTGAGGTGTTTGGCCTCTTGTCCTCAAGAGGCTTCTCCAATGCTTCATCCGAAGGCGGTTGAGAAAGGCTGACGTTGCCTCAAGAGACTTTTCTCCCGACCCGATGTTACGAGTGTGATATCCAGCTCTTGCGTGTACTGCGACCGTCACTAAACAATTCTCAAGCGAGAGCGTTGTTCAAGCGAATCTCCGTTTGGGGAAGCGTCCTCTGACCAAGTCTGCGGGTAATCTCTTAGAGGGCTCATATATAGCCGGATTTCTCGAAAAGAGGGAGAGGGAGAGGGACCTTCTCGAACCTTGATTATCGGCCGGGGCAACAGAGCGTGTCCTTACGGAAAAGTGTAAGAGGTCGGGGTCAGTGATGCGGAAGGAACTACCAGCGGCTGGAGCCAGAAATGTTGTCTCGAGGCAAACTTACACATAGACGAATAATCTCTTAACTCGGGGGAATGGAAGATTAAGACGGCGGGAAGATAGCCTTCAATCACAGGGTCATGACTAGGTGTGTGTGAATTTTTCACTGACCAGGCGAAAAGTCCAAAAAGGGTGAATTCGGAGTGGTGGGGGGGGGGGGGGAGTAACGGCTCGCTTGATCTCCCGATTTTTTTTTTTTTTAAGAGCTCATCTCGCGACTGCCTACTTGGGCATTAGTCACCGTATTAAAAACTGCCTAGAACTAGGCTACTTTTAAATTTAATGCAATAACATACACACAAAAAACAACCCAAACAACAACACAAAATAAAAAAGGGAAAAGGAAACGAGTAGTAAGCAAGCTCCTGCGTCGGGGGGAGGTTCCCCAGGCGCAGGAGCGTGCAACCTATAAGGGAAAAAAAACAACAAAACAAAACAAAAAACCTAGTTAAATAATAGGGAGAAGGCCGGCCACTCTTCAAAAGTCAACAAGTCCACCAGTCAAAGTGCACGCACTCGTCCCGAGTAAAAGGGACAGGCGGGAGCGACCCCGCCCATCCCGGTACTGGAACGGGTAACGTGCGCGAAGATCACCCAGACTGGGACATTCGAAAAGAATTTGCCAAACAGTCGAAGGGACGACGCAGTCGTCAAAATAGGGCACAAGCGAGCACTCCATCAAATAGCGATGCGTCACACGATTTTTTTTTTAAGGGGCTATCTGGTGAATACCAACTTAGGCATAAGTCGCCGTAAACAAACAGCTTTGTTCTATGGCACTGCTGCAAACTAGCAACCAAAAGGTATCTCTTCGATAGTAGGTAAATTACTGGAAGGCATTATAGCGGATCGAATAACGGATCACTTAGAGTCCCACAACTTGTTAAGGGACACCCAGCAAGTTTTCCGAAGAAAGCGCTCGTGTCTCACGAACTTGCTCGAATTATTTCACGAGATGATGAGCTAGTTTGACAGAAGTGAAGCGGGTGAGATACTTTTTTTGGATTTCCAAAAGGTTTCGATAAAGTCTCCCACAGTCGAGTGCTGGCGAAAGTACTTGCCTTGGGAATTAGAGGAAAGGTCGCAGACTGGTTATAAAGTTGGTTGTCAGATAGGAGACAGTGGATTACTATCGGCGGCCACGCCTCTCGGTGGTTGTCAGTAAAAAATGGAGTCCCTTAGGGTTCCATGTTTGGCCCTCTGTTATTCATCATCTACATCATCACCATAGATGAAGGACTGTTGAGCCACCTCGCAAAATTTGCCGACGACACAAAACTTAGAGCGAACGTACGGCGCTCGATTTCTAATTCTCGGAGCAGAGTTTACAGGTGGAGAAGAGGGCTCAGTGCCTGCTGGGTTACATCAGGATGCAATTCAGCTTTCAAAACAAGGATATTGTTCTGACCTTGTACAACTAACTGGTGCGGGCTCACCTGGAGTATGCGGTTCAGTTCTGGTCTCCTCACTATTAAAAAGACATCGATCGTTTGGGAAAGATGCAACCAAAGGCCACAAAACTGATCCCATTGCTAAAAACAAGACACTCGCAAAGACTGCAAGAGTTCGGTCTCTTTTCACTCGAGACACGATGCTTGCGCGGTCGTCGCATAGAGACTTTCAAAATTTTGAAGGGTTCGGAAAATGACGACTACACGAAGTACTTAATCCTTAAGCGGAATGCGACTCGAAATCACGGGTAGAAGGTGGAGTTGCCCAGATTTAATACGCTTGTGGTGGGTAAGTCCTTCATGTATAATATCTGCGACACCTAGAATAGCATAGTAAACAGTAGTCTTTCGAACAGTTCGAGAGTCGACTCCACAACATATACTTTCGAACATAATCTTGTGGTGCGTACCAGTAGGGATAGTTGAATTTAGATTAGCGTAGGTTAGCTAAGTTTCATCTTCTACAGAGTGTCTCCTCAGCATGGGCCACAAGGTCTTTGAAGTACCCTTTTCCTTGTAACTCTTTCTCTCTCTTTTTCTATCTATGTCTGTGTCTCACTCTCGCTCTCTGTCTCTCTGTCTCTCTCGCTCTCTCTGTCTCTCTCTGTTTCCGTAAAAGCAATATATGTAAAAACAAAACAAGCCCATCTAATGTAGTGATCCCGATTCGGGGAAATGAATCTCCCACAGGGAGTGCAGCAAACCCATGAGAGCGATTCTCCTAAGTGCACGTTTAATCATAAACAAATTGTTAGAATTCAAAGCTATGGTAACTATAGAGAAGTATGATAAAATTTCAGTTACAGAATCATGGATAATTTTGAATTCGAGAGATTCTGATGGTGAATGTGAATTAAATGGCTACAAGATGTTCAAGAAAGATAGAAAAGATAAAGTTGTAGGATGAGTGTTATTTTATCTACGCAAATATCTTTACCCAACAAAGATTAGTTTAGATAAGAAACTAGAAATAATAGGAGTAAAGCTAAATTTAGATAAAATAAGTTTATGCATTTATTTATTTAATATATAGTGTATATAAAAGCAATAACTCATTATAATGTGCTAACTCTACTGCCGAAGATGTTACCAATTTGATTAATAAAATGCATGTAAACAAATCACCAGGACCCGATATGTTTTATCCTAGAGTCATGAAAGAAGATAAGGATGTTGTTAGTAAGCATCTCGCAACTGTTTTTAATAAATCATTAGACAGAGAATTTTCCCCAATGATTGGAAATATGCAAATGTAATACCGATCTTTAAAAAGGGTTGCAGATAGCTAGTTAAAACTTATTAACCGATTAGTTTAACATTAGTGGTTGGAAAGCTTTTAGAATCATTCATCTCCAGAAAAATTGTATTTCATTTAGAATCAGGGGAAATAAATCTTGTCGAACAAATTTGCCGGACTTCTTCTAATATGTATTTGATCAATATGATGACGAGAATTCGATTGATATGATATACCTCGATTTTCAGACAGCTTTTGATAAAGTCCCTCACAAATTACTGATGGCAAAACTTAGGGGACTGGGAATTAAAGGAAAGATAGAAGAATGGATTGAAGATTGGCTTACGAATAGATACCAGAGCGTAGTAATCAATGGGTCTGCCTCTGATTGGAGAAAAGTGTCAAGTGGGGTGCCTCACGGTTCTCTATTGGGCCCTTGCTACTCCTAATCTACATGAATGATCTGGACATAGGTCTCATGTCAAAAATTGTAAAATTTGAAAATGACGCAAAATTTGGAAAAGAGATAATGAGTAAAAAAGACGCAGATGAGCTTCAGAAAGATATTAATCATATATAAAAAATGGTAAAGAGAATGAAACCTGCCTATATACTTAGATAAGGATAAGGTAGTGCATATTTGAAGCAGAAATCCACAAGCTATATACACATATTTTAGTTAGAAAATAACAGAAAAAAAAGTTAAGAAAGATTAAGGAGTATATATATCGAATGATCTTAAGTTTAGTCCTCAATGCATTGAAGAAGAAAAAAAAGCTTTCAAGATCCTCGGATACATAAAACGACAATTTAAATGCAGAAACGAAACTATCGTACTGAATTTATATAATGCATTAGTTCCCATCCATGTGAAATATTGCGCACAGTTCTGATCCCGTCATTTAAGGAAAGATATGGAAAGGTTTGAGAAAGTTTAAGCAAGAGCAACCAAACTAATACCATCGTTAAGAAAAGAAAACTATGAAACAAGGTTGAAGAGCCTAAATCCCTTTAGCCTAGAAACGAGTAGAATGCGAGAGCAACTTATAGAAACATTTAAGATATTCAATAAGATTGAAAATATAAAAGCTGGAATATGGTTCAATTTAAATCACAATGAGACAAGGAACAAACGGAATAAAACTAGTACCGTTGCGTTTTATAAAAATCTAACTGGTAATTTCCTTTCATATAATATTGTAATCATTTGGAATAAGCTGTCACGGGATGTAATATCTAGCAAAACTATAGAAACTTTTAAGAAATAACTAGATACAATCTTAAATACACTCAGCTATTAAATTTTAAATATAATGGAATCTATAAATATCTGTATAAATAGAAATAAGTATAATGACAAGATTCTAAGGATCAAAATGCACATTTTCTAATGATATTAAAATATGGAATCAACCAGAGAATGGCTTCGCCGCTCCCCCCTACGGGGGAAGCTTGCGCTTCACTACTCCCCCATACGGGGTACTAAGATAAAAATTAAAATCTAAGAAAAAGCAGCCATAGTTAAACATATATAAATATTCTGAACTTCGCCAATTATAATAATTTTACAAAGGAACTCTATACTATATTTGCCCCATTTCAAAATATACATAAAAATAGATTTTCTGAACTTCACCATTTGTAATTCCGATTCTTATATTTATTCTGAACTTTGATAAAAAAACAAGTCATAACCAAACTAGGATGAAATTATTATTCAAATACTCCAAAAATCCCCTTCTTAAATTATAGAGTTAGTGATGATGATATGCTGTAGATAGGTGTAAATCAAAGTCTGCTGACCAAAAAGTCACATGCCCTCACTCATGCTGTTTTTTGGCCACACTAACTTAATATAGTCAAGCGTATCATATTATAGCCAAGCCTAGTATACCCTAGACTAGTAGAACATACTATACCCTAGACTAGAATAACCTTGCATAGCTTAGTGTATTAAAGCTTTGGTTAGCTAGCCTATCGTAGCCTAACATAGTATTACCTATCATATCCTAGCATATAAGAGCATAGAACTCCCTATCCTATCATACTTTAGCCTACTCTAGTATAACATAGTATAGCCCAATCTAGCTTAGTATAGCTTAGAATAAAATAACAAAATTTAGCATAGTATAACCTAGCCTAGCATTAACTATCCTAGACAAGTATAGCCTATACTATCTTATTATACCCTAGTCAAGCATAGTTTAGTATTGTCTAGCTTAATATATGCTATCCTAGAATAACATTTAATAGCCTAAATTAGCATAGTATATAATACCCTTGTACATTATATCTTAGCATAGCTTAGCATAGTATAGCCTAGCTTACAATAACCTAGCATAGTATAGCCTAGCTTATAATAGCCTAGCATAGTATAGCCTATTATACGCTTGCCTAGCAGATTATAGTATATTATAGCCTAGTCTAATCTGGAAGAGTAGCCGCTGAATAGTTATGATGTCATGGCCGAAACGAAATAATTCCTGGGCTAACCTTGTGAAGCCTTTTGAAATTAAAGGATTCGAAAGAAAATGTAAAGCAACATAACGGTTTCAAATTTCGATAGAATCACTCGAATAGTTATGATGTTATTGCCAAAACAAAATAATTGCAGGGCTAACCTTGGGAGGACTTTGGTAATTTTATCGTTCGAAAGAGAATGTAAAACTACATCAGGGTTTCAAATTTTGTTTGAATTGGACTAATAGTTATATTATTATTCCCCCCCCCAAAAAAAAAAAATTCCCGGGATAACCTTGGGAGGACTTTGGTAATTACAGCATTCCAAAGAGAATGTAAAACAACATAACTGTTTCAAATTTTGTTAGAATCGGCCGAATAGTTATGATGTTATTACAAAAACAAAAAAATAGAAACGGACACGACCGAGATAGTAAGATATAGAGTCGATCGCCATTAGACTCACACACGACTAAAAATTAAATAAGGAGATTCCAAGTATCAGAACGATAATAATTATTTCCTGTGGAAAACCTGTACGATTATTTGTTATAATTGTTCATGTTTTTAATGATTTTTTCGATATTATTATTGTTTAACTATCCGAATTCCTGGTTGAGCTCTATATTTCGAATGAACCAGGCATCTCTTCAGTTTTTCGACCCGCTTGGCGGGTGAGGAAAGCCTTAACTTTAATGTCCATTTGTCTCCTGCTTTAAGTTATTTTTTTGTGTATATATGTATAATGATAGGGATATTACACAAGTACCTTCTCGGCATAAACCGAAAGGTTTTTTAAGGAGCTTGCTTTCCTTGTAACTCCTTGTAGCACACACACACACACAATCTCTCTCTCTCTCTCTCTCTCTCTCTCTCTCTCTCTCTCTCTCTCTCTCTCTCTGTATAGCGGGTGGTCGGTCGGTCCCAGTTTTTCTTTGGGGGGGGGGGGGTCAATACCATTGTCACTATTCCGCAGATACTAACGAAATTTGAAACCTGAATGATATAATTGCCAATATTACCCCGGGAATTATTTTGTTTTGGCTATAACATAATAACTTTTCGGTTGATAGTCTGCTAGACTAGACTATGCTATAATATGCTAGGATAGGCTAGGCTATGTTATTCATACTATGCAAGCCTAGGGTAAGATCTAATAGTCTAGTCTAGGCTAGGCAATACTATGATATACTATACTATACTATCTAGGGTAGGATAGGGTAAGGTAGGCTATGTTAGTCTAGGCTAGAATATGCTAACTAGGCTAGGATAGGCTAGAATATACTAGGCTAGGCTTCAGTGAACTAGGCTGAGCTAGGATATACTAGACTAGGGTAAGCTAAGCTAAGATATACTAGACTAGGGTATGCTAAGCTATACTACACTAAGATTTACTATACAATTGTAGGCTGCGCTAAGCTAGGCTAGGTTATACTCTGCTAGGTAGGCTAGGCTATACTTTGATAAGCTAGGCTAGGATACACTTCTACTGAGATATTCCCATAAAAAAAACAAGAGGATTTTAAAAATATGAATGTATAATATGTTTTGGGCTCAAACATACTACAAATCTTATTTAGATCTCAAATCAAGCATCGTCCATCTCCATCGCCATGCCTTGGAAGAGGTGGTTAAGAAAAATATTTATATCAAAATTTTACTGTTTTTATTTGCGATTGACATTTCATTTTTCCTTTATTTAATTCGCTCCCTTTGAGGGCATCTCTGACCATAACGATTTGACCAGATTGGCAAAGGAACGTTTTAAGAAGGGTATTGATCATGTCGATACTCCAGCAACCAGAAGGATATAAACCTAATAAATTAAGGGACCTAGGTTATGAAATATAAGAATTAAGTCCTGTACAACTCCTGTTCTAACATTCGTTGAAAGGATAGTTATAGATTACAAAAAGGTTTCTGTAGAAGCAAAAGTTCTAAAATGATTATAAATTGTCTCTTTAAAATGTATTATCTCTGTCGATGATTAGTGCCTCTTTAACCATATCTTTTGGTTACAAATCTACTCATTCCTCATCATCCTTCTTCATACCAACCTTACTATCCTTTCTTCTGGTGCTTGCAATTTTAATGAATCTCCCCACTTTGTTTACGTTCACTCATTGAGTTGATTTACATAACAATTGTTGTGCAAGGTTGATTAACCCTCATAAATTATAAACAACGAATATTGTTCGGGGAAGAGGAAATGTTCACTGCAGGCAACGAATGTCTCTTAATTGCTCTACGATCACGGGACATTCTGAAAACTCCATTCAATGTAAATCGACCAATTCAATTAAATTGGTAACACTAGATTTTCCCGCAATTAGATGACATTAATTTAGACTTGACTAAATTCTCCATTCATTCTTACAACTTCAAATTATATTGTGTGAGGTAGCGTCCCGAGTTGTTGGTATAAGTTCTAAAAGGATCTATCGCCATAAACTCAATATGACATCGATGGTTTCATGAAGAAAAGGTATATTTTAATTTGCAGGGGAAACAAGGCATTGATTGGTGCTCAAGTAACTTTGACTTGAAGTTTTATAGTGCAGCGAGTGCGAATCCGTTGCTTATGAGATCGGTTAGCTCAGTGGATGAGCTAATGAAGTGCCAATTAAATTATATCTAAGTTCTAATTACCTCGGTATCGCGTCACTGCAAGAAATTTTAACTGCTAAATACGACTATTAGATAGAACATTAAAAGCTCTGCCCAAGAATATCTGATATTCTCTGCTGACTTGAATAAAGTTGTTGGCCTCAAATCCCTTAAAAACTAAACAATAAGAAACCTTTTAAAAATCTATTTGATTAACTTCGAATAAAAATAAGGGCCTGATGAATTAGAAATATTAGTATCAATAAGATCGTAAAACAGACCTCGTTATCACATAAATTTATTGTGACGTTGACAGGTTATATTTATTTTTGTCTCTTTTCACGAAATTTCAAGCCTTATCAGTCAAATGATTCTCAGGCAAGTTACATGACAAACAATAGATCGTACCGACGAGTATATACGCGTTATGGGCATTTAACCACTTCTGAACTCCTTAAGGACGAATATCGTTTTGGACCAGAAATTTCGCTGATGATAAGAAAAAAATAACACCAGGATTCCATTCAATGCCTTTACCATTCAAATTCTCTTTTCTTCATATTGATATTGTTAAGAAGAGTATGTGTGATATTTGTCCAGAAGGATATTTTCACGCAATGCCTCTCGCATTACGTGAATGAAAGGTGATCCATTGTTGCATCACTGTGACTAATACAAATTGTAGAAAAGTGGATGAGAAAACCTTTACATTTTGAAAATAAGAAAGCTGAGTCTATCTATATCTTTATTATTTGTAGATAATGGTAATGACCTACTTGAATCGGTGGAGTTAGAGAAGAGTAGAATGCAGGTTAAACATTTCTGCTCATCTCAGGAGCTTGGTAGCCCGAGTAGGTGAGGCGGGTGGACACCAATGAGGTGGGTGACTGACTGGGTAGCGAAGGCGTTGCTGCTCAAGAATCGCTTGTCTCTTAGTTTGAAAGCGATGGGTTGAATGCAGTGTTATGAAAAACAGTCAAGAAATATTTTACAGTGAATTTGAGAAGTATGTGAAATGCATTTATTTTGTTGCGGGCGGATAATAAAGTGGAATGTAATTATTCTTCGAAGGAAACAACATCTCTAAAGAATTATACAATTGTTGGAAAAACTACCTGTCACCATTACAATTGTTCTTGAAGTTTAACTTGAATTCTGGCTCTTGATACTCTTCTTCATCCTTATTTCTAAATACCCAAAAAGTGCTAAAGAATCGGTATGAGAACAAAGGATTTAGACATAAATAAAAAAAGAAATCTATTCGGTATATGATGCATTGCTAGATTATGACAACGTTCTTGTTTGAGGTTATCAAATAATTAATTAAAACAAACTAACAACAGCAAGTGATGATGGCTGCCTAGATGAATTATACCTCTGAATAGTTCTGGTATGAGATACTTGAATTGTATTAATTCATTTAGTTTCTTTTTGAAATTTTTATAGCATTTTTATGCCCTTTTTATTTTTAAAGTCGATTTACTCATCCTGGCGGGTAGAGATGATGTAAAGTCTTTAAGTTTCCCGATCACAGCGAAGGTTATTCTTGTGGTCTAGGAGTCGTTTACCGAGGGTGCGTCCTGTTTCTTCTCGTTTTAATGTCGTTATTCTTGGGTAAATTTGCGGCTGAAATTAAGGTTGTGCTTGTTTAAAGATATTTTTGTTTTCGAAGGCTCTATTTTTGAGGAGGAGAGAAGTAATTGAAGGCCTTTTAGATGGAAGAAAAACGTTGGCAGGTGCATCAGTTTTAGCGTCCAAAGTGAATGAAGTCTTTTTACAGAAAATATTCTACATATATCAATTGAATATGTTCGTAAACATTTTTTAGACCTACTTTACCTTATTTAATTTAGCCTCTGTGATTTACAGAAAGATATGGGTCCCAATTTTCCTTTTGGGCTTGAGCTTAGTCGAACTGACGTCTTTGTTTTTTATTATATTACTATAGAATTACTGGTTTGCCTTTATTTTAAAATTTATTGTAGGGCATTACTCTTAATTTATAGTTTAAGACTTCCCATTATATTTAATAATAGAAGAGTATTTGGGCTTAGACTAACGTCAATCTCTCAAAGCTTTTGGCTGGGAAGGATTTTTCAAATGACCACTTCTCTTTAATAATTAATGTTTGCTGACCTACTCCAAATATCATGTCTATAAGTTGCAGATATACTATCTCAGCTAATTCTTAAGTTAACACTAGGCAATTGTATGACACTGGTAAAGAAAAAACTTCACACAAAGAACTCATGTCGACTCATAATGCATTTAACATGTTCTGGTTTCAATTACAAATACTGTGCATATAATCAACGGGTTTGCAAATAAATATTTATATAATCTGAGCAGCTTCTGTTACAGTGTCATTAAATCATATTTCCTCTGATATCTGTTTCGCTTTGAAAAATCGTTTTACATTAGTCATCGCAATTTTCTTTTATTTTTTACGTTGGTCAAAATCATCGTCATTCTTCTGAGATATTTCATTTTCTATGTCCCTAAAGAACTATGCTGTAATTAGAGAATGCTTACATCTGAATTCATGTTGATTAACCGACCGTTTTACTTTGATTTAATCAACTCTAATATAAGCCAAGTTGGTAGCTCCTATTTAAAATTCAAAGTAGAATGTAGAAAACCTAATGGAAGTAAGACTTTTACTGACTTTTCTGAACATAATTTTAAGCCTGAATTATTCTAATCAGAAATGCGATGATAGAAATAACGAAGATTGATTTTTAGAGATAAATGTTTTCAGATGCAACTTATTTCTCTTAATTTCTGACCGTTGAATGGAATTCTGAATGTCTTCGTTGCAGAAAATGTATCTCATTTATCCTGCTTTTGTATAATATCTATTCAGTTCTTTGTTATCATGGATCAGTAGTTATTTATTTCTCCATATTTAGTTTGAATTTTCTACGAAATGAAAGCAATATTTAATTAAGCCATTGTTTGTTAGGATTCCTGACTCTTTGGTGTTAAATTACCTTTTCTATTTATCTTCAATTTACATATGTAAACTTCTTTAGAGAATTCTATCCATTTTACTTTGAAAATAATCTTCATTATTTTATATTTTGTATCATTGTGATCGACGTTGTACCCCGCACCTACAGCTAGATAGATCTCACCTGGCTCATGCATGCGCCCACGGGTAATAAAGTCTCAGCCGTACATAGGTACCTGGGCTACTCGCTCCTCGATTATTTAGAAATACAACTGCTCTCGATATACACTAGAATAATATAAAGGATCAACACAACGTATTCTACATGCTCTTATTTAGGAACATTTTTTAAATTCTAATAGAACAAAAGCACCTCTCACAAACCCAGAGAATCGTCATCCTAAACACAAAATTTCCTTCGAAACTATTCCAATTTGGACACCAATGAAGCGCAGCTTTCAAATATTAAAATAATTTCACATTAAACTAAATAACACCAGTCTAAACGATGATAAAATCTCCTATAAATTTACTGTTGTTAAATATAACCAACAAAACTAGGCTCTTTTTCCTACAACTCCCACCCAAAGCGAGTTATAGCCCTCCACAATCTTTAGTTTCTCCCTCATCGAAACAGCGAAAAGGTGGCTCGAGTAAGGTTAGTTCCCGATCTTACAACCATTTATACATAACTTTTCCATTTAATTACTGTTAAATTACTCTTTTTTTCGTTAACACTTCGCTTCTCGTTCCCTCTTTACTCGTCCACATTTCAACTGATAAATATTTTTAAAATTAAATTTTAACGATAAAATTCATCTGTCATTTAAGAAAAACTCAATAAAAATGTACAAGAGAAGAGAGTAAAATCAGTAAACCTATCTATAATAAAAAGACTTTTCCCATTAATTTCAGTTTAAAATACCTAGTATTTTTATTTCTTTTATAGTGTCCTTGAAAATGAGTGCACAACCCTGAAACGTCAGACTTGAATAAACTCTCTTTATAAACAAGATAATTTATTTATGGAGACCTATTATTTCTAGTAAAATTACGATTATATATATATATATATATATATATATATATATATATATATATATAAATATATATATATATATATATATATATATATATATATATATATAACTCTCCAAGGACACGAGCTGTCTACCCATGTGAGCACATACTTTATCCTTTTAAAACTTTCTTTTTTACAAACTTCTGAAAATTGCGAAAGTTTTTCGACACCCACGTTCGTTCCCTCCACTCTTAAAATCGCTGTTTACTTTAGCGCCCAAAAGGGAAAACCCTAACATTGGTGGTTTCATCTAATCAGGGAAAGAGCTCGTGATGCAAGAAAACAGATTGCATTTTAGAAATTAGCGACCAAAACGACATCACATACATTACGAAACATTGATGATGAAAAAAACTTTCATTTAATGAAAAAATTCCAAACCAAATTTGTATCAAGTATTTCGCATTTGTTCATCATAATTTGAATAATTTACCTATGTAATTATGGGGTGTGAGAAACCTCAGAGGGTATTTTTATTGATTATCTTACGCCAGAGGCTGAGTTATTATGTTACTGTTTGTCAAGCTTCTCAACCTTTCCTACTCTGAGACCCTCCTTAATTAAACTTAGTTTATGCTTAACTCTTGAAGCGTGACGTGTGCAGTTTTGTCTCTGGAGTTCTTCATACTCCACTACACTAGTTACATAGGTACTTCAAAATTTACTTTTATGCTTTTTAATGGTGTCATTTTAGTATAACATTTAGAGATTTTTTACAATATATATCTAGAATGAAAATTTGTTTCTAAAAGGATAATTTACAGTGAAAAAAAACTTAACTATTACTCGATTTTGCACATACGTAGATATTACTTATATTTCTGAACTCTATTTTTTTTATTTTGTCCTTTTTTCTAAAACTTTTGGTTGCATTTTCAAATTTGTAGTTTTTATTTCTATTCTTTTTTCTATATACCTTTATGTATATTTTATATTTATAGTTACATGTATAGATAATGACATAGATATACATTTTTTAAAATACATAATTTTTATAGCCCATATGAACAGAAGAATGAAGCTATTAGAAAACTTATAGATGAAGAATTAGAATGTGCTGATGTCAGTAAATTAGATGAATCTTTATATGATGAATATGAAGATTTTGATGAAACTGATGAAGACATTGTTAAAGTATTTATCAATGAAGACTCTTCGGATAAAAGCTCTTCATATCAAAGTGACCGTGAAATGGAAATGCAGGATGCAAATATTTTAATAGGAAGGGTTGGAACAACTAAATGGGATGTTGAACCACCTCGCGTTCAAAAGCGTACAGCTTCTCGCAACATTTGCAAAATTTTACCTGGGCCAAAAGGTGAAATAAAAGAACTATTCTAATATTGAGAAACTTGGTCAAATATTTTAACCGAAGTTATTCTAAATGAAATTGTAAAATGTATAAATATTTACATTATGACTAAACAACATAATTATAAACAAAATTACTCTATACACCCCACCAATATGATTTAAATAAAAGCTATAATAGGATTGCTTTACTTATTAGGTAGTTATCGATCACTTAGGACTAATTTAAAAGAGTCCTGAGCAATCGATGGCACAGGAATTGATACTTTTCCATCTACTATGTCTCTACAGCGCTTTCGATTATTACTTCCATTCCTAAGATTTAATGATATAAATACTCGAAGTGAAAGAAAGGCGGAGGATAAGTTTGCTGCTTTTTGTAATATTTTCGAGACATTTGTGTACAATTGTAAATCATATTATGAATCATCAGAATTTACTAGACTTGATGAAATGCTTTTTGCATTTAAAAGAAGATTCCCATTTCGGCAACATACTCGTGTCTAAAATGCCAGCTAGATATGAGATCAAAATATTTGGATTAGCTGACTCGAAATATTTTTACATTACAAACTTAGAAGTTTATTTAGGTAAGCAGCCTAATTGGTTCATTTGCAGTAGATAATTCTTAGTTGTAGTAAATTACACTCTGTCAAAAATATTGCAGGTTAAATCACTCGGACCAAAGTGTGTGACTAAATCGAAATACTTTCATTGGCAAATTAAGATCGTGCGAATTAGCTGGCTAAGGGAGAACAGTAACGTGCAGAGGATTGCGCTGTAAGAATATTATTAAATATGATTTTAAAATATCTGAAACGCAATCGTAATTTCTCATGCAAAAGAGCATCAATAGCTGTACATATCATGGTTCATGAATGATTACCTTCAGAGTAATCAAAAAACGCCAACAAAGGCTTAGTTGGTGAGTTCTCCCTCCATAGTCTAAATGCGGCAAATAATAAACTTTCGGTATGGTTTTACGGAAGGAGTTGGGTAAGTACTTCTTCAATTAATTATTTTTAAAATATTCTTTAATTAGGGCCTGGCAGGCTTTGCGACATTTGATTTTCTCCTTTTCAAACTGTTTAATAGTATAACTCATCCTATCAGCGTCCGAATCAAGTTATCCAACAATTTGGGACTATTCTTTACCCATGGTATTCCGGAGATATATTGACTGTCATTAAACTACAATTGAGAAGAAATTTTTTGGAAGCCAACGGAGTTTTTCAGAACCTCCTTTCTTATCCTGACATTTTTCATGTCCCATATATTGGTTGGCTGAATATTTTCAAAAATATTGGCGCCACACCGGATAACTTAGCAAAGTAATAATTATAGTCACCACCAATCAACAAAGAGATTGAAAGGCAATCGGAATTGATTTTAGGACCCACCAATTTTACTTTGGTGCTAAGATATTTTATTAATTTAGGTAGGCCAAGCGTTGAAATTGGGGTTAATAAATGTTGCACCGCTAAGTATTCTAAATTCACTTGATTTTTCCTGATTATATTATGGGCATTGACGAAATGTTAAATGGTATGGATTCTCACTTGACCGAAGCCAGTAAAAAATAAGGAATCCTTACATAATTTCAAACTTTAATTCTTCAGCTTTATCTATGAAGTCTCATGGGGCCCCTTGATTTAATAACTCTCTTGGGTATAAGACACCTCTGTAACACACTATGGATAAAAAAGTGGTGGGCAATATGCTACTATCCACAGCATTGGCATCGTCAGAGCCAATTATAAGGACTTTTAGTCGAAGTAATAATAGAGATGCCATTTTTATCAGGAATGCTTTAATTGTTAGGATACAGTGAGTTTTGTCCAGGCGTGGACTTGCCGGCAGGTTTTGGTGTATCTTTTTCAAAACAACAAAATATGATGTTTTCTTTTACACTACGACTATAAGGAACCCACTCTACATTCACTCACCTGAGGCTCGAAACAATTCAAGCATAACTTCTTTCCCTAGCGATGGAATATTTTCGGCAGATATTTACATACTGATTGCATTCGCATAAAGTGCATTTTGTTCGGCAAGTCACGTAAAAATAGTCGGCCATGGATTTAAAATTTTCTTTTCAATTGTTAGGATATGCAATTTGGGAGCTTATATTCGGCCTTTTTCAAATTTCTTTATGGTTGGACAAATAAATGAATCTCCCGATCAACAACGTAACAAAAATCCAGCTCTCTTCTGGTGCTGTATTATTTAAATTCTTCTGTATCTGGGGTTAATTTGTGCAACAAAATGTCAGTAAATATAAATTCTATAGCATTGACGTCTATCTTCAAAGCTTTGTTTTAGTCAGCTGGCCCTCATAAATAAACAGAATAAAGATAAATCTTATCATAGAGTTGAGTTGCTTCAAACTGAGGATATAATTAATATAGGTCCACATAAATAAATAACCTTTATCGCATTTTTGCTCGAGGAGCATTATGGTCTCTCTATAGAAAGTGTCCTCCTTAGAAAGTGTCCTCCTTAGAAAATCCTAACAATCTTTTGGCTGGGCCCATAATTAGTCCCTAAGACAATCGCATTCTAGGAATGGGCTGACTCACTCCTAGCATGAGGAAACTATGTATAGATATCCCCCAAATTTCTCCACTAGAGATAAACACCCTAAAATTTGGCTTGTTCCAGGTTAATATTTTAAGAGTTTTTCTCTCTTAAATGCAAATATCTATTTTACACTTGTCAATAATTTTTGCATTTTTAGTTATAGAGGGTAACTGCTAAAAATTTCCACTTTTTATAATGTTGTAATTTGTTATCCATCTTGTTTGTATGTTCTTAAGCCGTTCTTCTTTTTGGGAAAGTAATTGTATTACGTAAATTTAGCTGTATCTTTTCCTGGTATTTCTGCCGTTCATCTCTCTCCTTGCTGAGTTCTGATTCTTATCCGTTTCACATTTCGCGGTTGGTATTACTGGTCTTTGGTCGCATGGCGAGGTGTCCCTAGTTGATTTTCTTTTTTGTTTTTTGTGTTTTTGCTTGTATTTCTTTTTACGTTTTTCTTATTATTCTCGTTGGTGCTGCTCTCAGATTCTGTTTCTTCGCTTTCTGTGTCTTCCTCTTGTTCAGATTCGCTTTCCTTTCTTTGTGTTTCTTCCAATAGTTTATTATTTGTATCTTCTGAATTTTTTATGTTAAATATATCCGATAAATCAATATTTTGCGGGAATTTCATTGGCTCCAGCGTATTTTCGTTGAGCATGGAGTTCAACGTGTTGGCATATGTTCCTGGTTGGGGAATGTTTAAGACTTGTGAATGTAAAATGCATGTCAGTACTTTTGCATTCGGAGTTCCGTTACGCCTCATTTGGTGGTTGTTCCATTGTTTTTCGTTGCTGCTGCCGCTGCCTATGAGGTGTTGCTTGTCCCTTCTTTTCTTTGTTGTGTTTCTATTGCTTTTCTTTCTATTATTTCTTTTCGCTTCCAACATGTCATTGCCATTGTTTTGTGGCTCCCTCGGCAATTAACACACTTTTTGCGGTCGGAGAAGCCCCCTATCTGTTCCTAATACTATCTCGCCTGCCTTCTCTGGAGCGCACACTCCCTGACCACCCTACGTAATTAGGCCTAGCCCTATAAGTGGTCCTGCAGTCAGATTCGGGCTAGTCACCGATAACCGGGCTCCTTCTCTGGCTCCCTAACAGGGTCTCCTTCGGGAGTTCACTAGATCTTACTACTGACTGCTTCTGAGACCTTGCTGGTGGTCAAGTTATACTGTGCTAGATGGAAATAAAGTAGGAGAGTTTCAGATATAAAAAGCTATAGTATGAGATAAGAAAAATTATAGGAGATCACCGCTTTGGGGTAATTCGCTGCGAATCAGAGACAAGAGGTCTCTCCAATCAGTCCGATTCGCACATATATTTCTTCTTTCTTCTCTTTGGTATATACTTAAACGTACGAGTATACAAAAAATGCTCTCTTGGCAAAGTTATTTCAAGTCAAAAGATTGATGTAACTTAATAGTGCGTAGATTGCTGTGGGATCTACTCTCTTTTACACGATCAACGATCAAAAAAGGTAGAAAATGTGTAAATATGTAGAGTAAAGAGAATAGGTAGAATAGGTGTATAATAGAGAGAGAGAGAGAGAGAGAGAGAGAGAGAGAGAGAGAGAGATAGTAGTTGTGCCAGGTTGTCTGGCAACTTCAGTCATTTGCATTTTTATTTATCCGTAGTTAATGTTTCTTTGTTTGAACAACATTCAAGCCTTTTAAATCTTGCAAGCCTCTTGATAGTTGATTGACTTTACTTGTAATTTTACGTGTCCATTTCAGATCTTTTATATTATTTATTTATTCATTTATTTTTATTTTATTTTATTTATTTATTTTTTGTCCATTTCGGATCTTTTATGTTATATATATATATATATATATATATATATATATATATATTTTTTTTTTATTTATTTTTTTATTTATTTTTTTGTCCACTTCGGATCTTTTATTTTTTTTTTAATTTTATGTGTCCACTTGGGATCATTCATTATGAATTTGATATCTTTATTTACATGAAATAAATAATTTTTGGTTTACATTATTATCATCATTCAATATTGTTTTGCCAATTTGAGTTGATATAGGTTTTAATCTTCTGGTAAGTTTCTCAATAGATCGGTTGAATTTCTTGTCGAGATATTATTTGGCTGTTTTTAAATGATTGCCTGAACCTTAGGTTCTGTACATCTACATCAGGTATTCTAATCGGGGTCAGCACTTCTTCTGGTATATTATCATAGATTTTCTGCCAAATATTGAGTGTTCGTCTATTTAGGGTAATATTTATTGGTTCAATGTCCGTCGCTCTCTTTTACACAAAATACACCTATATAAATAGTTATTTCATCTACACATAACACTCCAACAATTCCAACAATCAGGATTGATATACATTTAATAGTCATTCTTACGTTCATTTTTAGAATAACAGCTTTGGCGTTGACAGATTGACCAATCAGCTTTTAAATATAAGCACTGTGATGATTGTCTAATCAGCGCCATGATAAATTCAAAATGTTACTAACGCTCCAACCGTTTACACATATACACGGCTGAAATCAATTTTACGCCGCAATCTGCGAGAAAGAGGCAGATGTGGAGACGCTGACGAAGGAGGAAGAACAGCGGGTGCTAAAGGAGATAAAACTCCAGCCCAGCACATCCTTTCAGATCCAGGCACATCGCAGCGTGGTGTGCAGACAGCTAGACCTCTGGATCGGTCAACATAATAAGGAAGAAATCAAGGAGAAGATTAATAGAAAACATTCGTGGGCCAACGTGGTGGAAGTAGTGAAGTTCCGTAATAAACGGTACAACACTGAACACCAACACGTTTTCAAAATCATATTTAGTGATACACAGATGGCCCAGAGGCCAAAGCAAGGGGGTTACTACTATTTAACGCTAAGATCTGTGCCAACCAGATGGAGAGGGAAGAGTTCACCCCCATCCAGGTATGCTTCCGGTGCTACAAGATGGAGTAACATACAACAAAAGATTGTAAGGAGCAAAGTATCACGTGTTCTAGGTGCAGCAGAAAAGGCCACGGATGGAAAGAGTGCACGGCAGCAATGGAGAGATGCTCAAAGTGTGGACTGAACCAGGGGGCGATGGCCATGTTCTGTCCCCAAAAGAAGGAAATTATAAGAAAAAGAAAGCAGAGGAAAGGAGGAGGAAAAAAACATGGAGAACATAAACAACGCTCTAAAAATACTCACACTGAATGTAAATGGATGGAAGGGAAAGTCCATTCCTTACGGCAACATCTTCCGTAAGGTGGACCCGGACATCATTCTCATATCAGAAAACGGCGTCAACACAAACACGTACAGTATAAAAATATACAATTAAACAGTAATACAAAAAAATCACACACAAGAAAGTTACGATGGTGCAGCCATCGCTATCAGGAAAAACATTAAATTCAAAACACTACCGGTCTTAGACTAATCATTCGTGGCTGTCGAGATCACGACCCTGGTTGAGGTTCTAACGCTGGCGGCAGCCTACCAGTCGCCCAGGCGACAATACCTAGCGATTAACAACTTCTTCACCCTCTTCTGGCACAAAAGGCTAGCGTTGCTAGACGGGAACCTAACGCCAGTTGTCGTGCATCTGGCTACAGGCGCGTCGACCAAAGGGAACGAAACCTAGAACTACTATTCGAAAGAAATTGGGTTTGGAGAGTAGGACCAGACTTCCCAACTTATCTAACACGATGCTCTGCGACAAACCCGGAAATTATGTTAGCAAGTCCAGAATTCCACTTCAACATCGCCAACGCCCCAGGCCCAGGGGTCCCGAGCGATCATATCCTAATTATTATCACTATTTCGCTTGCGCCAATGCTCAAGCCCGTTACACTTAGGAAAAGTTACGCAAAAGCTAACTAGGAACAGTACAGAGAAATGCTCAGCACCTATCAGCCAGCTGAGCTGGATGAGGCAAATTTTGACGAACTTGATGAGGAGAATGACAAGATCACTAATCTCTTCATTCAAGCTGACGAAAGATGCGTCCCCAGAATCTCGTACAAAATGCTTCCACAACCTAAGTGGATGGATGAGATGAGGGAAATCGCCAGGAAGCACAGGGACATCTATGAGGAAGTTGGTAGGACAGGCCCAAACCGAGAAAGGGCAGCCCGAATGAGAGCTAAGCGAGGAACTGAAGAACATAATCCTCGGGAAACAGAAGGAAATCTGGGACGATATCATAGGCAAACTAGACAGGGAGAGAAATCCTGTAAGTTTTTGGAATAGCATCCGAAGAATAAGATGATTGCCTCCAAGGCCTGGCATAAAAATAAAGGAAGGCGACATCATCATAGAAGATCGGAATTCTCTCTAAAAGAGATTCAGGAAGCATTGGAAAGAGGTCTTTGCAATATCACCTGAGGAGAACGACGATTTTGACCAGGACTTCGAAGACAGACTGCTAGAGAACCTTGGCGCGATGATGCATAGGGCATGATGAACACCATGAACGCATCCCGGAATACAGTCTACTGTTCTGACGGGTATAAGGTGGCTAAAATCATCTTTATCCCAAAAGGGAATAAGCCCCCAGACCAAGTAGCTAACTATCGCACAATCATCTCTCTCCTAGAAATACCCGGCAAGATCTAAGAGAAGATTATAGCCGACAGGCTACAAAATCAATTCGACGAGTTGGGAGCGCATAACCTGCAACAACATGGGTTCCGACCAAAAAGGGACATGGAAAAGCCCCTGGCGCTCCTAACAGAAAGGATCGCACACTGCTGAGCGAAGGGTCACTATGTAGACATCGTGATGAGGTACGTGCAGAAGGCCTTCGACAAGGTTTGGCTCAAGGGACTACAAAACGAGATCCTAGGTCTGCAGCTAAACCTAGTCCTGGAAAGGATCCTTTGGGACTTCATCATAGACAGAAGGGCGCGTATCCTGATTGAAGAGCACAAACGACCAGAATTCGAGCTCAAAGCGGGCGTTCCCCAACGGAGTCGCCTGA
Source organism: Ceratothoa steindachneri (assembly GCA_963969495.1). Taxonomy (NCBI): domain Eukaryota; kingdom Metazoa; phylum Arthropoda; class Malacostraca; order Isopoda; family Cymothoidae; genus Ceratothoa; species Ceratothoa steindachneri. The sequence continues at coordinate 86,209,068 of OZ018319.1, read as the reverse complement.
GTCCTTTGCTTTACCTGGTCTTCACCATCAACCTCTCTACTCCAATACACAGGGACACGATGTATCTGCAGTACGCAGATGAAGTCATGCAGGCCGTCCCCAATAGGGTTAGGAAAGCATGGGATCATGCGTTCAACACTATTGCAGAGATCTTGAACATCAATCAATATGAGAGAAGATGGAAAATGCAGACAAATAGGGAAAAAATTAAGATCCTCCCGCTGTGCGAAAGTTGACGTGGCCCATTTTAATAGATGGGAGAAGATATGGCTACTCCGCTGAAGGCACGATCCTGTGCCTAAAAATCTCCGATTACGGATACTTGAGTCACTACAAGGAGAGGCAGAATATGGCAAAGAGAGAAATCTCCAAGCTATATAGGTTCAGAAATCTTATCTCGGCGAATATCAGGAAAATATACCTGATGTTTATCCAGGCTAAGCTTATCTTCCCTGCAGTAGTGACTCAAACGGCTAGAAAGACCGCTATGAGGAGGCTCCAGCGAGTGCAAAACTATGTAGCTCTCTGCATAAATAAAAGCAGACGAAGAGAGTAACTTCGGCAGAGGGACCTGCACCGCAGACAGAGTGTGGAGCCCATTAATGTCGAAACTCAGAAACTGGCCAAAAAGGTCTGGTCTACAATGGTCAATGATATGATCCCAGAACTAAGAAGAACTGGTTGCAGAATAAACATCCCTGCCAGATTGCGTGGGAAGGTCGCTCGATACCGGCGTTTCCCAAGCAATAGACTATCTTCCGAGGAAAATATAATACCAATATACACATAGACATAAACAACACAGAGTACGACACATAAATATACGAGACAGAAATTAAAATCACAATTAATGACGAACGAGCAAATACAACAGATCAAAACACGAGGTAATATACGAAATTTGAGCACAAATAAAAGCTCGAAAGCTCAACATTGCCCCAAAACTAAGTAAACAAAACGAGGAGACAAAAACAGAGAAGAACACAAAGAAGAACGCACACAAAGACAAACACAAGTCAACATTAACAAAACCAAAATGAAAAATAAATAGTTAGAGAGTAAAAAATGCCTGCGATGCCCCTCAAACAAAGGCAACTCTACCTTTCTTTGACCATCTATCTTCTACCACTATCTAAATCTTCCACTAATTGAGTACACCAGAATTCCTATTTTTTAGACTTAGAAGAAATCTACAAGAAAATTAAGTTCACCGAAAAGTTCACAGCCAGCAAAGGAGGAAAAGGCGAGGCAAGACACCTCAAGAAAACGCCATCGATTTTTACCTTTTCCCCACCGCGACTTAGAGAACAAAATATATTTTGTACGGAGTCACGTATCGCCGACCCATGATATAGTACTGCATACTAGGGAGGTTAACATCTTATTCACGAAAGAGAGATACTAAAAGCGAAAAGTTTATCTTCCTATTTATAAGGTTCAATGTGTGAGCCGTTTAAAATATTCAAACAAATGTTTACTAGGTTCGACCCCACAACTTCTCATAAATCCCAATTTTATGTGTAGGGGCGGAAGTAAAATTTTCTTAGCATTGACTATGGGTTAATATATCACATTATGAGGACCAGAATTAAAAGACTGTCAATATAACCATTCTTGTCGCTTATAGTTTTGTTCACCCGCTCTACTATCACATAAACAGAGGAAGCATGCATATTTTGTGTAGCTACCTTGTACTCCTAGTATTAGAGACACAACCTGAAATTGAATACTACTCTGCAATCAGAAGAAATGTAACAAATTTAATGTAAAATTAATTTAAATAAGGTGAGTATGAGTGTTATTCAATAAAGTAATTATAATTTTCCTCTAAAAAAATATTTTTTTAATAAATGGCATTTATATGTATTTCTTAACTGTAGATCTCAACAAATCTTCCATTCATGAAGATTGAACTTCAGAGCATCCAGTAAAGTCTTAATTGTTTCATAATTCTCAATTAATTTAACAAAGTGTGCAATTGGAACAGATGCTACTTTATTTTCTATATGTAACATCAAATGATAGTTAAGATTTGTAATTATATGATCAGGGGCCATGACATTTCCCTAGTTCTAATGATTAATTATCTTTGGGAAAATAGAACAAAAACTGGAAAAGTTCTAGTTTTTAAAGAATAAAGGCCATAGCAAAAACAAATTAAATTGATTAAAAAAAAACAATGCTAGATTTGAATTCAGCGAATTGAAATACATAAGAATCGGTAGAAAAATATTAACAGCAAAACCAGTGCCATTTGAGGGTCGCGCCTAAAGTTGAGACGACCCACACTGTCGCGCGCCGATTCAAGATGCCCGTGTGCTTTTTCAAGTTTACATACGAGTATGTATCAGTACCGTTCAAAAAGGCTAATGAGAGCGATGATCCATACGTTGAGATGTCGAGATAGAGAGGAAAGATTCATAGGAAAACATCTCTTACCTTTTGTCGTAGTCTGAAGTTATGTTGCTCTAAGTTAATTAGGTGGTTGTTTGAAGTTTGTTGAACGATTGTTTAAAGATATGAGAACACTCGCAAGGTGAATTCACTCTCAATATCATTGATAATTAATTATTGTTAAAAAAACGTGTGGGTCACCAATGGTTACGATTGAGGTATTTATCGTATAAAATCTTAGAGTTATAAACAAGTTAGTACTGAGTGTTCGCCACAAAGAAGAGTCACCATTGACGGTGACCGAGTCTTTGAATTAGCATTGAGTGTTCACAGAATGAGCAGGTCACCGGTGGCACGGTTGTAGCTTTGATTATGGAAACAGTTCGCGTTCTTAACAACATTTATTTTTTTAGGCACGAAATTGTTCTGTTTTTGATGACGGGTAAATTTTGGAATGAAACTTTGAGAGAGACGGGTGAAGACTAGCGTTTGAAAGAACGAATTGCTCCATCTTGATAACCAGTCTTTCCTCAGACAGAGGTGTGTGTTCGATGTGTGTGGATACTTTGACACCCATTATACATGCTGTTCTGAATGGGAAGCTTGGTTAGTCAGCAGTAAACTGAATACAGATTCGCATCTAATGTGGCATCTTTATTGATACACTAGTACCAATATGCAAGCATGTTCACACCCTACTTGCCCTAGTACTTCTCTTCCATTACTCTTACATATTGAGAGAAGCTTTCAGTGTTTCTTGCTACAACTCCTCCAGTTTTGTGAAAAATAATCTCTATGCGATATGAAAAAACTCATTATACACAGTATGCACCAAATGAATTTTTTTAGGGCTTCGAAAATAGCTTTAATTTTATATTAGGTAGGGAAAGTAGAATATTCTGTGGATTTAAAAGAGGATATGATTAAATATTGTTCGAAACTGATTTGAGCTCGGGTTTTCCAAGCCAGTCTGTTTGTTTATAATGCTATTTTTCTGTTCTGTTGTTCCAGAGACACAGAAACGAGTGTTTGGCGTAAATATCTTATAAAGCCAACACAAGAGATAGGACCTATTAAAAATAAATAATTCAATAAATTTAGTGGTTTCAGTGTTGACTATTGTACTTCAAACTTGACCTTATTATAAAAATTTAGCTACTTTTAAAAAAAAAATTAACATGCGCCAAATATAAATGTAAAGTTGAAAAAAAACTCGAACTCAGAAAGACGTAGCTGGTACCTTTTTTGCATACGGATGATAACACGCGTTTTCCTGAATATTCAATCACCTTTTTGGTCATGGATCAATTCTCTCCTTTTATTATACAAAGCAAATCTACTAAACTACTCTCATGGTCAGTCAGTTATTAAATGCTTCCATCTTTCCACTTTATTTTTCTACGAAATCTCTAACCTGATTTGCATAGGCAGCTAAAAATTTAATAATTAGTAAGTTCAGTGTCAGTGCACTTTGAATTATATAAGTGTCAATGCAATTTGAATTTTAATTGCTCGGAGCCTTTAGTTTCGTCTGTCTATCACCATCTTTTAGGGTTGAAGAGTATTGCTCTCGTACTCTTTTTATTCCAGTAAAATGTAAATGTAAATACGTTTTCTAAATTTTTCAACAATTTTAATAAATTTTTTGTTTGTAATCCCCAAATTAATCTTCAAAAATAAGAGTTCCTCTTTTTTTCTTTGAATTTCTAATTAAAGCTGTATCCTAGATCCATCAGTGTCATTCACAAGCCCAGGTTAGAGGTGATTTATTTGGTGTAGCAGAATTAACTTAGGATGGATTTTCGACGATGCGTAACCTTTTAATTAAAATAGCAACAAGTAGAAATTAGGCCGGCGATGTTGAGAGGAAGAGCTGTCGATTGATGAGTGATGAGGTGTATTTCCTAACAAAAATACTGAATGTTGTAAGTGTCTATAGACCCGGTAGTCTATGAATATAATGAAAAGAAAACATTTTTAGAGAAATAGATGAAGTGCAAACATTTGGGCCAGAAAATGTTAGACATATCATGAGGGAGATTTAAATGTACATGTCGGTAAATACATATAGGAAAATAATATCCTGAATACATAGAAGAGGAGTATAGGGGAAAAGAATTAGGAGGGAGGACGTATTGTGGATTTGGCAGTGGCTTTTGTTATGGCAATTATTAATAACATCTACAAAAAATAAAACTAAATAACATATAAGGAAGTGAGGGTGAATAGTCAGAATAAATTAATGATACTTAGAAGAAAACATATAAAGAAGTGAAATATTTTAAGTAATAAAGGCGTAATTGTAAGCATGCAACAAATATTGGTGTTGGTAGATCTTTTGATGAGGATAGAAAGAAGAGGAAAGCAGAAACTAGCCCCAAAGAACAAATAGCTAATATTGAAAGATCATAAAATGGAAAAAAATATTTAAACAATTATGTTGAAGGAAAAAATATTAGATAATGAAGTTAATAGCTGGTAGGAAGAGAACACTAAGGTGAGCTTGAATGTTGGGGAGGAAATGGTGAGTAAATATTTTCGAAAAGGTTCGCAAAATGGCAAAATGCCACGATAATTCAATATAGTCAAAAAGAAAAATTAGCAAGGAAGGCTTATGAGAAGGATAGAACAGAGGAAAACAAGCGATCTAGAAACATCCAATTAAACTTGTAAACAGAGAAATAGCCAGGACGAATGCTGAGAATCTAATTGAAATGTTTCCCAAAATGAAAACAAAAGAGTGCGAGAAAAATGTCAAAAGAATAAATAAAAGGCAGAAATAAAGCAACCACAGACTTGGTCCTAATCAAACGAATAAAATACAAAGATGCAAATGTCATGACAGAAGAAAGGAATATAAGAAATGTATGGAAGTATAATCTTGTAAATCACTTAAATGAACAAATTCCGAAAAGAGTAGTACTGAAAGGAATACAAAATGGGAAGGAAACGCATAATAAAATCAGGAAAAACAGTTGTCTCAGATAGGAGACCAGTCGAAGTATGAAATCATTATTCTAGGCATTTTCCACAACTGTTGAGGTAAGCTACATATTTCTCAACTTTATGATTTTGTCAATCGTGCAGATTTTTGTTCAATTTTTAGCATATTTTTTTAAGATCTTGTTTTTGTTCTTCTTTTCCGGCGTATTTTTGAATTGGAGTCCAGTTAGTAATGTTTCTGGTCCATCTATCTTCTTGTAATCTTGTCACATGCCCTACCCAACGCCATTTCGGGTTTCTTATAACTTACACTATTTCTTGAAGTTTGGTTTGTCCACGTAACCATCTTGCTAATTTTCTGTCACTCCATATTTTGACCATCATAATACATTCATGGGCTCTTTGTATTATCCTAAGTTTTAATATATGTTTTATGGTAAAGTTCCGAGTTTCTGCTCCATAAACTTAGGTAATTGGATTATAAATTAGTTGAATACTTTTCTTTTCACTCACATCGGCTCTTCACTTTTGATCTTTTTACGATGAAATTGTAATCTCTTGACTCAGATAGATTTATTTGTCTCCCATTTTAATTTGCTCGTTGTCAATTGTGATGTGTATCATGTCGACCTCTAGCCGGTTTGCCACGACTTTTGTTTGGCCAAAATTTAATTTTAAGCCATCTCTCTTACTTTCATGGTTAAGTTCTTGAATCATTGTTTGAGACTCCTTGTTGTTAGCTATGACTACAATATATGGTAGGAATCCTAGGTGAATAAGGAAATCCCCATAGGTATTAATACTTTGTTTCGAGAGTTTAGTCTCGTGTAGATTTCTTTTGGCAAAATGTAGATAACTTCGAAGTGATAGTGTCTCCTTTCTTACAATTTTTCTGTAATTGAAAAATGTCTAATTCCTTATGCAATCTAATATAGGAACTGCAATTTTGGTATATCTGTTTTATATTTTTGTCGACTGGATCTATATCTTGAGTATTCGAGGCTTTAATGACCGATGGTGTTTCTATTTAATCAAATGCTTTCTTGTAGTCTTCAACTACCAAGTATATAGGTAGATTTTACTCTTAAGTTTTTACAATGAGCTGGTTAAAACTATGTACGTGATCAGTCGTTGAGACATCTTTTCGGAAACCAGATTCTTGTTCGCTCGGTTGCTGGTCATCTAGCTGGTGTTTTGCAGTCTGTTAGTTATGACTCTTTTCAAGAGTTTATAGGAACACGAAATAAGGCCGATTAGTCTGTAATTTGTAACGCCTCTTTGATCATGTTTTTTGTAAAAAAATTCTTATGGCATTGATACAGTCCTCAGGAATCTTGCCTTGCTTTAGACATTCAGTGAAGAGGCAAGCTGTGGGATAGGCTGAGCGAAGAAGGTATACGTAGATATCATATAGGACCTACTAAATAAAATATGTCATCAAGATAGGATACGGAAAGCCTGGAAAAATAGTAGAGGCCATATTATGAATTAGAATAAAGGTAAGTGAGGAGAAGTTTGAGTTGCTAACGAGAATACGAAAACATACACGATGTTTGCATTGAGTCAGGTCAGAAATAAATACCGTGACAAACAAAAGGAGTTGCACATAGTGTTTCTCATTCTAGATAAAGTTTATAATCGACTACCATGCATGTAATTTAAGTGGTGCATGAAAGAGTAATGTGTGTTAGAGAAGCATGTAAAATTGAAGGAAGGAGGGGGTCTAATTAGTAGGAGGAAAACTGACCACTTTTTGTGCAGCGCAGTTGATCAGATGGGTAAAAATAAGACTAAGGAAAATATAGGTTGATGAGATTGAAAGTATTTAAGTACCTGGGATCGCAGGTGAGGGGAGGTGAAAAGTTGAACACAAAAATAAACCATAGGAGTATAATTAACAATAATAAATTGGAACAAATGTCAGGAATTTTATGGAATAGGAAAAACTATGAGAAAGTAAAAAGTAGGATATATAAAACTGTTGTTAGGCCAACAATAACCAATGTGACAGAGGTGTGGCCTTTGAAACGAGCAGACCAAAGGCAAATTAAAATGAATGAAGTGAGAAAGTTGGGATAGATAGGCGAATTGATAATGAAACAAGGAAATAAAAGCAGTAGTAAAAGTAGTAATGGTACCAAAGAAACCACAAGAAAAGTGATTCTTCTGGTATCGACAGGGTATGAAAAGAAATGAGGGGGTTACTTTAGTTGAAAAGTGATGAATATGGAGGTAGACTGGAGAATAAGAAGAGGAATGCGATGATTGAGGTGAAAGGATAGGTAATAAATGATCTGCTCGAGGAAGGATTAGATGATGAGGTGGCGATCGATCAAAGCTGTGGAAGTTGCTGAAGACAAACATTGACTCATTATAAAGATGGGAAAGCGTTCAGGTGAAGAAGATTGTTCCAATCCACTCGAGGAAGATGAAGCTACGAAATTAGATGGCTGGGGCAAGAGTTATTGTTTTCTGTAAATATTGACAGGAAATGAGTTTAGCCTTGTGGAAAAATTTATCCCAAACCACCACCAGTTCACGACTAGGTCAATTTATCCGTTTAGATCTTCTTGTATTATATCGTATTTCTGGAGTATTTGGTCATTTTCCTAGTCTCCGATGATTTAGGTAAAATATATTTTTATTCTTAAGTCTTTGTTCCACTTTATTCATTTCCCCCAATTATACGGCCTCTCCCTGTATAATCCCGTTTTCCTTATTTATCTCAGTATGTATGAAAATAAAACTTTCTTTGTTGCGATGAGATACGAATTTGCAAATAATCACATAATTACTATAATTATATTTGTTTGCTCACTTATTCGAAGTTTCTCGCGAAAGTTTTGATCCATTGCTAAGTATAGTTGGATAGGAACTAGGAATCAAAATTATGGATCTCTGAAGAATTTATGATACTAAACTGAATAATCTAAGTTGGCTAAACGACTTGACTTCATTCATCAAATCACACTACAAAACGAGCAACATTAAATGAATTGAGATTACACCAAATTTTGGAAACGATGCATCATTAAGAAGAAGAAAAAGGCCCTCGAAGCCTGTCATTCTGACAATTACTGCATAGACACGCAAATAGATATATCTGAGGGCTAAACTATCCTAAAATATCACAATTTATTCATGAATATTAACATTTAAAACTACATTGATTTTGTTAACTCAGTTCCTTTCACCTGAATTATTCCATGTGGGTAACTCCTTACAATTTCAATTTGCATTTTGTTTTAACTATAAGAGTATTTCTTCCTTTTTTCTAATAGATAGATTCAAGTGCCGATCCCTCAATAAAGAAAATCATAATAACTAACGGAGAAGGAAAAAGTTCAAGATAATAGGACATTACCTTATTGATGTTAGCCTAACAATGTCTGTTCTCCATACCAATAGAGGACAACGAAGACTTCAACTTTGATATAGATGAAATGCCCCACACTTAGTTAATGAACATATAGGAAATAAATCCCTAGCAGCATCAATAACGCAAGAATAGGACATAATTTGGTACCAGGGAAACTACATCAACACAAGAAATAAAGAAATGATTAAATGTAGATAAAGGCTTGGAAAAGTTTGAGAAAAAAGGCATGCAATACAAGTTTGTAAATCTTCAGATAAACAATAATCTAGAGAGGACTATTTGCAATTACATCACAGACAAAGAACTTACGAAGTGTTAAATAAAAACCTGAATTCGAATTGGAAACTTGCGTACCTAATGGGGTCTATCTCAGCCTCAGAATGTACTTGATACATATAGCGGACCTGCCAACGCCAATAATTCGTGACTGCTTAAACGTCTAATTTGCGATGACATTAGCCAGCTATAGTCTGCCCATATAGGAACGAATGTCTTTTGACAAGAATGACGGCAAGGGAAATTAGTTAGCAACGTGAACAACTACGAAAGGACTGGAAGTTTAAACCGGTCGAAGGAGCTTTACGATACTTACAATTTACAGAAACATTGTAGCGGGTGTCGATGTAAACAATATAACTACAGATATCATACAGAAACAAGGTAATGAGATTGAAAATAACATCCAGACGCAAGAAGAATCACATATCAGAAGGAAGATGCAAGGCATTTCCAATATTTTACCTACCTCACAACGTATGAGGGTTAGGTATGAAGAACATAAGGAAAGTTTACATGCGAATACGGAGGGATGTACTTACCTAACTCATCTTCCAATGGAAATAATTGACTCCAAATAGTACAAAACCGCTTACTGGTAACATTTGAAAAAAGAGTGGAGAAAATATAGACCAAAATAGATGCACTTTCCTCAATATTTACGGAAGCACCACTGAAAACACAAGTGGAGACACCAGCACGAGAAATATAGCAACAATGTGTCAGCTATAAATAAACCATTACTCCTAACTGAAAAAAATAACGATTAAGAAAGAAAACTATACTAACACCTAACTAAATCGTTGGTATGAATAGGAAATAAAACAACCCAAACAAGCCAACCGAACCGACTTTAAGTATCCGAATGTGAACACAGATAAAGTGTGAAATTTATATAGGAGAAAAGTTGTTTGTATATAAATAAAGTATTTAATCCAAACAATTAAATAGAGTTAAATAACAAACTAACTATAAAATAAGTGAAGTTAAAAGTAAGATACTGAACTCAATATAAGTGTAATAAAGTGAACTTTTAAGTGTTAGATACTAAACTTAAACTAAAAATTGAGCTATACTCAATATAAAAGTAGAATGAAGATTAGAGTGAAAAGTGAATAAATAAATTGAAGCAGTAATTTAAAGTAAATTAAAATAATAAAATGTAAACATACCTTTAAATCATCACCCCAAATCAACAAATTAAGCAACAAAGTAGGAAAATAATAACAACAAATACAAGCTCAGACATATTAACTACTCATATCTACACGAATGCCATACTAAAAACCAACCATTTAATTCAATCTGTACCTTCAGAAAATTTAACATATGAGGAAAAACGAAATTATCGATTAATATATAGTTGCAGTCTTCACAGTGCCAAATATTAACCAAAGAATTGTGTTTTCATAGCGAATTAATTCTCTTTAAGAATTCACATTAAAGTTAATAACTCTATATTATATGTAAGGCTAAATTATTTCGCAATATAATTATTGCCTTGAAACTTATTATCTTATTCAATAAAGCGCCATATCCAAACTCCTCCCTTTGATACCTTTAGATCAAAGAAAAGAGGGTAGGTCCCTCTAATGACCTGCGGCGTTTTGTGATAAGATGATAAATGGTTATTGCAGTATGGTTTCCCATGGTTCAAATCACTTGAAAGTGATTTTAACCATGAATACATTAAAGGTTCTCAAAATTTCCGCCGACCAGCCGAAGCCATCGTCGGTCTCGGGGGTGAATCAAAGCAAAAGCAAACAACTAATGACTCAAAGTTGGGTGCCTGTATGGTACTTGCAAATTTATCGTCATGAACTCTGGAAATTTGATGTAAAAAGAGCGAGTCCTTTAGTTGGCCGTTTTATAAAAAATATAATTTTTTCTTTGTCATTGCTTGGAATTTAAGCTTGATTTTAGGTAACACACTGAACTTACTACGTTTCACAGACACGATAATAACGATGATGTGCGATGAAAGCCATCAAAGATTCTACCTTCTTTTTGATTCGGCGAATCTACAACGCATTCAATACCTTATTACAACGAGAGGAACCTTGATTTATGAATCAGTCTTGGCGAAGCCATTTTCACGAACCATGAAGGTGTGAGTGCCCAAGTAAAATATGTTCATGTACCGCCCTCAGTCACTGCGGATGTGCGTGATTTAATCGTATCCCTTCCAACTAAAGGGTATAATGGAAGGTTCTCACGCAGGTGTTAATAAGGTGCATAGTTACCTCCAAGCGCTAATGACTACGGTACCCACTATTTTTTTAAAAATAATTCCACTCTTTGATTCACTTACACTTCCATCAGTGATGATCTCCTCTGGCAGATACTCGTATTCCCGCAGCGATTCCATCAACAGATTTAGCATCTATTTGCCATCCTAACTCAGCAATTCTTTGGAGCACACAGTCAAAACGGCGCTCTTTCACTTATATTTATTTCGTTGCAAATGTTTGGGGGCGATCCTGGGAGCCGAACTCTAGCTCATTTTGACCTAGTGGTTGACCTCAAGTAGGGTAGGCTATTCAACGGGCAGAGAGAATTTTCCTCACCGGAAGTATGTTACACTTCCGCCTTCCCATCGCAGTTGAACCCCATTAGGTATAGATCTTTGTCAATTGTCCCGAACTAGACCGTACACTTCAATGAGAAGAGCCTGTGAATAATGCAGTTACTCACCACATTGAAACATTGTATGCCTGCCCATTTTTGCACAACGAAGGTCCCTTCCTCACAAACATCAAGCGACACGGAAGCAATTTCGGAAATGATGCGAGCAAGAATCATTCGGATTTCCAAGAGCGAATTAACGTTGCGTCTACACCAGGTTTCCAAACCTTCAAGTTAATAGAAAACTTGCACTGATTTTTAGAACATTCAATGCCCAAGCAAAAAGCAACAGTATTCTGGTACAAAATGTGATGGATTTTTTCTGCTAATCTTTACGTAAAATCAATATTCTTCAAGTTCTACCTTGTCAAGGGTCTCATAAAATAACCGTTAACTCAGAATACATTGACAAATCTGCCACTATATCTCAATGCGGGCTAGCATTATATTTTCATGATGTTACAAAGGACTCTGGTTTGTTTTATTTGGGGGGGACAACCTTATGTTGCATGGTTTTGTCCGAGGAGCCCATCTCAAACCTAGAAACGCTCTTTGAGCGTCTAGAAGAGGTCTGACTTCGAATTATCCCGGCAAAATTGTTTCTTTTGGGCCTGAAACCCTGAAATGCCTTTCTTTTCTCGCGTTGTTAACCTTTTTTAATTTTAAGAGCCCAGCTGACGACTGTCTACTAGGGCAAAAGTCGTTGTAATCAGGCTACGAGGGGCGGTCAATAAGTTTTGCAATTCGAATATAAGGAAACGAGATTTGAGGAAAAGTGTTTTATTATTTTTCAATATGACTACCCTCAACTTCAATGCACTTGCGCCACTTGTCCCTGAGGATTCGAATTCCTGACAACCAAAAATCTCCCGACTGCTGTTCAATCCACTCCTAGACGGCGAGCTGGACATCTTCATCGTCCCCAAACTGGCGTCCACTCAGTGCAGCCTTGAGCTGGTGGAATAAAAAGTAGTCGCTAGGGGCCAGATCTAGAGTGTAGGGGGAATGGTTGAGCTCCTCGTATCTGCACTCACGCAGGGCAGCTTGTGAAACTCTGGCCTTGTGGACTTTGACGACATTGAAGTCGTTAATGGGGCTTGAGGTTTTTTAGGGACCAAATGGGCAGAGATCTTAGTCATGGCCAAATTGACGTGGATCATGTTGCTAACACTTCCATGTGATATTTCAAGTTCTCGCTCAATTTCTTCGACCTTTACTAGTCGATCTTCGAGGATCATCCTCTCCACTCGGGCCACATTGTCCTCGTTAGTCACGTCTGACGGGTTTCCTGGATGGGGATCATCTTCAAGGGACTCATGACCATGGCGGAGCTCCCTATTCCAGCAAGCAATGGTTGCATAGGAAGGGGCGGTGTCGGTGTACACTGCAACCATGCGTTCATGGATTTCTTTTTCATTTTTGCCTTCCTTGGTCAAAAATCTGATCACTGCGCGGTGCTCAACCCTCTCCATTGCTGAAAGACTTGTGACGCACGATCTGCGATCAGCTACTAATTTTTAAATAGGCGAGGCGGGAGCGTGCGACTGCAGGTCCTGATTTTTCATAACTTGTCCTAACACCCCAAGAAACAGCCACCCCCCTTCCTCTGTTTTGCCCTACCGATTTGCAAAACTCGTAATACTAGGCTAGATTAAAAAAACAATGAAAACATGTTAACAACAAATAAAAAAACAGGAACAAAGGCTAATAAACAAGCTAAAAAGAGCAACAACAACAAATAAAAACCAAGAACAAGATGAGCAAAAAATAAGAGAAAATAGTGCGCTCCAGGGTCCGGGCTAGGCCCGTCTTCCTCGGTACAAGAACATGCGACCTACAGCAAAGAGTGTCAAACAAAATGGAGGGGGCCAGCCAACATCAAAACGTCATATAGACGGTAGGTCTGTGTACACGAACCTGTCCGAGTACAAGAGACAAGCGGTAGCGACCCCGTTCCTCCCAGCACCGGGAGAGGATTCGTGCGCGAAGGTCATCCACATTAGGACATTTAACAATAATGTACCTAACAGCCTGGTGGACAACGCAGTCGTCACAATAACGTACAGGCGATCTTTCCATAAAATGGCGGTGCTTCCCACGAGAGTGCCCATTGCGGAGACGACATTAAGCAAACTAAAGCTGTCAAGGCATTGTGGGATAGGTCCATCATAAGAGTCACGGCGCAATACTTCGCGACTTTATGTTCGGCTTGGCCCTCTTTCATCTTTTTTGCCAAGTAGCCCCTTTTTTTGCAACCTCTGCCATATAATCGGTGTGAAGAAAATCGGAACGCACACTCCTCGCGCACTCCTTTTTGGTGCCCTCATTTGCGCACTCAATCCCCGCAATTACAGGAACCCAGCAGAATATAATCTCAACATCCACCCGGCTTGCCGACCTGGGCTGTCAAGGATACCACGAACCAGGGTGTGTGTAAATTCCAATGCCCGGAGAGCACTCATGGCGCTTTCTGAGTCGCTACAAATTACGACCCGTTCTCTGAACCGGGCACGACGCGTTATCTCCCGGACCAAGTGGTGTGTTGCATACAGCTCGGCCGTGAAGGCAGACGCAGAGAATGGCAGAGCCCCACTAAATTCAAACAGAGGGAGTTCGTGGTGGAAACTGACCACCTCATGGGACTTGGATCCAGCCGTATGCACTGGCACTCTTACAGAATGACACGAAGTGTACGCCAAAAGGCCAAACTCAATAGTTCCTGCGCTGTATAAGCTTTGGGAGCTGAGGCGTGGCGACAAATAGTTAAAGGTGGTTAACTAAGGATGGCTTCTTTCGCAAAACCAGGAGTGCCACCAGAAAAGGAGCTATACTGAGTTTTCGAAAGAGTTTCCTAGCCCTAAACCCAAAGGGCATAGGGTATGCCTGGCGTCGATCGGCGGCAAAGGCCTCGTCGAGATCGTTTTTGGATTCAGTAATAGTGGTTGGCGAACTAAGGAGTTGGTGAGCTCGCGCGTACAGGCACATATGGCATTTTGCACGGCGTAAAACGAGTGTTATAGCTCCAGCATCGACAAGTAAGCTATCAATGGGGGATGTGTGGAAGGGACCGAGTGCCAACCGAAGGCCAGTGTAGTGGATCAAGTCCACTTTCTTTAATCCACGTTCAGCTACAAATGCATAAAACTTGCATACGTAGTCGAGCTCCGAACGAACAAAGGATGATTAAAAAGTAAGGCAGTAGCGCTATCCCTACCCAAGACGATGGACTTCATGCAACGAAGAATGTCTATTACGCGGTTAAAAGAGACACTAAGACTGCGAATATGAGCCTCCCAGGTGAGGCGTCGTTAAAAAACAAGACCAAAGAAACGTTGAGCATCCATCACTTCCAGGAGAACATCATTTAGAAACGAGTCATTGTTGGGGTGGAGCCGTAGATGGTGGCAGAAATGAACCACCTTAGTCGTAGTTAAGGAAACCCTCAACCTGTGCGCTTTGGCATAGCGAAAGATGCGGTTCAATGCCTGTTGGAGACGACGCTTCAGGGTTGGCATCTGGGCCGTGCAAAAAGTGATCGAAATATTATCCAAGTAGAGCGTAGCAGCAACATCTTCCGACAGCACAAGGTGATACCCTTGATGCTCAGGAAATAGAGTGTGAGACTGAGAACTCTTCTCTGCGGGACACCATATTCATACTCCATTGGGCCGGGAGGTGTCCCCTCCCTCCAATCGTGTAGAGAGTCTCCATGAAACCGTATTGACATGCAGTATCATAGGCCTTCTCAAGATCGGAAAAAACTTGTCGAAGTGCTTTGTACGTCGGAAGGCCCCGCAAAAGGCATTTATCAGTCGGAGCAGAGGATCTACTGAGGAGTGGAACTTGCGGAAGACGAACTTTGCTGAAGATAAGTGGCCTCAGCTGTTGATAAAAAAGGCTAGTGGAACATTTACTAATTTCTTCAACACTTGCACACAAAAAAGTTTAGAGAAAGTGTGTGAAACTCAACCGTAGTAGAATATTCTCCTCATAGTTGGCGAAAAGTGAGCACAGTAGCGATTCAACAGGATTCTGGGAAGATACCCTCCCTCTAGATTATGTTGAACAAATTTACCAAAAAGGCCATTCCTCTATCACCCAGGTGTCGAAGTATGGCGTGCGGGATATCAACCTGACCAAAGACGGTGTCCGGCCACGAATCGAGAGCGGAACACAATTCACTCAATGTAAACCTGTCGTTGAAGGGGAATGAATCCGCTTCTCTCCACCACCGAAAGGAGCCCTTAGGCCGAATGGACCGGCGTCACCAAGATGTTTCTCTGAAATGTAAATAGTTTTCGCTCTTGAAGGAGCACCAGCTTAGGAGGAGGTCCCTTCTCTCCTTCTGCGTCCTCGGAGGCCCTTATATAGAGGCAGACTCAGGTTCGGTGCTTGTCATGGAAGATCCTTCTATCTGGGGCCTAGTCACCTCTGGGACATCATTCATCTCAGAGAGGGGCTCCATCTTGACAGCCCCCCAGACAGCATGGATCCCATTTAGGTTCCCCAGCATGCATCGGGGAAGAGAGGGTGGCAGGTACGCTGCCCCCTGTAGCCTGTGAATACATGACGTCAGGACGTTAGGGGGCACGGACCGTTGGACAATGCTATCACTTGGCCCTCAAGGAGTTTAGCCTTATCGAGCCGCCCCGAGAGAGCCATCAATCTTCGGCCACCTGATTGCACTCTTGGCAGTCCCCTGTGAAACTAAAAGCGAGACTGCCGCTGTAAAGAAGATAGAGTCCCCAAGGGCGCCTCCAATGAAGGAGGTTAAAGAGAGTTCGCGCACCCCTAGGCCTATGAAAGATGTAAGTCTCCTCCCCTCTAGAAGAGAGTTGGAGGGGAAACTGAGACAGTACCTTTGAGGGAAGGGGTCTTGCTTTTCTGATTTAGAGCTGCCCGAGAGCGGCTCAGATTTTGGTAAACGCGGTAAAGAGTTTTTTCGAACCTGTCCATGATTGTAAGCAAAGTATTACCACCCCTACCTGTGACGGCCGACACTCACCGCAACAAGGAAACGGCACTACTGGGGGCTTTTGATTGGCCCTGGCACTGTCACTGAGCTGGATGGTATAGGCCATCTCCTCCACCCCTTTGGAAGACACGGACCAAATCCTACACGTGGCGTGGTAGGCAGATCGGGATGATTCACCCAGTTTCATGACCAGCGTAGGGTCACCACGCCTAACATCTTTTCGTAGAAGTATTCGGTTCCTTGATAGAGATGAGAACCGGGTCGTGATCGATGAGGTCAATGGGCAAGAGAAAAAGGGACCAACAAATGCGGTAGAGAAAAGGTCATCGGAAATGAACGACGGAAATGCTGAGACAAGATAAGGGAGAGTCAGTGGATGAGACAGGGATTAGGGGTTAGCATGGCCGTCAGCACGGCGGCCATGCTAACGGTCGTTTTCTAACCGATCCTCGCTGTATTTCAACCTCAAACTTTGGCTTCAATCACCTCACTATTGTATTTGTCGTCGAGGGACTATCCTTGAGCCTATTTCCTCCATTGCCCCTCCCGGCAAGTTTAAACTCTCGTTTATCCTAACTTTACCGAACTCAAAATCTATTAAATACGCTCCTCGCGTTCGAAAACAAGATATAATGTGAAAAGAATAATATTTAGTTCATATATAATTACGATTTTTTTATCTTTCAAGGTCATAAATACTTGCTGATGTTCACTTCTCTCCTTTATTCATCGCCAAGCAACTCTCCTTGTTCCTACTTTATCTATTTCCTGGCCCGGCAAATTTTACACTTTTTCTTCCATAAACTTCACCGAACTCAAAGTCCATTTAATTCCTTAAGCGCGTCTACCCAATTTAACTTACTGTGAAAATCCTTATTTACGATTAATATATAATTAGTGTTTTCACAGTACCTATTGGTGAAGCGAAAAATTAATTTCTATGAATGATTCTCATTAAAGTGAAAGAGTATCTCTGTTATGAGCTGCTGAATTGTTAAGTATATTCATTTTAAATCGCTACACTAGTATTTTTTAATAAAGCACAGAATCCTATCTCTTTTCTTTTAACTTTTCATTGTAAAGAGTATACAGTAAATGTCTTAAAAATTCATCCAGAAAAAAAATACCTTCGCTGGTCCCGGAGGTATATTAAATTAAAAGCAGATATGCTAAACTGGCAGACACTTCAGAGCAGGTGGTGCCTACAAATTTTGTGTGAGAAATGGACATTGGAGCATGAACTCTAAACCAGAATTCTGTTTCTCTCAAAATTGCCTCAAATGAATGAAAAGAGCTCTGACTTATTGGCAAAGTTAACCTTTAATGTAAAATCCAAAAAGGCATAAAAGAAATAGATTTTTGTTATTGAAATAGGTCATTGCTTGCGGCGAGGAGCTGTGCTTTCTAAACTGAATTTCAAAATGTGGGAATAGCGGTCTATGACCCCAAAACTACATGGACAACTTTCTGGATTATTTTCAGAAATTTTTGCCACTGTTTATAATAGAATTAACAGATTCTGATTACAAAAAGTGAAGATAGAGCTGTTACGACGGATAGAAAAATTGAGTCAAAGACGTTTCGGTGTGGCCGTTCCGGGGTGACCCCATTCGGCCTGAGCGTTTCGGCGCAGACCCTATTCGGCGCGGACTATTTCCGGCGCAGACCCTATGCGACGTAAATCCTGTTCGGCGCAAATTGTGTTAAAAATATGAAAGTCAAACGGATCAAGGTTAGTGTTAGAAATCTGTCCCAGGAAAGTTGGAAATTATGTGATCGACGGCCTTCGTTCGTATTCAAACTTACTCAAAACTATTTGATTGATTTCTACAAAGTTTGGTAAATTACTAGAGCCTTAGCCTAGAAATAAACTTTTAGTTTTTGAGCAAATTCGTTTTTATCCAGTTAGATATTTTTTTTCATTACTAATTTATTAACTGAAAGTTATATCTATGAAGCTGCAAGTGTTAATGTTGAGTTTTTAAATACATGGAATTGCTTTTTTGCAAAGGTAACTTGATAGAGATTATGTAATGGCCATAGGTTTTAATTTGTTTGTTTAAAAAATTGCGCGAAAACTAATTAATAATTTCTACTAAATCTGGAGGAACACTAGAGCCTTAGCCTAGAAGTAAGCGACTAGGTTTTTACCAAGATACGACTTTATCCAGTTAGGAAATATTTCCCTTATTATTTTTTAAATTAAAAATTATATCTTTAAAGCTGCAAACGTTAATGTCGAGTTACTAAATATTTGAAAATCTTTCTTTCTTGCCAAGGTAACTTTGTTAAAATTATATGATTACCAACATGTTTTAATTTGATTCTTTACAAAATTTCACGAAAACAAATTGCCTGATTTCTACCAAATTTGTTTGATTTTACAGCCTTAGCCAAGAGGGAAATGATTAATTTTATCAAGATCTGGTTAGTATATCCAGTTATATTCAATTAAGTATTTAGAAAATATGGGGAATGGGTTTCCTTGGCGGAGATTTAATCTCTATTAGTGCTATCTTTTTGATAAACTAAATTGTTTGGAAATGTCTGAGAAGTGGTTTGAAATTACTATTTCCTTTTACCTAGAAAAGTTAGTTATCTCTTAGCCCTTCAGGCAAAAGAATTAATACGAAAGCAATACACTATTAGAGAGTGAAAGAACCAATAAAACTTTTGGGGTAATTTGAGAGGATCTAACATAATGGTCATTTTCCAATAGGGTGCATTAAACTCTTGAAATACCATGTTCTTAACAAAGATCTAAAAAAGATAAGAAAAAAGACAATAGGGAAATGAATTTTAAATAACAACCCCGAAAGCCTTGTCAAAATGGCAATAGATCCAGTATTTTGTCTTTAGGATATTTATGGGATATATGATTTATTTTAAACTGAATAAATTAAGTCACTTTTTGATGGAGCTAACAAGTAAGTTACTTATGTATATTGTACCCTAAAAACCTGGCCATGGCTGGTTTCAAACAAAGTTGGCGATACAAATTTCGAAATATTTATGAGCAAAAGATTCGAGGGAATTTTACTGCTTCTGAAACCATCATATGTAACAAAGAATGTGCGATTATATTTTTCCAGAAGTGTAGTGTACAAATAGAAAATGATTTTGAATTTTAAATTTAGTTGCGTCTTAGACATCTTTCGGGTTGATGAACTGGCTCGCCTACAATCAAACTTTCTGAACTTTTTAGATATCAGAAGTCATATCCAATTCAATTTTTATGAGTTTCACTTTAATACTTTCAAGTGACTAATTTATTTAAATTTATAAATAGTTCAATTATTTCATTGATAAAACCTTTCTTAGATATGACATATGGCAGCGAATATAATATAAAAACGTGGAAAGCTAAAATTTAAATGTGATGGTTTTATCTGTCTTTGATAAATATAATGCGGATAAAGAAACACAATTTTATATGTGTGAAAGAAAAGATTCCTGTCAATCAAGAATTCATGTTCAAAACGAAGAAATCGTTAAATATATTAATGACCATTCACACGATCTTTTTCCAGCAAAAGTTGAGAGAGACCGCATTTTAACCTAAACAAAGATGTGTGCAAGTGAGGTAGTAGAAGAGACTGCTATAGTTGTTAACGAATGGTTACAGAATTTATGTCAAGCTTACTAAGGAGTTATGACAGATAATAGATCTTTAAAAAAGATGGTCTCTCGAGAAAGAAACATTGTAAGATCATGCCCGATGAGCCCAATCGATTTAGCCAGAAGAATTCAAAACTTATACTTTTGGTGGAAAACAAAGGGTAGAATTTTTGCTTGCAGACAGTGGATGTTCTGAAAGTTCTTGTAGAATTTTAATATTTTGACGTAAAAGTAACCTGAGATTATTATATGAGTGTGAAAAGGTTAAGTTGACGGTCCTTTTTAAATCGCACCACTTCTTTTTCCCCAGGTTTATGTAATTTCAGGTGAGAAATACGATGGCGTCTATCCCTTGCTATATGCCCTGCTCCCTAATAAAGTTTGTGGAACTAATGACAAATTATTCGACATGATTTTAAAAATTGAACCTAGATTTAGTCTAGCAATTATCAACTCTGACTATGAATTGGCAAATTTTAATAGCTTACAAGTGCATTTCCCTTCAACAGATATCAGAGGGCTTTTTTTTATTTGTGTCTCAATAAGAAAAAGCGTTTGTGCTTTAGAACATTCTCTTCAATACAGAAATAATCCAGTGTTTAATTCAAAATGCAAAATGGTCTATGCTTTAGCTAATATTCCTATAGAACACATAAATGACGCAATCTTCTAGTTAAGTCACGAATTACCAAATGATCTAAAATAACTTCTCGATTGGTTTGAAGACACTTATGTAGGAAGAATGGACAGAAGAACAAACATCGCTTTCCTCATGCAATGTGGAATCTATGTCAGCAAGTACTGAACAAGGAAGACAGGACAAACGATCATGTGGAAGCAACAGGGCATTGCAATCGGAACTTGAAATGCACCATCCAAGTATATGGAAATTTATTGACTGTTTGCGTAAAGTAGAAAGAGGAAGAGACCTTTATTATGAAAACCTTTTGCAGGCCAAAATCCTCCTTTAAGGTTGAAGAAGTTCAGAGATACAGATGAACGTATTCGCAGAATGGTGGGGAATTTTGAGAATATTACGTACACTGAATATTTAAGAGGAATTTCTCACAATTATGATTAGTGTTCATGTTTAAAAACATGATAAAAACGAAATGAAAATGTTTAGTGTTGTGTTTTTTTTTCACTGTGAATTACATATCTAATAAGACCCTAGTTTAGGTGAGATTATTAATATTATTAAAGTATGCGTTCAATTAGCATCATATATGTATGCTAATATTAAGCCAGGTGTAATGTTATTGAGTGTAATTTTACCTTTAAAAATTTCTAGTTTATTATAATTATTATCGTTATTATTATTATTATTATTATGATTTTCAATATTATAGTTTTGAATATTTTTATAATTATTATTATTTTGTTTTTAATAATTATTATTAATGTATGCGTTTTGCGTCACATATATTCCAAAATTAAGTCAGTGCAGATTATTAATTGAAATTTTACCTTTTCATATTTCTGTTTATTATTAGTAGTAATATATTATTATTATTAATTTATGCGCTCTAGCGTCATATATGTGGGCAAATTTGAGTCCGTGTAGAGTTATTAATTATAATTTTCCTTTTACATAAATCTAGTTTATTAATAATAATAATAATAATGATATATTATTATTATCATTATTATTATATTATTATTATTATTTTATTATTATTATTAAATTCTGCGTTCAATTAGCGTGATTTATGTATGCTGAAATTAAGTCTGTGTAGAGTTATTAATTGTAAATTTACCTCTACAATTCTAGTTTATTATCATTATTATTTAATAGTAGTATCCTTATTCTTCGTATTATTATATCATTATTATTAATAATATATTATTATTTTTTTTATTAATATATTAATATTTTTATCATTACTTTTATTATTATTATTATTATTGTATGCGTCAATTAGACCTTTATATTTATGTCAATATTAAATCTTTGTCCAGATATTGATTGTTGTTTTAGCTTTGCATATTTCTAGTTTAAAAAAAAATTCCAGATACTTAATAAATTTCCAACATTTAGTTGGTTCACTTATTAGGAAGGCTCAGCTTAGCTATATAATATATAGCACTAGCACTATCTTAATATGCGTTCAATATGCTTTATTTCAATATCGGGGAATTAGTTTTCATGATATTTTGTAAACAAACTAATTTACCTTGCCAAAAAACAATAGTTTCCATCTAGGCTAGGCGAATGCTCTAGTGGTCCAACAAATTTGGTAGAAATCGGTCTAAGAGTTTTTGAGTATGTTTGAACACGAAAGAACGAACGAACGCCGTCGCTCACAAATAGATCTCCGCCGAACAGGGTCTGCGCCGAATAGGGTATGCGCTGAAATGTGTCTTGCGCCGAAAGGGGTCTGCGCCGAACTAAGCGATTCCCCATTCGCATTGGAAAAGTATTTACAACGCTCGTGTTTTTAAGATAAGCCATCTGTAATTGAAAGCGCTTTCTCCTCCAGATCTCCTCTTTTTTGCCTCAAATATTTGGCTGAAAAGTGAGGCCAGGAATGACGCTAACGAAGAAGGAACTGAAGAGGGAGACTCGTGCCTTCAGGCACTGAATATCCCCGTTGAGGTAAACTACATATTTGATGCCGTCCTAATAATTCGGCTTTGGCAATCGAGACGAAATAAGATGTAGAAAAGTGTGCAGCATGAGGCGAGGTGGAACATTTGCCGCTTCCAGTAGGACCAAATAGCATAAGTGAGAGAGCGATAGGAGTCTTTTTATTAATTACCTTATTCTGTATTCTAGTTTTTAGAGCTTTTTGTTATTTTATCTATTCAAAAATAAATTGTAAAGTAGCGAGGGAATCTAAGATATAAAGTCACTGAAAAAATTTGTAAAAAGGTTTGTGGTTCAAAGTATGCATAACCATAGAGCCCAAATTTGCAGGCTTGGGCTATATGAGCCTGGGATTGGGGAAATCACAAGTCTGCAAAATATAAATTTAACTCATCCTCAAATGGGTGAGCCATTGCTAAACAACATTATTACTTATTCCACCTTTATGTTTATTGGGTTAAGCTCTATTTCAGTAGTTCTTAACCTAAGGACGCACGCCTTCATGTGCGCGCTGGTAATTTCCAGGGGGGAGGAGTCCCTTACGGAAAACAAGAATTCATCTAGTTGCAATTGTTATTCTCTAAATGAAGGCAAGGATGAATATTGGGAAGTTTATGACTGGTAATTTGATATAAAGGGCGCGTGGAAGGAAGGACCAATTCCTAGAGGACTTATCGCAGTAAAAGGGTTAAGAACCACATCTCTAGTAAAAAACATAGTAAAGAAATAAAGGTAATCGTCTATAACCATCTTTCCTTTTTTCACCAGACTTCGGAGGATTTGGGTTCAGTTGGTATTTCGGAAAAGGAAAAATGTTTAACGAGAGGCTCCAACTTGTCTGTGGACAATTTTCTCGCAAATGCGCCATTCGCATTCAGCATTTCCACTCCACCTCCTCTTCCAGGACTTACTAACACTTATTGACGTGAGGGAGGGTTGTCAAGAGCGGGCAGCAACTATGGATTTGGCACTTCACGAGACGACTCTGCAACACTAGTGCCTATATCTACCAAACACCATGCAACCATCGAACAACCTCTGCATTCCAAAGAGCTTCTTCACGTCCCTTCAAACACCAACAAATATTACACATTAAAAATTAATTGCACCAGACAGATCAATGAAGGTTTGCTATTGTTTGATTTGTATTATGCTAATTTAGACGGTGGGCTTATAGTTAAAAATTAAAATACGGCCAAGACTGCAAAAAATGAGAGAACAGCGCAAGATTATTTTAATATGAATGATAACCATTAGTGTAACTTAAAGGCTACCACAATGAATGACCCATAAGAGATAACTAATGGCCCTAATAACGGGAAAGCCTTTTTATATTATGATGATACTGTATGATGGATCGATAAAGGGAGGTTTTGCAAAAGGTTCCGAAATTCATTTTCCCACCCTTATTTTTTTATGGACCCAACATCAAAACTATTGTGTTAAAATTTCAGAATTCTAAATTAGTATTTTCAGGTTTCTTAACGCAATTGAAATTTAAATAAAAAAGCAAAAATGTCGGAAAATTCTATCTATTTGTTTTCAAACCTCAAGTTGTTACATCAACATTTATGTCCTATACCGGGTATATTATTTCTATAAAACTTTTAAAAAATATATTTCCATAAACTTTACAATTAATATTTTTACTTTCATTTTATTGAATAAAAATAATATATTAACTAATCGATAAGTTTTCCTTCCTTTTCTTCCGTTTGTTTCCATGCAACCTGTAGACTTTTATCATCATCACTTTGAGATAGAAGAAATTGACCAATTAACAGTCGAATATTTAGATTTTTACTATTATTCAATATCCATTTATTTAATATAGTTAGATTTTTGTAGTGTTATCACCTTTCATTACGAAGGCCTCGGTATTAAATGAGGGTATTTTACTCCTGGGCTCAATTTTACTCCTTATATAGCCATCCCCTCTGTCTTCTCCAGAAACTGCTAGTGACGCTTCTGTAACCAGTTTAATGCATCTCTCAACCGCTTGTGTGTGAGAAGGAAACTTTCGAATATCCAATTTGGGTTGTTGACTGATAAATTCTTCAAGTTGCTCATCAAAGAGCGTCCTCGTCAGCGGATGTTCGGTCACAACGGTCTACTGCCAATTAATTAGGTGGATTTAGTTGTAAGCTTCAAAGATTATGTCTGGGATCTTGAAAGTGCGTATTGATTTCCGTTTATAATCTTTTCGTGCTTTCCTAATTCTTCTCCATTCTAGTTCCCGGATATAATTTATTTCATCTTGCAGCATACAGATAAGAATGTTTTTCGCCTGTGAAAATTAAGCATTCCTTTAAATCACTGGGGCAACTATATCTTTTATCTGTTTGTTCATCCCTTGCAGTGATTACATTGTAGTTAAGAGGTTAAGTGCTCCATCTTGCGAAGAGTTAGATTTTATTTCAAACCAACATGGTGCATACACCTTAATGATGAACAAGACAATGGACTTCACGTGTCAGAAGGATCGGAAGTCGAAAAATATAATCGGAGTATCTGATTTGCCGTTGTAAGTCATCGTGCATGCGACATTTTTACAGGACTCTTACGAATCATTTCAGCAGAAAATTTACCTTGTAAAATAGATAGAAGGATATCAAACAGGTACTTTTGATCAGCGCTTAGATTTCCTCTGTTAGCAGACGACAAGTTAGTCTGAATTGAATCGAATTCAACAACACCTAGAGTCTCGCATTTATCCAGTTGTTTCTCTATAGGTCCGACAATCCGCGAGGCCCCGTTGTTTTCCCATCCCAATTGTTTATGAGATGGCGCAATGGGAGCTCATTTGCATGAATCTGGCTAATAAACCAATGTAGTGGTCTATTAAGTTTTCTTTTAACATTATGATCACACCTACCATTGTCCTGTATTCACTGTCGTTCCATCGCATCCCACAGCAAAAACTTTATCAGTTGCGATGTTATTTGCTTCTAGATACGAGAATATTGCGTCGCATATAGATTTGCAGAATCTGTCTTCATTGTCAGGTGTCTACGGTATTCTGAACCAGGTTATTCTATCATAGAGATAGGCTGTTCCATCATCTTCTTCTTCTAATGAGTTCCCTCCATCGTCTCAAGAATAAATGTGCTATCTTTTCTACCATCAAAATAAATAGAATATAATGGCTTATCCGATCTAATTCCTTGCTGTAGTGTAGTACGTTCTTTGACACGCTCTTTTCTAACTTTTGACCTGTTAACTAATATAGAACTTTCTTTGCCTTCATTTGATGATAAGTCCTCAAGGATTGAACTTGTTATTAAAGCTGCAGCTCGATCAGACACACTAGGGTAGTCACATGCCAACGCAAATTCTGACAATTTTATTCGTTTAGATGGAGTCTTGGATGCAATTTTTATGTTTACTTCTTTGCGTTTTGCGAATGAAGGAAACTCATAGTCGCTACCTTCGTAAACAGACTCTGCTTCTGTACTGGATGAAGAAAGAATCAATTCGATATTATCTGTCTCAGTAGATGGTTGATTTAAAAGACAATACTCACGATTCTTTCTAACTGCAATCTGAATATTCTTCTTTCTTAAAATTTGATTAATATTATCTTTTCCCAATTTACTAGTTGTTCGTTAGTCTTCCACAAACGTTTGCTCCAAAGTCAGCACCTTCTTTATTTTGCTACAAGAACAGTTTTCAAAGCTATCGCATTTTCAACACGAAATATCAAACAATTTTTCTGCATTCTTTGTAAAATCGTCACATTTCTTTTGGAATAATGTAACATTTTTACTACTAATATTTCTCATTAAAGCCTGATATTTTGAATAATAATTCAAAATTATTTTTCTGAACTGCTTCTATTGACACATAAGGGCTTGATGGCGTTTTCCGAATAGAAATTAACTTCTCTGCTACTAATGTGATAACTTGTTTAATTGGTGAGCCTTTTTTATTGCAGTTCTTTTCCTTTTCTAACTCAAACGAAACATATTTTCTAACATCTTTATAAGTTGGCAAAACTCGTTCATTACTGGCAAAGGGTGTGCCAAAAAAAGAGTTTTCAATTTAATGACGCGTTCTAGGTTTAAAAACCATGATTAAATATTGTTTTAATTTTTTTTTTACATATTATTTAGCTCTGAATTATAATAAAACGTATAAAAATATT
This sequence comes from Ceratothoa steindachneri, assembly GCA_963969495.1. Classification (NCBI taxonomy): domain Eukaryota; kingdom Metazoa; phylum Arthropoda; class Malacostraca; order Isopoda; family Cymothoidae; genus Ceratothoa; species Ceratothoa steindachneri. The sequence goes on along the minus strand of OZ018319.1, from coordinate 86,182,127 downwards.
TATTGTATACTATAAATTATTGGTCTTAAATACAAATAAAAGAATGTGATCAAAACAATAGACACTATACAGAGCCACACACACGCAAATTCACTCTCAACGAGATCTTCCGCGCTACTGAAATATAATTGTCACGTACGCCGCTATACTATGTCATTGAAGAACCTATAAATATCAATTGGTTACTTTCAAATTTCGTTTAATTGTTCTTTAAAATCCAATAATTATTTGTTTGGAACTATCAATTTAAAATTCGTATTCAATTTTCAGATATAATCCGCGAAGTCCCCAAATCAGTCAAACACATTTTAATTCTTCTCGAAGTGGGTATTTAAGTTTTTCTAGAATCTACTAATTACACTGAAAAACAATATATTGAGTGAATTGATAAAAGTACATTTTCCTACTTAATTCGAGCATACTGAATTCAAATCTAAAATCAAATTCTCTCTAAATGCTACAGATTTTCCGTAATATCAATAACTAATATTATACAATAATTTTCATTTTATCACGCCTATTATCATGCCCTAAAGTATTTTTGAATCATCCTTTTGTGTTATTTATAGTAAATCAGGTTTTTTGCACAAACATTTTATTGCATATGAGAAAAAACTTGAATTAGAGATTAGGATTACAAATACTGTAATCAAATAGATGCTAATTTATTAATGACTGTTCATCAGGCTGGAGGACCTCTTCTTGATCTCAATCGGGCCAAAATTTGCGTTTGTAACTCTTTCTCTTAGAAATCTTCTCTGGCTGATCTCTTCCAATCGTCCAACACTAGTCCGCCATCATGTATCTATCCCAGTGACCTTGGTAACGCTCTTCCATCGTCACAAGTCCTGATGGAAGCGTTCTTCTTGTTCGTCGATCACGGCTCCGATTCTCTGGGAATCGGTCGAGGTTACTATTTAGGAAATGCCGCTTCACACTCATGTTGCATCCCAGATCACGACATGCTAAACGCATATTAGTAACCGGATCCTCATAGTTATGCGCCTTTTATTTCCTTAAAGTTAGGAACACCGGCAGAAAATAAGAGCAAGGCTGCCTTCTATTTTTCATTCATAGTGTTCACGAATTGAGAATCACTCAGAAGCCTTCGGATTTGAGGACCATCAAATAGTTCTGCTTTTATTTTTTCCGTAGGGAAAAGCAGAAAACGCCGATACTATGTACTGAAAACAATCATTGTCAGTGCTCAACACCTTGACATACTGCTTCATCATCCCCAATTTGAGATGGATTGGAGGGAAAACGATCTTCTCTCGACTTACGATTGGCTCATTAACAATCTTTGGCATTCCTGCTTCCAAAGTTACCCGAACTGGCCATTCGTTTTGGGACCAGTGTTTGTCATGGGCTCGACTGCCCCACATACAGATATAGCATGGAAACTTTGTATATCCCTTCTGCTAGCCAAGGAGGAAGTTGACCATCTTTAGGTCTACATATATGATCTAATTGTGTTCACAGTACTTAAGTCAATCCATAACCATTCTTATGTCATCGTGAGTTTCTCGCAGATAGACAGAGTGACCGAGAGGAACTGCACCAAAGCCATTGCCATTATACAGAAGGACACACTTGAGACTACCCTTGGAGCTATTCAAAAACAGTCTCCACTCAGCAGGGCTATAGGTGCCAAGTGCCAACTCGGTAAACAGACTAGGAACATCGTGGCAGTATACACATTTTTTGTCCTCAGAAAAATACTTAACAAATGTACTCTCCCTTGTTCGGTAATATGATACCCGTACTGACCTGTCAAGCATATGTCTTTCACTCAACCTGGAGGCTAAAAGTTCTGCAGCTTTCTTGGAGAGCGCCAAATTACGTATCAAGACATTTAAAGCCTCTTGGTTGAAAGAATGAGGATCTAATGACTGATCAGAATCTGATGATCAATCTGCAGACTCTGAATCTATTCTGTAAACGTCCATATCAATTACATCACTTTCATCCTCGGACGAAGCATATCCACTGAGTATCGGAACTGGTAAAGACTTAGAAGAAAGTACTGGCCGGATCGCTAAGGGAATGTTGGGGTAGGCGATCATGTTCCGATTTTTCTTGCCAATCCCTTTAGTATTCACCAGACAGAAATAACAGTCTGATAGATGATCCTTTGGCTCTTGCTACTCCATGGGGATTCTTAAAGGAAGACTATTTCTCTTTCCTTTCGTAGACTCACGCAGATGTACCACACAACTATGGTAAACAGCATGTGGTGCCCACTTCTTATCTTGATCGCCAAGAGGAACATCAAAATATGCATATAACTGCAGATCACAGAGTTTGATATATTGCGCCTTTAACGAACTAGCATGTAACAGTCACATGAGACCTGAAAAAAAAGAAACAATAATGTCAATATTTTGCACAATAATACTTTATTACTATCTTGATAATAAGTACTGTGAAGTATTTGCTTTCTACCAGCACCCTCTCTGTCCGCCCGGAGGGCAGTTTTCGGGGAAACGAGAAAATAGAAATTACAGAATAACTACAGCATATAGGTAAAAATGGATTATATATTTGGATCAGCATGAAAAAAACGAATTAAAATTGTTAGATAAATCTAAGTCACCATAAAATGTGAGTAAAATTGTTCCCCTGTGTTATTCATTGGTTTCTTGCAGATATTAATTTTAATAAATATCAAGCTCTTCTCACCATGGACTCAACACTGGACTTAGAAAATAGAAATTATCAATCAAGCGATATTGGATGTTCTTCTCTAAGAAGAAAAATATTTTCTGTTACTTTTTGCAAAAACAATATTATATAAATTTTATCCTTTTAAACTCTAACTCCCTGACTGAAAAATTGGAGGGAGTTTCCCTCCTGAAAACAGGAGGGAAACCCCCTCCAATGACCTCCGTTGTTTTGTGATAAGAAGATAAATGGTTGTTGCATTGATGGTTTCCCATGGTTCAAATCACTACTTGCAAGTGCCTTTCAATGGCTAAATAAGGCTTATGTAACTAGAAGGTGCCACCAAGCACCAAATCCGATGGCAGGTTTGAGATCTCTAGGTTGAATAGCACTATTTCCCATGGTCATATGCGTCAATTCATTACTCTAAATGTGTATCGGACTGGCTATCACTTTCATCGTTATACCAGCTGTTACTAGTCGCTGGAATCACTTTCCTAATAAAAACCAATCAATAGTCATAACTCTATTATAATCATGTATATTGTAGTATACAAAAATCTGTTACAGAGAATTGTAATTGAATATAAATTTTTACCTGTTAAATGTAATAGAATTCATTTGAAATACTTGTTCAAGAAGTGATGATATGGCCAGGGAGCGGAAATGAGGGGAGGGGGGTGCTGACAAACTTTTTTAGGTAGAATACATCCTCATTTAGCTGATATTTTTTAATACTTGGATAAAAATTCGAAATCTAGTTAGAATCAATCAATCGAAGCCTTATCGGGGCGGAGCAATTCAGCACCTGTTTCCAGTAGCTCCGGGAACTAATAAATCTGTTATTTGCTATTTCACTGTGACTTCTATTTTAATTGTTTACTCTAAAATCGATATTACTTTCAATGCTTTGGCACTCTATGTTAGGAAATCTAACAAGCGGCATCGATTGGCAATAGATAATAAATTACCTTCAACAACGGATTAAAATTTGAAATGAAAAATAAATAAAATCACGCCAACTTCATCTGCTAGTTAGCGGTTAACTATGGTTTAATTTCTTTGAAAGTCACTTCTTATTGTCAAACGACATGATCATCATCTTTAATAAGCAACTAACAGGCATCCTTTCTATTCATGTTTACATAAACACAACAAGAGCAACAAAAAATAAAAGAAATGGAAGAGTAGTAAAAATGGGAACATTAAATTTGGTATGTTGTAGTTTTTCTATTCCAACAAGTTTCAATAAATGTTTATCTGTATTAATTATTTGTTTATTTTGATGTGACATAAACGTTTATTAATGTATTTCTTATCTCTCATGAACCCTTTTCAACATCAGTAACTCGCTTTTCTTTCGCTTTTAATTCTTCCTTCTCTCATGCTTTCAGCACATCTAGGATATATCAACGGGCCTTTTATTTTCATTCTAAACGAGTCCAGACTAATGGATTCAGGGTTTGATAATCATCGCTTCTTTTTATTCCTCCTCATCCGCCTCTACTCATTTTTTCAAGCACCTTAGGTGCCGGGCATCGTCTTTGCCAGGGAGTGTTAGAAAGATACTATGAACTTAGTTTCCCTGACGAGAATTGTGCTCACCAGGAGCTATGTTCAAAGTATCTTTCTAACACTCCCTGGCGAGGACTATGCCCGGAACCTAGGGCGCTTGAAGCAGTGTCGGTTGTTAGTTTTGCTATATACTAACTTCACCACTTGTCTCGAGTTTCCTAAATTTTACCTACATATGCCGATAAAGATAAGTGCATTACGGAGGTTCATTCCACCCCACCCCTCCTTTCAAGGTATAGAATACAAATCAGTGTGGGTTTGCTCGGCCTTCGAACAGGTGATGAAGGGTTTTATGAATTGTACACTTTATGATTTTCTTCAATATTTGAACACTTATTGTGATTGGGACAAATTTGTTTCTGAGTTATGTAAATCATATTAGTAAGAATTTAATATAAAAATGTGTAGTAGAAATATTTCTTTCCATGATTATAGTTAAAATAAATATTTATATTTTTATTACTAGTTTTTGAATCTTTTTTACTTCTGTCTCAAGTCATTCATGGCCTCTCGTTTATGAGACAAAAATATATGCACTTAGTGAATTAGAATTTGGATTTACCTCTGGACGGAATGAAATGGTGGAAACTAAGGAGTTTTATTTATTTATTGCTTAAAGTGAGCAAACCTCAATGGGAGAATACTTCGCCACAAGTGAGGAATCTCGTGAGGAAAATGGTGAAGTTATAGGAAGGGAAAGTGAGTAAAGGCTACGTGCCAGGAACAGCCACTGGAACAGACCAAGTGAGTAACTTAGAAACAAGATGGAACGCAACTCACCTGAAAACTGAGCCTTTCCATAGGGATAGCATATTCCATTCAGAAGTTTGGGGGGGAGGGGCGAAAATGAAAAGAGAAATGTCAGTCTAAATTGAGAAGATAAATAATCGAAATCCATTCAAACACATTCACAAAGATTACTTTCCACTTGCTTAGCATTCGTATAGACAGAGAAATAAAAGAAAAACCAGGGGACGTGAATTAAACTCTATAGGCTTTAGTATTTCATCTATTCCTCCACATTTTTCACCACATTGAAATAGGCTCAACATACTCATGATGGAGGTCTGTTCTTTGGGTCTCCTTGTCGCGATGCCACAGCATCATGTGATGAAGCCTGACAGGGATAGGAGCTTCCATCATCATGAAATGCTCCTCTAAACCTTTTGTAATAATCTGGCCAGGAGGTGATTTTCTTAAAACTCTATCAGGAATTGTCAACGTTTATTAAATCTTTGTGAAATAAAAGGTGAAATTTAATGATTTTAATCAAGGAAATGCGGCCAAGAATATAGGACGAATTTTGGAACGAAGAAGAGAAAATCAGCACATATATAAACAACATTAATGGGGAAAAGATATGATAAACGTCACCGATCTAAACGAGTCTTGAATTTGGTCATTAAACAAATTCTTTAAAGATATTCAACTGAATATAAATTAATATATATTTTTTTTATCTCTTTATGACTAGAAAAATTGCGAACGTAAGATATGGAACTCGATAGAATTTTAAACTCGTTTTAGAGCGTCTTGTTCGAGACATATTCCGGATTGGTCCAAGTCGTAGAATTAGGCAGTTATCGCCCAATTCTCGAATCCTTCGTTTGTTCGGGGAAGGACTACGACAGCCAAAAATACTAATTTGAATTGAATTTCGTTGAGTGCGCGGCATTTTTGTTATTCTAATCCTTTAAATATGGTTGGCCGGGATTGGTCTTATTTAATTAGGCTTTGGTGGATGGAGGTCTTAAACAAGAATTGCAAAAATAATCTTCAATTACACAACAAAAAATATAATACAAATAATTACATTATCCAGTTATTAATTGATTCAGTAATTGGAAAATTATCAATAATTACCAATAATTTCTCATCTTGCAAGGGCTCAATACTCCAAGTACTAACACGATAGGGTTTAGGAAGAAACTACGAATGGAATCCTAGCCTTAAGGGCACATTAATTCACTTTAGTTATCCGAGATGACTCGGGAGGAGATTACTTGATGAACCATGTTGGAGGGCGTCGCACCGCCTCAACGACGAAATGAAAGGTCTAAATATCTTACTATTTTGGGGGTGTTACCACAAGTAGACGCTTGGGGAAGATTTTTCAAGTAGACGCTCAAAAGGGGAGGATTCTCCTGTAGCCACTCGAGGGGGAAAACTCCTGTGGGGCATAAAATGTGCGCTTCTTCTGGACGCCGTCGTTCCAAATAAGATCCTAGCTGCGGGCCGGTATGATATCGTGGTTGATCGCTCGAGGATATGCGCCATTAGTGGATGATTCCACGGACGTCTTAAAAGAGGTCGCCAAATACCTTCTATATTTTCCAAGCTGAGCTCACTCGGGAGCAACATAGAGACCGCTCAACACCAGGACATGTGGTCTTCTCCAATGGGGGAGGGAGGGATTACATCTTCGCGACTTTTTTGGGCGGATTTTGACGGAATACTTCCCTGATTAATTTTGTTTCGGGAAATAAATAGTCGTTCGACGGAACTCCTATAATGTCTAGCGGAAGAAATTAAGCCATGCTTCAACGCCTCGGCGATTATAGCTCGACGACGGGGTTTTAAATAGAAGTCATTGTTGCAGGTCGGTAGTACGCATTTCTTCTTCTGGAGTGTTGTGCTAGGTATACGAATCTATTCCTGAAAAGCTGCTCATGCGCGATCTGAGTCACAAATTAGGAAAGGAAAAATCTGGATTTACAAACGTTTTACTCAATTTCTCTTTTGAGAATTACAAAATTACCACCCAGCCTGAGACTAACATCCACCTGGGCCCAGTTAAAATAAAGAGTAGAAATAGTGGGACTCAGAGGAGGAGGACACGTGCAAAGAAAAAAGAGGACATGTATAAAGGGTTAGTTTCTTAATAGTTTTTTCTTCTCTAAACTCATATTTTAAAGGAATATTTATCGATTCTATACTAGCCTCCCGCCTACTATAGAGGTTAGCGCGCTTGCCAGGCAATCGCTTGGGGGGCAGTTTGAATCTCCATTTTATTCTTTTTAAGTTGACACTATTCACTAAGGGAGGTTACAGCAATGACTGAACATCATTGTGGGGATCTGGTGCTTGCCTCTCCTCACGTCCGCCTGAGAAGCAGCATAGTTTTATAGGAAGACTGAAACATTCAAACTTTACTTTAACTTAAATGAATTTACTGTATTGCTTTCAAGGAGATTCCTAGAAAACTTTTTCCCAGTTTGTGTTATTTTATTGGCAAAGAGATCTTATGCTAACTCAGTGATATATCTTCTTTTAAATAGCTTTAAACTGTTATTTTTAGTCACGTCTCCTTTATTTAGCTCAAATAGTGAGTAATAATTTGTATTATTGTGGGGTGATAGAGTCTGATATGATGTGGAGGGCCACCTTGAACCCTTGGAAGAACCACGTTGCTCTAACCCTGGAAAAAAGCGTGAGAAGCAAGAAAGGAGTCGAATAAACTTGGCTTTATCAGATTAGCTGTGTTTATCTTGTGAGGTCTATTTGCTCCACCTGAGGCGATATAAGATCACTTCACCTACTTGGAGCACGAGAGGAAATAAGAACGGCTATTCGACCGGCCTTACCTCGGATCCCTCCCTCCCAGCGAAGTTTGCGACTTCAGATCTTAGGAGACCATGCTGAGGCCCAAGGCAATTTCGCTGCCCGCCAACCACCTATATAACCAAAGATTTTCCGCTAGACAAGCAGTACGGCACGCCCGCACAAGAAGGCACATTATTTTATCAAGTCTGATCCTCCGTAGATTATTTGGGTACCGATGGCTAGAATCTCTCCGCCGTGGATATCGCCCCAGTCAATTGGCAGCTCCTTACAACATCCGTTCTTCCGTGAATTCGGGCCAGTACTCACTCATCGAGAACTCTGTGGTAAAACGAGTTTACCTTCATCAGTATGTAGAGGTAGAACGAGTATCATCTCCGCCCATCGAGAACCCTGAGGTAAAATATATTCCCTTGTTGCATCCTCGTCTCCCTGAGTTGCCTTCCCTTCGACGCTTACCCCGTGCAAGACGTCAACGACGTGGAGCTCATTTTATTTTGGTCTCCCCAATCCAATTCTTATTGTTTAGATTGCGACTCAGGGTAGCCTCTTTTAGGACTCTGCTCCAAGTCAGGTAATTAACCACTTTAATCCCTTGGATTTGCCTCTTTGATGACACAGAATGTGTCCGTCATTTATTCAATCACGTATCTCAATTAAACCCCTTTTGTATATATTTGATATTTCTCTTTTTTGCTATTAAACTTTATTGTTGTAGCATCTTTTAAATAACCTTGAACGACTATCAGCTATTAATTAACCTTTAGGCCAAACTTCACTCTCTAATTTTTATAATTATTACCCACACATACGGGGCACGAATTTCTCCCCCATTCTCATTATCCCTTCCCAACTGGTTGGACCAAACCATTATCGTGTCATTGTCTCCTTAGATGTAGCAAGCATCTCCTACCCTTTTAAAAGTAATTGTTTTTCTGTTGTATCTGTTTTGAAATGATGTCATTGGGAGTAGAAAGATGTCATAATTAAACGACTTCTAATAGCTGTTCTAAAATTTAATCAACAATTATAATAGCTGTATTTTTTACAAAACTATTCATCCTTTTTTCCGCCTTTCAATGGTCTATTTGAAGTCTGCTAGTGAAAGAGGATCCTGGTGTTTCTATTTTCATTGACCGGTTGTTTTTTAGGAAAAATCACAATATACTCAACAGGGAGAAGCTGGCTAATATATTCACGTCATTTCAGAGGCCTTTTTGTTCTAAATCCAAAGTCCCGAAAATCTAGTCAACAAATTTAATATCTTTCGCGAGAGGGGGTTGCATTCTTTCACTGGCTTTTTTCATTCTATTCTTTTACTGAATGAGTGAGTTCAGAATAACATTGGAGTAAAGTTATATAGTAAGTATGCCTATCTAATTTTAGTGATAGACAAAGAACAGCCAAATGCAACTATGGTCGCAAAGTACATACCGTGTTTAGATCAAACCAACGAACACAAACAGAGATTCTGCTATAACGCAAAATTCCAAAAGCAAATAAAATCGGATTGAACATCATAAGCAGATAAATGTAGCTGTGCAACAAGTCACTTACTTCTTTTCCGACACGAAAAAATTGAAACAGAAACAAGATTTGGATAATGGATATAGAGATGAGGAATATGTATTCATGTGAATTTATCATATAGCTAATTAGTAGGGTATTTTTCTAGTCTTAATTAAAGTGCTCAGCTATCATAGCTTAAAAAAGCTGTAATAATATGTCATGGTATAGGAAGGACCGAGTGGATGGTGTTCGTACGTATGGGATGGTTACGTACTACAAAACTCCGTGATTACGTTTTCCTCCTAAGAGTCCTATATTTTTATTATATTCTGATTATTATGATTATTACTTCTTTGAGGGTTCCTAGTGCTCTGCTCAGAGCTTTGAGGATCGAATAAAAAAATTGCTTCTAAGAAATCTAGAACTTTAATTAAAAACATGAAACAATGAAATTTAACAAACTGAATAGACAGAAATGAATTAAACAACTTTTTAAGTGAGGCTTTCTAAATTACATACTTGAATTTATAGTAATGGTTGACCCACAGTTCACTTTAATATTAAATACAACTGGCCTAAATGAAACATATACCAGGGGTTTAAATACCTTAAGAGATTCCACGAGAATCGGAATTGTTGTCACCTCAAGAATTTTGTTTCCGGACGACGCGTGTATCGGCGGTTACAGCTATGATCTCAAAGGAAAAATTCTTTAAAGCCACAGAAGACTTCAGCGCGTGTGGCAGATGGAGATACGCACGCCATCTGGAGGAAATGATCTCCCCACGGGACAGGGAAATAATGTTTCTTCTACCCTTCGGGTTACTCTAGGAATAATTCACACTGTCGAGCGATGAGCCAATGCGTGAATCCTTTGATTCAGGGGGTGCTTGAGGGAGTTCACTTACGGGTATTCCGCAAGGACGAGAGTTAGTTAAACTTGCTACTTAAATCAATTTAACTTAAAGTTCGGTGTGACCACCAGGAACTGGCTCCAGGAGGAGCTTCTTCTTTATTCCGCTCGTTAGTTTGCCGAGCTCTTATGCTGGTCTTTGCTGTCTAGATCTCTGTACGATCTACCTCTGACAGGCTTTTAAATTCGGTGTGACCACCAGGAACTGGCTCCGGATGTGCTTCTTCAGCGTCCCTTTTGTTGGTAGCCGGGCCTCTTGCCATTCTTCGTCGCCTTGATGACTAACGTAATCTACCTCGTTTTTCCAAAGTTATTTGATTTTATACTTCGCCACCTCACTGGGGTTAGGGTAAGTAGGGGGGGGGATGCGTGGATGGCTGCATTACGTCTCCTCCTCTAACGGTTTTTCTCATAGTGTCAATAAGCTAGCGCTAAGGGACCTTCTGGCTTTAGGACGACGCTCCTCTACTTTTGCATATGCAGGGAAATTGAATATCATCTCTTAGGGGAAATCTTAATGTATTAACCCATATTAGGGTCACGGGTCCGACCTGAGTTGATTATTACATTATGTGGTCTTGGGCGGCCGTTCAGCTTCTCTTCGAGACAAGGGGAGAGAGAAAGGAGGTTAATTGGTAGGGCTACGCCGTCTCCAATGACAGAACGTTGTGGTTACAGACCAGTGGCTCAAATGCGAGGGTTGGGTATGATTCTCTTAGATAGTATGATTATTATAACAAGCTCATTCCGTTCACTATTAGAGCTTACGGAGAGCAGAGAAAACTTATTGGAAAGACAAAAAGACCACAAGGGTGTTGCGCAAGCAATAAAACATCTTAAGAAATGGTCGGACGGCATAAGGAACCAACGAAGATACCTGCGCCAGGGATCTTTTAAAAGTAGACTAAAAAAAAGTTCAGATTAGTAAATTCAAAATGAATAAGTTGAATATAGCGAGTATTAAGATTGTTATTTGTTGTGTGGTTGTAATTTTCTGAAGGTGTAGGTGCGGAAGAAGAGGTCGGACTGCTATTTTAAGTTAAATTATTATTTTCACAACTACTTTTAATATTAAAGCCATATTAAACAAGAGCTTTACCTCTTTTAATGTTTTCTGTTTTAAAGTGGGTGTATTCATTGCTACCTGTAATCTTATTATTATAAGGGATTAATATCATTAAATCCAATGTTCTTGAATTCTAAGAAAAATTGGAATAATTATTCCGTCATCTTTAACTGTCGCTACTGTGCGTGGGCTTTTATTATCAAAATTATCCTATTTGAATTATTATATTCAAAAAGCTTGCTCCGTGCATTTAATTATGAGTATCATAGTGCGAGAATGCCATTGATAAACCCAATTATTGCTCATTGCGTAATACAACTATTAAGTTGCTGAAAATGATTTATTGCGAAAGAAAAATATAATAGCCTCCATATTAAGATTTTTGCATTTGTCGGGATAAAATATTTCTGCAGACCTAAAAACTAATATCTTTGACTGTTAAAAACGAAATAAGAAGTGTTTGAAAGTGCATCACAACACCAAGTATAGAGATAACGACTAGCTAAGTTTCGTTGATCTGCTCTATGAATAGTCGTAAAAAAAGGGAGAGAGGTAAATTAAGGATGTATTTGGAGAACATTTAGGCAAGAAAGCGAGTAGCACGTTAATATATGGTTATTATCTGAGGTTATAATAATTATGTAATTAGATGACTCTCCCATTAATTTTCGAACATGTTAGTTGACGTAATTTGAACTAGATTATATTAAGTAGCGTTCAGAGTTAGATCGATTTTATAGGTGCAGTGTTTCCCCAGGCTTAGCATTTTATATCGCTTTAATTTTATTTAAGGAAAATTTGATTGCGTCCTATTTTTAGTGCGTCCAAATAAAAAATATAGGATTATATTATCAATTTGCTGCAAAGTTGTCTTCGTGAAGCGAGAGGAACTTCAAATTTGTAAGCCAGCCCTTGATAGTGCTTTTTTCGCATCCTTATAATGAGCATTGTCCTTCTCCAATGTCCCTTATACAATGCAACGTATCCTTTTGCAGGAAAGGAGGCCAGAACTGACCTGCATATCACGCTTTATGGCGCACGACTGATTAAAAAAATAAAGCTACTCATTTTTTCAACATAAGGTTTCTGCCAATAAAACCTAATACACTGAAATCATGTTCTAAAGGCAAGTTTTTTTAATCGATGATCCCCTTAAATTATAATCAACGTTTTGATTTTAAGAGCCGATGTGCATTTCTTGCACGTACCGGATTTTGAAAAAGTTCTGTGACACTTATTTATTTTTATCTTTCGAGAGGTTTCTGTGTGTAAATGAAAAAGCAAGTTGGCCACTAACCTGTAAACAAGTATTTGTCGAATGTTTTTTGAAGTTTCAAGTAAGCTATGTTTAATGCACGGATTCTATACTACTCGATCATAATATCATAAAATAACTCAAGGAAGTACTTCAGGCATGACCTACTTTTACGAAATCTGTGTTGGGGCTCTTTTAGCAGTTCATTGCTTTCTATAATTAGCGCACTGTAGTCGAAGCCTCTCCCTCCTTTCTTATGCGAGAAGGAATCTCTAAAATAACATTTCGTTCCTGCCTTCTAGGTCAAATCTGAGAGTCGACAAGTAACGAATTACCTTGCACAAACTAACACTTTCACAAATGGTAGGTAGAAGGAGAGATCACCCACATGGGTTTGCCTTTGAGATTCGGAAGATCACTAATTTTTGCACACAAGGCAGAATTAGTTACATTGAGCTAAAAGTCCCACAATTCATAGCGAGAAACCTTTGTCTATCTTACAAGGAATGAGAATAAGTCTTTGGGATTAGAAACATCTCAGTTGAAAACACACTTCCTTTCGTGTGATTTACAGCTTAGGTTAAACTTATATAGTTAAAACAATGAAAATAAGGTATGCTAACAAAAAGTCGCCTGTTCTCACTTATTCGAATTTAAGACCTTACGACCTTCAAAACTTTGAATAATTCCTGGAGTAACCTTGGAACGACTTTAATAATTATATAATTCGAAAGAGAATGTAGAACAACATAAGGGTTTCAAATTTAGTTAAAATCGGCCGAAAAGTTATAATGTTATGGCCAAATAATTCCCTAGCTAACATACCGGAGACTTTAGCAGTTATATCATTCAAAAGAGAGTGTATAACAACATAAGAGTTTCAAATTTCGTTAAAATAGGCAGAATAGTTATAGAGTTATTGACAAATAATTCCACAGCTAACGTTGGGCGGACTTTGACAATTATATCATTCGAAAGAGAATGTAAATCAGCATACGGGATTCAAATTACGTTGGAATAGGCTGAATAGTTATGTGTTATTACCAAAATAACATAATTACCGTGGTAACCTTGGGAATTATATCATTTGAAAGAAAATGTTAAAAAAACATAAGGATTTCAAATTTCTTCAGAATCAGCCGAATAGTTGCAATGTTATTACCAAAATAAAAAAAAAAAAATAGGAACCGACTGACCCACATAGTGAGATATATAGTCTCCCGCGAATAGAAAAAAACAAAAATATAAATTTGAAGCCTCCTTTTTAAGAACATCTATGCCATCACATCAAGGAGCTTAGAAGCCCGAATCCAATTACAGGAAGACATCCAATATCAACCCCACTCGCTCATCTGAGCACAACACAAAAGCCTCACAATACATAATTCAACCTTTAAGTGACACAGAGTCGTGAGTAATAAAGAATTTTCCCAGAAGTTTACAGTGAGCAGTCGATCGGATTGGGCGCTGTTCCCAGTGAGCGTGTCCTATAAGAAGTCAACAGAAAATGACACATTTAAAGGAGCCACTTCCTATCATCTTTGCCTCGCATCCTGTAACTATATCTAAATAACTGCTATGTAGTCATTGTGTGAAAAGGCAAAAACTTAGAACAGGTATCTCAATATGTAAGCCAGCTTGGTTATCTCATTAGCCTGCTAATTACTAGCAAAAACTACATATTCATAGAACTATCAGAAAACCACGCCATCTTGACAACTCCCAGTAGCCTTCACCTCTCGGTTACTACATATAAATGAAGTAATATGGACACTCTAACACCACAAGAAAACTTAACATGCTCTGTAAGACATAGAATTACAAAATAGTTTCCAAATAGTGCATGGTCATTAATCCCCTGTAGCGTGCGATATATTGCAACCAGCTCGTCCTTGTGGACAGCTGAGTAAGACGTTGAAATCATTAAATACCTTGCTTCTCTGACGAAATTTATTCAGTAGCCTTGACTGTTATCATTTATTTTTCTTAAAAGTAGCAAACACCCTGTTTATAAGGATAAATCGTGCAATTTTTAACAGTTCACACATTTGGCTGTGCAGAAAAAGGATTCATCATGCACGATCCTGGAAAACTGAAGAAAATTGAGGTTTGATATATTTATAACGTCGATTGTTTTACTTGTATGGTCGACCTGTAGCAGCTCTAAGAACTGTTGAGTAACGGAATAAATATCATTACCACAAAATGATACCATCGAGGAAGCAAGGGGCTTATCTAAGTCAAACGGGTCGAAAAGGGTAAGTTTAGGGTTTGTGATTTCTCTCTTCTTTTGGACAGAAGGATTCGATAAATAAAATAAAATTTAAAATAGAAGTTAAAATATAAAGTTAACTCTTTCGTCAGCATTCGCTCAAATTTGACTGCATTTTGGTCTGCCAGAACCTCAGTAATGTCTTCATTGGTGTAGACAACTAATAATTTGCACATGATGCGCCATTTAGTGTAAATTTTTAACTCATTTTGGACCTCTGAGCAGGACTAGTCACAATGAATGAAAGTCTCCAGTCCTAAAACCAGACACTTTTTGATTTATTTTAAATAAAGTATTTACATAGGTACTTAGACTGGCGGAGCATGTCTCAGTGGTAAATACACTGTTCCGTCAATCGAGCAAATTAAGTGAAAACATTTGATCCGATGAATCGAAGAACCACTGCCACCTCTGAATTCGAAACCCTAACAAACCTCGGGCTCCTTTTGTACGTACTCATCTTTTTAATTGTAAAAAAGTTTTTTATATTTTCATCGCCCTATTCCAATGGGATTACGGCGCCGCCGAAACCGAATGACCAGCTCGAAATCTAATTTCCACACACAGGAAGGAGGAGAACACGCATATTACTATATTTTTTAGAGGGAGGCATACATTTAAAGGCCTCCTGCTAGGGGTGGTCTGTTGGGTTTGTTCCGCTTTCTATGTTGAAGGACTGATAATCTTTGGTAAGGCCGACTTAATCTATGTATGTATTATGACCCTTGCCCGCCAAATGAAAGAGAACTCAATTATATGTACCATTGTACTGTTACGTATTAACGGTCACCGTCCGTCCTTTTGCTCCCGCACGTCACAGACAAGCAGTCTTCAAAGATCATTACAATCTCTCATATCCTGACAGGGATCATCTCAACGTTTAGTATCTTCCTGTTTTGTTTGGTCTTCGATGCGTAATGACATCAAACTGTGGTCTAAATTATGCCTTTTCTCTCCAAACATTTCAACCCGTCTCAGCATTTTGAAGTCGCAAATGTCGTCATCGTTAGCCCTCTACTATTTTCTCAAGGTCAATATTAACTCTTTACTTGTAATGATATTTTCTCCAGATGGCCAGAAAAGTTTTCACTCAATCACTTAAAAGGTAAAAATAATAGTAAAAAGAAGAGGCTCAGGATTTGAAATGCTCACTTATACATCAAATTTAACAAGGAATAAGGGATAGAATAATTAACTATTAATTTGATAACAATTCGAATTATAATAACACTTATCATTAACATCATCACCCGTTACGTACAAGAGGGGTTGGGTGAGCATAAACGCCACTACTGTATTCAAAGGAACAAATCTCTCTGATCTGCAGCTTCCAAAACACTTTGCGGAAAACCGTATGAAAACATAACTTGGGGCAAAATTGAAATGTATACTAAAACGATAGGCAAACTCACGATTAAGAAGACAATACGCACGAAATCGCTGCCCCCCAAAACATAACTACCTTTCAACTTACCCTATTAAACACGTTAATGACCTTAATGATCATAATTGCATTCGATGTGTCCCATGAAAACATAGCGCAAACTATTTGAAAATATGAAAGTTTTGTAAGCAATATCTAGATGAGGTTATAAAAATTAAAATATGTATATGTGGCTATTAAAAGAACTTTGGGCAAAAGACCAAAAATGAGATGGATTGGAACAATAGAAAACGAATTAACTTTAATATATTAACTTTAATAGTTTCTCAAAACTAATGAGAGAAAGGTCGTAAGGCATGTTATAAATTTCTAATAAGAATTACTACTAGAAATAATAAATTAATGAGATCCAAGAAATAACACGTAATATTTAGCAAATAGTTAAATAGTTGAAGAATTATATCTTGAATAGTTTCTCTTAAATAATTAACTCTGGAATTCTTCTATTTTGAAAAAGATTACGTTGAAGAAATCTATCTTGCATAATTCTACGTTGAAGGATTCTAAGTTAGAGAATTCTATATTAAAGAATTTAATCTTAAGAACTCTAGATTTAAGAATTGTATCTTGAATGATTCTTCTGTGAAGAATTCTCTCTTGAAGAATGCTACTTTGAAGCATTCTTAATATATAAATTCTAAATTCGCTCATTCTACCTTGAAGAATTCTGCATTTTAGACTTCTAAGCTGATAAACCCTATCCTGAAAGATTCTACGTTGAAGAATTCTATCTTGAAGTATTCTATCTTTGAGATTTCTACGTTGAAGATTTTTACATCGTATAATTTGAAGTTGAAGAATTGTATCCTAAAGAATTGACCTACCTTGAAGTATTTTATCTTGAAGGACGCGACTGATAGTATTCTTTTTTTGGAACAATTATACTTTGACAGAATTATATTATGAAAAATGGTACATTGAAGTCTATTATTTTGAAGAATAATACTTAGACGTATGTTATTTTGAAGATTTCTGCAATGAAGAATTATACGTTAAATAATTCTATCTTGAAGGATTCTACCTTGAAGAATTCTATCTTAAATCATTTTGCCTTGATGAGCTCTACCTTAAAGTAATATACTTTGGAAAATACTGGTTATGATGTTTATCTTTGGTTTTCTCTTGGTTACCAGTTTCTTGGGTTAGCTTCTTTTCATTTTTGCTTCTATATACTTCCTTTTGATCTATTTGATTCTGTTTTTACTGCTTTATTTTCTTAGTATGTTACTGCCATAACTGGATATTTGGAGAAGACTCGGAAGATTGCATTCTTTTATCTAATTTGTGTTCCGAAGTATTTCTCCATTTGTATAAACTGCTTTCTACTGCTCCCTCCAGTAATTCGTCGTGGTCCCATATTGGGGTAAATTTTTTGACACATTTAAGAACATATTTAGATTAACTTTGTCTTGTTTCTCTTTCGTTCTTTCTTTTGACTCTTTATTTTTGTTATATTGCTTTGAGTTTTCCGTCATCACTAATTCTTCGTATCCTGTCTGGATTCATCTCGTTTGAATTATTCCACTTCCTTTGTGGAGCTCACGGATTCCTATTCTTCTTTATTTCTTCATTTTGTTCTTATTGCACTTTCATTTTTAATTAGTTTATGTTGCAGTATTCCAGTCGATGGTGGGTTGGTTGTGAGCCACAGTTCCTTGAGCCTACCGTGTTTGCTCAAGAAGCCATTAAATTCTTCGGCGAAGCATCTGTGGTTCACTATGTTGACGACATGTGCATACATGAGTAGCGCCAATGCCACGATACCTTGGTGGGTGTCACTCACTATTAGTTTATTGATTCTTGCCACGACCTCTTTGGTGGCGCCGTGATTCCTGAATAATTTTGTTTTGAGTTCATATTTACTTTAATAATTCTTTGTTTCTGTTTTTGATTATCACTTTTTAATAAGTCATCTCATTAATAAAGATGAGTGAGGACGGTTAAAGTATGTGAGGACGATGTTAAAGACTTTAATTTCACAGTATTCATCAACACATACAAACTGCCTCAAAGGCACAAACAATCCTGCGTATTAAAAGCAATTAATAGGCACATGCAGATATGTAGCTGTTTCACTCGCACGCAAGGAAAAAAAATCCTAATAAGACAGACATATTTCCAAACACCAACAAAAGAAACTTTCCCAACAGTTGAGAACTGTATTTATACAAAAACTGAAAAAGAACTAAAACACACGTAAATTAAAAACTTCAGATTCGAAAATAAATTTTGAGCCCGAACAAAAAAAAACATGTTACAACGGATCGAAAAACAATAATATAATGTTTGGAAACATTGCGGCAATTGGACCAAGGTATCATCACAATCTCGGTCCATGGATTAGACCTAACTAAGAACGAACTAAATATATTTAACTACAATAACTTGACTATGGGCTCTAGATTAAAAAGACACATTGGAGTTGCAATATGAATGAATAAAGAAATATAATGCCACAAGCGGAAACTAATGGATGAATCATAGCTAGCAATAACAATATACATATATGTAGTACTCCTTAATTTTTATAGCTGCAGGGTATCAACTACACTGGTGACACTTTCCTTCAATACTCAATGTAGTGGAAATATTATTCCAAATAAAAGACCTAAGACTATTTCTATGAGGTCTTAACCTCGTCTGTTTGAAGTTATGATACATATAGAAAAAATAATGTAGATGCTGATAAACAGGAATGTAGTTCAGAAAAGTGCTGTACATGACCAACATGTATTACACAAACACATCACAAAATCAGACGTAATACTTGACAGTAAAAAATATGCCATGGATCTACATATTAAACCCATACCATCCTGTCCAGGAAACACTTCGGAATAATTTTTCAGCTAAGCCAAATTCCTTTAGAGGTCGCCATTCTGAAGAGGAAAAACTAGTCAAAATTCAATTAGGAGTAATACAAAGAGTCACTAGTAAGATATAGCGCTACCGCTCTAAAGAGATGAAACTAAGGCGAAATAGGTAAAGAAATATAAGATATAGCCAAAGAATTACCAAAATGGACAAATAAATCGTCTCTTGGATACAATATAAGACACTAAAACATGCTAAGATGAACGAGGCAAAGGGAAAGAAATGCAAATCAACCCAAACAGAATTATAGATTTAAAAGGAAATGATAAAATTCATGGGAGAAAAACGAAATGAAGAGTGGGATGGTTTAGTTGAAAGACTGGTCAAGGAAAAAATGTACAAGTAAAGAGGAAAAAATACATTAACACTAGTGCAAGAATCACAACAGAGGAAAATAAAAATGCAATGAACTTGTTCATACAGAAATCCTCTAGACCATCAGGGCTAATAAATATACATCTGACCAAAATCCCCTTAAAATATAATACATCGCATATCCGAACTGTTCAGTGACTGCCCAAATTTATTATATTCCTCAGATAAATTGTTAACAGTAAAAACTTAAGCAAAGAAAGGTCCCCAAATATAGAGTTACTGTCAAAATTCTTTAATCAAATTCTTTAGTAATGTTCTGGTAAAATTAATGTAAAGAAGGCTATTGTACCAGGTAGAAAAGACAAAAGATACAATCAACATCAATTTGAGATCTTGAAAGATCGATATCCTACCCTGACAATGGAAATTATAAAGGAAAAGATATCAAACGCAAAGTCGAAGAATGGTTAGTCGATATTTTACTGCTTCATGTAGAAATAGCCTTCGACACAGTGTGAGACAAAAGGGCTGATTTCTAAATATTGAGAATCGAGCTGAATATCATTTGTTTTGCAACTATTTACTGATAGATCAGCGTACATAGATATAGATTGATATAAGTAACAGAGTTTTAGAGAGAGATCTGAAATAACCAAAGGAGTATGCCTGACCCCCGCACTCTAATCAATATTGATACACAGCAAATTTTCATATGTATATAATACCTAAGAGCTTAAATATTTAGCACGCACATGACATTAAATAGATAGACACAAGTGTCGAATGAGTTAATGGATACAAACTTCAGGCAAAGTATACGCAGGATATCCAGAACAGAGCCACAGATGCTTCGTAGCATTTATTATCAACGTTTCAGGATTATAACATATCCCAGCATCAGTGCTAAAGCACTAATAAAAACTACAGATTAAAATATGTTCAGAAATATTTTTTCTAACACATGCGGAAAAGAAATCGCACGAGGTTATCTAGTTTTATTCCTTCAGAACGAAATTCGGTGAAGAAGCCAAGAACTCATAAGTACGAACCTAAACTTCTGTTCAAGGGAACGAAATAACGCGGCATTTACCGTATCGTAATCTACCGCTCCACTGTATCTGCTTTTTTATTTTATTTTTGTTTGTATCTTATTGTTAGTGTAAGAAGTTAATCCATTTTTCTATGACTGCTTGTCCTCCTATGTATCTATGTCTTATGTATTATATGCATATTTATTCGATTAGTGTCACGTCTAAAACTAGATACTCGTACAATGCGTAACGTTGACTAATGTATTTTCCCTTGCGCTTACACATAATCAGTAAATATCAATATTTGGTGAGCGCCTTGCAAATATTTGAATATGTCAAAAGTGTTTGTAACGATTCTGAGTAACTGTCGTAAAAGGTGTTCCTTGTATAATATTCGATAGTAATATATACTGGATTCAGAAACTATGTATTTAATTGCGTCTCATTTGAATAGTTGCAGTAAAAAGTAGTGCAAGAGAAAAAAAGAGTGCGTTAATAAACAGACTTTTACGACACTCAGCACTGTGTGTATGGTAAATATTTATAGAGTTTAAACATGTCCTCTAATTATTTTCCCAAATTATATTTTTTAATGAACTCGCTAAATTTTATCACACTATAAATTTCTTGATGATGAGTAGTGGTTTAGAGCATTGTATTTAATTTTAGTCCCTAAATTTGCATAAGGTCGTATTAGTACTTTTGATTTCAACGCCGTGGCACAAAGTTGATGTCAAACTTAAGAAAAAAATGTAACGATGGTGCACAGAAGATTTTTAACTTAATTTCGGGGGAAAATTACATGATAAGAACGGAATATAGCCAAGGTTCTAAATTTGAAGTGGTTAAAATATTGTTGAAAATAATACCTATTTTAAGAAAGTTCACCCAATGTGGCTCAAATGAATTAGAAGCCTTTACGGCCCTCGAGTTTTTCTGAACAAACTTCTTAACGTTATCTCTTCACTGTTTCTGTTCTCCAAGAATTTGTTTGTTAGATTTTGTTTTAACCTTTCCTTATTCTTTGTCTATTGAGTAAGATAGCTCTTATTGACATCAATGAAAATAATAATACACCTGTTTAGGTTAAGATGTTAAATGATAATGTGAAGAACAATTTCATATAAATTTGTAAATCATTAGAATGATCACTAAATTTTGAATGGAAGATCGATAAGATTGCAATCAAATACACTTTAATAAAGTGTCGTGATTGAGGTACAGAGTGGAAAAAGGAGGATAAAAGAAAAACCAGACCTGGTATGAGTTCCATCTTATTGACGTTTGATTAACCTCAAGCTTCTTCGGAATGATGAGATATTTACTCTTTCTAAGGAAAGAAAATGCAGAGTTATTGAGTAAAATATATATGAAATGAGTAACAAATAGACGATATTTGGTCTATAAAGGGTAGTAGAAAAGAAAATCTACAGAGAATTTGAGATCACGTATTTGAGATATTTTTTCCTTGATATAAGTCTCCTGTTCAAGTAAATCAAAAATAGGTTCATTTAAAATATTAAAGAATTAAATTATTTTATTATAATTACGTATTAATAGACAGGATGTGTTCTTATTTTATATTAATAATATATTTTAATTAGTTTTCTTAATTTAAAACCAAATTAATATTTAATGTCCATAATTATTGTATGGCTATTTACATATCCTTACACTTATATTTATTCAATATTTTATTGTTTAAATATGTTTTACTTTGTTTCTTCAATTATTTTAAGCTTGGAGAGGTGCCACGTTAAGCGTGTACATATAATTCATTACATAGAATGAAAATGGGCCTTTGTAAAAGTTTTCTTTCTACTGCTGCGTTGTAGATCCACTTTGTGGGTCCATTTAAGATTGATGCTGATAATCGGATAGATTTTTGCTTAAGCACTCAGAGTAAACTTTTAATTTGGCTCTGAATTCCCTTGTGTTGTGGTGTTCGATGGCGTAGCAATTCAAACCTGGGTTTATCGGGAAGAATTCTTCTTTCTCTCTCTGTTACGGGGCGAATTTTTATAGAAATCAAGGAACTCATGGGTTGTCGCGTTTCAGGATATCTTAGAGTCCGCAAAATTGCTTAGTAATACATTTTGGTACTCTCAGTTCACATTTTTGCTAAGCCCTGTTTCTTTTCTAGTTAATTCTTTGGGGTTGGCCTTGTGGATTGGTTTAAGTCTCAGGCAGATGAAGGTCATCTCTGCAACTACCACTTCTGCAACATTACTTTGATCGGGGTTAATGTACCCTCCGCCTCAAACTATACTGAGGCACACTCATTTTGAATCCTTCAGTACAATACGAAATTAATGAGTTTGTTTTGCTGGGTATTGTAGTGTAGTTGGAACCACTTGTAAAATATATAGTTCGTTGCAACACCAGAATTGCATATCCTTAGGAGGTTTCTCACATATACAACGATTAAGGAATTATAGTTTACCTGTAGTGAGAAAGCTTGCAGTGCCAACAGAGTCCTGCTTCAAGATGACCTGGCAATTAACTGAAGTGTCAATAAATCCAATGACATGAAGTGGATTATACACATAAAAAGTTAGAAATGACAAATTATTAGTAGGATTAAATGGTGCAAATTTTATAAAAATGAGTAGAGATAGAAGAAAAGTTCCTGGGGAAAAGGTATCTCGTTATTCACATGAATACACTGTTTTTATTTATTAATTTATTTAGAGCTTTCGATCCTCTTAACCACCTACCGTTGTGCAGTAAATGTGCTGTATAACCTGATGTTGGAGAAATGTGATCTCTTTAGAGACTATTTTTTCATTTACTTTTGTTTTCCTCTTTATTATTTTTATTAATAAAACTTCTTTTAAAAACTTCTTTTGTACA
Source organism: Ceratothoa steindachneri (assembly GCA_963969495.1). Classification (NCBI taxonomy): domain Eukaryota; kingdom Metazoa; phylum Arthropoda; class Malacostraca; order Isopoda; family Cymothoidae; genus Ceratothoa; species Ceratothoa steindachneri. The sequence goes on along the minus strand of OZ018319.1, from coordinate 86,158,795 downwards.
TCATTTTATTATTATTTAATTATCATCTTTCCTTTGGTTGGTCATCGAAGGGCATTTCAAATACATTTGGACGAATTCAGATGGCAGCCTTTGAATCCCTTTCTCCCAAATTTTAAAATAATGGGATTTATATTCGATATCAATTGGGGGCGAGACTAAAGATTCCGACGTTAGAAAAATGTCGTTAAAATTAGGGCTGCCTTGATTTTGACTCGTTGGAGTTGTATCAGGGTGCTTTAGGGCGCGAAGTGGAAAATACGTACATGACATGTTTGTTTCTCCTTGATGGCCTATGGTAATGTATATATACATCACTATAAGTATCCTAGAGCCACGGGCAAAATTTTCCGACACCTCAGAAATTTGAGAAAATTAGATAATTGCGGGGTCATAAAGTTTTAATTTGCCTATCAATATGGATTTTACAGTAAAATTAGGTAGAATATACAGCACTAATTTATATATGCCCCAAACAATTAACATAAACAAATAAAATGAAAAATACCAAAACAACTAACATCAGCAACATATACTGATAAAGCTCTTGGAAAAGTACAGCAACACCAAAGTTACACAGGAAACTCATTAACGCGTATTTATTCTTCGAAGAATGTTCTGCAGGGAGGTGGAACATCTTAGGAATGTGATGCTGGACCACTTCTCGGTGATGTCTACCTTCAGTTGATCATTGGATGCTGGCTAACGACGCCTTACGGCCTCTTTCAGATCTCGTCAGAGGTTTTTCAGTGGAAGCATCTCCAGGGAATGAGGTTGCTAGTCAATCATCGTTATATAGTTGTCTGGGAACCATTGCATGGTGAACGCAGACGTGTAACATGGGACATTGTTCTGAAGTAAAATCACATTCCGCTCATTTCTGGAGAGATCTCGGATTGAAAGGGGTATGTAATTTTGCAGGACAGCTTGGTACTTCTTTGAATTCATGGTGAGACAAACGGTGAGATAAACTACATCTAAACTTAACATGATTCTACACACAAACAGAGCGTGAGCGCCATGCCTTATTGTTTGCACTGTGTCTACTACTTATTTGGCCTACACCGGTCTCTAACGTACTTATGGTCGATAAAACCGGGAATGTGAAATGGTCAAACCATATGAGACATCCCCAGTGTGGCATGTTCCAGTTGCAGGGGTAACGTACCTAAGCCAGTCGACGACACTATGAATGAACAATGGAGCTATGTCCACTTCAGTGACGAATCTAAGTTTCAATTGGTTCGGAGAAGATGGCGGGAGAAACGTTCATCGCATAGCAAGCAAAAGATTCTACTTCCATTGCATTAAAATGAGTTTAAAAGTTAGTGGAGGAAGTGTCATAGTCTGGGACGTGATGTAGATGACAGTAAACATTGAATGTACAACTGCATACGAAATTTCTGCAATAGCATGCTTTGCGCCATCTGCAAGCCTCCAAAGCCTAACCAGATATTTTCTCGTAGGGTAACGCCCCAAATCACACAGCCAAGTTGATGAAAACCTTTCTGTTCAATGAGCGCATTACGGATAAGAATTGGGCTGCACAGGTTTGACCTAAATCCCATTGTTTGGAAGACATTCAAAGGGAAATTTAAAGCTAGAAATCCGAAAATGCTACAAACTCTGGAAAATTATTCATGATGAATGAAGAAAGGTTATTCCGCAAGAATGTTGAGTTGTTTAGCTCCTGTCGAGGTGATGTCAAAGCATCATCAAGAATAAACACATCTACACTAAATACTAATTACTTATAATTTGTATAAATATTTTTTACCGATCATTTAATCATTATATTTCAATCGAATTTTATTTTCGCTGTCATTTGGATAAATTTGGATACCACATCAATTTTTATAATAGCTTGCTTATCTGCTGATAACTTTAGTTTTATTCATTCATATTTGCATAACCTTTCCTTATACCTAGTTAACATCTGCTGTAGATTATCGTAAACTATAAAGAGAATATTGGATAAGTTCTAGCAAAGGTTAGGGGAGAGGTTGAAATAAAAAAAACGGGCCTTCTGATCTTTTTGAGTGCTACTGCACATATATAGAATAATATAGAGTTTTATCAGCTCAAATCACCGAACCACTCTAATAGCAATTCTTACCATGTAGAATTCATTACATCACATCTTTCCCCTAGACATTAAATCAACTCGAACTTATAATGGCTGCAAACCATATTCAGTTGAGTAGATAAGTTTTTTATGAAGCGTTTGTTTTCATTTGATTAGGAGTTTTGAGCCAAATGGGTTTCTCGCTGCATTCATTTGTAATTGGTACCTTCTTCTCTGGTTCGGTAAATTCGTGGTTAATCTGTGTAATCAATGTTCCGTCAGTGGTACCGGTCATATGATTTGTCTTGTGATTACTATTCCTTTTATTTGACCATTTAGCTATAAACGCAATGTTTATTATTGCTACAACTTCTTAATTCAGAAATAAATCTATTACTAAAAATATAGGTTTTTAGCTCTAAAGTATTAATATTTACTCAAAAATACAAAATTGTGTCCCTGCAACCTGAAGAGTGTTTATTGGTCATAGAACTTCAATTTTAGTCAGTAAATGGTATAATGTAAATCAAAAGACGTTCCCATTAATTATTCCAACCGTTGTAAGACTTACATAGATTAGAATAAAACAAGCGTATTTATAAAATAGAAGAATAAACTACAAAAATTAGTCAATAAAATCATAAAGGCGAGGGAAACAGAAAGAGAATCCCAAACACACATAAAATACAAGTTTTCAGTTTATATTTCGTTTTCTTTTCCTCGATAAACGCTTAATGTATGACTGGTTTTGATTTTGTGTGAACATCAAGTCTGAGATTATTCGCTGTTCAGTCACACTTCGTTGAATAATATTCCTTACCTTAATGAATAGACGACAGTTGGGAAATTGATTTCAGTTTCCTGTCTGAATTTCATTTCCGTATCTCTGGACTGACTGATTCCAAAATGAGTCACACAATATTTCCATATATTCGCCTGTAAAGCAAAATCTTATTTTGAACTGCTGCATTTGATTGCCATTATTTTCGTGTGCAAGTAAGTACTTTATTGACCTTTGGTAACGAATCCCATAAATTATTGCACTATTTGTGTAAGATTGGGATTACGCCATTCTCAATCATCGTTTCACTTGTTCTCGCCTCGTTTTTTTTTTTTCACTAAACACACTTCCTTGTCTGTCAGCGCTTATAAAATTAGGTAAGTGAGAAATCTTTTCATTTTCTTTACCAAAAACACCAGAATCTATTGTGTAAATCTTTACACTTGTAGGAAATGTATGTTTGTGGTTGATTTGTTTTGGCTGTAAAGAATCCTTCGACGTTTAATTATTAGATAATGAAGGATTCAATGACATTTTCCGATGTTATGTTGGATAGTTTCAAATGCTCGACTCTAGAGTTCATCTAGCCTCCTGCAAGCTTTGAAACCATTTTGTCGCTCTCTCAATTCTTCGACATGATGCCGCAATGAAGTCAACCATCGCTGACGTTCATGTTTGTACTTTTCAAGTATTTGTGGTGCTTCCATGGATTTGGCCCGTTTGGCTTGGACTGCTTCCATGGACTGGGCCCTTTTGGTTGGTGCTGCTTACATTAACTTAACCCTTTTCTTTTATTATAGTATCTCTTTCAGTCTCTTCCTTTTACATCTCCTGTACAAAAATTCCCTCGTAGGTTAATGAACTTTTCTCCTCAATTAAAACATACAGCACTGCCAAGCGGGAGATTTACTTGAGTATCAAGGCATCCATAACCCTATATTTTAAGAACGAGATTTTTTCATTTAGTTCGGTTGTAACCTAAGTATATTTATTTTTTTTATAAAAGTTATCCCTAATAATTCCTTTATAACTACAGAACTACAGAATTTAGGACCAGCAAAGACCCTAAGGTCCGCTCGAGGCTAGTCCGCTACACTAAATCAAAAACTACGATACACCCTTATCTACGAGTGTATCTCTAACATGCTATTTTTTTTTTTTTTTTTTAATACTATCTACTGTACACACTTATCTACATGTGTACATTATCGTGCAATTTTAACTAATCAAACTAGGGGTCGGGGGAGATAGAAAGTTTTTCTTCTCATCTTCCGCAGCCACTCGACTGCTAGTGGTAAAAAGCTAATTTAGGGATAGAGACTACTTATAGGATAGGCGGAAAAGAAATGGGACATCTAAGCTACACATGCAGAGAATCGCCGGCATCATTTTTAGTCATCATAATTTCATATCCTTAAACCTCCGCTCCAAACTCTCTCTCTGCAAGGACGTTTAAATTCACAGTGCTCAACTACGTTATATTTAAACTATTCAAATGCACGTCGAGACGATTTTTGAACATATTAACCGAAGTGCTATCTACTACGTGGGTGGGCAGCCGATTCCAATTTTGAGTAACTTTAAATGTAAAATAGTTTTGGGCTATACTAGTGTTAAAACGCTTGTTCACTAATTTTAACCCGTGCTGACGAGTATTTCCCCTATGATCCAGTTCGAACAGATTGTGAAAGTCAACGTTTGAGAAACCCTTTAGTATTTTAAATACTTCTATTAGCTGGCCACGTAATCTTCTGCGTTCTAGCGATGGCAAATCTAAAGCCCTGAGCCTTACCTCGTATGATCTATTCCTCAGCTCTGGAATTAATTTCGTAGCCCTACGCTGCACTCTTTCTAATTGCGCGATATCTTTCATTAAATATGGAGCCCAAAATTGAACAGCGTATTCGAGAAGTGGCCGCACAAGGGATTTATATAAAGGTAAAATTACATCCTTAGATTTGAAGGTGAAATTACGCGCGATATAACCCAAAACGCGATTTGCTTTTTTACACGCATCCGCGCATTGCTTCGAGAATTTAAAATCGTCTGAGACTAATACTCCCAAGTCTTTTTCTAATTTAACCGCGTCGAGGACTTGGCCTTTCATGGTATAATCTACTCTTAAATTATGGCAACCCAAGTGCATTACCTTGCATTTGCTTAAATTAAATTCCATTTGCCACTTGTCCGCCCAATTGGCAATCGAGTTTAGGTCCCCCTGCAATTTATCGACATCTGATCTTACATAGGCACGATTGCCCAGCTTCGTGTCGTCCGCAAATTTCGAAATCCGACTAAGTATGCCTTTATCTAAATCGTTAATATAAATTAAAAACAATAAAGGGCCTAAAACAGAGCCCTGTGGTACCCCACTACTAACGCTGGCCCAATCTGAACATTCCCCATTTATTACCACCCGCTGCGAGCGATCTTTCAGCCAATTTCTAATCCAGTTTAAAATCTTACCAGTCACCCCAATCGCTTTAACTTTCATTAATAACCTTTGGTGGGGGACGGTGTCGAACGCCTTTTTAAAGTCTAAATAAATTACGTCTACAGCTTTGCTTTCATCGTACACGCAAATCATTTTGTGGAAGAATTCGAGCAAGTTAGTCAAGCACGATCTCGCACGCCTAAATCCATGTTGGGTATCGTTAATCAGCTTATTTGCCTCGAGGTGGCTCACTATTCTATCTTTAATTACAGATTCTAAAAGCTTCCCAACTACCGAAGTTAGACTAATAGGCCGAAAATTCGTTGCTTCAAATCTATTCCCCTTCTTAAATATAGGTGTAACGTTTGCTCGCTTGAAATCCAACGGAACTACGCCATCCTCTAATGAGCGATTGAAAATTTCACGCAATGGCTTAACGAGTTCATTTTGAAGCTCCTTTAAATGAATTGGATATACCCCATCGGGGCCCGGAGATTTCGACTTTTTCATTAGCTTAATAAATTTAAGGATTTTCTCGTCATTTATAGTTACATCGGATATGCAATTATCAGCACTACGAACTTCCCCAATTAACGATTCCAATTCGGAAGAATCTTCCACAGTAAACACGCTCGTAAAATGTTCATTTAAAATTTTGGACATTTCTGTCGGAATTTCAGTCAAACGACCATCCTTATCTTCGATCGGCCCTATCGATCCTTTTACGGGTTTCCTATTATTTACGTACCCATAAAACCATTTCGGTTCATTCTTTGAATCCTTAGCGAGGTTTATTTCATACTTCCTCTTCGCATCTCTGACCGCACGTTTAACTTCCCTACGAGAATCTATGTAATTTTGCCGGCTTATAACTGACCCATTGTTTTTATGAATTTTAAATTTTCTATTTCGGTCCCGGATTAAGCGTAGTATTAACGGACTAAGCCACGGAGCTCTCACCGACTTCCCGCTCTTACGCACATACTTAACCAAATCAGAATTCACACGAAGCAGCGTACATCGAAGTTCTGCGTACATCTCTCCTACCGACCTGTTCTCGAATCGTATTCCCCAGTCTATATCCTTAATCCTTTCGCGAAAAATATCGAAATCACAGCTACCAAAACGAGGGATGAGCTGCGAGCTCATTCGAACTTCTACGCAGGTGTTTAGATCGAATCTAATCGCATTATGGTCGCTGGAAGCTAAATGTTCACCCAGAAGAAGAAGAACTACAGAACTACAGAATCTAGGACCAGCAAAGACCCTAAGGTCCGCTCGAGGCTAGTCCGCTACACTAAATCAAAAACTACGATACACCCTTATCTACGAGTGTATCTCTAACATGCTTTTTTTTTTTTTTTTTTTTTTAATACTATCTACTGTACACACTTATCTACATGTGTACATTATCGTGCAATTTTAACTAATCAAACTAGGGGTCGGGGGAGATAGAAAGTTTTTCTTCTCATCTTCCGCAGCCACTCGACTGCTAGTGGTGAAAAGCTAATTTAGGGATAGAGACTACTTATAGGATAGGCGGAAAAGAAATGGGACATCTAAGCTACACATGCAGAGAATCGCCGGCATCATTTTTAGTCATCATAATTTCATATCCTTAAACCTCCGCTCCAAACTCTCTCTCTGCAAGGACGTTTAAATTCACAGTGCTCAACTACGTTATATTTAAACTATTCAAATGCACGTCGAGACGATTTTTGAACATATTAACCGAAGTGCTATCTACTACGTGGGTGGGCAGCCGATTCCAATTTTGAGTAACTTTAAATGTAAAATAGTTTTGGGCTATACTAGTGTTAAAACGCTTGTTCACTAATTTTAACCCGTGCTGACGAGTATTTCCCCTATGATCCAGTTCGAACAGATTGCGAAAGTCAACGTTTGAGAAACCCTTTAGTATTTTAAATACTTCTATTAGCTGGCCACGTAATCTTCTACGTTCTAGCGATGGCAAATCTAAAGCCCTGAGCCTTTCCTCGTATGATCTATTCCTCAGCTCTGGAATTAATTTCGTAGCCCTACGCTGCACTCTTTCTAATTGCGCGATATCTTTCATTAAATATGGAGCCCAAAATTGAACAGCGTATTCGAGAAGTGGCCGCACAAGGGATTTATATAAAGGTAAAATTACATCCTTAGATTTGAAGGTGAAATTACGCGCGATATAACCCAAAACGCGATTTGCTTTTTTACACGCATCCGCGCATTGCTTCGAGAATTTAAAATCGTCTGAGACTAATACTCCCAAGTCTTTTTCTAATTTAACCGCGTCGAGGACTTGGCCTTTCATGGTATATTCTACTCTTAAATTATGGCAACCCAAGTGCATTACCTTGCATTTGCTTAAATTAAATTCCATTTGCCACTTGTCCGCCCAATTGGCAATCGAGTTTAGGTCCCCCTGCAATTTATCGACATCTGATCTTACATAGGCACGATTGCCCAGCTTCGTGTCGTCCGCAAATTTCGAAATCCGACTAAGTATGCCTTTATCTAAATCGTTAATATAAATTAAAAACAATAAAGGGCCTAAAACAGAGCCCTGCGGTACCCCACTACTAACGCTGGCCCAATCTGAACATTCCCCATTTATTACCACCCGCTGCGAGCGATCTTTCAGCCAATTTCTAATCCAGTTTAAAATCTTACCAGTCACCCCAATCGCTTTAACTTTCATTAATAACCTTTGGTGGGGGACGGTGTCGAACGCCTTTTTAAAGTCTAAATATATTACGTCTACAGCTTTGCTTTCATCGTACACGCAAATCATTTTGTGGAAGAATTCGAGCAAGTTAGTCAAGCACGATCTAGCACGCCTAAATCTATGTTGGGTATCGTTAATCAGCTTATTTGCCTCGAGGTGGCTCACTATTCTATCTTTAATTACAGATTCTAAAAGCTTCCCAACTACTGAAGTTAGACTAATAGGCCGAAAATTCGTTGCTTCAAATCTATTCCCCTTCTTAAATATAGGTGTAACGTTTGCTCGCTTGAAATCCAACGGAACTACGCCATCCTCTAATGAGCGATTGAAAATTTCACGCAATGGCTTAACGAGTTCATTTTGAAGCTCCTTTAAATGAATTGGATATACCCCATCGGGGCCCGGAGATTTCGACTTTTTCATTAGCTTAATAAATTTAAGGATTTTCTCGTCATTTATAGTTACATCGGATATGCAATTATCAGCACTACGAACTTCCCCAATTAACGATTCCAATTCGGAAGAATCTTCCACAGTAAACACGCTCGTAAAATGTTCATTTAAAATTTTGGACATTTCTGTCGGAATTTCAGTCAAACGACCATCCTTATCTTCGATCGGCCCTATCGATCCTTTTACGGGTTTCCTATTATTTAGGTACCCTTAAAACCGTTTCGGTTCATTCTTTGAATCCTTTGCGAGGTTTATTTCATACTTCCTCTTCGCATCTCTGACCGCACGTTTAACTTCCCTACGAGAATCTATGTAATTTTGCCGGCTTATAACTGACCCATTGTTTTTATGAATTTTAAATTTTCTATTTCGGTCCCGGATTAAGCGTAGTATTAACGGACTAAGCCACGGAGCTCTCACCGACTTCCCGCTCTTACGCACATACTTAACCAAATCAGAATTCACACGAAGCAGCGTACATCGAAGTTCTGCGTACATCTCTCCTACCGACCTGTTCTCGAATCGTATTCCCCAGTCTATATCCTTAATCCTTTCGCGAAAAATATCAAAATCACAGCTACCAAAACGAGGGATGAGCTGCGAGCTCATTCTAACTTCTACGCAGGTGTTTAGATCGAATCTAATCGCATTATGGTCGCTGGAAGCTAAATGTTCACCCACACGTACGTTTTCTAACAATGACTCATCTGTTGCCATGATTAAATCAAGAATATTGCTATCACGAGTAGGCTCTTCCACTTTTTGTACGAGAAAATTCTCCAACATAAAGTTTAATAGCCTCTCACCAGGTTTATCAGAAGTAAGGTTGCTAAAGTTAACATTAGGTAAATTATAATCGCCGCAGACTAATGTGGTCCCTTTTCTAATCCAAGACGTAAGCGTATCGAAGAGTGCAGCATCTTCTTTTTCCAATTGGCAAGGCGGACGATAAACCACGACTAAGTTAATTTTATTTATAGCATCTAAACTTAGCTGGACTAATAAAGCATCACTTCGCATATCATCCTTAGACGAGTCCATCGTTATGGCGTTTAGTTCCTCTTTTATGTACATTAATACGCCCCCTCCTCTACCGGTTTGTCTATTTCTGTAATGAATTTTGTACCCCGCTATATCCAACTCGCAAACACTGATCCCCGTATGAGTGTCTAACCATGTTTCACTTAGGAATACGAGGTCGAAATCACCCTCTAGAATAACGGCTTTTATTTCGGCAATTTTATTTTTTATGCTACGAACATTCGCATATATGCATCTCAGTTTGCGCTTTACGTCAACTCTTCTATAACACTCAGATCCGTTCCGTTTCCCTGCACCCCGTCGATAGTGCCCCCTTCACGCGTGGGCCGGACCGGCGCATCGGCATCACGTGGCCGCGCAACTCTCCTACCTAAAATGCTACGTACGGACTCGTCTAAGATCCTACCCAGCCGACTATTACCCACATCGCTTAGGTGAATTCCGTCCTTTTGGAAAAGTGACGGTTGGTCCTGGAATGAATCCCATACGTTAAAAAAGCTAACACCAGTTTCTCGACACAACCGCTTAAGACATTCGTTAGTATAGATCGCTCTAGATTGGAGGCGCAACGTAGATTTAAGTCGGGGGAGAACACCAATAATTCCCACGTTGGTTGCTTTGGATTTCGCCGTATCTATCATGGTTCTGGCACGATAAACTATATCTTCCGGGGTGCTGTCATACCTATGGACGTCGTTGCCCCCTACCATCGTGATGATCGTTCGTTCACCACGCGTATCTTCCAATTTCTCGATCTCGGCGGCCACGTTGTTAATGCGGCCACCGGGATAGCAAAAGCGCTTACGCTTAGAAGGGTTACGCGCAGCAAACTCCTGATCCTGCCTTCTAATTAAGGAGTCCCCCATTAAAACGGTTTCCTCTTCCCCCTCGATAGGAGTTAGCAACGCGAAAGGGTTGGAACAGGGTAAAACGAAGTTCTGATCCCTCGTTGGTCTAGCCCCATTTCTAACACTTCGGAATTGCGAATCCTGAGGCCTAAACGAGTTTAAAATTCGTTGTTGCTCGTCAACAATTACGTGATGATTCGAATTTGCAGGCCGCCTATCTCTATTACTATTTTCCCTCCCGCACATGTCGTGAATAGCAGAATCTAGTTTGGAATTTAAGTCATCAACTTTACGGTTAGTCGAGATCACATCCCTTGCAACGGTATTTAATTCAAGTTTGATCTCGCTGATCGCACTTGACAACTTGCGTTCAAACGCTTCGTTCAACATACAAAATCGACATATTCTAATTTGCTCAAGGTTCGAGGGAACGTAAATTTCCTTATTAAATGAAGCAGCGCACCTTGAGCATTCGATCTTTATAACGGGCATTGTCGGTTTTTTTTTTTTAATTCACACTAATTTAGAAAACAAGCTAATATACTGTATACGGTTATTGAAAGATCGAACTTTATAATACGGCGACGAATATTGAATAGGCGATATATATAAAAGTATTCAGTAGCAGAGGCACGATAAATTCTGAGCACAGTGAAATTAGCGGGAGCACAGAGCGAGCACGTCTTTTCAGTAGAGAGTCGGTGGGACGAATGAGAAGAAGAAGAACTACAGAACTACAGAACTACAGAATCTAGGACCAGCAAAGACCCTAAGGTCCGCTCGAGGCTAGTCCGCTACACTAAATCAAAAACTACGATACACCCTTATCTACGAGTGTATCTCTAACATGCTTTTTTTTTTCTTTTTTTTTTTAATACTATCTACTGTACACACTTATCTACATGTGTACATTATCGTGCAATTTTAACTAATCAAACTAGGGGTCGGGGGAGATAGAAAGTTTTTCTTCTCATCTTCCGCAGCCACTCGACTGCTAGTGGTGAAAAGCTAATTTAGGGATAGAGACTACTTTAGGGATAGAAGAAGAAGGAGACGAAGAAGGAGAAGAAGAAGAAGAAGAAGAAGAAGAATAAGAGTGTTCAGGGTGTTAAAATAAAGAGTCTATAAAGGGGATTAAAAAAGGCGGTTAAGATTTTCAAATAAGGCCGTAGGCCACACCCCGCAGGGGTGCCTGTGTAACCAAGCTCTTCCTGTTAAGGAAGAGAACAGTGGCTTGTTCTTTATATAGTTCAGTTTCACTAGGCCCCATCAGAATTCTCCTTACTCTTTCTGTTCCATGAAAAGATATACCAAAAACCTAAACAACACAAGTGCTAAATATATAGATGGAAAATCATTTTTTAATTTTGTGTAAATACGAAAGAAAGCCTAGTTATTTAATTTATTTAATAGAAATTCAAAGGGTCTTAATGAAATTCCCTTTTAACTTAATCTATTTATAAATTCTTCTACTTTCTAATCACGTTAGAGAAATTGAATAAATAGGTCAAAATAAAGTTGAACCACACTCTCAAAAGAATACTTGATAACAAAAGTTTTCCAAATTGCCCTCATCCTAATAAAATATTTGTTTATTTTTGACATTTAAATTTCATATAATTTATAACTGCATATCCTTTTTAATTAAGCAAATAAATTTAGATTATTTTTTGGGGGGAATATATAGAGGAAAACGAACAAAACTTTAATGACAAATTTAAATAAAAACCGGAAATGGAGGTATTTTAATTTGCGTAGTACTTTATATATTTTTAAGTCTCTCCTGTTTGCCCTGAGGGCATATACATACATAAATGCAATATAAGTCTTATTATTTATCAAGCTTGCGTGAAAATTTACGTCTTAACTATATATTTAACCGGAATGTTCCCGAAAATTTGTTTCTAAGTAGTTATTAATTCTTCCTCCGCCTATTGGATCATACAATTTGTTTTAATTATAAAACTATCGTAAAGAATAGTTTTGCTAAATTCTTATTAGAGTAATAACAACCAATAATTTGAAGGGGTCGAATCTAGTAAACATTCGTTTGAAAATTTTAAACGGTTCACACATCGAAACTTTTAAATGGGAAGACAAACTTACCGCTTTGTAGTATTTCTCTTTCGTAAATAGGAGGTTAAACCCTCCAGTATACAGTACTATATCATGGGTCGGCTATACGTGGCTCCGTACAAAATAGATATTGTTCTTGAAGTCCCTGTGAGGAAAAGCTAAAAATCGATGGCATTTTTTAAAGGTGACCCCCTCGTCTTTTCCTCCTTTGCCGGCTGTGAACTTTTCGCTAAGCCTTATTTTCTTGTAGATTTCTTCCAAGTCTAAAAATTCGGAAAATGGATTTCAGCCGTGTTTATGGGCAAACGGTTTGAGCGTTCGTAACCTTTTAAATCTATAAAGGAGCTGATTGGACAATTATTACAGTGCTTATATCTACAAGCTGATTAGCCAATTTGCGAACGCTAAGGCTGTTATTCCAAAAATGAACGTAAGAATGACTATTAAATGTATATCAATCCTGATTGGTTGAATTTTTGTAATGTTATGAGTAGATAAAATAACTATTTATATAGGTGTATTTTTGTGTAAAAGAGGGAGGAAGGCAGCAGAATTTCATTTCAAAAATCAACGCTGAAGAGATCTCACTTTTAATAAAGGAGGAAAAGGTTGAAGCAAGGGAGGCTCAAAACGCCAAGTTTTAGCCTCATCAACCCTACGGGGAGAATTCGCCACAGAATTTTACACCGGCACCAAGACGACTTGATGTCGTGCTACCCCCCCCCCCCTTCCTCTACGGAGTCGCGAAGCTAAAATGAACTGATCTGCCACTCATCTAGTCTCACTTCAACTATGTCGGTCCACTTTGATAGACATAATTGGGGACGTAAAGGAAAGCAGGTTCGAGGATTAGCCCACTGTGGAACTCTACGGAAGAGACCGCCCGGTTACGAGGCGATGCTGAAAGCTTTGGGGAAGAGTTCGCTCTAATCTTTAAGGGTAGGTTCCGGCCAAGACCACAGGGGGGCACACAACCGTCCCTGTGTAAGTTGGAAACAGCATCGATATCCAAACCCCAGATGGGGTGGCACCCCGGGTGGTAGGAGTTGATTCTATCACCGCCCATCATCAAGTCCGCCACTTATCACCCTTCTAAGGGGGCCTCACCCGGGTCCACCCTCCATCATTCATCCCCCCCCCATTTGGCAGTTCAGTTCACGTAAGCTTAGCGACGAGGTAGAGGGAGTCTCCAAATAACCCTATACAGAAGACCACGAGGAATAGGTGCATCTTATTGAGCAAGAGCAAATTACCCACAAAGAGAGCATCTGTGATAACCAAATACAGTGCTGAGGGGCCACTCTCAAGAAGAGATGGCCCAAGACCACACGACCCGGATTCTTCTGTGGGTTTTCGACGGGCAACCCAAGCCCAGCAGGGAATCCACTTTTGAGGCCGTGTACGGCAAACTGGGAATTGCCATGGTAAGGCTCCTTGACATATCGTCGGGCTATATTGCGATATGCGAAAAAGAGAAGGATATTGTAGATATATCCAAGGAAAAGGCAATCGAAGTCCTTCGAGCCATAGGACTGCAGACAGCAGTGCCACCCCAGATCCTGGCGCACAGAAGCGTAGTATGCCGCCGGATCGACCCATGGATTGGGCAGCATACCGCGGAAGAAATAAAAGAAGAGATAGAGCTTCGGCAGGCCTGGGCTAAGGTAGCCGAAATCATAAAATTTAAAAATAGGAGGGACGGTGGCGACTACCCGCACGTGTTCAAGGTGGTCTTCTTGGAGACTACCATGGCACAGAAGGCCATGCTTCAAGTGCTATAAGATGGAGTCGCACGCCACCAAGGACTACAAGGAGCCACAAGAAACGTGCTCAAAATGCAGCCAGCTTGGCCACAATTAGCGCAATTGCGTCAGCACCACGGAGAAATACGTGAGCTGCGGGCAGGGTCACCGAACAATGGCCATGTCATGCCCTGCAAAAAAGGACGTTATAAGAAAGAAACAGGACGCCAAAAAGAACGAAGAAACGCGCAGGGCAAACACGTCCTACGCCCAGGCAGCAAAGGCAGCCATCTCAGAGGTGGATGCCAGAAAAACATACCTCAAAATTGAGAACGAGGGATCCACAAAAATTCTGACATGCATACTTCATGCACACGTCATGAATCTGTCTCGCCCGGGCACATTCGCGACTGTTATGAACCAGATGCTGGCGAAAAACGGGATAGAACAAATGTGGTTCCCGGAAAACCCCCCTTCTGGGGATGTACTGTATTTGCAGATGGCTCCAAAGGCCCAGCAGTCAGCGGAGCAAGCTAAAGCTTGCAAACAGCCAAGCAAAAAAGCAAATAATTAAGCAGTCGAGGCGAAAACTCCTGCTCCCACCCAAATCAAGTCAAGCACGGCGAAACACTCGAACTCGGAAACAAGCAGTTCATCGGAATCTTCCGACTCCTCGGACGCTGAAGCAACTAAACCCCAGGAAAAGAAGGGACAAAAGAATAGAGCGAAGAGATTGCGGGCAAATTATATTAACCTGAGAATATACGCCCGCGATCAATTCCCCTTCCCGGAGGAAATGGAGTCCAGTAGTATCTTCCAAGGTATTAAAGCAAAGATATACAAATGGGAGTACGACTCTGAGGTAGACCCTGGAACAGTGGAAGAGGCCCTGCTCGCACAGAATGTTATCCTTCATCATAACACATGTGAGCAAATCTCTAACGCTGAGTTGAGAAAGAAGAAAAATGGGGGGAAGAAGAACGTCACCCAGAAACACTAGGTGACAGAAAATGGAGAGAGTAAGCAACAGAATGAGGATTCTGACACTCAACGTGAATGGATGGGAGGAGAAGGCCACGGCATATGGTAACATATTCCGTGTGCTTGACCCCGACATCATTCTCATCACAGAGCACGGTATTGACACTACAGCTGGTCGCATTAAAATACCGGGCTACAGAGTGGTCATGAAGAACCATTCCCAGGAAAGGTTTGATTGTGCTGCAATAGCTGTCAAGAGGAACATCTCCTTTAAACAACTACCAGAACTCGATGAGTCCTTTGTGGCAATCGAAGTACACACCCTGGTAGGAGACCTCGTGATAGCTGTTGCATATTAACCCCCTCGACGAGCATATCTCCCGTTATGCAACTTTTACACACTGTTCGCGCACCGTAGAATGGCATTCTTAAGGGGAGACCTCAATGCCAGATGCCGTCCGGCGGGCTATGGTAGTACCAACGATCGAGGTTGGAACTTGGAACTGATTATGGGAAGAAAGAACATTCAAAGGATAGGGCCGGATTTTCCGACCTATATCACTTCCAGATCAGCAACCAAGCCTGACATAATCTTAACAAGTGAAGGCTTCCCTAGTGATCACATAGCAATTCTCACAACAATATCTCTCGCACCAATCCAGCTTCCAGCCCCTCTCCGGAAAAATTACGCCCTGGCCAACTGGGATCGTTACAAGCAACGGCTTAGTGACTATGCGCCAGCTGACCTGAGCACGGCGTCGTTAGAGGAGATTGACAGGGAGTTGGATAGGATAACAACGTCCATACTTAACGCAGACCGCGAGAGCATACCCGTAACAGGGTATAAAACACCTCCTGACCCCAGATGGACAGAGGAGATGAGAGATATCACTCGCGTTCACAGGGAAGTGTACGAAGAAGTATGACGGGAGGGTCCCAGCCGGGAAAGGAGCTTGCTGCTTCGAAGCCTAAGCTCAGAGCTTAGAGAGGCCTTCAACCTCCAACAGAAGAAAATATGGAACAACTTGATAGCTAAAGTCGACAGCGAACTTAGCCCAGCTAAGTTCTGGCGCCAAGTCAGGAACTTAAAGGGACTTACACCAAGACCCAAGGCTTGGATAAAGGAGAACGGAGACTACATAGAGAACCCGGTGGTTCTCGAAGATATGTTCAGGAACTTCTGAAAAAACGTTTTCAGGATTACCCCCAAGGAAAACGTTGAGTTCGACCAGGAATTCGAAGGCCAACTGATTGAACAACTAAATCAGGAAATGCACTGCACGCACCCACTACAGCAAGTCAACGAAGGCAGGGAGATGGCTGGCCATGGACGTCCCATAACATCAGAGGACGTCATGGCCACTGTAAAAGCCTTTCGACAAAAGGCACCAGGCTGGACGGGTATCACCAGAAATAACTTGGGTAACACCCCACAGCAGATCATTCAGGGAATCGTTAACATCTACAACGCTTCCCTGAACACAGGCTACTTCCCGGAAGGTTTCAAGATTGCAAAGGTGATCTTCATACCTAAGGGAGGTAAACCCCCTGATCAACTGGTAAACTACAGCCCACTCGCCCTGCTGGAGTTCGTTGCAAAAGTCTACGAGAGACTCCTAGCTGACAGGCTTCAAGAACAACTTGCCGAGCTGGGAGCCCACAACCCTCAGCATCACGGGTTCTGCAAGGGACGAGGAACGGAAACAGCCCTCGCCCTCCTTGCGGAGAAACTCACTTGCAGTAAAGCTGAGAGGCGGTACGTAGACGTGGTGCTGCGTGATGTAAAGAAGGCCTTCGATAAGGTTTGGCTGAGAGGATTACAGTACAAGATCCTCAACCTCCAGCTTAACCCACTCCTGGAAAGGATCCTTTGCAACTATATCTCCGATAGGAGAGCCTAAATTTCAATCGAGGGCTGCAAAGGACCCCAATTCGAACTCGAGGCGGGAGTTCCACAAGGCAGCTGTCTCAGCCCTCTGCTGTACCTCGTGTACACTATTTACCTGCCTACTCCAGTGAGGCACGACTCGATGTATCTGCAATACGCAGACGACATCACCCAAATCGTCCTGAGTCCATTCAGGAACTCCGGAAGTCAGGCAAGGGTGACAGCTGTCGAAATAGAGAATATCAATAGATATGAGAAGAAGTGGAAAATTAAGACCAACCACCAGAAGTTCACTATCATTCCTATAAACCGCCGGAAAGTAGACGACGTCGTCGTCAATAACGAGATTTATCCGTACTCCAACGAGGGTAAAGTCCTGGGCTTACGACTCTTCAAAACTGGATACAAGACGCACATAAATACCAGTCTCCCTAGCCAAAAGAAAGCTGAGGAAACTTTACCATTTCTGAGGCCTCAGCGTGCCTAACATCAAAAAGCTGTACATGGCCTTGGTACGCTTAGTCCTGGTGTACCCGGCCGTGATCACGCAGATGGCGAGCTGTACCTCTCTCAGAATGATGAGGAGAGTACAGAATAAAGCCACGCTGCTGATCACTGACACGCGAAGGATCGACCGTACTCGGCAATCGATTCTACACCAAAGAATCGGCCTAAAGCCGATCAACACGGAGATCCAAAGGCTAGGGGGAAAGACTTGGGACAAGGTAGACCAAGAAATACTCCCAAACATGAATCTAATATCAACATTCGTGCAAACCGTAGGCGCGCTATAGGTAGAACTGCTCTGTTCCCTAGCAGTAGAACCTGCTCGAGAGAAGTGGTACAACCTATGTTTACGTAGTAATAGTCCACTTCTCTAAAGCACATTGAACGTAAAACTTAAAAATTGACAACTAGCTCAACCAAATAGACAATTATAAATAAGAGTTAAAAAAAGAGGCGAAGTGCCCACATTAAAGTCCCCCTCTCCCCCCCCTAATATAAACAAAGTAGAAATTAAAAAATTAAAACAAAATTTAAATATAAAAGAGGCGAAGTGCCTAATAAAAAAAAAATCAAAATCAACAAAATTTCTGAATTAAAAGAAGCGAAGTGCCCAATTCCCAATACCCTTAAAATAAGAAGATAGTGTCAATCAAAATCAAACGATAAAAAGAGGCGAAGTGCCCAAACTGAAACTGATCAGTTCATCGAAAACTCAACAACTTGAGAGATCGCTTCAGCATTTAAGCATCCTTGAAAGGCTTGAATGCTTCGAAGGAACAACCTAATCCATAAATATATATATATATATATATAATATATATATATATATATATATATATATATATATATATATATATATATTATAACAGAGGAAACTGGCTGTCAAAGACAGTCAGCTACTTTTTGACGGAGGAATTTTATATTTTTAAAAATAATCAAGAAGAATGCTAGTGATGCCCTAACACCAGGGCAAACTAGAAAACATATTCACACCTTTATATACCTACCACACAATTTTACCACTTCAACCTAAATTGTAAATTGTAAAAGAGGACTGATAAGATTTACTTGTTAAAATTGTTTCTCTCGTTACTTTATTTCTGCAAAAGGAGGTAAGGGAAAGTGAATTATGATAATCGTTCCCAAAGATTTTTCTTTTCACGAAAATTTTCACGATTAAAAGTTATTTTCGTCCAAGTGAAAACAATAAGTGTAGTGCATAATAAACACCACACAAAGTGCCAGTACCACCATAAATAAGGATTACGGTAAGTAAACTGACAGCTCAAAACCTTCACTTTCAAAAGGTAAATTGGCATTGGGTTTAGGAAAGTTCATTTTTTTTCTCTTCTATTCTGACCTTCCCCTATTTCTTCACACCCCCTAAAAAGACAATGACGACGGAATGACAAACGATATCTTACGGATAAGTCTCAGGACTCTCTCTGAAAGGTCAAAGCCTCACCGCAGGGAGGTCTTATTTATAGTATATGGGGAGCTAGATGTCGCTCTCGTCAGACTTATCGACACGCCTTTCGGGTATACGGCTATATGCCAAAAAGAAACGGACGCATAACTCTTGGCCTCGTCCAAAGCAACCAAAGTCTTCAACTCGATAAACTTGATTCCTAAGACCACACATCAAATACAGGCACACAGAAGTGTGATTTGCCGTAGATTAGACTGTTGGATGGGGCACCACTCAAGCGCTGAAATTTCCCATGGGATCAAGAGAAATCACAAATGGCTGAAGTCTCCAAGGTTGTTATACTCACAGACTACACTCACGTTTTCAAGGTGATTTTCCAAGATACGGGTATGGCACAAAATGCAAAAGAACTCGGTCTCCTTCTCTTTCACGTCAGGGTCTACCCAGACCAGATAGAAAGAGAGGAGTTCAGAGAAGTGCAGACATGCTTTAAGTGCTATAAATATAATGAGCACACAACCAGAGAATGTCCACAAATCGAAATTGTCTGTTCCATATGTAGTAAAGTTTGTCACATTTGCCGTGACTGTAGAAGTAGCGAAAAACGATGCATAAACTGCAACGGTGACCATGGAACCATGGCAATGTCATGCCCAGTAAATAAGGAGGCGATAAAGAAACAACAGAAACGCAAAAAAGAAGAAGAGGAAGCTAAAACCAACAGGTTCAATGCCAAAGTGGTAAAGGAGGCAGTCGATGAGGCCTCAGCCCCATGTACCTACCTTAAGGTAGAGAGTGAGAAGTCGACAAAGATCATGTGCTGCATATATTATGCGCACATAGCAAGTCTTACAAGGCCAGGCTTATTCAAAAAAGAGTTAAACCAGATGCTGACAAAAACGGAATGGACGCAATGTTGTTCCTGGATACCCCTTCCTCTGTGGAAGTTCTTCGGATTCAGATGCAGCCTCCCCAACCAGCCACTACACAAGCAGAAGCTGTCCCTGCTCCGGAAAATCTTCCCAAAAGCAATCCTAAATCCCCCTAAATTGAAACCTATAAACCAGATTCAGAGGCAAAATTCGCCAATGAACTGAAATCTAATCACCGCCACGGTAGCCACACTAAACGGTCACCCAACCGGCAGAGGATAAGATCTGCTTTATCGTCAAAGGAGAGCAAACATGCCTACCACGGCCTAAAAATACATTTAAAAATATTCACCACGGAGAGCGCCTCATTCTCTGAAGTAGAAACAGATGAAGACATCAATGAAGGCATGAACACCGGCCATTACAAGTGGGAATATAGTGAGGACATTCCAGAGAGGGTAGTCGAAGAAGCCCTCATCCTAGGAATGGTCCGACTCAACTAAGACGCCTTTGCCACCATTAGGACCTCGAAATTTAGCAAAAAGAGATCGGGTATAGGCCGATCTCTACCAGCCAGCCCCACCACCCCAAAGACTCGGTCAAAGGAACGACTAATCGATAGATAACATGGACAGACTGACAAAAGACTTGACAACCATATAAATGAACACTAACGGATGGGACGATAAACAAGTGACTTACGGAAACATAATCAGACAATGCAACCCTGATATCGTTCTGATATCAGAACACGGAATTGACACGATGCAGAAGAATATGAAGTTCTTCAATTATAGCAGAGTAACAAGGAACCACAGCCTTGGAACGTTTCGATGGCGCTGCCATCGCAGTCAAAAGAGGTATTCAGTTCAAATTACTCCCATCTTTAGACGAATCCTATCTGGCCATCGAGATCCAAACCACTCTGGGTCCACTAGTGGTGTCCACAGGGTACCAACCTCCAAGACGGGACTATATCACGATGTAAAACTTTCTCCAACTGTGTGCACACGGGAGAAAAGTCCTGTTTTGGGGAGATCTCCACGCCCGATGCCAGGGATCCCGATACACCGGAAGTCTAAACAAGAAAGGGAAGAACATGAAGAACCTTATTGGGCCCGACTTCCCTACTTATATCACCGACACTTACGCAACCAATCCGGATATCACCCTGACCAGCTCACAATTTCCCTACAATTATTATATCCAACCCGGCCCTCTAATCTCAAGCGAAAACGTCGCTATCATGATTAAAATATCCTCCAGCCCCATTCAAATACCCGTCAGGGAGAGAAAATTATTTTCCCGTGCGAACTGGGAAGAGTATCCCACCCTTTTCGGTGAGTTCAGACCTCAACCACTCGAAGAAGTCACCCAAAGGAGATCGACCAGAAGCTGGCAAGGTTAACGGAGGTAATAGTGGAGGCGGACCGCGCAACAGTACTCAAAACATCCTATAAAACGTTATCAGCACCAAGGTGGACACAGAAGCTATATGAACTAACGAACGAATATTAAAGACTATTTGAATAAATTAGACTGACTGGCACAGACAGAGTTAAAAACAGACGGTTAAGAGTACTGAGGACTGAAATGAAGACACACATAACAGAACAACAAACAACTTTTTGGAATGACCTCGTAGACAAATTAGACGAAGGAGTCGGTCCCCGAACATTTTGTAATACTTTATCAAGATTGAAGGGTAAGTACCTGACAAGAACATACTCCTTAAAAAAGACGACGTGACAAAAATGGACGCAACAGAAACGGAACAAGTGTTCAGAGACTACTGGAAAAACGTATTTTCCATCACACTAGAAGAGAAGTAACACTTTGACCTAGACTTTGAGGAACACATTCACGACCAATACACATTCAACAACACAACTCCTGACAAAGAGATGACGGGTTATGGACGGAAGATAACGGAAGAAGAAATACTAAACACGCTACGTGCCTTCAAAGAGAGAGCCCAGAAAAAACAAAATTGACCAAACTTAATTTGTTGAACGCCCCCCCGCCATAACATCTTTAAAGGGCTAGTCAATATAATGAACGCATGCCTAGACGTTGGCTATTTTATGGACGAATGGAAGATCGCTAAAATGATCTTCATTCAAAAAACCGGAAAACCGACGGACAGACCAGTAAACTTCAGACCCATTTCCTTCCTCGAAGTGGCATGCAAGGTCTTCGAGAAGGTCCTTGCTAATAGAATCTAAGATTTTATGGAGAATAACAACATCCATAACCAACACCAGCATGGATTCAAAAGACAGAGGGACTGATGCGGCGCTGACCTGGTTCTCAGAGACGTTAATAAAGCATTTGACAAAGTATGGAGGACTGGGCTTCAGTACAAAATACTAAGACTTGGACTAAACTCAAGACTAGAAAAAATTCTATGTGACTAGGATAGCATATTTATATATATAGGACCACACTGGACCAGACTTCGAGATAACTGCCGGCGTAGAGCAAGGAAGGTTCCTAAGCCCCCCCTTATACAATATATACACACTCGATCTACCCGATCCGGTCAGAGAATACTCACTGTACGTCCAGTTCGCCGACGACATCTCTTAGATCAGGACTGCCGCCTTCAAAAGTCCCGAACTCATTGCACAAATCACCGCCAGAGAAATCGATCCTGTCAACAGGTTGGAGAGAAGATGGAAAATCGCCACTAACGCCCATAAATTTAAGGTGATACCATTCTTCCGTAGGAAACGGGCCCATATCTAAACTGATGACGCTCGCATTCCATACATCACTTATAGGACAGAACTAGGACTAAAGATAGGTAAAAATGGATACGGTAGCCACGTTGCTCAGGCAGCAGCGCAAGCGAAGGTCGAGCTCACCAAGCTATTCAGGTTCCCAAACCTAAACATGACCAACAAAAAGAAGATATACAACGCGCTCATACGATCAAAGTTGCTGTATCCACCTATACCTATCAACACTAGTTCCAATAATAAATTGCGACTCCTCCAAAGGGTACGAAATAAAGGAGTGCTATTAGTAACGAATACCAGGAGGAGAGAAATAAGGAGGAAGAGGGACCTACATCACATGATCTAGATGACTCAAATTAACTTGGAGTTGCAAAGTAGAGCCCGAAAAATCTGGGAGAAAGTCCCACGACTCATGACGGACAAAACCAGACAGAAACACATAGACATTCCGTTGGAGGACATAAACGGAAGAAGGCTAGACTTCATTAGTAGTAAAGCACAAACCGAAAGACAAGAAGAACCAATCTACACATAAGACTATGCATATCTAACAACGACAAACAATGAACTACAACCAGAATATGCAATAAGAAGAACACTAAAAAACTACACAAACGAACAACGAGTGAAGCACAAAGGATAGATAAAACACCTACGAAGGCTTGAACGCTGCAAGAAAACCACCATAATCTACATAAGACAAAATAAAAGCACAAGCAATAACATCCCAAACCAGGAACAACACAAACATGCATGCAAAACTATCACAAACCAAGAAGAACCCAAACAAATAGAAACAGAAAAGAGTACGCAAAAGAACATGAATATTGAAACAAAAACAATGAGAAGAACACCAATCTCAGATAAATGCATGCGATTCCCTATCACTAGGGATTTTTACCCTTCTATCCCTTTCACCACGGAAATCTATCCCTCTCTATCCATCTCCTACTATTATATATATATATATATATATATATATATATATATATATATATATATATATATATATATATATATATATATATATATATATATATATATATGCATGCATACATGAGTGCAATTGCAATCTTATATGCATGTATATATTTTCCTTTCACAACTTAATATATCCAAGTCCAAGTGTAAAAGAGTCAGAGAACTACACCTTTACGCTCCTCCCACCTTTACCGTGGCGAACCTCAAGTATCCACTTTGCTCTAGAACTTGCATAATTTTAAAATCATTACTTATTTAAATATCCCTCGGTTCAAACTTAATTAATAGTGTTAATCATCTTAGAAGTGAACTTTCAATATTTAATTGCATATTTAATGTAATCTTTATCCCCATTAAAGTATATTTTTGTAGCCGTGTTTGAATATTCCTTGGCCTAGCAGCTTTGTATGTAAAGCACTCTTAGAACCATCCCCAGGTGAAGCCTTAATTTCAGTCGGCCAGTAGGCCTGTGTGCGTATAACGTCGTACACCAGTCATACCAGGACAGTAAGTAAACAGTAGCAAAATATAATGTGAAAACGCTAAAAGTTGAATGATGTCCAATATTTTACCTTCTACATTAATTATGGGGCTGAAGTGTTCATTCAAAGTTCAAATCGATACAAGGATTTAGCGGATGAAATAAAGCTCTTCATGAAAACATTGAGAGCGATAAAGCACATTGCTTGCAATAGACTGCTAATTATTTGAACCTACGTTCAAGGAATTTCAAATCCCCAAGTTATTTATTACTATATTTTAGTTCGGTGACATGGATGTCAGTAGGATAAATCATCAGGGATGATTGGAATTTATATCTTTTCAGAGATTAAAGATGAAAGTCAAGAACATGCAAGGAAAGAGATCTCACCGTCATATGAGTGCCTCTCAGAACGGTAGAGATGAATATATATAAGTAAAAGAACTCAATGGCGTGTTCGGGTATATGATAGTGAAGCCTCTGTATAGGAGCCAAAAGTTTAATTTACGCGACTAGCCTCAGTATGTAGTTTATCATACCCTCTTCAGTCGTATCCTGAAACTAGTCTCGTAAATTAAACTTTTGGCTCCTATATTATGGTTTCACCATCATATATATATATATATATATATATATATATATATATATATATATATATATATATATATATATATATTATGGTTTCACCATCATATATATATATATATATATATATATATATATATATATATATTTATGCAACAAGGCCCACAAGTAAAACAAAATAAAGATTCCAAGTACTTTCGAACTTTATTTCAAGTTAATTATTAAGGAATGACGAAAACAACATAGAACTGTAATATATAGGGAAGGAAAAGAGAGGAGTGAACGCCCAAAATAAACAATTAAACCAATCGTAGAGTGAAATAACGGTTCCTACGTTTTCTATAAGCCGTATCTTTTTTATAATATTGGTTTCTAAAAAAAATTATTAATTATATGTTACAAAAATTGATTAGTTAACATTAAAGAGTAAACAACGATAAAGATAAGTACATGTAAATTGTGTATAAGGTCATTATTGTTCAGAATTCCGGGCAGAAACTTCCGTTTCTTCGAACTCTTAGAATGCTCAACGGTAGACATATCTCTCTTCAGATTCAAATAGTAATCAGCCATCATGACTGGATTTCGGCGTCCCTGATCTCCATCTCTTTCATGTCCTGATGGATTTTCTCCCCCTCCTTATCGCACAATAATCGCAGATTCTCAGAAATCCGATCCATAATATGTGAGAACTTGTAATGCATTTTGATGCTCATATTGCCTTTGATGTTTCTGAAAGAACTCAACATATTGGTGACAATTTCTGTGTAGTTTCTAGCCTTCATGTTACCAAGAAAGTTCTTCACGACCAGAAAATAAGCTTTCCACGATTACAGTTCTACTTCCATAATCGTCAAACCCAACTCAGATTTTTCAACACTGGAGGAATCTTTTCGTCTAATGTCAAGTGCCTCTCTAAAGACAGGTACTGGAATTTCATCATAATGAGCTACATAACGAAGTGTTGATTGAAAATCAGGATAATTGAGGCTGTTCCATTTCTCTCTGTTGATCCCAGTCAAATCAATAGCGCAGAAGTAACAGTCGGTGCCATGCTTATTCTGCTACCTCTAAACCATGGAAATTTCAAACTTCAGACAACCTTTCTTACCCTCAGTCCAACGACGCAGATATTATGTCCATGTGTGGCGCCCAAGCTTTATCCTGGTCATCAAGTTTCATACCAAAATAAGCGTGGAACGCGAGCTTTATAAAAATTCTGACTGGATTCCTTTTAGGAATAACGATGTATTCGATGCAGATGTAGAAGAATTCATCGGGCTTATTTTTGCAAGATCTTCTGGGCGAATCCATAAATTTCACCTGGAAAAAAAATACCAGTTAGTCAAAAAATTCCTGCATTTAAAATCTTTAGAATTCGTTTTTTTTTACGAAATACGAAAGATTTTTGCATCATATAAATCTAAAATACACGGACATGTAAAAAAACCCGTCAAAATATCATACGGTGATAAATCGAAAAGATGACCTGATTAACTAAAATTGTCTTAAATAAGGGTAAAAAATAAAGTTATTGTTGACCAGTGTAATGTTTCTCCTTTTACTTTTTATTGGACTAAATTCTGTCAACGAAATTAAATGTTATTCCAAGCTACCTATCAATTTGTATTTGGGAGATTCTACTGTCAGATTGACTAAAAATCATTCGTCTTTGAAAGTCTGAAATTTCGTTCAATTTTAATTCTAAGCATATTTAATAATCACAATATTAAACTCCAAAATGAGGAAATAATTATGTATCTTAATAATGGCAAATATTCTGAATACAAGCATTTTGCATTAACCTGAGGTGTCTATTTCCTTCTTGTCTCTCCCTGTAGTGTACCGTCCAAAATTAGAGACAAAAATACCAAATCTACATTTTGTTGAAAATACTTGTTTTAATTTTCATATAAATTGCACAGAATATTCAATGAAATTTTCCTCTTACAATGTCCAGCTTTCATTTCATAGAACAGCCCACAAAAATAGGTAATTAAAGATAATATTATTACTCAAAGTAGGTGAAAGCACATAAATGCTTTCAAGGTCATGACCGAAAGTTATGAACTCATATCATGTTGATCCTCTATTTGACCCGCTACCATCCCGCTTCTTTATAACATCCGCGGACTTCGTGCATCGAACGTCTTCAGAATATTATTTGCAAATGAGAAAACAAGAAATAAAAATGGAAAACCAATTCAATGAAAATTATATAATTCTCTACAAAATAATACTGTAATTATAGTAGCAGTAATTATTGGAATAGGCGTAATACATAACCTTATAATTACGTATTTAAATTATTTGCTTAAAACAAGCTATTCTCGCATGAGAAGGGCTATCGTTGCCACTTTACTAAGATGGACTAATACAGAGTGAAATTGGAAATAGCAGAAGTAGTAGCCACCTTCTAATGTGTAATGACGTTGGCTCAAATTTTAGTAGAGGCTGATACTCTTCATATTATAATAAGTACAATTTTGGAGCTCCTGACAATCTTTGCAATGACTCTTATTAAAAGAAAATCTTGCTACCTTAGTTTTATGATCAGCTAACGGACAGAGAGAGGCGTATCATAATTCTTAGACAGGTTATCTGGTCGAAATTGCACTTAGGTTAGTTATTCTGCAAAAAATGATGATTCCTACAGCAGGAAACCTAAACGTTCAGATCATTTTTCAACTAAATTGTTTATCTATTGATAACTCTTTTTTAAATCCTCCACTTCATTTAACCTTTTTTCTATGCATAGTTTATGCCTATAGATTATCGTACATCAATTTTAAAATCCTTGCATTTTTATGAGAAAAGGTTTGAAAATAATGTGATAAAAATAGAGGCATTCTGACTTTTTAGGACAGTACTCTATAATTCAAGTTTTATTTTTACTGTATTTATGTTTCTAGGACGATGATACACCAATCCAAACTGTTGCAGTGATTGAGAATTCTCTAACTAGGCATCAAGTTAGGGTAAAACAAGCCTCAATTGACACTTTCACCCTTTTTATTCCAACAAGTCATATGTGATTCGAGATTCCAACCACTAGAGTCAATTAAAGAAATGAGGCAGGTTTTGTTATCTCTTGAGCCATTGTCCAGTTTACGTAATTTTGAATTAGTTTAGCTGATATTGCCACAAAAATATAAGAAAAAGTATTATCATAATTAAAGAATAACTAACAACTCAGGATATGTAGTCCTGACTATATAGACCAAGAATTTACAAAAAATGAAGAGATTGCCTTCAATCTGCGTTACCCGAAATATTTTTTGAAAAACTGCACGTGTAAAGCTAAAAAAAAATTCTATAACCGCAAGTTAGGGAAAACAGAACCCTTACACAACATATTACATTTACCTTACCATGATAATTTCTTGTATGTAGTACCAATGTTAAAACAACTTGATATAAATTTAATTTTTAAATACAATTATACCAAAAAAATATGTTGATAAAACACAGCCCAAGGAACGATAATAATGTCATATATAGTATACCTTGTTTGCATTGTAATTTATTCTATTTATGTCAAGCTTCTAAAAATATCTTTGTAAGAATTAAGCAACATCAAAATGAAGTATCTAAGGGATATTCAAAGAGTGCTTTGGCCATCCACAAACTTAAGATGAGTCACCAGATTAACTGGTCAAAAGCAGATACCATAATGCACATAAATAATTCCTATTCCTAATCTTAATCTCCAGCACAAGGGAGAGAAATGTAAATATTAGCCCTGGTTTGTTTTCTTTAGATCTAGTCTTATCTTTCTTCCTCAAATCAAACTCATCAGAGGCCATAAAAAAATCTGTCCATGTGATTTTATGGGAAAAAATCGCTTTGTATAAATACTGTGTCTCTCTATTTCCTTAACAATTGTGAGTTTGAAAATATTATTAAGATAACGAAAGTACTAGCTCCAATTAATCTTTCTTTATCCCTACGTGGAACGACCAATTATTTATACTTATTCACGTCTTACCTCTCGTGATTTTTATCCATATATATCCTACAATTCATTGAGATTGGTGAGGTGCTAACAATTTTGGTCGCAACTGTAGCTTCTAAACACGTTATCAACACAGCCAATCATAAACCAGCTATCATTTCTTTTACCATATTCACAGTGCAACATATCCATCTTCCCTCTGTTCCGAAGTCCTACCGATGGGGTACACATATATACTTACTTCTGATTCGGAACAGGTGCCCATCCACTGGGAGAAGAAGGGTTCCGTCATAGCTGGTTGGTGTCAAAATCTGATAATAATACACGGCCATGACTACCCCTAAACACGGAATGTACCTTAGCGTCTTCGGGCTCACCATCTATTGTCGTTCTTTACTTTATATACATTTCATTATCTGGCTCTGCCTACGATGCGAGGGATTAATGGTGCTACCTACCTACCCATACTAAGGAATTAGAATGACTCCCCTTACACTTCTCTCCTTAGTTAGCTACTCCCTAGCAAATGACGAACTGCTATATTGACGAAATTGATCGAGAAGAAGAGAGGTTGGGAAGCGGATTGTTTGAGTTAGGTTGAGGGTAAAATTGTTCAATCATGTCATTTGATTGGCTTTAATTTCTCGGTTAGCTTTTAGAGTGGCTTTCTCTCAGTGTACTTATTAATTTTTTATTCCATTTTAGATTAATTAGTTTCTGTTTGAGTAAAGAGATTGATGGGAGCGCAAAATGAACCATCAAATTTGATAACACTTTCGTGATGGAGTTAAAGTGGTCTGCTGGAAAGTAGTTTGAGTGTGATTAACATCTTCATTTAATGCCATATTTACCAGTATTAGTTAGTTGTCAGAGTGAAGGGTATTTTCATGCTTATTATACTATAAATCTGGTCTCAGTGTGAAAATAATCCTCTTGAAAATCGCTAATTTTCAGTGATTAACAAAGAAGTAAGAGTCGGCTATTGCACTATCGTTAATCCCTTTTTTCGTTTTCTTATTATTTCCACTTTTTTCCTGCCCCCTGCAAATCTTCTTTAATGCCGTACTCGTGTTTACTTTTTACCCAATATCTAGTTTAATATGCGCACATGATACTTTAATTAAGAGGAGCATTCTTTGGAGTGCAGCCGTTTGGCTTTCCGAAATAATGAAAGCACTTGGTCTCCTCCTAAATTCTATCCGGAGTTGATCTAATCTCCGATCTCTAATCAGTTATATTGGCACGGTGTCTCCATTCCTCTTTTGGCCCTATTGATGAAAAGCAATAAATCTAATTAATTCTGAAGCCTTCCTGAACATTAATAGCGGCAGTGTATATTAAAAAAAATTCGGAACCTAATTTTCTAATTAGAATATGGAGAACGAATCAGTGGATAAGACCATGGGAGATTTGTGCTAAAAATGCGTCGTGATAAAGCTATTTCTCATTTAATCCCAGCTCGCATAAAGACGGACGGTTGCACATTCTCTTTGCTTAACTAGGATAACTTTTCCTTATCCTGAATTACATCAGAGTTTTTATTTTGATAAAGTCTGATTATAATTCTTTCAAATTAGATCTCTACGATAAGAGAGCAATACCGCAGTTACTTCTAACTCGTTCAATAAAAATATCAATGCAATGTAGATACTGTGAACTTCAGGTTCGTACATTTGAGCACATTTTTTCTTCAGACTTGAAATACGACCACGCAGTTTATCATAATTGGTTGAAAGTATCTATGCTAAGTTGACACTTCAACTCCTCTATCGTTCTCAATTCTTATTTATTCACTCTGTGTCATGTCACTTTGATCAATAGAGTGTTGCTACCCCAGTTCGATTACACCTGTTTATTCTTTTCCAAAGAACTCAAAAGTAAGCTAAAAAGCATCATAGATAAAATTTTGGAAGAGTCCAATTTAACATCAGCAGAGTTCATTACTCTCGGCCATCACATTCTATTGAAATTTGAAATGTTTCACAAAAATAATCAGGAAATTTTGTGCAGTTGAATTTTCGGTTGACGTCACAACCTATAAGGGGAACGAATCCCCACATTCCAATAGCTCTGTTCTGTTAGAGTTGACTAGGTTTACTTTTGCATTCTCTGGCATTTAACTTTTTCACTCTTCCTGGTTTTTCAAGTTATCTACACCTCTTTTTCCACGTCTCTCTTTATTTTTTATTCGCTGAGTGAAAATGCCTTCGTTTTCGTTATTAACGCCATCTGTATTCCTTTCTTCGACGTAATAGAGCAGATTCGAGGTATTTTCTTTCCTGAAGTTTGTAAGGTTAAACTCATGCAATGAACCAAAGTGATCATTCCACCAAATGACATGGATTGCTTTAACAAGTCATTGGGATGCCAGAAGGAAGGCTCAAGATTATCCGTAATTACTAGAAAATTCTAAGGTAGATTAAAAAAGATTATGTAAGAATTTATTTCTTGATTCAAGTTATAAGATGATAAAGTTAATGATTTTTATTTTGAAATGAACAGGATTTTTATATATATATATATAAATATATATATATATATTGTTCGAAAGTACTTGGAATGCACCTTTCATTTTCCTGTGGGATTTTGCATTTTTTGCTCTACTCACGCACTAATTGTGAGTTTCTCATATATATATATACATCATCACTAACTCTATAATTTAAGAACGGGATTTTTTAGAGTGTTTGAATAATAATTTTATCTTAGTTTGGTTATGACTTAAGTATATTTTAAATTTTTATCAAGGTAATTTCTAAGAATTCTTTAGAGTTGGAAAAAACAAAATAGTTTAGTTCAGAAAAACTAAATATGATTATCCAATGCTTTATAATGTTTTAGAAGAAAATACATTACAATTGGTGAAGTTCAGAAAATTTATTGAAATTTAACTATGGCTGCTTTTTTTAAGATTTTAGATTTTAATCTTAGTAGCGAAGCACAAGCTTCCCTTGTAGGCGGTGAGTGGCGAAGCCATTGCCTGGTATATATATATATATATATATATATATATATATATATATATATATATATATATATATGATTAAACGGGTTGTGATGTACTTGGTTCCAATGAAAAATATCCATATCTAGCCACGTGGATAGGGTTCGTATTTTTCTTTCAATACCTTTTCTTGGTGCTTGAAGTCAAAGCTTGAGATGTGTTTCACTAAGCGATGTAGATGATGAAAGAAGAAAAAGATAACTGGAGTAATTGTTTTCCATCAATATTGAAGGAAGGAGCCTTGGCATAAAGAATCAACGGCTATCTAAAACTAAGTCTTACACCTTACCATGATAAACCTTTACTCCCCTCCTGATTCTTAGTATAATTGAAAAAGATAAAAAAGATGCTAATAATGAAGCAAGGGGACAAGGGACAGATAAAAGGATATTAATTAGAGAGTGCACTAATCATTGACTCCTTTTATGTTCCTGAAATGTTGCATTTCTTAAAGTGTAACCTACGGTCAACATAACTAAATTGTTTATACTTTTTCTTCTACAAATTACAGAACCTTGACATAAGTGAATCACGCGAATGTGTTTAGGTTAGTTCGCCATATCTACAAAAATAGTGCTTTGTTGTCTAGAATTTCACCCTCAATCTTTGTTATTTTAATCTTTTCAACATTAGTCTTTTTTATGATTATCCATCGTTCATCGAAGGTTTAGAACCATTGAAAAGTAATTCTATATGCATACACACATAGAAAAAAAAAACAAGAACTTCTTATCACTCATCCACTATGAACAATCTAGCGAAAGACACACACCCAAGATCCCCACTTTTGCTTTGCCCCCAATTTCATGGCAATTCTAAATAAAAGATTCCTTATTGTTTCAATAAAGGCAAAAGAAAAGCCTCTCACAATCCTATTTTCAAAAGATTCATCACCCTATAGTCACCATTGGAGAATTTCCTGCCAATTCCTTAACAAAGACTATGTCAATAATGTATCTCATGTTTGCACTGAAGAGTGTAGAAAGTACACCCAGGCATAGAGACCACATTCATATATCAACTCTGTAATACATACACTCCAATAAAACTATCTAAATTTACTATCAACCCATGACATAATATTTAAACTTAGACGATATAAGTTTAAGTAATATCGGACACATGATATTTGATCAACCAAAGGCACATTAATATTTAAATTATTAATCTTTGAATTCTAAACAATTATAAAAATTTGCATTCAAAAATTTATTAAACTTAAATTTGAAAACATTTAAAAATCACTATTACCAGGTTTAATAATTCCCCACATGTACAAGTCAAAAAGTTACTCAATGTGGTGGTGACTGAAGGAAAGTATCCCTTTGTCTGATTTTGTCTGCACTGACCCTGCTTTGGCATAAATTTTATATAAAAGGTACGAAAATTAATCAAGTGGTCGAAACATAACCCCCTTGAAGTTAGATATCGAAAGTTTCTGTGCCTAAACAAATTTTGACGTCCTAACACCTGTAATGCTAGACCGAGAAGCCAGAACGGAAGAATTTCAGATAAACTCGCTACTTGTTTCATCAGGAGTTCGGCCTTTCCTTCATTGAAGCGATCGACCCCCGTGTCCATATTTAGGTCAGAATATACTATTATACTCCCAGGATTCATTTAAAAGAGAACAGAAAGAAATTACCAACACACAACATGGAATCTTTGACGCCGAGCCCCCTTGCATCGTCACGGAGTCACTTTGCTTTAGTGTTTTTTCCTATACCAGTAGGAAAACTCTAGTCAGAGCATTCTCGATATTGTCAAATCCGCGTGCTTGATTTGAAGGTTTCTTTCTCTCTCTCGATTAACAACACATCAATGAGCCTTACAGGCTTTGATTTATTTTGCCTTATCGTTTGACTTCATCATTGCTCCTCAACAGACGACTGGGGTCTTTCTTTATGAAGAAGGTTTCGAACTCCTTTTCTGACATCGGCCAACGAAAATCACTCTGAATCATCTGTCTCTCCTGATGACCTAAAGTCTCTCTTATTTCATCTCTCCTCGCAGGATGGTACCCTGTTTGGCCGGTTAAACTTGGTATATGAAGGAGCTGCGCGTCCTTCTGTCCTGAGTGTAGATTAACGAAGCCCTGTCACTAGGTTGAATTAAATTGCTCTCTAATGGGGCCTGTGGATGTTATTGGTTCGCTTCATCTCAGCGCTAATTTATTTGTATGGACTCTATGACTATCCACTCAACTACTAGGTTTTTAAAAGTTTGTTACACTCGAGTTTTAGTCGCATGCAAGTCTAGTCGCGATCGACTCTACATCTCACTATGTCGGTCGGTCGGTCCCCGTTTTGCTTTTTTTAATAATATTGTAACAATTTGGCCGATTCTTGCGAAATTTGATAGTATGGTGTTATTTTACATTCTCTTTCAAATGGTTGAATTGCTAAAGTCATCTCAAGGTTAGCTAGGGAATTATTTTGTTTTGACAATAACTTTATAACTATTTGGCCGATTATAACGAGATTTGAAACCCTTATGCTGTTATACATTTTATTTCGAATGATATATTACCAAAGCCCTCCAAAGGTTAGCCCTGGAGTTATTTTGTTTAGGCAATAACATCATATCTATTTGGCCGATTCTAAGGAAATTTGAAACCCTTATGTTGCTTTACATTTTCTTTCGAATGATAGAATTATCAAGGTCATCCCAAGGTTAGTCCATGAATTATGGAAAGTTTTGAAGTTCGTTAGGTCATAATTTAAAAGAGGTGAGAGCACGCGACCTTGTGGTCAGCAGACCTTGTTTATCTTATAAATGTTTGTGATATAAAAAGTTCTATCAAACAAACTTAAAGTAAAGGCCACTCACGAAAATCAAGATTTATCGGAGAATCAGGTATACTACGATATTAATGACTCAACTCATCTTAAAATAGTTAACAATATGAACCCAAAATGTTAAATACGTCAAATATGTCAAATGTCAAATACGTCAAGCAAAACAACACAAAATCAATGTATGCACATTGTAAAAAGATAGCGTGTGAAAAGTGCGTATCGAAGATTAATGTATTTGTTACATTGTCGTTGAAGTGTAATTTTCGCGATTTTTACTATTAGTTATATAGCATGAATAACTTAATAATTATTTATATAAGTTTTCTGTTCGATTTCAAATTTAATAAATTTCCTTTATTGTGTTAAATTTATCCTACTTGACTAAAAAATAAATTTTAATTGACACTATTTTTATTTTGTTAAGAGGTAAAGAAATTTACGCTGCGTATAAGTGTAACATTGGGTCAGTCATTTCATGTATTTTTTAATATTTTTTTCTTCCGCAAAGGATTCACTCTTCTATTTCTGAGAGTTTTTATTCTTAATTATTTAATCCTCCTTCCTGATAGTCAACTATAGTCCTTCCTATCACCTTTCTTCCCTCCTCTCGTACGCAGACTGATGACCTTTGCTATATGACATTTTCATAGCTGTTGCATGGACCGCTATCACAGGGGGTGCTATAAAAATCCTATATCATACAAAAGCCTGTCCACTCTAACTTGGTGCCTCAGGTCACTCTCACAGAAGACAGGGCCCCATTGATTTTTGGTAATGTCAACGAAGGATTAACGGCATATTGGAAAGCTTCAAAGGATTTTCACTTGATTCCCTAAGAGGTTAGAGACAGCAGATGTCATCCGCTGCTGGGGAGCGTATAACAACACAACAGCTTCTTGCCACTGTGCTCCCTTTTCCTTCTTATATCCCCTCTACTCCTTCTTAGCTTTTGTTTTTACACCTCTCACTTATTCTCTTTTAGTGAAGAATCCCTCGTTGGTTTAATCATCATACATTTTTCCAATTAAAATTAAAACTCCTTTCCACCCTTCTTTTCAGCCATTTTAACCCAATTTTCACCTTTCTCACCCAAAACGCCTTACCCAGAAATGCTTTCCTTGAATTTCACTTCCATTTATCAATTCAATTAATAACATTTCAGAGAGGTTGAAATAACCTTATGTACATCATGTGTAAGAGAAGATTTGAACTGAATAGCTGCGAAGCAAACCCCATGTAAGTGAGTAAATGGGGAAAAAGAAGAGAAAGATAAAATGAATTTTGAGCTAAAATGAACCGAAAATGCGAGAACTGGATATATAATCAACATTAACGTTCTAATCTTGCCAAATGATAAATAGATGAGTGCACTTAATGCAACGTTTAAGCAGGAGAATACGCATGTTAAATGGCCATTGCTGAAGAGCATTCTAGAGGAGGAAGATTTGTAATGTTCTTTGAAGTTATCAACGAGTGACAGTCATAATTTCAGTCTGATAAAGGTTTATAAATACAATAAGATTATTATTTACTACAAAGGAAGGTGGTCGGATGTATCCATCATTCTTTATTCAGTGTAAATAAAATTTTGTTTTTTCAAGTTGCTTTATTATGTGTATGAAATTGTTCCTCGAATGCTATGTAGAAGCGTAGTCTAGGCAACGCTCAAAGGCAATCAATATGAACAATGTGAAGATATATCGTTTTCATAACGGAACTAATTAACTTTTCTCTCGCCTCGTCTTAAGTTGTTTATGGAAGTAAATTCTGTAATACGCCCTACCTGCCACACTGTTTACGGTTAATCCGATTTGTCAATTCCAAGTTTGTTCTCTCTTTTTTCCTTCTTTTTATTCCATCCCCCTATACCCGTTTTCATTCATCTATTTATCTCTTTCTTCTTTTTTCGTCCACTACGGACGAAAAATTGGTTATCCTTCGGAAAGTTTAATTGAGTTATCATATTAGTATTCGATTCTTATCTAATTACATTTAATACTAGGTGATATATAACATTAATAAAATTCTGCACAAAATATGATGAAATGTTCAAATATAGAGGTATTAAGAGTGAGAGTAATCAGAAAGGAAATAGGTGCAATTACGTGTTTAATCTACCTATATAAAATATACTTTAATATTCTCTTAAGCCTTGGTTAATTATCATATAAGTTGAAAGGAAAATACAAGCAGTAAATGGCTAAACCTTGAGTGAAAACCTCTCCATTGGTTCAAAATGGAGAGCGAGCAAAAGATGTGAATACAATTATTCCACAATCAAGAGCTACACCAGACCTTGATGCCAAGTTGTCGAGTCGTATCGCAGTGCTCAAAATATCCCGCATGCTGAGCGGATTACGTAGTCAATCACTCATTTTCTTTTGTTCATATCATTAAACTTTAGTCTTAAACGAATACAGGTCGGTGGTAAATCCTATACCAAATTATTTATTGCTTTTTATTCTCCATTTTTCCTTAATAAGCTCGCCATAAAACAACCACTACAAAGAATATGATCAGGGATCCTTCTATCCATTTTCTAGTTCAATGGTACAAGTTTTATTTATTTTCGCTATCAAATCCCATCACCCCTCATTTTCTAAGTGTAGAGATTCTATGTCAAAGGAAAACGTAGTTATTAGATTTAACTAAATTTAGGCAATCCCCTCTTTCCTTTCTTCGGTTATAATATTCGATACCATTATGATTCGTTCTTTAAAGCAATTTATTCTAATAGTTAGAAGGAATAGATAGTTTATTATCCAAAACAGCGTTGCAAGTTTCAGCAAAGATAGAACCAACGGCTAAACTTGCAATCAAATCTTGTTTTGAAAGAAAATCGATGAAAGCGATGAGAAACACGATTATGTGAGCCCTTTCTTTGCTTATACATAAAACTTAAGTTACTTAGGGACCTAATACGATTTTTTTGATGAGATGAGCTTCAATAAATGGAAATGCGATGTCTCATATCTTTCTCACTATATTAAAAATGTTTGCGTAAGATGATAGTCGTGTTACTGAGAAGAAAAGGTGTGATGTAAGAATCTTTGGTCAATAAGCCATAATGAGATCAAGAAAATGTTTAAAATTGACATTTAATATAAAAACTTAGGATTTGGATTTGCTTAACTTGAATAAAAGAAATTATGAGCTAATAGTAAGAACTATTTATTTAATAAATGAAGCAAACAGAGCGTATAATGCAGAGATCTCAACTCGAAGCCTAAATATGAGACCAAAGAAAAAGCGCCATTACCACTGTAATGGCGGGAATCAACCATAGTTGTAAGTTGCATAGTATACACAAGTATCATGGTACCAAAAACCGTAAAACGACAATAAAATTGAATAAAGTTCTAAATAAAGACGAAAGAAGAACCTAAAAAGTTTAAATGATACATTAATGCTAAAATTATCAAAGTTGTTTACTTCGGAGAACTCCTCCCCTCTTGTATCGGCAGGAAGAAAAATACGGAGCAGCTGGAGAAGGGCTTTTTGCCTCTTCCTCCCAACTGCCTTTCAATGGAGGAGATCGCTACTCTCTACTAATGCGAAAACACATTTCTTAGCGTTTCCTGCATTGAGGCCTATTTATAGTCAGTCGCAGGACTACGGTTATGGTTTTAGGGTTTAAACTCAGTGTAGTAGATAGACCACTTCGCCAATGATTAGATCACTTAGATCTTTCTGCGAAAATTTAGGCTTTGGTTGTCTTTATTATTATTATTATACAATTTCCTTCTCACTAAAAGAAGCAACTTGAATTTTGTTTTTGGATAGATTCAAATAATCGTTGCAGGCTTTCTTTTTCCTCGAAAAGTTGTTTGGGTATGGCTGAACTTCTTCTGTTGTATAGCAATTTATTCTTATTTTTATCATTAATATATCATTAAACCTAAAAAATCTGTAATATAACGTTATTATGACTTCAGATCTCAATTGATATACATGCAATATCTGATATTTTCCTCTTTGTACGAATCGTTTTCAGGAAAGTGAATCCCCTGTCTGTCACCACCTCCTTAAGCATTTACAATTGGAAATGTTAGCCTTGAAATACACTCCAATTTTATTATCTCCTATTTTTATTTTCTCGTATACTTGTTTGTTCCTTTCACTCTCGTTTTCTCGCTGCCTTAACATACTTGCTTTGTATTTCCTTCGCTCCTTTTCCTTTCGTTGTTAACATACAACAACTTTTGTCGATATTTGAGGCCACTATTAAAATTTATACTCTCTTTTTTCCCCCCTTTTTTCTCTAATGATTGAAAGGATTTTGAGAAATGAAAAGCTACAAGTCTAATCAAAAGAGGGAACATTTACGAATGAACGTAGGGGCGGAGATACGAAGAAAGTTTTAGTAGGAGAAACAGAAATAATTACGAAAACGAGGATATACCAGGCTGCAATATATCTCAAGGAGGAATCAATTAAGTTGCACACAAAGCTTGACAGGATAAATTTGCACAAAGTACCAAAACAAATCTATAAAGTACAAAGTTGAAGGCGTTTTCTGGATCTCTTGTATTAGTTAACGCATTATTCCGGATTTCGATTAAAGAGTTCTATGTTTCTTTGTCCCTGCTGCAATTTCCAACGCATTCTTTCGGTTTCCCTCATTCGTGTGTCACCCCATATTTGCCCTACCCATCTTACCTTTCCAGTTTATCTGAATGCTTACACCTCATCTCCTCCATGGATTCGTACGAAAATGGGGATGAAACAAGAGAAATCAACAGTTATGGTGGAGATGATAATCTATTAGTTTTTGTTGTCTTGTGTTTTCCTTTCTTCATTACTGATGGGATTAGAATTTTATTGAAAGATAAATCTGGATTAAGGATATTATCTAACTACAATTATTAGGATTTATAAAGAAGTTAAAGTGGAACTTTTTTACTTCAATGACCCAAGTTTTATCTAAATAATCATTTGAAAATAATTTAATAAAAAAAAATTGTCCTAATATTTTCTCTGATATTTTTAAATGAATAAAAATTTAGGAAACACACTTGCTTTCCCGAAAGAGGAGGATCAATTTAATTATCACTGTGGTGGTTTCTTTGGAGGAAAAAGACTAAGTAAAATATGTGGAAGTCTGTGATTCTTTAATAATGAGATTAGCCATACATTACACATGGAATTTTTTCTTTTAGAATAAATTCCGAAGTGGTGAGGCAGCTGACGAGGGTAGAATCTCCTTCTAACTAACAATTGTGAAGTTAAACAGGAACTGCAAAAGCTCTATCGGGCTTTTCTCTGCCCAATATCATTAAAAATATAAAATTCCTGCCTCATAAATTCGCATTGCATTAACGATCATGTTTCTCTTACTAAATCATTATTTCTTTTAATTTATAGTGAAACTAATCAGTCCGTATAAAATAAAAACGGTTAAGTTAGTGGAAGTGAAAATACGGTAGATACTTTTGCCGTATAGGCTCCAGATGGCAGGCAAACTTCCAGCTAGCAGCTGCAGCAAGTTACATCATGATACACCTGGCACGACTTGCAGATACTCAAATAGCAGAATAGTTGCAAGAGTAAACAATTATTAAATAACCCGCAATTGTTACCCTTATCCCCTCGAGATATTTCAGGTTGACATTTTTCTGATGCAAAACTAGATTATTCTAGGAATTTTATACGAAATTTAATTTAGATTCGTTATTAAATTGAAAAATTCTACTTTATTTGATTTTTAGTACATAGTTTGAAAGAATCAACTAAAGATAAGGCACCAAAATTCGTTTCAATTCAAGAATATTCAACTCGAACAACTTCGTTTCAAGACTTGGCCTAGAATCCACTTAAGATAAATCATTTATGGTCTTTCAATTCAGGAATAGGCGGTGCTTAGCGCAAATAAAAGGCGCCTATGCCCTGTGTACGACTCACAAGGTATCTGGTAAGGGAAAAGAAAAGATGATTTTGCAAAGATTAGGCATCTAAATGTTTTTTCGTCCCTAATATAACCTAACGTGACTAAACCTATCTTTACCTTGCCTAATTTAACCCAACCTAATTTAGAAAAGGTTAGGTTAGTTTAGGTTAGATTAGGTTATATTATGGTAGGAAAATCTTTGGATGCCCCATCATTACAAGATCCAATAAAAATATAAAATTCTACAAAGGAAAATTTTCTTCAATCAAATTTTTTAAAAAACGGAACAAATAAAAATGATGTAAATATTATAAATTCTAAAGAAATGCCAAACTTTGAATAGCATTTAAATACCATGTTGTTCAAATATGTGATTACATAAGCTTTGAAATGGGTTTGACGAAAACCTGTCCTTCCACATAAACTGGAACAAATATGTAGGTCAAAGATGTCGTTTGTAACCTCTCAGCGTTTTAATTTTTTTATTGTTTTGCCAATAAGATTTTATGTTTTTTTTTGTATCAACACCTGTATTTCTATCAAAAGAATTCAAGGAATGATGTGCTTTCCCATGTGGGAATCCATTATTAATCAATTCAAGAATAGGACCTGGCGCAATATCAATTTAAGATTAAAATACCTCATTTATGAAAAAGACAAGATGAAGCCCTCGGGTCTTTATCCTAAATGGATCCGTTTGAAAGGCATAAACCATATAAATAATCATTAAATTATTTGTATGTGAATCATAATTATATATGACCCATCTTATAAACTCGATCTGATTTCTCATGACTCATGATTGTTATTTGAGTAAACATACCTTACCTAGTATGTATATGAATTCTACTGTAGACGTTCATATCAACTTAGCAAAATTTAATAGAGTTATGAAAATTGTGATGGTTTTATATCTGTAAAAACTTCGTTATAAAAACAAAATTAAACTCCATCTACATGAAAGTTTTAATTCTTGAGACTCGATTTTCTACCGGAATTAGGATGAAGGAGCTTGATTTCATACTCATTATGTAAATAATACTGCATATATTCCAAAATTTTAATTAAGTTTAGAACGAAAAATAACGAGGGCATCTCCTACAAAAGTTTCGTAGGAGAGATCTCTAAAAATGTTGGCGAGGAGGGATGAAGTAAAATTGTGTCAAAGATATAGAAGCAAAGATGCTCGGCAGATATAGAGGCTTCAAGGGCGCTAAATTCTCCATATGGAAGCTGCGGCATTCTAGCCTTTGCTATACTTGGCCCTCTCATGCAGGAAGCGGAGGCGGTTATGTGTGATATTCCCCAAGAGCTGGTGGTATTCAATTAAAAGTAGTTTGGTTTTGAAACAAATTCATCTTTAACTTTCATATTTATAATTAAAGTGAGGGAAAATATGGGAATACCATACAACTTAGAAGAGATATACGAAGAAAATTAAAAGAAAATGTTTGAGAACAAGAGAAAAACAAATTTTGCTTAAAATAAGGAGAAGAGACAAGGATAATCCTGTCTACTTGACAGTTCAAGTTGGGAAAGCAATAGCCGGAGAACAATTTGCGTGAAAAATAAACTTTCATTTAAAGATTCATTTGAAAAAATGACTCAAGGAATCTCTTTAATGAGTGTAAAAAAGAGGTAGAGGGAATTTCAGATGAAACCCAATTCCTTGAGCCTGGAATCCAATCGATAGTTAATGGGTTGTCAATTCGTAGTACACAACACATACCTAATTTGTAGTTCAGTTACACGGTCATTAAAGATTTCCGAAACATAAACAGTCAATTAGAGACTTCGCTTCAATTTATATGTGATCCGAACCTCAGAGCATTATTCTAGACTGTAAATGAAGTTAGAACTTCTAACGAAGTTTCGAAAATTAATTATCCCCAAAGAATTGCGGATTAGTTCGTTTAATCATTCTATTCTTATATTTTAATTGAATAACAGATTAAATTGCCTAACGATTCTTAAGTTTCGACAGTTACTAATTGTTCATCAAGGAGAGAGGAGGGACTTTTCTTAAACAATAAGAGATGGTTCATAGAAATTCACAAGTAGATTGTAGATTCAAGAAATTGTTTTACCTATTCAATACAAGGCAATAAAAGGCACATATTGTTGGCTCTTGGAAATAGTCTCTTTGACGTATAGCAAATTCGGTTTCCATAAACAAATATGAAATAATCTCCGAAATCAAACCTACCGCAATCTCTAATCTACTTTTTAAAAATGCTTTCACTAACCTGGCTTACGATGTAGTCGCACCACACAGGATCGACTCAAGAAAGCTGTCATCAATAAAATGAATAAGTGTGTACCACAAGTTTCTTCAAAAGGTTTATCTGTATAGTAATTTAAAAATTGCAGCAGCTGATATTCACTTGAGCGAATACATTGGGAAGGGCCGTTTACTAATTTATCCTGAATGTCGTAGGTTGACCGTGAAGAAGGCACGTCCGAGAATCGGGATAGAGATCCCAGTGCGAGGGTTAAATAAACAAAGTCGAGTACGGTGGGCCTACATAATCAATTCTTATAGGTTTTGGGATTAGGGAAAATAATGGGAGAAAATATATAACTTTACTATATACAAATAAAATATTAATATCACAAGTAATTAACTGACAATAAATAAAATGAGAACCGGGGTATCAAACAGGGGGATGGGGGATATAAATGACTGACCGGTACGAGAGAGAGGATGCACGGTGATTGTTTTCAGAGAAAATGGGAGAGTGAAATTATCTGGGAGACTAACGTAAAGCCTAATTGTCTGGAGGCTGAAATACGGCAAGTAAACGGGCGTTGCCTAGTTGAACTTGCAAAATTCCTTCTTCTTTTACTTCGCTGATAAATGAGCGAGGGAGTACTCCAGTCGTTAGACGAAGTCGATAACCTAGTGATAGATGCCTGTCCGTGTCTATCGTATGTCGGCGGGAAGTCTGGCCTTAGATACGAGCAAGTCCGGGTAGTCATGTTTGAAGCTGGAAGACGTTGGGAGGTGAAGCAGGGTGTACTAGACTGTACGTGGCTGTATAGTACTGATTTCTCAAAGCTTTTATCGAAGTATTTATGCTGCTTCGCCGGACGCGGGTCGCAGGGGCCCACAAAGGGGGGTGTGGATCTCATTAGACTTGGCGCGCCAGGGGGAGGGGGGAGAATAGTCTCCGCGTTTCACAGCCTTGCGCAAATGTCCTTAGCATCGTAGTTCTGGCGTCCATCAGACGATGAGATGGAAAAATAATGAGAATCCAACCCGGGTCAGCCGAACGCGCGAAGTCTCGATGCTCCCTTGGGGCTGTCTGGCCGAGCAGGTGCATCCTTTTCATGCACCACAGGTAGACCTTGGGTTCTCGCAGGGGGGGGGGATAAAGTTCTCTTTCTGACATCTTCTTCTTTCCCAAGATGGAGCTTCCGAAAGAAGCGACATCAGACTAATATAGGGTAATTACACAATTACAAAAGAGATGATACCGATTAGTCGGCCTAAAAATAAGTCAACTAAAGGGGACCCGAGAAATGGTCTGTATTCCCATTACCGAACACAGCAAGTAAAATAAATAAATAACATTAATAATACAATAAGACAGATAGAATAGTAATTAATAGCCTGGGTTAACATCGTCTCGTTAACCAGGGCCTTACAAACAAGGATATTTTTAAAAAAAGTACCACAATAAAAAAAAGCTACATACGAACAGGATGACTCATTAAAAATATATAAACAATAATAAAAACAAATGTTGGCACATATTCTTATAAGGTATTACACAAACCTCCAAGAATTCTTGTGCAATATGTACAAAAGTAATCGAATTATTTTTCAACGGCACGGCGTCAGAGAACCAGGGGGCAAAATCCACAAAAGTTAGCAAGTAACTGTGACCTTCACTCGACGGGTGGTGTATTGAACCGATAAGATCAAATCCGACATGGGAAAACTGCTCTGAGATTGTGGGTCCTCTCTGCAATGGTGCGGGCTTAACTCGTCCTTTAGCGGTAATCTTTTGGCAGATATCGCAAGACTTGCAGTAGCGAATGATTTC
Organism: Ceratothoa steindachneri; assembly: GCA_963969495.1. Lineage (NCBI taxonomy): Eukaryota > Metazoa > Arthropoda > Malacostraca > Isopoda > Cymothoidae > Ceratothoa > Ceratothoa steindachneri. Next base: position 86,114,475 of record OZ018319.1, on the reverse strand, counting down.
TTCCTGGTCGCCTGACCAATAAAAATATTTGAAGATCTTCTGGTTGGACTTCGTGTGTATAAAAGGGCCTGAAAAGAGGCTGTCATGAGCAGTGGTTAAAATGTGACCAACGTGAGGACGCAGAACACACAATACTCGCGTTGGAGGTTTACCGTTTAATGAGTACGTACGGTTAAGTATGCCGTCCGTAACTTGGTAAGAGATCACCTTGTCCCTTCGGGTGGCTTCTTGCTCTTTTAACTGGGCCTTAGCCAATAGGAGTCGGAGTGAATGGCAGTTCTTTTGTTTCCTTGCAAAGACTTCAGTGATGACCTCCTTGAATTATGAAAAACGACTAACTACGGCTTGGGCCACAGAGTTGGGGGAGACCCGTGGGCTCTGGCCAATGAGGACGGAGCAGAATTTAATAGGAACTACTACTACTTCTGCCCATCCAGTAAAATACGCACAATCGATGTAGCACTTAGCGATGTGGAATCGATTGGCGCGCCCCAAGTATTCGCGCACGACGGCGAATTTATTATGTTCTGGAAATACTGGTGAAGCAGCTTGTCTGACACCACTATGCAGGTGCACCCGGTATCTCAAACATGAGTGGAGACACAGCAGCCATTAATCGTTCCGGACTCGAAATTAAGGTCTCTAGGGGTATTCTTATTAAAGAAGAAGTTTACCTGGTGGCAGCCCGGAGTTGAGGTGCTCTGAGAAGGAGAAGCCTCTACCTGGTGAGAAGAGTTCTGAGGGCAGTTCGACTTCACCTGACCCTCCACACCACAGGAAAAACCAATGATGTGTCTCGTTGGAAAATATGAGGTATGGAGCCTGAACATCCGAATGTTAGGACAAAAGGAGTGGTTTTGACCTCGACGGCCCAGTTACCTTGGCAAACTTGTTTCCATTTTGCGAATGGATTTACCTTTGTTTGCTTAGGTTTTGAGGAAAGGGTGGCCGTTTTCAACCCTTCTTTCGGATAAAGGTGTGGCTCGATGAATAAATGTCGGCCTCTTCTATGCACTCCTTGAATGTGAGGCACCACCGGTCTTTTGCGAAAGATCTGACTTCAGCCGGAAGTGCAGCCAACATCTTGTCTCTCAGGAAGAAGTCAACCAGGGCATCTTAGTCATGCGGATTAAAGAAGCATCGAGCCAAAAGTTGAGGTGAGGCTGGAGGGTGTACCCCAACTGATGGTATGTTTGGCCTGGCTGAAGCCGGGCACGTATGAATTTGGAGCGATAAAAGTTTGACATCATGTTATATGCCACCAGTAACTCCGATTTTAAGGTCAAATAATCAATTGTTGCCTCCGAGGAAAGTGATATGAATATATCTTGAAGTTGGGAATTTAGCAAGGGCAACAATTAAGGCACTCTATCTGACTCGATGTCCCAATAGTTGATTTCGAACATTTTCTCGAAGTGGATTAAAAAGACTCTGAAATCCTCGTCTTCTTTGAAAACCGGAAGCTTAACAGACGCGGTAGGGGGAACTTCAGACCTCGAGCTGATGGACAGCGTCTCGTTCCTGCTTCTACTTATTTTAAGTTTATGAAGGTGGATTCTTCCCCTCTCTTCTCGTTCCTTTTCTTATATTTCTCTTTTTTCTTCTCCTTCTTCTCTTTCTCTTATTTCTTCTTGTTCCTTGTCTTTATTTTTGTCTTCTCTCTTCTCTTTCAGCCTTTTCTTTCTGTTCGATCTAAGTTAAGAAGTCCTTGCCGTTGAGCTCAAGCGACTCTCCTTGCAACTTGAACGTGTTAAATAATGAGCACATTTTATCGCATTCGACCAGCTTTCAAGAAAAGCAATACACATAAAAAAAGGGAATTATTTGATACCCAGGGGAAGTGCTCATAGGCTTTGGCAGACCTACGAATATGCACTTAAAAAAAACAAATACAGCGATAATTATTTTGCACGGCATGATTTCTTAATTATACTTGAATTATTGACTCTAGAATTTTAGCGAGACCCTCTGTTGCCCAGTAAGCACGAATAAAACGACAACGAAATGAAAAAGAAAGAAATAAGATTAACTCCTTTACAATACGGGAGACGTTTTATGACGCCTGGAAAGAGTTAATGTTTCACACGGTCACAAAATTCAATAAAAAATATGCACACAAAAGGAAAAATGGGAAATGGGTAAAGACTTTTCGTCAGTTCTTAAAACCAGAACCTTTAATATACAAGAATAACACCTAATGAAAATGGGAAATGGGTAAAGACTTTTCGTCAGTTTTTAAAACCAGAACCTTTAATATACAAGAATAACACCTAATAGAATCTGTCACATGTCTAAAAGAAATGAGATCAGATACTGCGGATAACCCTAAAAACCGGACACCAGAATATAATATAGATGTCATAGGATGACCGTTAAAAGGGCACGCCAGATAATCGAGATACAGATCCCAGTGCGAGGGATAAATAAACAAAGTCAAGTGCGGTTGGCCTACATAATCAATTCTTAGAGGTTCTGGGATTAGAGAAAATAATGGTAGAAAAATATATACCTTTACTATATTGAAAGAAAATATTAATAGCACAAGTAAATAAATAAAATGAAATTCGGAGTACCAAATGGGAGGGAGGGAGGATCCAAATCACTCGACGGGTACGAGAGTCCGAGAGAAGATAAACGGTGATTGTCTCCAGATGAAATGGGAGAGTGCAATTATCTGAGAGACTCACGTAAAGCCTATTGACTGGAGGCTTGAATACAGTGAGTAACTGGGGCTATGCAAAGTCGAACTTGCAAGATTCCATCTTCTTTAACTTCGCTCGGTCGTATCGCTCGAAACTGGAAGCCGTTGGGAGGTAAAAGCTTGGTGTACGAGACTGTAAGTGGCTGCTAACCAAGACGGGGCTGTCTGGTACTGGTTTATCAAAGGTTTTATCAAAGTATTTATTCTGCTTCGGCGGAAGTGAGTCACCGGGTCCCCCCCAAGTGGGGCATGGATCTCATTAGATTTGGCGCACCAGGGTAGGGGGGGAATGAGGATAGTCTCAGCCTTCTCACAGCCTGGCGCAAAGGTCCTTGGCGCCGTAGGTATGGCGTCGGTCAAATGATGAGACGGGAAGATAAAGAGAACCGACAGCGCGAAGTCTTGATGCTTAGGTTCTTTGAGGGAGTGGGCGTAATCCTACTCTCTCTGACACTGAATTACTATCATTAGCAATGATACTCCTTTTCAAATTTTTCAACACATTTTTAATATTAATTATATTATTCGCATACAATGTTAAGTGCCTGATTTTTATTAACGCATTTGCTAGTTAATAAAGAATGATCTTTCTTCTTCGGCAAAAATTTCTAGTTGGGATGCGTACGAGGCCTGATCAACCAAAACATTTTCTTCTCCAACAACACGGAGGCTCTATTATTCTTCTTTCTTGTTATAAATAAGACCGAACAGAACCAAGTATGCACCTGAAAAACAAAACGCGTCATTGTTTAAACAGTTCTCACTTCCTCCCATATTAAGAAATCAGTTTCGTGCATACATGGTGTAGAGCAGAAACTACAAAAGTTCAATAAGAAAAGCCGTAAGTGGGTATTCGAATTAATTGCCAAAATTTTAGCCATCAAAAAATATTAAACTCAGTGTCATTAGATACTCTGGGTGTCTTTGAGAGCATCTAAAAGCTGTGGCATCCTATACTTATTTGCATGTCACATATCACATTGCTATTAAAAACTTGTCGAACTATGATAATGATAAAACAGTATATAATTCAAATATAAAGTGTCCAAAAATGTTGGTTCTTTTTTAAACCTACGTATATAAATGAAACTAGTTCAAATAATATCATTTATTTCTAAAAATCCTTTGCATCTGGTTTTTATATCTTTTTTTAACAAAATAAAAGTTTATCTATCACCCTTGACTAAATTACCCAAGGATTTGAATAAAAAAAACTGTTGAAGTCTGTCTACGAGTTTATTCCTATCAATTGATCTTTCATTAAGAATCTTATAGTAAAAAGACAAAAAGGTAGTAATCTAAACAGACACGTGTATGACGAGTGGGAGATTAAATCCATACCTATACTATTCTGATTATCATTTCTCGCATTACAGATTCGATTTCTGGCCTTGCATTTTCTTATCGAAACACAACTCATCTCTGGTTTATTAGCGATAAATGTTTTCAAATAATTTCACCATTAATTCTTCAGAGTTGTAGACCGTATACTTCACTCTTTTCCGTCTTTCTATATTTAAATTTGCAATGAAAGATTATTTCATAAGATAAACTTAAAACGCAGCTTAAACAGGAGTTTGCCTTAAATCCTTAGGGAATTTATTCAAGACGAATAGCTAAACTTATATTTTGTTAAGCAAAGATCTCTGAAACTATTTCTTTGAATAAACGGTATTATTTGAATTGTATTTAAATTGATCCAGGTGGGCTAAAAAAACGAACAATCTTTTTAGGATATTTGATTGTTGTTAGTTGTTGTAGTAGAGAAAGAGAAAAACTGTTTTCTAGGAAACGGGCTAAATAATAGGGTTGTGCTATGACTGATTTTGACTAATATTGTATAAATTTCAATAGTGAAAAAAAATATCTTTTTAAATACAATAACTCAAAACCGAGAGGACAAAAATCGAAATTTCTTTTTGCAATCTCCAGGACTACTTCGGGGGAGATGGGCTAGTAGTTTTCAAAGAGAACACTCGCAGGGGGATGGGCGTACGCTTCCCTGAGGCACAACTCAGGGCGCTGTTGTCCAAACAAAGTGCTGAAGACGCTGTCGCCTTCGAGGAATTTGGAGGTGGGGCGCCCTCCTTTGGAAGAAACACTGTCTCTATGCCAACTAGTCCGGTCATGGGTTGGAGTGTAGGATTAATTCTCCTTTGGTCATGTGCTCATCATGGAAGCAGCTTTAGAAACCCTGGAAGACGGTTTCTCGACCACCTTCAGTGGTGCCTCTTCCTATGACTCAAACGACACGTTGGAGGTGTACGGCCGTTTTGAGTGACGCAAAAAGGTCGCGCTGGGAGAGTGTGGTGAGCCTTAGTTTTAATCGATGCTGGGTGTGAAACCCTCTATGCTGCCAGTTCATTCTAGGTAACGCCTCCAGGGGGGGAGTGTTTGAAACCTCATAAGGTGTATTAATGGGTGTGGAAACGACGGTGCTTTTATGCCTAGAAGAGCCAGGACCAGAAGGAGCCTTTTAAACATTCAGGAATAACAATTCATAGACAGCGCCTCGCGCGTCAGGGCCAAGTACTTAGACTCACGAAATGAGAGACGATCCGCCTCCTGAATCCCCAGGATTTCATTTCCAGGAGATACGCACCATTTTAATTCCAAGAAGTGGGTGCGACTTCTTACAATTTACATACTTAACAATACACGATAGGGACTTATCGTGTACGGCCTTGCAGCAACGTAAATAGATTTCGGGTAAACCCGACTTTGCACGTCTACAAAAGCGATTCGCAGGGCCGAAGAGCTGGCATTAGTATCACCTTTGCGGCAGTGACTCGAATACCTTACCAAACAGTCTAACAGAGTATACAAGGAAGGAGGAAGAATCAAAGAGAATGTTGGGGAGATCTATGAATTAAGTATAAGTTAAATGTAATTAAGATTTTTAATAAGTTTATAGGTTGAATTAACTTTCTGAGGGAAAAACGAAACTAGTAGCGTGCCCTAGAGGTTTGTGTTGGGATCATTTATGTAAATGATGGACACTGGCCTACTTGGTAAATTATCCAAATTTGCGGACGACACAAAAATTGGGGGCAGGATTTTAAATGGGAAGGATAGCATATTAATTCAGGGGGATCTAAAAAATATCTTCTAATGGTTTAATTAATGGAACATAAAATTCAATTTAGACAAGTGTAGAGTTTTGCATGTAAGTCAAAATAAGCCAAGTTTTAACTATGAAATGGAAGGTAAAGATCTTATCTTCGTGGACGAAGAAAAAGGTTTAGGAGGTGGGTTTCAAAAGAACTTAAGTTTAACAAACAGTGTGACGAAGCGGGTAAGAAGGCAAACCGAATGCTTGGATTTATTGAGAGAAGTTTTCACTAGAAGCACCAAGATATAATCATACCTCTATATACAAGTTTAGTAAACCTACATCTATAATCGCAAGGCAATTCTGATCAGCTTATACACAGGTAAACATCAATAAAATGGAAAGTATTCAACAACGGGCCAACTAAACTAATTCCCTCGATTAGAAATAAGTCGTATATCGTAAGATTAAATATACTAAAACAACCGACTCTCGAATATAGGCGACTGAGAGATGAGTTTATCGAAGTATTCAAAATTTTACATGAATTTAAAACGTAAGTTATTGAAGGAATTTTTAAGTACGACCATGGTATCACACGTACAACGGATTTAAACTGAAAGTACAGAGGTTTCAAACGAAAATAGATAAAAGAAATTCACCTTTAAAATCAACAATAAATGAAACGCACTCCAAAATTCGTAAAAGAATTATATTTAAAATTTAGAATTGTAAAATTCGTATAATAATTATGAAATATTGTTTAAATACGGAGCTCTGTTGTAGATTGAATATCGAGTGAGTGAGCATCGTTGCGAAAATGTCCAAAGGAGGACTACTAGCATACTAGTACAGAATGCGACTTGCCTTTCAGTTGAATAAGTAGTCCTTGCTTGCTCCCTGTAGCTATGTGACTATGTAATAGTTACCGATTCTATTCTTAAGCATATCGATTGAGGTGCTTTCGCCCTCTTGCAAGGGTAAGATATTCCCTATTTGAGTAAGTCAATACAAGAAAAAAATCAGTGCTATTGCAGTGTTAAATATTTTTGGAACAAGTTTGAATCACTAGGTCCAGCGGCCTTACGATTTTTTAATTCAAAAGGCAACTCATCTTATATATTAGTAAAGTAGTTTCGTATTCTAAAAGCTTCGATAAATTTGTGGTAGTCTCCGCGAATAACATCGACTCGATAGCTGTCACCCTGGAAAAACATGAGTTCTTTAAGCACATGTTGTGCGGAACGTAGCGCATTGCAAACGAGCATCTCACGAATTCGCTGCTACCATAACACAGCTGTTTCCATGGGGCTAAAAGCATGGCCCTTAGGCAGCAATCCACGCGCTCAGGCCAGGGGAGCGAAGCGGCCTCCTTTGCTTCGGAGTGATCAGCCCGGTGTATTCCTACAAAGTTGAATACGCTTGGTCTAGCGGTGGTCCAGCAATCCTTTTTATTCGTGATCTCGCTCTAAAGAACTCTTAGCCGGTAAACTCTTTTACAAGTTTAACGTTTAGCTAACATCCCTAACGCGGAGTAAACTGTGAAATTACGTGCATTTCCAAGCTTGAATTTCGTTTGATGGTAATTTGTGTAAGTTTTAATTTTTAGCTGTCTGTTTTTTCTATATTTGTTTTACTTTTATTAATACCCATAATTTTCCTAATATTTTTGTATCGAAATTGCAATCTAGCTAAGATAGTATAGGTAATTCCATTCACGCCTAGAAACTTCACTATCCTGATCCAACCTGATATTTCTCACCTCGGTGACTAACCTTCTTCTCAGCAAAATCGGGCAAAGTTATCTCCTATTATTGTGAAGTCTCAAATACTAGCTAGAGTTGTATACATACAAGAATTAGTGTCAGAAGTTTTTCGATCCTTGGTTTACAGTTGCCTGGCAATTCTTTCTTGGCAGATTGCAATTACATGATCGGTTCATTCAGTACTATAACTTCAAAATGGAAACTACCACAGACTGCAGTCCCGCCACACTAATCTCAAAAATTTTCTTTTGCTCATGTATCAATAAGCAACACGGAACTTTGTATAAAATACTACTAAAAATCTTTTTCTAGGCAAATTCGGTCTGATTGCGGTAAGCAGCCTTTTCTGGCTTCAAAAAGGGTGCGTGAAATCATAATATTCCCCAGCCACCTCGAGCAAATAGAAAACGGTTAAAATAGCTTTACTGAAGCGCAGCTATGCCTCTCCCTGCCTTGGGCTTCGCCACCTACTGACGCAGGAATATACAAATAGCGGGCATTTGGCCCTCCTTCCAATCAGTTGCTTTAGTGGAGGAGGTGTATTATTGGCGTCTTTGTGGCACCGATCCAAGAACTTGTGATATATACCATTCCAGGGTGGTGATAATCCTAATGTCCCGACACATAAAACATCATCACATTTCCCTGGTGACGCCGCCTACAAAACAAACCCTCGGTTAATATACAGGAGATAGAATACCTAATGCGCGCTGCCATTAATCGACCCTGCAAATACGCTTAAGAAGCAGTACGTCATATATTCGCGAAGCATGCGAGAGAATGGAAACTTTGTGGCGATTTTAGAAGTTTGGAATTGCAGACGGGGGGTGACCGCTACCCTGTACCCAATGTCTTTGATTTTTCCACCAACCTTCACAGTAAGAGCGTTTTCTTGGAAGAGGACCTGGTTAAGGCCTACTAGTGATGCATGTGTATCCTGAATCCACCCAAGAAACGGCCATTATAAGAAAGTTTAGTTTATTTTAGTTGGTTTGACTCCTGCTAGCCATAAAAACGCTGCTTATACTTTCTAATGTTTCATGACCTGGTTTAAAAGTGGTTGATTTTGTGTTTATATTTTAGGATGACATTATAGTCTAAAATGAAAGTTTCGATGATCTGGCCTTGCATCTTGGTGCACATTTCAACAACTTGCCCCAGATCGGATTTAAAATTATTCCGGCAAAACGTATCTTTTGGGTCTCTAAGCTAACTTATCTATGCCAAAAGGTAACTAAGGAGGGCATCTGTCTAATTACACAGAAAGATGAGACCATCGTACACCTGGCTCGAGAGTGTATCTTTACTCAACCCCGGGAGTTAATGGGGATGATAATTTTTTACCGTACAATTATTCATATGTCCGCGCAACTCTCCCAACCTCTGAATTTTCTCCTGAAAAAAAGAGGCGTCAAGTGCAAAAATAATTTTTCACCCACTTGGAGAAAACAGTTGACCAAGGCATTTCCGACTTCAATCACGCTTTGGCTTCCCGCACACAGTTAGTGTAACATCTGTGCAGAGCTCTCACTCGAGGCAACTAAAACATCTGAATCTATATCTATATTTAAATCTTTATTTAATTTGGATAGTTTTGAAGTATAATTAAATAATTCCTGTTCTTCTTCTAATTTTATCTATATTAAAAAAAATATTACTCGATAAAGTGAACTCATAAAATCCAAGTTATAACTTTCGATCATGATTCTATAATACCAATAAGATTATTTTTTTGTGGTAACTAAAGCAAATTAGATCGTACTCGTTAGGTTATAGACATGTGTTAATTTTGTAAAAAGTGTTTAGCTGAAGTTATGTGCTGATCCCCTTGTGTGTTTTTCTGTTTGTGTACAAAATATCTCAAAAATGTTATTTGCGGATTTCGAATGAAATTGTGGTGGGGATTGGCCAGGAATGATGAGTTTAGATTTGGGGGCAGATCCAGATGGAAAGGCAAATTTTGGAGCACTTTCTTCCTTTCTTTAACATTGCGAGATATAGCATTTTCTTACATTTGTACCAATATCCTAAAAACTAATGAGCAAATCAAGATAAAATTCTCAGGGATTGACAACTTATGACATTCTGCCAACTTACACAATTTGTTCCGAACAGGTTCCGATTCTGTGAGAACAAAATATCTATTTGTAGGGACAAGTGATGTTTAACAAGACACAGGATAGTAAGTGAGTGGTGGACTCAAATAAGTGTGACAAGAGTGTAGCTGAGATAATGTAGATATGTATGTTTTAAATAGATTTTATGAATCTATTAGATCTGAAAATACATATCTGATATCTGGAAGAATTTGATATCCGGATGTGCCAGAATAAAAAGTCAGCTCTTTGTTAATAATTTACAAATAACTAATAAAAGACATGATTTCAATTACCACCGGTACGTTTCCAGGGTGAAAGAATAAGACGCTGTTACTTAATTTGGCTTATGGCTGATTCGGATTAAAACTTTTGATGCATTCGTGAATTATGTAAAAAGAATCTATACCTTGGTGTTGGTAAAGTTATGAGCTCTCAAAAGCTTTCTAATTTTAATGGTTTGCTTTTTCAGAACTCGCTAGTGACACTGTCACTGTACCTCACCATTAAAACTGCTCTGGTGGACAGAGAATAGATGCACCATGTTCAGAAATTATTTTTTTAACTAATATGGACTTGCTCTTAATTTTGTAACAATAACTGCTTCAATTAGGAATATATTCTTACAGGTTTTTACTAATGACTACAGCAATTTTAATCCATTCCTCAACTACAACTTGTTCCAGCTCATTCAAAGAGAAAGGCTGATGAAAGTGATTTCATATTTGCTGCTCCGAAACCACCAGGGATATTCGAATATTTTAAGATGTATGTAGTAATTTGTGGGAGACAATCTAAGTTTCTTATATAACTGCTCTTCTCTTTGTACGATTTTCTAAAAACTTTTAGCTGTTTGAATGAGTGACATTATCGCTCTGGAACATGGCGCCACCATTGGGTGGATTGAGTTACCACTAATTAACAATAAGAAGTAACCCTACTTTATATTGCTATCAAAGTACCATTGTAATTTTACGATATAGCCGCCCAACCCACCACAGAATCGTCTCTATGTTTTACAGTGGGTGTCAGGCAATTGGAACCAACGGCTTCTGTGGCCATTCCTTATATATAACTCTGTCCTAAACAAAACAAGGAGTAAAGATTGATTTCAGATTGAAGATGACATTCTTCTCTCCTCGTCCAGTGTATATTTATTTTGGTATTTGTATATTTTTTTACCATTCAATGAAGAAGAAATAAACGCTTAAAAAATGAGGTTACGTGTAAGAAGTGTTCATATAGCAAGAAAACAATGAGTGAGAGGTATTCATAGATTAAGAAATGTGAGGGAATTTAACTTATACTATTAATGGTGATATGCGTTTGTAATAAAAATAGATAAGAAAAGACAGATAAGAAGAATTTGTAAGAGGAAGTATGTTGGGGGATGAAGGGTTAAAAGAACTCTGACTTAGCAAGTGAGCGTGCTTAAGGAATTTGGTACTAATAGCGTGTTGTTGGGCTTCGTTGTTATGTTAGGTTGACACCGATGGAGGATATGTTGGTTTGTTCTTAAGGCTTTATGCCAAAACAAAGCGTAACCTTATGCTCAATATAGCATAGATGGTCATTTCTTTCCCAGCCATTCCTGACAAGCTTACTTTCCTGTTAGGGGTGAATGTACTGATAGTAATGATGATTAGGGGAAAAATAAGAAATCTTTAATGAAGATGTCAAAATACGATGCCAGATAAAAGTTAATAACAGTATCTATGAAAAATAAGACAAATACAGAATATAATTTGGTTAATATTGGGTTTATGTACACCCTCAAATTCTGCAGGGCTTTGTTATTTCTCTATTTTTAGAAAATAACCAAATGATTTATAGTTTATATCGTAGATATACACTTAGGGTGTTATAGCAATAATGTGCATATATTATAATATATGAGACACTCTTTTATTCTTATTAATTGGTACAAACCACTATGAACATCCATGTTATAAGTCTTTTTAAAAGAAATTTCTAAACGTATGATTGGAAAAGTGAAAGATTTTTGGATTTTAAACACCTCAAAATAGCGGAAAAATCGATCGTAGTTAAATTGTCGAAGTTAATTAAGTTAGGGGATAAATGAGTGTCCAAAGAGTTCACAAAGAGGTGAGGTATTGTTCTGGGGTTAACAAAAATTGACTCCTTTTCCAAGAAATTTAAAACCCAATGATTGAATTAAAGTTGTAAAAAAACATCCAGGAATTAAAATATTAAAAATACTACTATATGATATGTGAGCTCAACTGTTCGGTTAAGTAGCGGGAAGACATTCAGTGTCGAAGATTATTAATATAAGAAGGATTATAGTACTCACATTGCAAGTCATGCTATTAAGTCCCATCTAAATGCTTTGATTAAGTTTTAATTGATGATTTAAAGAAAGCTTAATAATCAATATAAATGGGGATAACAGAAATGTGAAGTCAGACATTGAAACCATAGACGACAAGAAAGGTAATAAAGAACCCACCTTGTCGGATAAAAGGAAACAAGGTCTGCTGAACAAAGTCGCGTGCTCTCACTTATTCTCATTTATGACCTTACGACATTCAAAACCTTCACTAATTGCCGGATTAACCTTGGCAGGACCTTGGAAATTATATCATTCAAACAAAAGAGGATGTAAAACAACATAAGGGTTTCAAATGTTGTTAGAATGGACCGAATAGTTATGATGTTATTGCCGAATAATTCAACGACTAACTTTGGGAAGCCGTGGCAATTATATTATTTGAAAGAAAAGATAAAACAACACAAGAATTTTAAATTATGTTAGAATCGGCCAAATAGTTATGATCTAATTTTCAAAACAAAATAATTCCTGGACTAAATTTGGGAGGACCTTGGGAATTATATCATTCCAAAGAGAATGTAAAACAACATAAGGATTTTAAATTTAATTTGAATCGTCTTAATAGTTACAATGTTATTATCCCCCCACCCCACCCAAAAAAAAAGAAAAGCAAAACGGGGACCGACGGACAGACCAACCGACCGACATAGTAAATATAGAGTCGTATGGGACTAAGCGCACGTAACTAAAAATGCAAAACCGGGACCGACGGACAGACTAACCGACCCACATAGCGAGATATAGAGTCAACGCGACTAAAAATATAGGAGAACAAAGAGCTATAGATGATTTCGTCAGCAAAGAAATTAAAAGAGACGAAATTTCGCGTCCGTAACTTTCTCATACTTTTTCTAAGCAAAACATTTGACAAATCAAAGAACTTAGTTAGCAAAATCACAGATTCTGAAAAATATTTTCCAGGCTAGGAGTTGATGGATTTTACGACCTCTTTTAGTTTGTGCATATGTAAAATTTTTAACTCTATCTATTTCTGCGTCAGTGCATGCATACTAGCATTTGTTTCATTTTATTTGCGGTAGTCGAGTGAGACTTTAATCACAGAAGTATTATAACTTTTGTAGTCAAAACAGATATTAATGAATAACAATTTCAAGTAAATATAACCGAGTTACTGCAGCTTGGCCAGAAGGTACTGAATTATGAAACAAGTAAAGGAGAAGCGGTAGATGTAGCAAAGTTGAGGAGAAAGTTCATTGAAATTAGCTGGAGTTCTAGAATTTATGAGTAATAGCGAGTCTCAACTAAAGTGAACATGATTGTTTTGCTCATGAGGGATAGAAAAGCCCGAGATAATTGCTGATATTTAGCACAATATAGAAAGCTTAAAGAAAATATTCCATAGGAATGAATTCAAAATCTGAATCAATATTATTACAAGAAAATTGTTTTATATTTTTTGCGCAAGTTGTCAGTGACACAGACTAACTTTGGTATCTTGACTTCACCATTTTTCAATTTTTTTTTATTCAGTGCACAAATCAACCATTTTTTGTACTTTTTAACATTCTACTCAGCATATTTATTTGAAATTCCTTTTTTGGGATATGTGCCACTTCTACAAAGCTAAATTTATTTAAATATTCCTGAATTAAATTCAAAAAGATTATTTCCTTACATGTAGAAGGATTTTTGACTCTGATTCTTGTACCAAAGTTTGAAAGAAGGATTGTCTCGCAAACTCGGCAGTTCACACGGAAGGTGGACGCTGTGTCCAACCACAGCTTGCCTTGTCAAGAGCATCGTGGTTGAAAGGAAGTGGAATCAAATTTAGATCTAATATAATATTTCAAGCCAAGTTTAAAATAAAGAAAAAAACTACTTATTCAATTAAATAGAAGATGAGTAAAAACAGAAATTAACAACAACCACGATGGTATATTGAAACGTGTTGGCAGATATTTATTTCCTTTCTTATCTTCATAATTTATTATCTGATATGGTAAGTTAATGCTCAAATTATAAATTAATGAACAACTCAAACAAGAGAACAATCGCAATAAACCTTTAGCTTGATTTAACAATAACACTGGCGAGATTATAATTTAACGGGGTCGGTCATATTCCATCTCTCAACATTGTATATGAATTTGTAACTAAAATGATATCTATGCTTAGAATTCCTAATTGCTCAAATTACTACACTCCAACCAACATAAAATAAGATTCTCTATAGGTGTGAAGCATATTACTTCGTAACGACGGAAAATGGTTTGACACTAATGATGATTTGTCTGCACAGAGATACTTTAGGAACAGCCAAGTACTTTGATGCTATTGTAACCCCCTTTTTGAATTTTAAAATAGGGGGAGTCACAGATTTTCTTGATATCGCCTAAAGAGAAGGGTTTTTATTTTAGCTCACTCATCTAGGGTCCGACAACGAGGATAAAGCCAGACAAAATAACAACAATGAATAGAAAACTTAAAATTTTATTTTCAGTAGACTATAAAGAAGTTTACCACAAATTTCTTTTTAATAAGTCCTGCAAAGAAAGAGGGATTGCATTGCAATTTTAAAGTGCTGCACATAAGGACCAGAGTCTGGTTCTTATTTGCGTTATGGAAACATAGTGCAGTTCACATTTTTAGAGCTCTGGGCCCTCCCGGTCCGATTATTAATAAGGAAGAATTTCACAGTGGCCGTTAATATCACCTTTTTATTTAGTGTAACTGATGTTTTTGGTGGGGCCTAATTTGCACATAATAAAAATCTCCATCTATCTTTGCATTTCTTCTTCTACCGAATATAAAGAAAATGCGCAGAAATCTCATGCTGTGTCAGAATAAAGGCTTTAAAATCTCAAGAAAATCGCGCTGTAGCGGAACAGGGGGAATTGCACAAAAGTGAGAGGTTCTGAAGATGTTGTCCATTTAATAGGACGAGGGGTGTGACTCCAAAAATTACATATATTTTAATTTTTCTCGTTTTTTAAATTGAGAATTATGTTTGCAATGGTGCCATAATAATTATGGTGTTAAAGTGGTAATGTTACAGCTAACTAAGTTCTTCATCAATACCTCTGAAGAAAATCATCTAATAGTTATGAGAGCGTAAGTCATATGCTAGTGTATTTAACGCCTACAAAATTACGCGTCAATACGCCTTTTTATTTGTTTTTCATTCCATAAAAAATTATGTGACAGCTAAATAAACTCTTCATCAAGTTCTTGCAAGAAGTTTCTCTTACAGTTACGTGAGGATAACTCATAAGCCACCGCATCTAACTCATAATTGGTTGAGGACCAGGTTAAATTTAGTTTTGACAAGCATTAGTTGCGGATGTGAAATGGAAATTAATTTGTTCATTTGGCCGCAACCTTTCGTCTTTCCTGAGGCAATTTGGTCAAGCCTGATTTGTCTTACATCTTTGTAGCCTGTTTGCCAGGTGTGCGATGGTGATCTTGAATCTGCTGGGAGCTTCGAATGAATGATATTCTTCTTTTTTTTTAATTTTGTGAAAGAGAAATTCATCGCCAACAAAAGCACCTTTCCAACTTGCTCCCTAAAGCGAGAGAGGGGAGAATGGGCCCCGGTAGACCCTTGCTCTACTTCCCTCTCCTTCCCTAAAGGGTCCAAGGGAAAACGGATAGGGACCGGTCGGTGAGAGCCGATGAATGTAAAGAAAAGTATAAGATTTGAAGTGAGAAAGAGAATTAGAGAAGTGAACTTGATATATTTTGACTTCTAATTATAGTGGATAGATGGATAGAAAGGAACAACTACATTTTGTGCACCTATTAATTTTATCCTTGAATCGTAACTTAGCATTCGTCAATTTCCCATTTCTTTCCATCGCTTTTATCTTTTATTTCATTTTGAACTTCATACAGTGCGAGAACCGCTTAATCTCTGTTAAATTTTGTAATTTCTCTTTCATTCATGTGATTATTGTGGCATTTATGCCGTTCTGTGTTTTTATGCTGTATGAGCTTAAGTATTTTGTTTGTTTTATTTATGTTTTATATGTTGCTGTTTTTAAAATGTTAATATTTATTTATGATTTATTTTTACAAGTTTAACGATGTTTTTTCATACTTAAGTTTAAGGATTTCAAATTTTATTCACTTATACTAAACTTTGGTCATATCAGTTACCTTTTGATTTGGATTTTTTTACTTTCCACTTTACTTCGAGTTTTTTTCATTTTAGTATTTCAGTTTTCATTCGCAAGATTAATTTCAATTTGCTTGGTCATATCACATCATCTTTGTTTTTTCACTTTGAGTTCCACTGATCACTGTTCTCAGTTATCTTTAGTTCATTTCCGGTTCCCTTCTTCGAGTATCTTTTCGGAATTCCTCTTTTGTTATCTTCATTGGTTATCGTGTTATTGTTCGAGATAATATAGGTCCTTGTTGTTTTGTTTTCACTTATAATCAAAATGAATTCACTTATTTAGACGAGGGAATTGTAGTCAAACGACTGCAGTGGCAAAAACTCGTTCGATCTGAGGTACATGTTTGTTCCCAAGCACTCTTGTAGATTCTTGGTCGTGTGAGCCACGGCCACATCCTGCTGAAATAGGTAGTACTCCTTATTCCTGATTTCTCTTAATCTGGCAGGACTTTCGGGATCCAAGATGTTCTTATTATCTACGGCAGTGAGCCTGCAGCTGGCCGCTAAACACAAAAGGCGGTATCTTTTCGCCATTTGAAGCTACGACGACTAGCATCATCACCGATACCGTTGCTTGTTCCTGGATACGTAGCGGACACCAGGAGAAGTCCTGGAAAACCAGGCAGTCGATCTGCTTGTTGATGACTGGATCAACCGGGAAGGGTTTTTTCATCATAAAAATGAGAATTCGATCTTAATGACTCTTACAGTTATTGAGAAGGCGACGAAAGTGCTCCCGACTTGTTCAGTATACGGTCGTTGAAGAGAATCGTCCCTTGCGTGCACCTCAAGCAGCCGTCCTTCTTGACAGTCCTGGCCTCCGTGAAAACCGAAATGTGCTTCTACTTTGAAAAAAAAGAAGTCATTATTGTAATTATTATTACTAGTATTATTATTAAAAGAAATAGGGTAAAAATAATGGAACCTTCTCGTTTCTGCGGGTGGAGGACTCGAGTACGTAGAAAAAAGTACTGAAGGTTAAATATAGCTGAAGGTAGAATGTGTGTCCGGAGATCAGGCCAACTCAAAAACTTCTATGGCTTATTGCACTTTTTTTAAATAAACGAGGGAATAACCCTCTTTATTTTTTTATAAATTCTTTATAAAAGTTAAATATAACTGAAGGTAGAATGTGTGTCCGGGAATCGGGCCAACTAGAAAAATTCTGTTGCCTATTGCACATTTTTTTTTAAATAAATGAGGGAATAACCCTCTTTACTCTTTATAAATTCTTCTTTAATTGATTTTTTTTTATTTTCCTACTGTTTAGATTTTACTTTGCTATGTGAAAATGACTGCTGAAGGTGCTGTAATATTCCCGTTCCTATAGTCTGAACATGTCATCTACAGCACCTGGTGGTAGAGTTGCTTCCAGGCTATATACCACATGGCGTTGCTTCGAGCACGTGGGAATGTGTTGACCGGCTAGAAAGCGATAAGCACATGTATTTGCCTGGAGCTTATATCGTCTTTTCATTTAATGTTGTGCATAAATCGTAGGGCCTGATTTTGAACCATGTTTATTTTTATCATTTTATGTATTGAAGAAGAGTTGAGACTAACCGCTGAATAGAGCGGGTTAGCTCTCACTGGTATCGTATAATAGTTTCTTACTATTCTGGTATTTAGGTCAAGACATCTGTTAAGTTTAGACGTCTGTATTCGGGAGTGAATATAACTTCATGTCTCTTATATTTGCCTTTTAAAACCTAGTATATCGGGACTTGAAGAGTAAGGTACCATCGTTCCGTCTAGTCAGAGAGATTTGCTTTGCATCTTCATATCGTAATCGCACAAATATTTGCCTTTTCTTCTGAAATTTTCATTTCTCTTCTAACCTAGAGATCCTTTTGGCCTCGGCAGCGGCCACCCTGGACATCAGTCTCCCAGGTCTGAACTGACAGGTCTGATCTGTGCGATCTCGTCCACGTACTGTGCATTAAATATCCGAGGGAGCAGCGACATCGGATTGTCACTGGTGTAGAATCCAAAGAGGGCGGGGCTTAAGCACCACACTTTTTGCACTCCGGATTGGAGATCAAACGGATTTTGTTTTATTCTAGAATGCTATTACCACTTTCATTTTGGTAAGATAGCTGTGTGGGATCATCTAGAAATGTGGGCTAGTCCGAGTCTAAAGACCTTAAAAAAGCCTTCTACAATCTCAATTTTGCGAGCGCTACCCCCACAGAATACATTTTTCTACACTATTGTAGAACTATCAAAAGAGGTGCTGGGGTAGCTAATGTTGCAGTTGACTGTTTCTTTCACTTATTCACACCAATCTACCCGTCCCCGGCTGGTCCTGTCTCACTGGTAGACAGCAGTAGACCCTCTTTCGTTGATCCATGTTGATGTCTCTGGATTACACCCAACTTCTTCTGGATAGCCCCACCCTCTTTCCCTCTTTTGACATCAAACTATTCCTCCCTTCCCTCCAAGAGACTCACAATCCCCTTCGTCCTGCGTCGTCTCGCATATTCCGGTCCCGTGAGAGGTACCTCCATTCCCCCTCATGAAGATGGTAGAAGCTTCACTGACTATTCTATTGCAAAAGATGGGACCTCAATCCTCTTGCAGTCCTCCCTCGAGGCCGCTACCCGTAATATCCTTGACATAATTAAAAATAATCACTGTGCACTTTTCAAGATCCTCGCTCCTCTCTCATCTCCCAGGCTACTACAAAACTCCTCTCCCCATCTCTCCATACGACCTTTATGTCTTTTTCATTAAAAGGTAGTTAATATTCGCCCTGGGAGGCAATCTTCTGCCCACCGTCACACTGTAACCCGCCTTACTCCCACAAATAATCTTCACTTCACTAACTCCAGTCTCACACAACGAGCTTGCCTCAATTCTACGCTCATTGAAAAAACTGCTCGCTATCCGCCCGACACTTTCCCATCCAGTCTCTCTGTTCTGTTTATACCTGCCCTCAAACCACACGAACTGGGTAGTAGATTCAACGCCTCCCTGTTGCTAGGTGAGGTGCTTTCTGACTTTAAACATGCTGTTGTCTATCCAATATTAGAGAACTCAAATAATCATTCAAATTATCGTCCTATATATTACATTCCATTCCTATCCAAGGTTTTTGAGAGGTTTGTAGCTGACTTCATCAATCGACACATATGCTCCTCCAGCTTTGAGGAAACATTCCTGCCTGGGTTAAATGCAGGTCAGAGTTCTAAATAGATTCTCCTATCAGTGAAATGATTAACTCATTGTAAGGCCGATGCTACAAGGTCTTCAAATCTGGTGCTTCTCAACCTCTAGGTACAATTTGACACTCTTGGGCTCTCTAGAACTGTTCTTAACTGGTTTCACACTAATCCTTCATCTCTTACTCATTCTGAGTACATAGTGGGTGAGAAATCTCGGCAAGCTGCTGTCTCCTACAGTGTTCAACAAGGCTCTGTCCTTGAGCCTCTCTTATTTAGTATCTACTTCCTTCTTTTTGTTTTTTTCCATGTCGCCTCGGGATATCGTTCCATTTCTATGCTGAAGACACGCGAATATTTCTTTTCTACTCCGCAAATTCGTTCGTCGTGGTCACTAATTTTTTATCGGCATATGACATGATTACTGAATAGCTATCAGATAACTAAGCGAGGTTCTTTTGTTTGGCACCTCATAAGATGTCGCTCCCTGTATAAAAGTGTCTTCCTCTCTTAATGAACGTATCTCACCCATCGCGTTAAATTGTGTGGTGCTAATATTAGAAAATGATCGCCCTTCTTTCTCTGTAACATAATTTGCTATTGTGGAGCTTCCAACATTGTGGCTGCGACCTCTCACTTGTTATTACCTGCTTCCACAGGGAGAGAAGCTGCTGGACAACGTTGGGAAAAGATATTGTTCGAGCAGGGATTTGCGTGAAATTCGAATGGTTCCATGCCGGTCTGTTCAAGCATTTTGTTCAATTCTAAGTTTAACGTACCCGGTGCTACGTAATTCATTAGTTGTGCATGTAAAATGCATGCTATCTAGTTCGTTGGAGTTGCGTTCGTTAATAGGAAATCATTTTGTATGGCAGAAGTTTTGGTTATTCTATTCTTTTGGTTATTCACAGCAGTAGCTTATGCTTGATTAGCAGAGTTCCGGTCTACAAGATTCTTTTTTTATTTTTTTCTCGTCGGGAGCGCACTTCATGCTTAGGGCTCTGTGTGACCCTGAGCAGTGAATGCACTTTTTCTAGTGAGAAGCAGCGCATCCACGAATGCCCTTCTCCACATTATTGTTCATATTTTGAATAGAAAAGGCAAAGAATTTTGTCTCAGTTTGTACATAGTATGTTGAAATAAGCTTTCAACTCTTTGATGAGCCCGACATCAAGAGTTCTTAGTAGAAGGGTATCGGAGTTTCTACGGAGGCTGTTGGTATTGTCAGCAGGGAGATTTTTTGCTCTTTACTGTCGTTGTCCTTTGTCGTATTAACCTTTAATGGCACCTAATTCTCGATGGAATATCATCTTTGGCTGAAGGTTGTTTTTGTCATGCCAATGTATAAATGTTGAACGTGAGGCTTACAGTCATCTTTGGTCCATACAACGGTATATGCCACCTTGTTTGCCTTCGAATTTTATTGCTGAGCTGTAATGTTCATCATTAATAAGTTGCTAGTTTTTATTTTCTCAACTAGCTTTTCATCTTTAACCTTGGAGTAAAAGAATAGAATCTTTTTTAAAATGTTATTTATGTATATGTGTAAATAATAATTAAAATTTGTTTTGTGCTTCTTTTTCCATGGTTAAAGGAGTCCCATGTTGAACAATTCATTATGACCTAGCCTATGTATGAGCTCATAACAGATTTATTTTAATTTTGAGGGCATTTTCCAAGGTTATCTCTTTTCGTTAGACGCTGATGATGTATTTTCCAGCATGGTTTTTTTGAACATCAATGTCAAGGAAAGATATAAGGTATGCGTCTGTTCACAATTTGTTCAAACGTGAATTTTTGAACTGAGTCTAATTACATATTTTCTTTAAGTTGGATACTGTAATGACTTGCGACAGACTTTAGTATCTTAGAAAAGATGCTATGGAAATACATCCTTCTTCTTTTCTTTGCCTACATTAGCCTGGGAAACTGATTTCTGATGCGTCCTTTGTGCCTGAAATGTCGCAATGGAATAAATGCGTGAGTGCAGTTAAACGCTTTTGACTATAGTGAATGCCTCATCTTTCCCCTTAATTGAAGATTTATTCTTCCATGTTCCACTTCAAGGAGTATATTTGAAAAGGTTAAAGGCTCCGAATAGTGTGGAGTAAAACGAATGCTTAAAATGTACAATCACACGAACACACGATATTTCGTGAAGGTGAGCGGTTGTGGTAACATTATTAAGGCCTCAATTTTATAGTCGGTGGGGGATATACTAATCGCCGTAAGATAATGAACAAGGAAAGATAGGCTTTGATGTCCGGAAAGGTATATTTATTCAAGGTTAAGTCAAGGTTACACCTATGGGCTCTTCAAGTATTCATAAGTGAGATATTTGCTACTTGGGACTTTTACTTCCACCAAAATGTCGTTCAGAATTCGATGAAGAAATGCGGGTTTGATGATACTTAGTTGATAAAAAGCTGAAAGTTTGACCTGCGTTCTTTACACCTAGCAGCATATTGACCCCCTCACTAAGCTAAAACTAAATAGCCGTAATCAAAAGTTTTCGGACACCTCGGAAAATTTCGGAAATTAGCTTTTCGAAAACTACTGGAAGCTTAGTAGCTTGCTAAAGTCAATTGTCAAAGATGATATCATTTATTCTTTGAAACATGCTCTCCACAATGATGTGTCACATGAGGGGGGTGATGTGAGTTCACTCCTCCCTGGTGGTTACTACCTTCAGTTCCTCATTGCAGGATTGATAATGACGTGTTGTGGCGCATTAACTTACTGCCTGAAGTTTTACTCTGGATTGATTTCCGGCTACTAGTGGCCAGTTCTGTCACAGTGATATTGTTATCCCGGAATCACTGTATGTTGGACGCAGACTTGGAGATCACATTCCAGGAATTTACGAATATGTCTTGGGCTGACGGCAGTATGTCTTCTTTTAGAACAACTGGTACTTCTTTGGATGCCTGGTGGCCTCAAAACGGTGAGAAGACCCACCTCTGAAGCTTAATTGCAAACCAAACCACCATACGTTACTATTCACAATATGCGCTCTCGATTTCAGTGTTATATTTGCCTTCTGCGCACTTTAACGTTGTGGTGAACACATGCCCAAGTCAGTCAACGTCACTACTGCTAAAGATTGATCAGCTGATTCTGACGGAGTTTAGAGGAATTCATTCCTTGCTCATTCAGTCTGCGAAGGTCTGTTCTCTTGATTTATTTACCTGGCCGTTCTCATTTATCCTCTGCTTACCTGATGGAAGCAGCCAGATTTAAAACTAAAGAGAAATAAATACATTTTTAGAAGGATAAATTGATAATATTGGTTGGAAGATCGAAGATTTTTACGGGCAATTGAATTTTACTTTGGTTTTATCCCTCAGCCAATCCTTTTTGTATTTTCAAGTAGGATATATATTAAAAATATAAAATAGAAACATCTCTTTTATGTTCTCTCTGCGACTTTCACTTGATTTTTGCTTAGGAACTTAAGCAATTTTTTAAAAAGAAATCTATTTTACTTGGATTTACTGTTACGTCTTTTAATTGAATTAGAGAGGAACTACGAACAATTGAGGGAATGGGTCAAAATATCGAAGATTTCTCCTGTTTTAGGTTTAATAAAATTGGATTAAATTAGAGTTTATAATTTATGTATTGTATTAAATCACTTTTATCTTGATTTCGAAAAATTAACTTATAAATTTATATACCCATTTTATAACCCCCTTTTAACTCTATTCATTTACCTCACTGTCTTATCATCTTACAAAGATAAATACTGTAGTAAGAGAATAAATGAAATTCTTGGCGATTGTGTAGCAACTGAAAAAATGAAGAACTGAGTGATGAGATGTAGTTTCAGTTTTATGCAAGTTGTTCCCCTTACTAAGAGCAGCGCATTCCACTAGAAAACAAATGACTGCTACTTTCTACACTCACTGCATTCACCTTCCATCCACTACAATATTGAGCTAATGACAACTTCCTAAATTTCTAAGGTTTCTTTTCACTCTACCACCCGCAAGAAAGAGGTCTTGCTTTTAAGTACCTGTGTATTTTCTTTGGATAATGTTACGTTTCTCCTAGGTTAAAAAAATGCGTAAGGATGTACAAGTTTTGAATTATAGATTTTTTCCATTACACATTTATCACTCTATGTATGTTTTCCATTTATATTTTTCTTTATCTGTTTGTCCCCCACCCTGCGATACTTTAACTCTGAGTGACAATAACTAAGTTCATTATACCAGGTACATCCATTTTTCCTGATTAAAACCTTATCTAACTCTTCTCAACTTTTACTTCTTTGCTGGTTGAGCTAATCTCTATTTTCCCATTATTTCTAGGCCCTGGATCGTGTGCTTTCTATTCATACCCTACTAATGAATCTAGTTCTAATGAATATATTTTGGAAAATAGCACAAAAACAAGTATAATTTCTAGTTTTTTTAGAGATAAAAGGCCAGAGCCAAAAAGAATTGACCTGATTAAAAAAAACAATGCTAGATTTGAATTCAGCGCATTGAAATACATAAGAATTATTTGAAAAAATCTTGACATAAAAAATGTCGCGGATATATTTCTGAAAATAGCACAATAATAAGTAAAAGTTCGTTCTTTAGAGAAAGGTCCTAGAAAAAAATTTAACTGATTGGAACAAAAACAATGACATCGAAAAATTTGAATTCAGTGCATTGAAATACATAAGAATCAGTTGAATAAACCTTGACAGCAGAAATGTTGCATACCAGTGTTATGTATATAACAAAGAATTTATTCATAATCAACTACATTGCTCAAATAAAATGATCGCTCCTATATATTCTCTATATATGTGAAGCTATTGAAAGCTATAACAAACCTGAAATGGAGCTAAACAAGCCTTGTGCCATGAGTCCAAGATGATAAGTAGACCAGAAAAATTACCGATTTTGATTCACTTAATAAATGATGACCGAAAAGGAAACCCACCAAAATGGGGGGATGATGTTCAAATATAAGCTAAAAACTGGAAAAAAAATTGCACAAGAACGATAAAAATTCAAAAACGTCCGAAAAGGTTTCACTCAAAAATTGCCAGGCGAATGTCTGAAATGATACTGATTTAAGGAATATTTTTCAAATTTGTTTTACATGTGGCCGAATTCTCAAAAAGTAAACAGCCCTTTACCTTATACTGAAATAAAAAATACATTATATTATCCATTGTTTTCAAATAAACTTATCCAGATTTTCTAGGATGTTAAGTTTCCGAAATTTCTACATCAAGAAAAATGAAAAACAAATGGGGTTCAATTGATTAACAGCCATGGCGAAAAACTAGGAGCTCAAGGTCGTTGAGAGAACACCATACGAAGGAAAGATTCGTTGAGGATATTGATAAACATTTTATAGATCATGCCGCAACTTTACGATGCATAATTATGAAACACCAGGCCAACAAGAAGTGATGAATTTGAATGGTCGCGGTCCTAATCACAGAGCTAAACAAACATGTTTCAAGACCAACATTTCTCTTGTACTAAATTTGAGAATAAATACTAGAGGAAAACTTCTTTAAATATAGTCATTCTTATATAAAACGACAAGAACGGGATATATTTTGGCACACATAAAAACCTAAAGTTGAAAAACTGTCGTGATAAGAAAGTCCTTTCCTTCATCTGGGTCCCATTGTGGCTCCTTTTTCATTCGCCAAATATCACATAAAAAAGGAACCTAAATTCTTCTCATAAATATTATGGTCATATGAGAAAAGAAAATCATCTTTGGCAACACTCATTCTGCTCTTGTTTAGATTACTAAGAATATCATCTCAGAGCGAAGAACGCGGCTAGAACAGCATGATGTGGAGATGCTTTCTCGTGAGGAATAATGAAAAGATGAAAAGAGGAACATTCTAGACTCAGCCTCCAAACTAGATCAGGGTGCCGTTGGGTCATGTTTCAGTTACTAGTGTGAACGTTTTTGGAATAGGCAGAACTAAATACAGCTCTCAAGTTTAAATTTGATTGAGACTTTAAAGTTAATATTCATGCCAGAAAATACCCAAATTTCTCCAAACTTGCTTCGTCTAATAAGAATAAATGGGCAGCCAACGTCCGCGTTGATGCTTGAAAGTAGTAGATTGTGAATTAATCGAATAATTGTATAGCTGTGATCCAACAAGGATGAGTTTACAATTATAATTACCTCAAGTATTAATATTTTTTTACTCTCTCTCATTTTGTTAAATATCGGCTTAATTAATCGATTAAAAGTGGAACTTCCTATATATCGATTTTTTCCCCTTTCTAATACACTCCTCAACGAGGAAAGCTTAAATTGTTTATTAATTTCGAACCCGCATATTAAAATGCTTTCATGCGCGATATCTTTGGTAGGGTAAATTTGTCCCTTCCATGAACTGATCTAACATCTATCTCTATTTGCTAAAATCTGTAGGTGCAGCTGGGGTAAAGTGCTTATTTACACTGAGTTCTAATCCTACGACTTTTCCTTCGAACCCGCTTTTAGTCCATTAATTTGTATGAGATGGTTTGCAGACCACTTAAAAGTGTGTGTCTTTCTTGTTCTTCTAATAGCTTATGTCCTTACTTCCCATAAATTGCATCGAAAAGATCTAATCAGAGAAGTCATCTCAGCACAAAACTTGACAGTAAGTAGACACATCCAAACACGAATATAAAAGTCTTATTCGATCATAAAAATCGAGAATTGCAGTCAATTTTCAATATGTGTATATTTATTTTCTTCTTTATTATTAAATTATTGTATTTTATTGATTAGGATATCATTACAAACTAGTGAAAAAAATACGCAAAATTATATTTTCTTGAAAATTCTCGTTTAATTTCTATGATAGTTAGTCAAAATATTCTGGAAAACTTTCCTCTGACATTGTCCAAGTTTAATTTCCTAGAACAATGGGTAAAAAAGCTATGAAGAAATGAATGTGCATTTGAAAAAAGGGTGCATCCAGAATTACAGAGCGACAACTTACCTCTTTCAGTTAACAATTTAAAATTCCTGACGTTTTTCGATCAACTGTCTAACGTGTATTTTAGTTTCTTAGTGATGGTATTACTCATTGATTATGATGGCAGGCAAGTCCAATTAAGGTTGAAAAATCCTTCAGAAAACAGAAATAATTGTCTATGATATTTTGAGGCATAGGAATTGGTAAAAAGGACTAATTTCACGCTTAAAACGCTTCATTAGGATAACATGTCCTACGACTGGACGAAGAAATGGGGACTCACTAGAAAGCATACTCCTAGGTAACGGAGTGTTGATGAATGGACGATTTAAGACAACAGCTGGTATTTCCCCTTCAAGTTTTGGTGACCTTTGAACCTGAATGTGTCTCTCCAGACTCTTTCATGTAGATTAAAAGAAGTATCACTAAGAGCAAGCTCCTATGCTAAGAAGTCACTTATAAATAAAAGAATAAAGCGATTCGGTCATGATGAATGGTAACAAATTGGAAAGCGTTTTTTTAGCGACGAAAGCAAATTTAATTTGTTTGGTTCGGCTGGAAGGAACCATATAAGCCATGGTACAAGTTAGAGATTGAAAACCACATGCAAGAATAGGCAGAGTAAATTAGAAAGTGCCACCGTTATGTGTGGGAAATGTTTTCGATAAAATAATTAATCCCTTTGGATAAAGGAAACATTTAAAAACATGTGATCTCCTCTCTCCGAACATTGACATTACGTGAACCTAAGATTGGAAGAAGATAGGAAAAAAATCAAACGAGAAAAATGCGACAAATTAGTGAGGTCCTGCGCCTGAGGATATGCTCAATTCATTCAGTACAAGGGTTTGTACACTTGTTATTTTCTTCAATTATCCATGAGATAATTATGTCATTTACTGTTTATGGCTGCATTTATATTTATCCTTCTATAGGTCACAATACATCTGTTTAAATTTCAAAAAGGTATTTTTTAGAAAGAAATATACATATTTTGTTCTTTTTTATGGTACTGTATATTAGAACAGCCAATGCGGACAGATGACAAATTTGTCTTATTTCTTGCTGCAAAAGCAATATCAATTTACAAAGTGAGGAAATTAAGATGATGAGTTTAGTGATATGAAAAGGTAGGCAAAACATAAAAAAATTTATTCCATCTTTTACCCGAAGTCAGGTATACCCATAGTTGGAAAAAATAATGAAAGTACAGAGAGATAATTATATTTCGTATTCATTGAAAAAATACAAGCTAACTAACGCAATGCCCAGAGGTAAGATGGACTTAGATGATATATAGCTCTTTATTTCGCATTTTTTGTAAACGGTTGCGATCGAAACAGAAGGCATTTAAAAATATCAGGAACAGGGGTGTAGTTTTGAGCTAGAAAATTATATTTTAGCCCACTTTTTCTACTTTTCTCTAAAGTTTATTAGTTTCCCGCTACTGAAAGATTTATACATTCTATATTCGCTGCGTGCTTACCTCAATTTCTCCTTTGTCCTTTGAATTCCCAAATTAATTTCTCTCTTTAATACTCCCAATCGACTAAGCGAATTTTGCCTTAAAAGCTTGTTTATTCGGAAGATTTTTGGGTCTTCCGCGTAGCCGAGTGGTCTAAGGATCGGTTTAATTAAGATCAAAACAGTTCCTTGCTGCCTCAGTGTGCTTGGTTCGAATCCCACCTCTGTACGGAATTTTTAGAATTAGGAAATAACTTTCCCGAAGAAATATTATCCTGATTTCGTATTTCTTGCAGTATGCTTGATATATATATATATATATATATATATATATATATATATATATATATATATATATATATATGAGGAATTAAACCACATTCTCCAAAAACAATTTAATTCAGAACAGTTTCAGTGTATCTCACACCCTTTTTCAACTGACACTGGGCAAAAAATAGAAGAGAAATGCATATAAGCATAACACAAGATCCTCTCTTTTTTCCCCCAATCCCCTACTTGTGGCTAATCTGGGGGGGGGGGTAGGCCTAAACATATTGAAGGGCTGGCATTTTACTATTTTGTTTATTTGAGATCTTATTACAGGATTAAAAGAAAATTGACCCTCAGATAGATTTAAATTAGGAACTGACGATATCAAGCTTGATTCCACGATTCTTCTCTTAACGTAGTTGGTCGATTTAAATAACATTTTACTTCCATTGAAATCGATCGTATGATTCTTGTCTCTAACATGGCAAAAACTTCCACTACTTTCGCTGCACACTCTAATATCTCTTTTGTGTTCGTACAATCTCTTGTCTAGATTTCTCCCCGTTTCCCCTATATAAACTTTATGGCAATTGTTGCATGGTACTGCATATACTCCTATGTTATGATGTTCTTTGGGTTTCCTAGCCATCATCAATTGGTTTAAGGAATTATTATATTTAAAGGCTAGATTATTACCCGCTTTTCCAAATATGTCCTTTAAACTATTTAATTTATTATTAAATGGCAATGTTGTTGAAGTCGTTGGTGCAGGAAGGCTTATTACCATAGAATGTACTTCTAGCTGCAAAATGGGCAGACGATATGAACCAATCGGGGTAATACAAATTAGAAAAAATGGTCCTGATAATGACAATTTCTTCATCTAAATAGGAAGGATGACATATTTTGCATGCTCTAAGGAAAAGGTTAGAAATTACCGATTTTTTAACAGTATTATCGTGAAACGAAAAATAATGTATATAGGCATTCGAGTGGGTTGGTTTCCTATACACGTCAAGTTTTAATTCATGGGGATCTTTATTAATGAGGACATCTAAAAAGGTAATCTATTATCATATTCCCATTCATATTTAAATTTGATGGAGACATGCAAATTATTCAAATTATTAAAACAGGTATCAAACTCATGGCCATTAGGCCATACAGAAAATACATCGTCAATGTACCTTAACCATATAAAGTTAGAGGGAGAAATTATGGGAAGAAATTCAGTCTCAAAATATTCCATGAAGAGACATGCCAATATCGGAGATAAACTATTTCCCATGCTAAGGCCAAATATTTGTCTATAAAACTCATTATTTACTCGAAACACATTGTCAGAGAGACATAATTCAACGAAATCGATAAATTTACTCGTAGAAATGGGAAAATTCAAATTAAGTCTCGGCATGATTTCCCAAAGACCCACAAAGAGGGATGTCCCTTACGTCCAATCATTTCCAATATTAATTCTCTCACTTATAAGCTCTCCAAATGGCTCGCCAAGCATTTATCTCCAGCAGTTGGAAGAATCTCATCTGCACATATTATGAACACTCAAGATTTTGTTGACCGCCTCAACCACCTGCAATTACTAGATGGAAAACTTGTGAGCTTTGATGTAAACTCTTTGTTTACCAAAGTTCCGGTTGACCAAACCATGGGCCTTCTGCGGGAAATCATGCCTAGACTTAATTTGGATCTTCCCATTTCTACGAGTAAATTTATCGATTTAGTTGAATTATGTCTCTCTGACAATGTGTTTCGAGTAAATAATGAGTTTTATAGACAAATATTTGGCCTTAGCATGGGAAATAGTTTATCTCCGATATTGGCATGTCTCTTCATGGAATATTTTGAGACTGAACTACTTCCCACAATTTCTCCCCCTAACTTTATATGGTTAAGGTACATTGACGATGTATTTTCTGTATGGCCTAATGGCCTTAAGGTTTGATACCCTTTTTTAATAATTTAAATAATTTGCATGTCTCCATCAAATTTAAATATGAATGGGAATATGATAATAGATTACCCTTTTTAGATGTCCTCATTAATAAAGATCACCATGAATTAAAACTTGACGTGTATAGGAAACCAACCCACTCGAATGCCTATATACATTATTTTTCGTTTCACGATACTCCTGTTAAAAAATCAGTAATTTCTAACCTTTTCCTTAGAGCATACAAAATATGTCATCCTTCCTATTTAGATGAAGAAATTGTCATTATCAGGACCATTTTTTCTAATTTGTATTACCCCGATTGGTTCATATCGTCTGCCCATTTTGCAGCTAGGAAAACATTCTATGGTAATAAGCCTTCCCGCACTAGCGACTTCAACAAATGTATAACATTGTCATTTAATAATAAATTAAATAGTTTAAAGGACATATTTGGAAAGCGGGTATTAATCTAGCCTTTAAATATAATAATTCCTTAAACCAATTGATGATGGCTAGGAAACCCAAAGAACATCATAACATAGGAGTATATGCAGTACCATGCAACAATTGCCATAAAGTTTATATAGGGGAAACGGGAAGAAATCTAGACAAGAGATTGTACGAACACAAAAGAGATATTAGAGTGGGCAGCGAAAGTATTGGAATATTTTGCCATGTTAGAGACAAGAATCATACGATCGATTTCAATGGAAGTAAAATGTTATTTAAATCGGCTAACTATGTTAAGAGAAGAATCGTAGAATCGAGCTTGATATCGTCAGTTCCTAATTTAAATCTATCTGAGGGTCAATTTTCTTTTAATCCTGTAATAAGATCTCAAATAAACAAAATAGTAAAATGCCAGCCCTTCAATATGTTTAGGCCTACCCCCCTGATTAGCCACAAGTAGGAAATTGGGGGAAAAAAGAGGGGATCTTGTGTTATGCTTATATGCATTTCTCTTATATTTTCTGCCCAGTGTCAGTTGAAAAAGGGTGTGAGATACACCGAAACTGTTCTGAATTAAATTGTTTTTGGAGAATGTGGTTTAATTCCTCATCTTTTTTTGCGATATTGCATTAATTTTTATCATATATATATATATATATATATATATATATATATATATATATATATATATATATATAAACGTTGTAAAACTCCTTTCTTCACTTTTTAATTACCCCTCGCCAGGTCGAACCAACCGTCACGTCCCGAGGCAGAACTCGCTGTTGCACAGAGTAGCGAATCTCAGTATCGATTCAACGCCACCTCTTTCCTGTTGAGTCTCATTTTTCTTTGCCTTCTCTTTGTTCGTTCATCTCTAGTAAAATATCATGGAGCTATTTAACTCCCCCTTGGGAAGTGATAATATAAAACAGTTTTTTTTTGTCCCCCCTTTAGGTTAGAACTAGATTACCGGAATTCTCTCATCCCACCACTACATATACCGCTTTCCTACTTAAGTGCTAATTAGTTACTGAATCCTATTTTGGACACCGAGAACGTACTCACCAGGTGGCTTCTTAAAATAGGCAGACAGTGAGGCTATTGTTTGAATTTCCAGAAGACTCCCAAATACAGTACTTTAGAAGACTACATCCCCTTTTATTGCTCTATCTTCGCTGTCAACTACCTATAGTTCTTTCACCAAAACTACCCTACAAAAACCAAGAAAAGAGTTTTTTATGCTATGTCCTTTTCCTCAAAATTCCGATCTCGAGGAAGGAAATAACAAACTGGTCCTACCACAAATTGAACACACTTGAATATATATATATATATATATATATATATATATATATATATATATATATATATATATATATATATAATATACATATATATATATATATATATATATATATATATATATATATATATATATATCTTATAATAACCCATAGGAAATAAGGAATGATGATACACATGTGACTTCATGATTTTATAAGACCAAACAAGGATCAAACTTAAACTTAAATTAAAAAAGAAAGAGAGAGAGAGAGAGAGAGAGAGAGAGAGAGAGAGAGAGAGAGAGAGAGAGAGAGAGAGAGAGAGAAGAGAGAGAGAGAGAGAGAGAGAGAGATAGCAACGGAATAAAATAACATACACTTTCTTACCCGTTTAAGGAAACAAAATAATAGGCACGATTCGAACCTATGCCTTTAAGCGCTCTTCGCTTTTCAGGCCACCACGTTAACAGTTTGCTTATCTTTCCTTATTTCCAGCAAACCGCAATAAACAGAAAAAAACAGGATAATTTTTCTTCGGGAAAATTATTTCCAAATCGCAAAAATTCTGCATAGGAGTCGGATTCGAACCGTGTATACTGATGCAAAGAGCAACCATTTTGATCTCAATTTAACCGTCCCTTAGACCACTCTGCTACGCGGAAGACAAAAATCTTTCCAATAAACAAGCTATTTAAGGTATGCTTCGCAAGGTCGTTCGGGACTATGAAAGAGAGAGAAATTAATATGGAATTCAAAGGAGAAAAGAGAGTTGAGGTAAACACGCGGCGAATATACAATGTATAAATTTTTTCAGGAACGTGAAAGAATAAAAAAATGAATCCAGCAAACCGCAAGAAACAGAAAAACAGGATCATTTTTCTTCGGAGAAGTTATTTCCTAATTCGCAAAAATTCCGTACAGGGAATATAAATTCGAACGGTACACAACGAGGCAGTGAGCCCCTGCTTTGATCTCAATTAAACTGTCCCTTAGACCCCTCGGGTCTCAGGGAAAATACGGTCACGACGCATGGGGCTAGCGTACCCTCTTCTGGCTCTTAAAAACATAAACTTGACTGTAATCACCTTGACTACTTGCTGTTTTTTATTATGAAGACAACTCACGCAAATTTGATGAATGTATCTCAAAAGTATAAACAGTTTCATTTTTGCCGGACAGTCATCATTCCAACGAATACCATTCGACTTTGTATACAAACGATCTTGTCATGAATTTTTTATGAAGAAGGGAACTTGCAAAATAACTTGGATAGAGTATTCAAATATTAGGAAATATAGCAGAAGCCATTCAACGTGGACAGGAATAAAGTACTAAACATAGGCCATGACAATCTCAGAAGAGATTGTAATAAGTGGTGGAATTCTAATAAAAGCACATGGAAAAATATTTATGTGCTTTAATCTTAAATCTTTAAAATAGAGCCCTGTAGCTTCACAAAAGGCAAATAAGGAATTAGGATAAATACTTATACATGTTCTTTTAAAAGGAAAGTCATTAAACTTCAATTATTCTTATCTATTAAGCACAGGTAAGACTCAAACTAGTGTGAGTCTCAACCTAGTGTGAGTCTCAACATAGGTGGAAGCAACATGCCTATTTTCATTTAGTGAAGGGAGGATAAGTTGAAGAGAAATCATAAAGAAGAAGGTAAAGTAAAAGAAGTAATCGCTGGCCGATGAAGAGTAATCGATTTTGATTGGCAATTTTTAATCACGACCCTCAATTATGAAAAACGCTCCTCGTGACTGGCATGGGTGAGTTTGGGTGAAAAATATAACTGTGGAAAAGATAATCAAACTTTACATACTACTAAAATATTTCTTTTCTTAAAGAAACTCATTAAAAATGTAGGATGCACAGTAAATGACCCTTTGTGGACATGTGTGAAATAGATACAAGTTGCTGTTTCGACTACTTGGTGCACAATTCCAATGTTATAATGATCTAATGTTATAAATGGGCCAGAGTGAACTAAAGTACATCTCTGCAAGGGGTGGATATCTCCTTCTTCTTCAAATTTCTGCATCTTTGGTCGATTAGGTATGTGGAAGCTTCTAAATTAGCTCACCCCTGAAGAGTATAGATCTGCTGAAGCTTTCCCTTAGGATACGAGTATATATAGTCTCTTAAAGTTCTTTAGTATTCACTGAAAGATTTACTCCAATTCTCGCCTCCATTCCTGTGTAAGGATGGCTTTAAATGGGAAAGATAACAGCATCACGCCACCAAAATGACGTCGGGTTGGAACTCAAATTATTGAAAATGAGAGGGGCAAGGAAAACTAATCCAGCTTTTAAAGCTTCAACCATATCAAACTAGATTTGAGACCAAAACCCTATCGAACCATTTTTTTCCCAAAATCATGACATAGAAGAAGGGTCCTTCGAAAACGAGCTCAAAGGATTTAAAATCACTTAAGAAGTTAAACACAAACTATTTGAGGTGTGTCGACGTTATTAGATCCTTGGTTGTTTTTTCCCTTATATCCGAATATATTTTTATTGGTTAAATTTAGCTTGCTTTATTGCGATACGTTTCACCGTTTCATCCTTTCCCTGTGTTCTTATTTACCGTCGATTCCAATATATTTTCTTTTCTCATTCATTATCTTGACTTTCTTGATCTAATTACAGTAGAGAGACAATTTAAAACTAAAGTATATAGAAATAAGAATAATTTTTCAGTTCATTAATTCCTTAGCAATATTTTTCCTCCTCTAAATTTTCTATTCTAGCTGTTACTCTTAATTCAACCTATTAAAAATAAATATCATATTTGGTGGCTCCTTATTTTCAGATGTTTTTACTTCTTTTGCTGATAATATAATATAATTCGGAAAAGTAAATAATGATTCAATTGATAATAATTCAAGATGCCCTTATGTCTCAAGCATCTTTTTAATCTGTTTAAGTTATTTCTTTTATAGAGAAACGGCAATTGTCTTTTATTATTCCTCGGTACCTGCACAGCCATTACACTGACTGATTTCGACTCATTAATCCATAACTATTCCCTGTTCTCTCCCACTTTTTCACTTTTCATCTGATATCTTTAACTTTTGGTCTCTGACAGAAATCCTAAAGCTAGCAGAGACTTCATTTCACTCATTGATGCGAAGAAAAACCCTAATTGACCTGACAGCAAATTTAACGGCTCGTTGATATGACGGATCATATTCCTTGCTTGGAAAAAAATAACAAACGCTAAAAATAACGAAAGGGCGAACGTATTGCAAACGACAGATTGCAAGCCTCATACCTCGAGAACACTCAAAAGGGTCACAACTATTCAGAAAGCACCAGATCTAGGCGAAATTTTATTCAAAATGCACGCACGACCACCACATTTGGTCAACCTTAAAAGCGAATGACACTCTCGTTGGTATCATCAACACCATAGATAGGAGAAGGTCATGAAGGTAATTGCAAATATGTGCCTCCATATTGCCTACAAATTGTATCGCATCATTTCCTGACACTAAGTGATCTTATTAGTTCCTTTATCACTCTATAATCAATCCCAATTTGTGAGGCACGTAATATATTACATCGCCAATTCACTTGGGTTAAAATAACTCCCTTGCAAGAATTTTTCCACTGATACATGATCCAACTTTGAAGGCTCCATGGGAAAACATAAATTTCCGTTTAGAGGGGGGAATGGCTTAGCTTTGAACAACAGCAATACGTTATAGAAGTTACCACTACAATTCCATAGGCATTAATGTGTAATAAAGTATTCGTAAATATAATGATAAATAAAAACATAGTAAACTAATCCTACTAAAATATATGGCAAATAAAAATTAATGTCTTTCTTATTTACGTTGGTTTTCAACAATAAAATCCTCCAAGCCTTAGATCTAAGATATTTTTCATTCTACTTATGGAACGGAAAGGCTTTTAACGTTATTAAAGGTGCGACTTAAATGGTTGTTGGAGTTGTGTCTTCTCGGATAAGAGATTTGTTCCCGCCTCATAAATGTTTATTTAACATAATTTAAGTCAAGAACTAAACGCAAAAAAGGATAAATAAGTTTTTATTTATAAAATATCACAATAATACAGAATAGGATAAATAATTAAATTAATGGTCTGCATTGAATATAAATAAATCAATTAACCACAATGACAAATGCATTAGAATAAAGAACCTCATCAAATAGTGCGATGAAGTCGGTGCAGCTTTTAAGGGTTCTTGAAACGAGAGCAGAAGATTATTGCGATAGTGACAGAAAACGGAGAGGAGAAGTTTTACTAGTTAAAACTAAGCAGTCGGAAGGTCATCCGAGATTCAGTGGAATGACCAAAACCAAGGTCATCAGGCTAAGGGACAAGGAGCTAGTGCCTTTTTGTGTTCTTTAGGCCAAGAAGAAGCTGAGTGATTTCAGAGCATCTAAGAACTAGGGTCTGATAGTGTAGAATAGGCGCTCGATGCAGGTGACCTCAGGGGGATTTGCTTCCTGATTGTCGGATAAATCCTAACTCACGCAGAGTAGTTATATATGGATTTTGAAATGTTTAGGTTGTTGAGTATACTTAAACAGCTGTATTTTTTATCGCAGGTAGAGCCACAAATCTTCATTTCATATGCTGCCCTTCCGTTTCCAAGTAGCCTATGTCAGTATATATCTGGTTGGCCTATTTTGAACTTGCTCTGGGCTGGTGAATTCTACTCCTATAGGCTGAACTACCACATATCTACTAGTCACACTTATCCCTGATTTGAAGGGTAAATTTGGATTTCTTTAAATTAGGGTTAGAAATTAAAAAGAATTAAACAAACAGAGAACTAAGGAATATAGATGTAAATAATTGCAAAATATGCTTGACACCGTAACATTGGGTAGAATAAATAGCTCTCAAACCTGCTAATCCTATTAAAATTTGGAATTAAATTATATTGGTCTCGGGGGTAAATTGTAAAATATACAACTAATCGTTTTATATTGCACTTTTTTGTCCTCCTCCTTAAATTAATCAACTCTGACCAAAAAAGATTTGAATAAAATGCCTTCATATATTCAAAGATTATTCAATAATAAATTTTACATAATAGAACAGCTGAAGGATAAATTATTTAAACCTTAAAATAAAATCTTTTTAGCACCTGTTTTGTTTCATTTGCATTCTTATTAACTCTTACAAAGAATAGCGCATATCTTTTCGCCTATAAATAAGTTTGCTGGAATGACACATACTTTGACACTCCTACATTCCTGATTGCCCGGAGAAGACGTTTTTTCAATCACTCAACCGAAAATGTTCTCACTGTAGAGCCTAACAACCCACAAAGGACTCCCTTGCGTTAAAATAATATGGAGTAGATTCTGGACTTACGTACCCTCTAATTTCCTATATGTAGTTGGTCAGGTAGGCTCACTGACCTTTGCTTTCCCTCCGTAGACGCGGGGTGGATATTCGAGTGCGTTTTATACCGTTGGCCGACTTAGAAAATAGATCAATGGCTTTTTATGTGGTTCTTGGATTTAAAGAAGAGAAACAAAAATAATCTTTACTATTATACAGACAAATAACAGAAATTAATAATAATTTATACACTATGGGAAAACTAATCGTTCAGCAAAAGGAAATTTATTTAGAATGAAATGTCTCGGCACGAGCTATGAGTAGCACAATATTTACTTGAAAGAAAACGGGAGGAGATGA
Organism: Ceratothoa steindachneri; assembly: GCA_963969495.1. Classification (NCBI taxonomy): domain Eukaryota; kingdom Metazoa; phylum Arthropoda; class Malacostraca; order Isopoda; family Cymothoidae; genus Ceratothoa; species Ceratothoa steindachneri. The sequence continues at coordinate 86,077,154 of OZ018319.1, read as the reverse complement.
GGGGGAGCTTTGTTTTCGGAAAGCGTCACGCCTCTTCGACGATGATGGAGAAATATGTAACAGGCTTACGATTTTCCAAGAGGAGGAGGGGGCCTAGAGTGGTTGTTCGAGTGAGTATCCCTGCAGGGCATGGAGCGAAGCGCGTTATTTCAGAATGAGTCCTTACGCCCTTCACTACCGTAGTTCTGAATAACTGGTTTCTTGCCTGCAAGTCCTTAGGGTACCAAAGAGTCGCTTGTGAAGTGGCGCGTTGTGTCCTTTAGCTGATTCCAATGAATACTCTTGATTACCGCGATACTGCATGAGCAGTGCCTACCTCCTGGCTGAATACTAATATGCTCGTTTCCGCGCTGGGAAATATATACGACCTCACCAGAAGCAATTTTGTTTTTAGTTGGAAGTTGGTCTCACTCTGATTCAAGGTGCGGCGAGCAAAGCCTTAGCGCCCTTTCGCTGATTTGGGTTAAGGGCTCCAGTTTGACTCTTCTCGCTTTGTTATCGCCCTAGAAGTTTACCAAAAGACGCCGGTTTAAGGTCCGTTTGTCCGTGAGATATCCCCTTAAGCCTATTTGTCCGCCTGAATTTCTCTCTCTGACACTATAAACACAGGTATCTTACCCTAGCTATGTTCTTCGATTTCCTATTCCGCTAAACTTACTACTTTTCTTATAAACATCTTTTTCAAAGACGTTCTGATGGAGATACTCTTGTTTGTTTTCATTTTTCTTCCAATTTTGATAATGAAGGGTACCAATATTCTGCCTTCAGTTTAGATAACTTGAATGCACAACATTGCAACAGGTGGATGAATGTTTAATTGGGGGTTTGACTGCAATGTGGTGCTGTAAAAATATTTATGTGTGTGTGCATTTGTACTGTGTTTATATTAAGGTTGGCGTGTGTATGTAAAATTGAATTCTAGATCGTCCATGTTACTGAGCGTAAAGGAAAGCCAAAATAAAGTATATAGAGTATTGTGGACTCGAGCAGGTCACCAATAGAACGAAAAAGGCTTGAAATTTTTTTGTCATGTTTGTAGCAATGACAAAAAATGAGTGAATATACAGCAAAATGTATTACGCTGGAGAAATAGACTCAACTCTTTCTCTTACATCACTTAAATTGTATGCTTATGTTAGAGCCTGTTGTTTGTTTCATAATAAATCAGGAGTTCTTATCCTTTTAATGATTTCAGATCTCCTATGGATTGCTAAACATCGTTCCATACTCCTTTCAATTTACTGTCGAAAACATCATCATCGCCAATACGCCTATTAGTTGCTAGTACGAATTCCAAATTTTGAATCCTTTGAATTTATTTTAGATATGGATAGCTAAGAATAGAACATGAATGGCAATAAGAAAAATTCATTATAAAGGACGTTTCAATAACTTGGAGCAATTTTAAATGTGAGTTAAGTTTAAGTGTCTAAAGATTTTTTCTTTTTCTTTCAGATTTAGCAACGTCAGTCTTTGGCAATTTCAACCATGAAAAGATTAATAATCGAACAACGTGTTAAAGTTTTCGAAGCCTATTACGCAAATGGACTTTCAAACAGAAACGCACTTCGGGCACTTTGCGATTCTTTTGGTCAACATAATCGACCAACCGAGAGTGCAATTGGGAAAATTGTTTGTAAATTCAAACAAACGGGGCCGGTGGCAGATAGGAAAACACGATTGCGTGCTCGTTGACGCCGTTTAGCTCAAAACATTGCTGCAGTGCCTGAGAATATGGCCAAATATACAGACATCTATATTTGTCATCGCGGGCAGGAATTGAACCTCTCCAAAACAACGTTACATCGATTTTTGACAAAAGATTTGTCTCTACACGCTTACAAAATTCAATTGACACAAGAACTAAAGACTGCTGACCATTTGAAGCGCCGTACATTCGTCAATTGTGTGCACGAGCAAAGACAAGCCGATGATAATTTTTCGCCAAAAATCATCTTTAGTGATGAAGCCCATTTTCATCTTGGTGGATTCGTTAATAAGCAGAATTGTCGCATTTGGGCTAATGAAAATCCCAGGGAGATTGTTGAAAAGCCACTGCATCCCTTAAAGGTCACTGTTTGATGTGTATTTTATGCTAGCGGAATCATTGCGCCGTATTTCTTCGAAAATGATGCCGGGAATTCTGCTACGTTGACAGGCGAGCGATACCGTGCCATGATAGCCAACTTTTTATGGCCTGAATGGAATCCTATGGATGTCGAAGATTTGTCGTTTGAACAGGATGGCGCCACATGCCACATAGCAAATGCAACAATGGCTTTATTGAATGAGAAGTTCCCAGGTCGCATCATCTCTCGAAACAGTGAGGGCAATTGGTCACCACGATCGTGTGACTTGACGCCTTTAGACTTCTTCCTTTGGGTTCATCTCAAAAGTAAAGTCTATGCCAACAGCAATTCAACAGCTGAAGGATGAGATAATAAGGCATATTGGTGAGATCGAGGAGCAACTATAAAGAGAAGTCATCAAACTTTTGACCATCGAGTGGTGATGTTCCGCTGAAGCCTTGGCATACATTTAGGCGATATTATTTTCCATACATAAGTGCCATGACTCTAATAACATGATGCAATAGTCAAATCAATAATTTTTCACCAATAACCCTGTTTTATTTACTGCTAACTTCAATCCGTCTTAATGGAATACCCTTTATTTATATATATATATATATATATATATATATATATATATATATATATATATATAATTTTAATACTTAGTTGGACACCCTTTTGCTTCAATTACAGATATAATTCTTGGTGATACGGATTTCAGCAAATTTTCATAAAATTCTGACGCTATATTTACTTACTCAGCTTGTAATTTGTTATAGAATTTTGTTTGATTTGTATTTGGGGTACTAATATTGTTCTTCGAAGCACTCCCCATAACGTTTCTATTGGATTTAATTATGGACTCTGTGCTGGCCACTCCTTAGGGGTGATCTCCATTACTATAAACAAATTCTTGGTAGATGTAAATAGCATGGGGCATTCTTGTTTTGAATTATAACTTGAATTCTTGGTTTTGTGGGATGAAATTTTTGGATAGATTTCTCTAAAACCTTTTACAGTTCACAATATCCTGGCATAAAAACATCATCACTAGCCATGATGAAAAAATGCTGCCCATACCATGATAGAAACACCCGAAGGCTTAAATGTTCGTACTATAATCACACGGTGAAATGCCTCTCTAACTCTTTGTCTCCGAAACGAAGTTCCAGATGTGGTTGAAAATCTGCAAAATTTTACAAAAGCTAAATTTTTTCTAGAATTTTTTTTCAAGATTTATTTAAATAGAATTATATAAATTACATGTAAAACAACAATAACAATATATTTCTTACATACTTTATAATTACTTTCATCTTATTAGATAACTAGACGAGGAGGACGTCGCTTTTAAGCTCTTGTGTTCATCTCTGTCCAAGCCCCAGGATGAAGACTCGGTGCAGTTATTCCGAGGTATTCAGCGAGGCAAGTACAAGTGGACCTTTGAGGCACTGTACTCTGGAAAGAAATCGAGGCCCTACTCGAGGAAGGAATCGTCCACATCCCGCCAGAAAGCGTCCACATAGTTAATATGCAGACGTATAAGTAAATTAAAAGTGGTTCAAAAACCTCGGGAATTCCAAAGTGAAGGCAAAAAGTGTAATAATAAATTAGTAAAAGTAACTAAACTTAAAAGAAAGTGAAAAAATACAAAAGTAATCAGGTAATTATAAATAAAATTTTTTTATTAAAGTGACTATATAAAAAATAAAGTAACAAAGGTGAATAAGTATTGGAAGTGAATAAATACATAAATAATTATAAATAGTAACATTAGTGATTAAAGTGTCAAAATACAAAATAAAGTAACAAAGGTAAATGAGTATAAGGTAAATAATAGAAATATAAGTAATTAAAGTAACAAAATTGACTCAGCGTTAAATATTTAATTAATAATTCTATTATAAACAATAGAATAATAAAGTACCTAAATACAAATAACTAAGTTACGAATAATTCTAAAATGTATTTATATATAAGCAAAATGATAAAATCATAAATGTAAATTTTATAATTAATTAATAGAAATAATAGAACTCCTCAAACATAAAATAGTAGAATAATAAATATTCCTGTATTATATTTATATTTAATTATTAGTGATGATTAATCTTAAAATGTATTGTTATTATGTTCAAGTATAATGTAAATTACGTAAATATCTGATTTCCGCATTCTCCCGGAACTTTTACTTCATACTTCAACTTATAATTTTCTCCTCCACTTAATTTAATGTTATTTCCCCATTATTATCTATTTATTTTACATATATGTACATAAAACCTCATATGTATATTCACTCCTTAATAAATCCCTGAATCTTATCAAAAGAAAGTGACCAGGTTAGCTAATATCATTTACAATACAGGTTATATACCACAAAAGGACGAGGGAGTCAACCTTCATACCTATTCCAAAAAAGAAAGGTACCCTCGAATGTGAGAAAAATCGGTTGATTTGTATCATTAGTCAACTCTGGAAGATAAGAGTGATAGGGATTAACAATAGAATCAAACAGAAGATAGATAACTGTGTGTAGGAAGAGCAGTAAAAGTTCAGGAATCGTAGGGTAATGATTAACACGATATTCGCGCTGAGAATGATCATATAGAGACCGGTGGAGATGCAGAGGAATGTTTTCATCTGCTTTATTGATTCCGAAAAGGCATTTGATACGGTGAGGCACGAACTCGTGATGTGGATGCTCAGTGATATTGGAATGGATGGCAAGGACCTAAGTCTGGTACATAACCTGTATTGGGACCGAAAGGCATCAGTGAAGATTGATAATGATAAGATTGATTGGATAAAAGTACACACAGGTGTCAGACAAGGATGCATACTATCACCTGATCTGTTCTTATTATATGGACAAAAGTGCATTGAAGAACTGGAGAATAAAGAGGGTATCAGAATAGGAGGGAGAATTGTGAAGAACTTGCAATCTGCAGATGACACCGTGATAATAGCCGACTCTGTAGAGAAATTACAAAGATTGGTTGACAAGCTAGTGGTATCATGTGAAAGAAGAGGACTGAGGATAAACATCAAGAACATATAGATCATGGGAATAACTAAAAGGCAAGAAAGACTGCTTGTAAATGTTTAAATTAAAGACAGAAGTATCCAACAAGTCAAGGAATTTAAATACATATCTGAGAAGCATTATTTCCTAAAACGTTGACTGTGAGAAGGATATAAAAGCAATTACTACCATTGCGAAGACAAACTTTGCAAGAATAAGGACAATTTTGACGAACATCTTTACAAGCCTGAACTTAAGATTAGGAATATTAAGATGCTATGTATGGTTAACATTGACATATGGCTGTGAAACTTTGACAGATAAGAGGAGTATGGTAAAAAGGCTGGAGGCAATAGAGATGTGGTTCCTGCGGAGGATGATGAGAATCCCGTTGACAGATAGAGTTAGAAATGGAGAAGTATTGAGAAGGGCCAGTGCAGAGAGATGTCTGTTAAGGAATGTGAGGAGAAGGCAACTTGGATTCTTTGGACACATCCTTAGAAGAAATGATTTTGAGAAACACTAGCTATTGGGTGAATAGAGGAGGGAGAGGTGACCGAGAGGAAGACAAAGATTAAAGCTTATGGACAAGATTCTTCCATACCTTGGTTATAGAGGGAGAACTATGGACTTCATCAGATTGGCGGATGACAGGGGGATATGGTGATCCATGGTCACCAACGCCATTTGAATGACACTCCGGTACTAATAATAACAAAAGAACTTTGATGAAGTTTCGCCATGCCTATAGGCCTGAAAATAAGCAAGGATATGAAAAAATATAGACCAGAAGTAAATTATTAGGAAATATGTAATGAAACCCCTTTTAAATATGTTTAGACCACAACTTTGCTGCTATATCCAGATAAGCCTTCGAAGCAAAAGCCCCTCCTGTAAGGAGGAGTGGCGAAGTCGCTCCTCTTGTTTATAAATAATATGATACATCCTAATAAGTTTGATTAAATATGTTTGATATATACATCTCTCAGGAGTGCTTTATAATTTGCCCAATCTTGCATAGACTCCCCAAAACTATAATTTGAAGGATCGTTTGTTTTTTTTTCTTTCCAATAATCGAGGATGTGTTATCAATTTTTTTATTTGTGTTAGCGGCAGCTTCTATTTTGATTTCGTGCATCTTAAGCTTTTGTGCTACTAGGCCGTCTATTCATTTCAACACCTATGGATGGCTTAGAATCAAATATAAGTGCACTATAGAGTATTAATTCGATATTTACATATATATATATATATATATATATATATATATATATATATATATATACATATATATATATATATAAATATATATATATATATATATATATATATATATATATATATATATATATATATATATATATATATATATATATATTGGCATTCGTATTTTCCCCAACTATTTTTGTACTGATCTGCTATTTATATACTCTATATTTTACTTTCACTCTCTCTTTACTTTTTTCTATTTCTTTGTCTTCTATTTGAGCAAACTTCTGCGTCTGCGTGACTCCATTCCCTTTTCTAAGATTCAATATTTTCCAATGCAAATCATTCGGATTCAGTCAGCTGAAGTAAAAAAGATCAATTTAGCGTATTGCGTTAAAGAATTTTTCCATGGAACCATTTCCAACTATTCTGTTTCCTTCTGTTAAAAAAGGCAAGGTTCAATATTTTAGCCCTTTTTCTATGTGTATAATCTTGCCCTTTTCAATAGGCTCTGCACATCTTTCTTCTATCTTACCTCATTTCATCTAATTTATAAGATTTATTCCTTTCACCTTACGGATCAGTTATTTATCTGTTAATATAAAAACATTCATTAAATCGTGAATTTGAAGGTATTTCCTACGTTGGCAAAAGCTTTCTCTTTTTATGTCTCTTCCTCAAGGCGCAGTTACTATAACAGCAGACCTAACTAGTAAGAATCTTAATCAGGGATCCTTTATCAATTTTATATCCTACATAATTGAAAGAAAGCTCTGAATTACAGGCCTCCGAACCCTGTAATCCTTGAAGTTAATTAGACAAAAGTTTGTAGGTCTTTGCTAACCTGCTTCAATTCTCTCTCAAAATAAATAAATTGGAGGAGGTAAATTACAACGAGGAATGTTTCTACAGACAGCCTTGAGCAGAGAAATTGTTTGTCCTAGGGTTGTGAAATTTGATATTTTAACGATAATATAGCATTTCTTTCAAGGTTATAGCTCCAATTATATATATATATATTTGAATTTGTGAAGTATATTTTCATTATGGCAGTTTTATTGAAAGTGACCGCTAGTCTCGTATTAATAATTTTCTTTTCAATCTTCTCGATCTGTCTTATATTCGCCTTTTCTTCATTGTTCAACCCGTGAAGAAGCTTACCAAAGTTCATTAGAGACTGATATATATTAATTGCACAAAGGGAGAAGGAAATTAACTCCGCTCTCCGAGATGAATACTCTCCCGAGCAACTACTCGAGATCTCTTCCAGAAAATCGTAAACCATTACGTTTTATTTTTCATCGCCGAAAAGCTGTGATGCTCTCCAAACACAAGGCTCACTCGTAGTCTCCTTCCGACCCCTCTCGGGTAATTATTGTGCCTCGTAAGGATCGGTTAATATCATTATTTGTAAATTCATTTTAGTTTTCATTTTCCAGACGATTAACGTACTAGTTAAAGTGTATCATTATTGTTAATCTCATTTGTTGTTTTTATAGTATTAAATTTGATTTTTGTTTCACTTGTTTATATACTATAACCACCCAAAGCCTGTTGTAATAGTATCCAAGTCGGCCAAATTAGAATTTGCACTTGCCTTTAATCCGCACGTACTTCAAAAGGGAGACAGTCCCATATTTGCTTGGTGCTTCCTTCCTCCTTCTCCCCACATTGAGAGAGGGCAGTCAAGGTCAGAAATGACTATCTGATCCTACGACACAGAATCAGACCAGAGTACGTGCGTAAGAAGTGCGCGTTCAAACAATACTGGTATATTAACTGACCCATACAGAATAATGTTATGCATTGACGTGTTTTAAACTGCAGGAAATATTTTTAATTCTACATGTCACAAACTGCAAATTCAGTTAAGCCGCTCACGTTTTTACCTCACACTTTGTTAGACATTAATTAATACTTTCATAAGTTATCCTTAAAAATACATAGAGTTCGGCAAAAGCAATACGTGAAAAATATTATTACACAAAAACTGTGCGTGATGGAAAATTTTAATTGAATTTCCCTCTCCGTGTTAACAGTCACATTAGCAACACAACAAAACTGTCATGAGCTAAAAACTGTTTATTAGTGAAATGGGAAGAACATAGAACCGATGACAGAAAACACGCATAGGCGGAATTCTGAACGGTGACAAGATACCAGAACAGAATGAAATATTCCATCCGCTTAGATGCGAGCATTGAGAACAATGAAGGGAGTTATAAGGACAGACAAACTTCAGAATGCGTAGGATAAGAGCTGATCTGGGCGTTGAGTCAATACTGAACACTGTCGAAAAAAGTAAGTTGAAATGGTATGGCTATGTAATGAGGATGAACGAGAGGAGATATTTAAAAAGTACTTCCGATGTAGACTTTTGGGAAAAAGACCAGAAGACGACCAACAAAATGATTGATCGAGGATTTTAAAAGGGCGTTTATACGAATACACTGACGGAAGTGTAGGAGCAAAGCAGATACGAAAACTGAGTTGAATTTGAGTTTGTCTGGTATATATAACCCGGAATTCCAATAACGATCTAAAAACGAGCCTCAACAAACTCATTAGGTAAAATAACACCACCACCATCCCTATGAAGATTCTTCTGAATTAAAGGCGACCTTAGGATGGGTTACACCTACAGCAATGTAAAAACGCATAAACCCGGAAATCTCCTTCGCCCCATCATAAGTCAGAAGCCAAGCGTGACTTATCACCTGGCAAAATTTGTCAACTCGATCATAGTGCCCTACACCCCATCAGACTACATGCTGCACTCCTCTTCAACTCTTGTAGATATCCTTCAGACTTCTCAACCAGCACCCATACAAGCTTCTATGGACGTAGAATCTCTATTCACAAATGTTCCCGTTGATGAAACCATCGAATTGATAACTAATGCCATTTACCATATTAAAGGCTCCACATCCCTCACCATTCCCGAAGACATATTGCGACAGCTCGTCCAAGCATGCACAAAAGAAGCCCCATTCTAGGGTCCCGATGTGAAAATGTAAGTGCAAATCGAAGGCGTCGCGATGGGGTCACCCCTTGGCGTCCTTTTTACCAATTTTTACATAAGCTCAGTTGAGAACAAGATTTTCAAGAGCAATATAGCGCCCAAGCCTCCGATCTACGCGCGCTATATCGATGACATAATTTTGAATACGAATAATCTTGAACAAGTGAACGGCCTAGTAGAAACATTCAAGAACAACTCGTGTCGGAATTTCACCAACGAAACGGAAGATGAAGGTTCCCTTCCCTTCCTCGATATCCTCATAAGTACCCAGAAGTCCAAATTGGTGACCCAAGTATACGTTAAGGCCACGAACTTGGGCTTCTGCTTAAACCGTTTTTCTGAGTGTCCTGAACATAACAAGAGATCAATCATCAATGCCTTAGTTAACAGGGCAATTTCTCATTCATTCTCGTGGATGGTTGTTGATCACGAACTTAAGAGGGTTTCCCGAGTTCTCGTTATCAAGGGCTGCCCACAATAATCCATCGACGCCATCATGAAAGAGAAAATGAATTTGGCTGCTGGCCCTGGCGCCAAGTCTACTTCGAAGAACAGTAATATCGACTTTTATTACAAGGCCAATATGAACACCAGCTACCGTGAAGACGAAAAGACTTTCAAAACCATTCTCCATCGTAACGTGGCCCCAACCGACCTAAATAGGGATATTAATCTAATTATATACTACAAGGCCGACCAAGAAAACAAGTTGTTGCGTCATGAAAAACAGTTGTCTCCCTCCAACGAACGCACTCCAGGAGATTAACATCGTGTACGAATATTCGTGCAAAGTCGGTGACTGCGAATACAGCAATTAAAAGAACATCGGCCTAACTTCCACAACCCTATCAATGCGACTGACAGCTCACCTTCAGGATGTGGCGATTATAAAACACGCCAACACTCATGGCACTACCGTAACCCGTGAAAAACTAAAACAGGACACCTCCATCATCCTGAGACTCTAAAATCGCAAAAGATTGCGGATGGCCGAAACCGTCATCATTCAAATGAAGAACCCCGCAATTAACGTGCAACTTCAGCTGGAAACCATACTCTTGACATCTCGGCGTCTCCAAGTTGACCGCCGTTAAAATAAGCACCTTTTCAAACTTCCATTTTCCTTTGCCGCCTATGCCAGAGAACTAGATCGGAGCGACAAATAGTCAGATTCAAGATATTATAAAGTTAGAATGTGGAGAGAATGATAGGATAGAAAATATTGTGTAGAGACTATGTGTTGATGGGAGGAGAATGAGTGTAGGATGAACGATGAGGTGAGGATGATAATGATTTGTACCAGGTTACCTGCCTAACGCTTTCCGTTTTGTTTTGTTTTGCTTTTTGATGTTATTTTAAGTTAATTAGGTATAAAAATTTAGCATTCGATCCTTTGTTTTCTTTTTGCTCAAGCGAGCATCTTTATGTTTTGTATTTATTAGTTTTTTGTTGTTGTTTTTTGTGCTTCTTTCGCATCTTTTTTTCATTATTATTATTATTAATATATATATATATATATATATATATATATATATATATATATATATATATATATATATTTGTTAATTAAATTTTAAGTGGTAATCTTCTTTGTTAACATCGGTAATTCTTTGACTCATCGGGCTTCTCATTTGTTAGTATATTCGGTAGTCTTATTCGGTTTCTTATATTCATTGTATGGTCGGTAGTCTTCTTCGGTAATCTAGTTTTTACCTATATATCGGGTTGACGTTGCTTAAGGTTTTCTTCAGGCTGCCGTTAAAACGATTTTTGTAGTGTATTTGCCAGATTTCGTTTTCCGGTACTACTATTCGGTTAATTTCGTTTTAGGAAATTATGTTTTTTATATTATCCCACAGTTTCGTTTTTCGTTTTTGTAGTGTTATTTTTAAGGGTTCTGATGCAGATCTTCAATGTTGTTCCTCAGATGGTATGCAATCCAGTCTTTTTGGGTTTGTGATGAACCTTGTAACTTGATTTTGAATAAGTTGGACATATTTTAATCGTGTATTATTTACTGTATTCATCGGTACTATTGGGTAAAGGAGCTTGGGACGAACTCGGGCCATGTATAATTTTCTTTTGTTTTTATTTCTTAGGTTTTTCAATCTGTACAGCGCCGACATGGTAATTTTCGTTTCGTAAATTTTCTGTATTATGTGGCTGCTGTACCCTGTTGTTAATTTTAGACCGAGGACGCCTCTTTCCATGGAGTATAGATATGCTTCTCCATTGATTCTTACTGCAGCTGTTTTTCATCTGGTTATGGGTATTACTTTGAATTTATCTTTGTTTGTTTTTAGTTTGGTTCTTCTTTCGTAGTCATTGAGGTTTTTTATTTCCCTCGCTGTTCTTTGAGCTACGTCTCAGAATTCTTCCTGTCACTGGCGATTATTTGTGTGATCTCATCCGCTAGTTGGATGTACACCGCACATTCGTTGGTTGGTTGTGGAAGGCCTCTGGTGTAAACAGTATACAGCGTCGGAGAGAGGCATCCTCCTTGGGGAACTCCCGTTTGCCTGTTTGATGGCGTGTTCGGCAGTTTATTTGAAGTACGGCTTTTCTTTCATCCAGGTCGTTACATAATGTTTTGCAAACATTTGTTTGCAGGTTAAGACTGCAGATCCTGTCTTTTAGGCCGGGCAACCACACCTTTTCGAAGGCTTTGGCATTGTCACGGAATTTTATGTCTATTCTGTGGCCTCGTGCTGTTTCTGTGCCAATTTTCTTGGTTTTAATCGCCAGCGCGGTATCTGTTCCTCGCTTGCTCCTGAACCTGTGTTGTTGTTGGTTGTACAGGTTATTTTCCGTAAGGTGTTTAATTAACTTGTCGTTTAGGAGTTTTACTAGGACTTTACCCAGAAATTCAGGGAGTGAGATCGGGTGATAGCTTTCGACTTGGTGTTTTGAATCGCCCGGCTTCGGTAGGAAGATCATCTTTGCCTGTTTAAGGATTTGGGGAAAGTACCCAATTATAAGTCAGGCATTGAAAATCTTCACTTTCGTTTATGCACATTTTCTGGAGCAAATTTTAGGTGTGTCTTTGTTATCCTGCTTTGACCTGGTGCTTTTTGTTTGATATATTTTATGACTGTTTTGTATTCAGCCATTAAAAAGGGCATTCCATCCTCCAAAGGGCGGTTTCTCTCTTCGTCGACGTGTCTCTATGGTGCAGTGTGCTCTTGTTGTGCGTCTAGAGCTTGTAAGACATCCTCTTCGTGCTCCAGATCGTATTCTGGATTCTCCTTTGGTGTTATTAAGGATATTTTTTTCCAGTGACTTTGGAAGTGCTCTTGGAGTTCTTCGTTATTTTGCACTTCCCTGTTATGTATTTCTAGTTCTATATTTTTAGGGGGTTGAGATCCTCGTAATTTTCTGTAGTCTCTACAGAATTTCCTTGGATCTGCTTCAACATCTATTTTACATATTAAGTTATTCTAAACTTGGTTCGATTTTTCTTTAATAAGATTATGTATCTGCCTTCTGATAGCAATTAGCCTTCTGTACATCTCCATATTAGTGCCCGTTTCTGTGGTTTCTTTTATTATGTTCTGAAACTATTCCATCATTTCCTTTATTTCGTGGTTTCATCTGGGAGCAAGTAGAGTTCTGTATTCTAATATTTCGGGTTATGAATTCTGTTTGCTTCAATGATAATTTCGGTGATTAGTTTTAATTGGTTTTCTATTTCTTCTGTTCCTTGGTTGTTTAGGGATCCAGTTTCTAGTGTACCTAAGTGTTCTTTGTAACCATTCCAGTTTGTTCTGATTATGGTTGTTCGTTGTGGAATTTTAATTTGGACTGGTGAAGTTGAAATGGTCGTTATCATGCTTAGATGGTCGGATGGGGTTGCGGAACCTGGTTCTGTGTGATGATTTAGGTTGAAGTTTGGGTTCATCAGTACTATGTCAGGAGTTGTCGAGGTTTGGGCTGTTAAGTAAGTTGGGAAGTCTGGCTCTTCTCTGCTTAGCAGGTTCCTTTGTATCAATAATTGAAAGTTTTATCCTGCTCCGTTTGGTTGGCTTGTGTAGTCTGCCTATCTGCATCTTGCATTGAGGCCTCCTGTTAATATGCTTGAGGCCTGTCGACGAAAGAGTTTGAGGAAATTTGTAGTTAGCAAATGCGAGCGTCTTGGGAGCTGATATGCCCCTGCTATTACCAGGTCTCCTGTGGTCATTTCTATTTTATATCCAGATACGACTCTTCTAAGTCCTTTACTTCTGTAAAATGGATTCCAGGGTTGACTCCAATTGCTACGCCATCATATCTAATTTGTGCGTAATTCGTGGTAATAAATTTATAGTTTAGAACTTTTATAGTGTTGATCTGTGTTTAGTCCATGTTCGGTTAGAATAATTATGTCTGCGTCTTCTTTTCTTATTATGTTTGAGTATGATATTCTTTTTCCTTGCCAGCCGTTTACATTTAGTACAAATGTTTTTCTATGATTTTTTTGGCACTTTTTAATTATTTTGTTTAATGGTTTTACTTTCGCTTCAATGTGTAAGTCCCTTTGTTGTTTCCTCTCTAATCGTCACGTGTTCGTAATTATGTATACTACTTCATTCTGTATACGTTGCATTCTTATTAGATTGCATCTTGAAACTTATACATGGCAATTGTTGGATATATCAAGGTAGGCTCTATCATGGCCTGGTAGATCTTTTTCTTATTTTTCATGTTTAGATTTCTTAATCTGTAGAGTAAAGTTAGCATGCCTCGTGCTTTATTTATTCTTTCGGTCACGTGTTTCTTGTAACCATTTTTGGTTAGTAAGGCATAAATTCTTGCCTTCACCATTATATCTGTATCGCTCTCCATCTACGTAAACGTCGGATAGTTTTTTGCGATACATAGATATAATTTTAAATTTATCTTTATTCGTTCTAATTTTCTTTTGCGTTCATACTAGTTTATATTTTCTATTTCTGTTGCCGTTACTCTGGCCTCCATCTGAGGGTTCCGATAAACAAAGGGACTTAATTGAGTGAAATCATCTGCGTATTATTTGTTCACACAGCCGTCGTTCCTGAGTGGGAGTATGTCCGAGGTATACACTGAGTATAGCGAAGGACTTAAACACCCTCCCTGAGCGAAGCCCGCATTAAGCTTAAATCTTTCACCTTGGCAATTCTCCGTGTCTATGTATGCATATCTTTCCATGATGTAGTCGCATAAAATTCCTTTCAAATCGTTGTTCAATTCCAGATTTAGAATTATATGTTGTATGCCTCTTTGCCAGACTTTATCTAATATTCTTGATACGTCCCGGCATACAATGTCCATACTGCATTTCTCTCCTTACACTTGGCTTATTTTATCTGTAATCACGATGAGGGCCATCTCCGTATTCCTGTTCTTTATGAAGTCGAATTATTGATTGTTCCAGAGATTCTTTTATGCGAGATATTCATTTAATCATGTGTTAAGGATTTTTTCACAAACACCTTCCCGATGAAGTCAAGAAGGGATATAGGTCCTAAGTTTACGACCTCCGAAGGTGTTTTTCGTGGCTTCGGTATGAATATCATTTTGGCTATTTTTAACTCATCAGAGAAGTATCCCGTGTTTAAACAGACCTTAAACACGTTCCTTATCCCTTCGAGTATATTATCCGGTGCTTCTATATAGTTTTTTTCTGGTAAGGCCCGATTTCCCAGGGGCATTTTGTTTAAAATTTGAAATGGTATTCTTTAATTCCTTGATTGTGATTTAAGCGTTGAACCATTCGTTCGCATACCGTTCCTCTTCTACGTTGTGATATGGGAAAGTCCTCTCAATCCGTTCATTTAGTTCGTAAATTATTTGGTTTTCAAAGTCTATATCGTAGTTTTCGTTTTCCTCTTCGCCGATGTTGAACACTCCTTTCCAGTGTTCCCTGAACAATTTTTCAATCTCGCGTTCATCTTCGATTCATTTTCCGTTTCAGTCCTTAATCTTTATTTTTTCTTTACCTTTAGCATTTGCCATTCTTTTTATCTTTTTCAAAAATTCTCGGGGTAATAGCTCATTGTCAATATTTTGAAAAGCTATGTCCCAGTATTCTCTTTGATTGTCCGTTATTGCGCTTAGTAGTTCTCTCTTCTTTGTTCTCAGATTGCCGTATTTTTCCCTTGACGTTCCGTTTATTATTATTTCCTCGTTTATCGCTTTTATTTTTTGCATTCTTAGCTTTCATTTCGTCTGTCCATATAAAGTATTCAACTGTTTTGCATGTGTTTAGGGTATTGCAACCTCATCAGCTGTTTGTATTCGCATCCTTATTTTTTCCAGCTCGCCGTCGATTTCTTCTCCAGTAGCTTCGTTTAGTCTGTTTAGTGCGTAGTCATTCAATTCTTGTTTGTATTTTTCCCAGTCTGCTCTATGGTATGCCTTCCATTTTTTAGCGGGTATTTGTATTGGTTGCTGATTAACGGTGAGTAGTGTTGCTGTGTGGTCGCTGTAAATAATATCTACCGGTTCCATGTGGTGATTAAAAAAAATGTTAGTGTTTGCTAGGCAAATGACTGGAGTTGTCCCTCTTCTGTCTTTAATTAGCGTTGGGTACTCTGGTCCTAGTCTTCTTATTATCCGCCTGTCTATTAGAGCTTGTAGTTCTTTTACTGTTTGGTTTCTGTTCCTATATCCTATGTACGTGCATCTTGCGTTCAGGTCTCACAAAAACAAAGTTGGAAGTCTATTATTAAATATTCTCTCAAAGTTATTTATTGGGAGTTCCGGTCGTCGCGGTGGTTGGTAATCCATTTTGACCTCAATTGAGAGATAAGATTCGGTTAGTCCTTGCTTTGTTTTGTACTTTATTCGTTTCTTTGTTGCTATTCCTGCTCCAAGGTGTGCTTCGTTTGTGTGATTAGTCGCTATTACGTCGTAGTTCCATATTTTTAGTTTGTGAGTTTCAAGGTTAATCCCGTGACCTGAAATTTAAATGATGTCGGGATCTATTTCTCTAAAGATATTTCCGTATGTGTTTTCTTTATCCTTCCAGCCATTCGTATTTATCTCTAGAATTCTTAATTTACTATTATCCATCTTGTTTGTATGTTCTTAAGTGGTTATTCTTTTTGGGAAAGTGGTGGTATTACGTAAATTTATCAGTATCTTTTCCTGGTATTTCTGCCGTTCATCTCTGTCCTTGCTGAGTTCTGACTCTTATCCGTTTCACATTTTTCGGTTGGTATTTCCGGTCTTTGGTCGAATGGCGAGGTATCCCTAGTCAATTTTCTTTTTGTTTTTTGTTTTTGCGTGTGTTTCTTTATACGTTTTTTCTTATTATTCTCGTCGGTGCTGCTCTCAGATTCTGTTTCCTTGCTGTCTGTGTCTTTCTCTTGTTCAGATTCACTTTTTCTTCTTTGTTTTTCTTGCAAGAGTTTCTTATTTGTATCTTCTGAAATTATTATGTTAAATATAGCTGATGAATCAATATTTTGCGGGAATTTCATTGGCGTTAATGTTATGGTTAAGGAACATAAAGCAAATGTAAGTAATCACAGTGAACAATCTGCGCTTTTTCTACATTTGTACAATCTTAACCATAACATTGCCAGAGGTGATTAACGAGTAGAGGTAGCTCTCTTGAAAATATAAGTGTCCCTGTAGAGTTTTCAGCGAGTCATCGAAAACTAGTTTAAAGGCTGTCCTTTTGCGCAATGGCAACAAATTTCAGTCTATACCTGTAGCTTATGCAATTAACATGAAAGAAACATGACAATATTAAAATCCTGTTAAAAGAAATTTAGTACAAGTACTGTTTGACAATCTCTTGCGATCTAAAAGTTAAGTGATATTAATGGGTTTGCAGCTTGGCTACACGAAATATAGTTGCTTTTCATGCAAATGGGACAGCAGAGACCTAATAAACCATTATGTCAGGGAGGAATGGCCAAAGCGTGAAGCACTTACGTTTGGACAGAAAAATATTGTATACTTTACTTATAAAATTAGGGCTTTTCAAAAACTTTGTTATGGCGATGCATAAAAAAAATGGTACTGAATTTTATTATTGAGGGAAAAATTTACTCCTGTTAGTGATGCTACAATCAAGAAAGAAATTTTCGGGGGTCCACAAATATGAAGTTTGATAAATGATGGAAAATTCGAAAAGCTGCTAAGCCAACTAAAAAAGTCAGCGTAGAGGTCATTTACATGTGTTGTGCAAAATCTTTTAGGAAATCGAAAATATCTCAAATGCCGTGACATTGTGGGTGAATGTTTACAGTCACACAAACATACGGGGTTAATATGTCCCTAAAAATCTATTTTTTGTATTCACACCTCGATTTCTTCAGTGACGAGCACGGTGAACATTTCCACCATCAAATTTTGGTCATGGAAAGCAGGTACCACCAAAAGTGGAGTGCATGAATGCTAATTTATTATTTTTGGACGCTAAAGAGAGGGATGTTCCAGATGCCAAACAAAGAAGAAAAACAACAACTACCACATTTTAGGTAAGTTTAATAGTGCCCTGTGTGATAGAACGGGTTGAGGCCGCGTTAATCTTAACCACTATCACATGTTATTTAAAACCACGATGCTACCCACGTGCATCTTCACTTTGAAACCTGGAGCCTTATCGCAGCCACCTGAGTCAATGTTTAAACAAGGAGATTCATCTTCCTCCGTCGCCCCATGCGCCGACCTCGCCAGATTAAGTTAGGCTTATGGGCAGATAAGGCATTGTTCCCAGGCTTGGCTGTGCATTCCCTCGAAGCTCCCACTCCATTGTTCCCCACGCCAAGGGGATGTCCTGACTATTAATTTGGAAACTTCACCAATAAGATCAGATTGGAGATCCAGATTTTCGTCGCGAAACATCACCATGACCCTCTCTCACCTTGTGCGCCAAGGGACCTAGACCTCGAGATTCACCATCACTTGTCCAGAAAAAGGACAATATCCCTTGAGTGCCAAGGTTAGAGCCTTTGTGACGCCGAGTACACAAGGTTTCTCCCTTGTTGTTCAGAAGAGAACAACATTAGAAAAGCCATTGTTCTTGAGCCCGTTGATAAGAAACGGTTCTCACCCCCGCCCCTGTTGTTCATAAGAGAACAACGTAGAACAGCCATTGTTCGTTTGAGCCCGTTCGCCAAGAAACAGTTCTCACCCTTCCCCTGTTGTTCAGAAAGAGAACAACGTTAGAACAGCCATTGTTCATTCGAGCCCGTTGACAAGAAGTGGTTCTCACCCCCCATCCTTGTTGTTCAGAAGAGAACAACGTAGAACAGCCATTGTTCTTTTGAGCCCGTTCTCCAAGAAACGGTTCTCACCCTTCCCCTTTGTTGTTTAGAAGAGAACAACATTAGAACAGACATTGTTGTTGAGCCCGTAGAAAAGAGACGGTTCTCACCCCTTCCCTGTTGTTCAGAAGAGAACAACGTAAAACAGCCATTGCTCTTCAAGCCGTTCGTCAAGAAACGGTTCTTATTCCCAAGACGCCACGTCAGGATCATTTAATTCCCCATCCCCCCCTTCGGCTGGAACTCCCCAACGGACCAAAATTCCTTCACGCCGCCTTCCTCTGCACACCAAGTATAAATTACGTAAGCCGAACGTTACCTTTGAGTATTTAACCCTTTTGTTAATTCTATCCTGTGCTTTAAATGGTTTAGCGAACCATCACATCCCTTTAACTTTATATTTGTTTTACCTTTTTAAATCTTTTAATCCTCGGATTAGCTCGAGTCTCACGACCCTTTCCAATTCTCTGTTTATGTCAATATTTTCCGTTTTGTATGTTGTTGATAGTTATTATTAATAAAACTCTATTTTATTAATGATAGCAATATTATTATCCTTGAGCTCAGTTCCACTTCTTAAGCATATCGAAGATACATAATATCGGCCAGCCAGACATCCACGCACTCTAAAGATAATTATTAAGTTCTCTCAACGAATAGTTATAAATGGTTTATCGTCGAGAGTCCATTCTACGACACCCTGTATGCATGTAAATAAATAAATAAATATATATATATATATATATATATATATATATATATATATATATATATATATATATATATATATATACCGGGGTTGGACAAAATAATTGAAACAGTAGAAATTTAACACCCTTTACTCAATAAGCCATTATATTACGAATATTCATCCAAATTTAATTACGAGTGGTTTATTTTTATTCTAGATACATAGTTATATTCATCACATGTAATGATTATTTACATCTTTATCAAATCGTGGTAATGATGCTAAGATTCTTCAGCTCACTGAGTTTCAAAAAGGTCGAATTGCAGGAGCTTCCGTCACCAGAACACCTAAACTACTTGGTTTTTCGAGAGTTAACGTATAAAAGACCATGACAGAATAAAAGAAGCAGGGCGAAAGCTCCAGCAGGAGAAGTATTTTCGGCAGGATTTCGAAGCTGGCTGAAAGAGACCAACAAATGTTGAAACGCATTGAAATGAAATATCCCCGGACAACTGCATCTAAAGTGACTGAAGGGTTGAATCAACATCTCACTATCCCAGTTTGGAAAAAAACTGTTTGCTTTGAGCTTAATAAAGCTGAATATCATGGAAGAACCGCCATCAAGAAACCTATGTGTTCCAATTATTTTGCCCAATCCCTGTATATATCAAGATATAAAATCCACAGTTGTGTAGAATCTGTTTATTACATTACAGGACTAGTTTCGTTATCTACTACCATCATCAAATGTATAATGAGAAGAGTGAAGATAAATGGTATATATATATATAAGGCAATGGGGGAATTATCATATGACAGGGAGGATGAAACCAAAGAAGTTCTTAATGAGAAAAAAGGTAAATTTGTAACGATATTCGAAGCAAGTTTTGGACCGATAAATTTTTGAATAACTTTGTTAAATTTAAATGAGCCCTCAGACATATTGTAATTCTAATTACAATATAACCGATTGCTCATTTAAATTTAGTATTTTCACTCTTATAATTTTTATACATCCCTTTTTTTTCCTCTTGCTAATCCTTACCCCGACAACTCTCTAGTTCCCATCTGGTTAAAAGCCTCTACTTTTTTCTAGTTTAGAAAAATCCAAGTTGCAGACGCAAGCAAGGTTAATAAATTTTATTATAAATTACAGGAAGTCTTTTTGGTATTTTGCAACAAACAGAAAAATATAATTATTTTTATTGTCAAATTATAGAATCTACCCAGATCGAAGCAAAATAAGGCAACACTAAATTAAATACGGTGGCAAATAGAAGATTTAAATATAATAACTCAAAACGTTTAAACAGAACGACAAAAGAAAAATAAAAAATCAGACCATTCAAATATAATTAAAGTTCACTGCAAATTCAAGTCAGAAAACCATTTAAAACAAATGTTAATATTTCTAAATATAAAAAAGATCTAAAGGACAAACATGACAACACTTCAATGAACAAATCTCACGAAAATTATTATTATTACTTCAAACGAAGAGCAGAAACCCAATGCAGGCTGATCCAATTAGAATTCTTCTATACACGTTTGGCCACAACAATTAAAATCTTATTGCTTAGTAAAAGAATGAATTCATCTCGCACAACTTAAATCCATACTACCCTCTTCCTTTTCATTCTTTCTGGCTCTACCTTCTCACCCCCTCATAGCATTACATATCATTGCAAAATTCATACATTACAAACTGCACCGTTTGAGAATTTCAACTCTCAACCTAACCTACATAACTCACAAACTAACACAATCTTATTCACTCATATGTATTCTGTCACTGGTTATTCAAAAACATTTTCACTTCCTCTTTACCTTTATCGATATTCATACCTGATTTCACTCCATCCCACTTCCATTTCTTTCCATTTCATGTTTGTGCTACCTAGTGCATCTAATTGCAATTACCATTATATAGACACATTTGACACTACTCACCTCTTTTTTCTTTTGAATATACTCCTAAGATTACACCTACTCAATTGGTTGACGCTTTGGAGCAAATTAGGTGTATAAGTAAATGGGGAGGGGGAGGGGTGTTATGTCTCATCCATTAATGCCATTGCTTAATGTTTTCAAAGACAACTCTTCATGAGCGCGGCTATCCACGCTAGCTTCTTCTTTGTGGAGGACGATATGACTATTCTGCCTCCCCGATCGAGAGGGCGCGGTAGTTAATTTGTCACCAAACTTCAACATAGAAGATCATACCACTGAAAGTTCATTTATAGAGATATATTTATCAAAAAACATGTTAAATCCGTAAAGGATGGTACTATATATTTTATTCAAAGAAATTGCCGTCAGCCTCACCAAGACCTCGAGGCCGCGTCGGACCTGATGCAAGACTACTCGGCGTTCCTTCTGTTTAACTGAGTATAAACTGTGGCGAGTTTTTACCTAAGCTTCACCTTAGTGGAAGTTTTGGATTTGTTTTTTTTTATCAACCACGCTAAACACAACATAATAGTCAAGGGGTTGCATTTTGACGAGTTAGGAGCCAGATGTTCGGAGAGATGTGGTAAAAGATATTTTATGACTAGATCCTCCTGCCTATGCAGAGTTCTGCTGCCACACGCACGGCCTTTCAACCGCCATCTTCTGGATGAAGGGCAACATAAACTTCCCCAGGAAAATAAAAGCCATCCTGGAAGATAAAAGGGGGCATAACGTGCCTCTCGCTACTGATCTCTGCAAACACCATGATGGGACATGGAACTTAGTCTTTATGACTCCTGGTATATGTGACATCACCGGCTGTTCCAGGTAGAAATCCTTCTCGTCTGAGAAGAAACAATGCCTGTCAAGGTTGAGGAGATGCTTCCGTTTATTCACATGCCATGCAGCACGTTTCTCTTACTTGTCTTTTATCAACTGCGATGGAAGCTGACCCATTCTCATCCTGTATGAGTAGGAAAAGATGGCATCATTCACTAACTGACATTCTCTTTTCTCTAGTTATGTATCTCATTAACTTGCTTGGATAGTTTTTTTATAATGGTCTGGATCTCAGCAGCAAATCGGGATGCCTATTTCGTATCAGTTAGTTTAGAATGAAGTTTCTGAGTCACTGTACCATTCAAATCAACGCCTGAAAGTTCGACCTCTTTTGTTATTCTCTTCACCCTCCTCCGATTGATACACAAGCACTCGGAGATCATCGCATGTATTGGAAATCCAGGCGTGAACCCCAAGCATTACAATTTACTTTCTCCAATTTTTTGGACGATTAAATTCAGCTCTGGTATTGCCTCATCACCACTAATGTACAACTCAGTCTATTATGATAGGAAGAAGATAAAACTGATCCCAGACAACACTCATGCGCTAATTTGAGAGATGTCATCGCAAGAAATTACTCACCACACCCTGTACTTGCATAGAGTACTCCTACAAAAGATGGTTTGAGGGTCTGCCTTATAAATGTTGATGGAAAACATCTTGCTACATAATATTTCTAAAATAAAATAATGACACTGTAATTGTTTAATTCGGTCAATGTACTCCATAGCAAAAATAGAGATTTTTTGTTGTTGAAGGGGGCCTCTCATGGGCAGTACACCCCTAATATGCAAGTCTTTGGTGTCTATTCTAGATGAAGACCAATAACAAAATTTTGAATCCAAAATTGGGTTTCGGCAGGAGACATTATAACATCTACCCGAGTCGTAACGTCAACATCAACTGACCACAGAAGATTTTACTAAATTTCATCAAACAGGAAAGCGTTGCTTACACTCGGCTAAGCCGGATCTTTTATGTGGTTCGTACACAACTGCAGAATTTACCATCCCAGAACAATCATTCTTTCATAAGATAAAGTAAAATATTAACAAATCTATTATTCGACAGACCCATGGTATTGTTTGTCGTAACTTCCATCAAGACTTAAAAGATTCCACATCGAACAGTTTCAGACAAAAATAGTTTGGCGCGTTTCTATGGCACTAAAATCGAATCCCTGTATGACATTTGAATCAATTGGCTGCCTATCATTTTCTGCGACATATGGATATATCATAGCGATGGGATGCTATGTGCTGTATCATGTCTTTCATTTAGAGTTCATTTCTGGAAGAAGGCCCCGAGCACGCCCCCCCTCATAAATCCTCTCCATTCACGCAATATTAAACCTATTTCCCGTCGGTCAGACCAAACTCTCTCAAACACCCAAATACATAATTAGGCCGCCTGTGACGCAGTCTTCTAACTTTTTTGTCACACCTGAAGCTCACCCTGTATATTCTTTGTCTAGGTATATTTCCATTGATTATTTAAAAAAGAAGTATATTTAACCCAATCATTCCGGACACTATTGACCTTTCGCACATTTAGCATCCATCTCACTCTCAAATTTAAATTTCTCTGAATCGAAATTTTTCCTTTTCCTTACATATCATAGTCTTATTCTCTTAAACCCACGTTAACACTAGCATCTTAACATACAGCTTCCAGCCAAATTGCCCTCACACTTAAACGTTTCAAATGCTTAAGAGACTTTACTTACCTTTAAAATGTTGTAAGAGCAATTTGCTTCATCTGTACCAATAGCATTTACAATGCCTCGAGATACTTCTCAATAATTCAAGAGTCACACACCACACTCAGATTTCACTCCAATCTTACCAACAAATACCATTTCCTTATTCATTCTGCATTCACTTTTAGACCCCTTTTGTAATACAACTTGTCAAAAGCTACAATCAACTTTCCAAATCGATCTCAATCTCAGCCTACATGACAGCATCAAACAGCTTTGTCTCACAACCCAACGTATTAAATAATATTCACTCCAACTATATTTCACTGTAACACCTGCCTAACTTCTAAAATCAATACTCTTTACATCATCTAATGCTTCTACTACTACTTGATGCTAAGTTTTCTCCAGATACATGAACTCAGCATACATAGACTACATAGCTTAGCCCTTATTTTACCATCGAGCTCTTTCAGTGCAAGGACTTGAACCACACACTATCAACCCGACCTAAACCCCTCTTCTTAATCCTATGTCAATCCTTCCTATTCCTACTATACATGCAATCATAATTTTTCCATACATTTTACCTACAAGACTTAAAATACTTATCACCCTCTACTCCTTGTATTTACTTTTATTTATATACCATAATACAATGACACTATTACTGCATTATTCCAGTCATCATGTACTTTTCCACATTCAACAGCCTTACAACACAGCCGCCAGGCCATTTTCATAACACCTTCACCCCTACTATTTATTATCTCAGCCTACTACATTACCTACTACCCCTGCGCTTAGATTTTTAACCTTTACACATTACAAACAAACTCTTGCATAGTTATCCCTTACTTACCCCAACACAACAACCTATATACGCCCACTAAATCCATCATATTTAAATTAACATCATCTCCCATACCCATATTATACAACCCAACAAACTATTAACACACTCTAGTATTGCTCTCCTCAATGCTTCCAAATATCTTGGGCTATTTATTCTTCATGTTTACAAAACTCTTCTTCTGAGTATCACAATGCTCACTTCTTGTTCTCATCGAAATCAGCATTCATCTTTTGTTCAAGCGCTTCCTTTGATCATTTCCTTTTCTTTTTAATTTATTGTTTTGCTTGCATTTTAATTTTATTATATACATTTTATCTGCGCACTTCATTTTATCATTCAAAAATTTAGCATTTTGGTTACTATTTCCATTTATGGCACAGCTTGACACAACCCTTTACTAGCTCATACGATATTCTTAAATTTGTGCGACATTTGCTCTATCTCTACGATCTCACTTCTTTCCTACCCTATATTTGAAAGCATTCTCTCTTACTCTCCCTTTTCTCCCTGATTCAATAACATTTATCTTCTGATTTTCAATACCTTCTCCACTTGCTTTAGGTCTTCTCGTTAATGACCAACCAGTTTAACCATACACAGCACAAACATGTGATCAAATAGTCTAATATTCATACCTCATAAAGCTTTCACATCAACTTGATCCAGCATCCGATTTATTCTCCCAAAACAAAGTTTAAAATTACTCTACGGTCCCCCAGCCCTATGTGTATTTATTCCCATCCTTGTACATAAAGAATGCGTTTGTTACACTTGCTTCTTTCACAACAAAATCCTACTACCTTATCCCTATTTCTTTCTCTCCGGGTTGTTCAAAACTTGTAATTCCGTCTCTAATTCTATCACCTATTCTACTATTTAAATCTCCTACAGCCAGTAACCGATTCCCAGTCACAATTCCAGCAACTACTAGTTTTAAATCATTCCAGAATCTCGCTTTCTTAACTTCTGAGATTACAGGGTCCATATAGTAAAACCAAGAACAGTTTCACCCTTGAAAAATCTCAACTTGAGCTATATAATTTTCGAGCTCACAGATCCATTCTCAATCATTGCATTACGTAGCCTGCCACTAACAAGCACAGCCACGTGCTCTTTACTCCTTCCTCTCTCGTCTACAACTTATCGCACTCCATCCCACACAAACTCTTCATTCACTTTCACGTTTGTCTCGAAAGCACAAAAGGGTAAGCCTCTGCAATCTCCGTTTTAAAGACATAACCGAACATTCCCTTCTTTTCCACATGTTATATACACCTCACATTCTATACACTCACTTAATTCACACATTGGATCGCATTAAGCGTCAAGAGAGGACGGGATCTGTGACAACAGCCATTTCTGCATTGCTAATGCCCTCTAGAATCAAGCTTTCTGGGGCTCAGTTTCCCAAGCCAGCGGCCCATATTTTCGCTTAATTACCTTTTACGACACGCGTTGGAGGACGGTATGGCTAATATTCCCGCCACTCATTCATACAACATTGCGGGTTTCTTCTCTTTTTAAGACCCGCGCCGGATGACGGTATTGGCAGTTTTCCGGCCCAAATTACACGCATTTTAAAAGATCCGATCCTATTATGGACTCTCGGTTGGCTTGAGGCCAGCCGTTACTTTGATGGCCTTCGATCTTTCGAATTATTTATTCATATACAAGGATAAAGAGCAGCGGAGGATCTAATTACGGATCAGAACCAATCTCCAATTTGTTAAAAAATCACTGAAGCAAAGTGATTATACCAAAGGCCCTAATACATGTCTACTCTAGACAATCATAGTGTCTTTGATACAGGTTGCTGACTTTAATAGCAAAATCGTTACCTCTATAAATTGACAGACAATAAATTTTGCTCCTTAAGGCTCACAATAGGGATAATAATTTATCCTGAAAAAACTAAATAATGAAGAATAATTATGGTATAAGAGGAATTTAGATTAAATTAGAAACAAAATAACTTGGAGAGAATAATGTTTTGTAAGATAGCTTTTATCTTATGTGAGAAAAAGTTTATCCTTGCAAAAAAATAAGGTTGTATAGGAATTTAAAAGGTAAATTATGGATTCTAAAGAAACATGAAACCACATTTTTATTTTAAACCCTAAAAAGCAGGAAAAGTGGTGAAACCTGATAAGATCAAATGGCAGTAAAATATAAAGAAACAAGGTATGCTCACCAAAGTCGCGTGGTCTCACTTATTCTGATTTATGACCTTACGACTTTCAAAACTTTTAATAATTCCTGACTAACCTTGGGAGGTCCTTGTAAATTATATCTTTAGAAAGAGAATGCAAAAAACAATAAGGGTTTCAGTTTTCTTTAGGGTCGGCCGCATAGTTATGATGTTATTACCAAAACAAAATAATTCCAGGGCTAAACTTATGAATACCTTGGCAATTATAACATTCGAAAGAGAATGTAAAACAATAGAAGTGTTTCAAATTTTGTTAGAATCTGAAAAATAGTTAAAATGGTATTACCAAAACAAAAAAAAGCAAAACGGGGACCGACCGACCTTCATAATGAGATATAGAGTCAGGCGCAACTAAAAATAGGAATGTTTATTTTGTAAATAAATGTAGTAAAGTTAAAAAACTTCAAACAAATGTGGACCAAAACTTTGCGGGAAAGTGAATATACGTGAGTTTTACGGTATAACCTTTCCGAGAAATTATTCTATCACAAAATACAAATAAAATCAGCAGCTCTTTAGAATGATTTTGCGATAAAACTTTTTCTAGGTTTGCCTTGCCATTTACGGTCTATTTGCAGAATAAGGAAAAAAAAGCTATTTATAAACAGCCAGCTTTCATTCTAAGTTGTTTTCCATCGCCATAAAACGCTTTTCCTAGCTATTAAATCCCTCACCCATCTCATTGGTAACAAAGCTAAACCGACATCTCAAAGCCGACATCTCAATTGCCAGGCATGTTTTACACCATCGTTTCCATTAACTTTACCGAAACTAAGGATATTGAATTCCCATACACATTCCCATATTTTGACATAAAGTGAAAAGCGCTATTAATCAATTAGCTTCAAATACAGTTTTCATAGTACCTAAAATTAGGTTATTAAATTCAGTAGATTAAAAGCCATTTAATTCTCAGTAACAATTCTAACCGAAGTGAAGTTCATGTTTTATGTGTTACATATTTCATCTTTATAATTAAAATAGTTAAATTAAATGTTTTCTTTGTGACCTTTTAGAGCAAAATTCTAAAAAAATAAATGTTCCTAAAATTAATTCCGAAACAGCGAAGAACCAAAATAACTAAGTCGTACTGGCATAAAGTTTATTGCAAGTGGTGACTACAAATTGAATGTCCCTAACTGGGAATATTTGGTGCATATATTTGGCACAAATTCTTCTGTAGTGTCGCTTCCAATGTACAACATTAGTTCTTCTTCTGAGATTAAACCGTAAGTATGCTTTGTTAATTAAGTTCATGTTTGTATTTACCTTGTCTTTTATCTTTCTCTCGAATATCAGATCGTATTCTACATTAAACTCTACTGAGATAAAGAACACAATTTGTCAGTGGGTATGGATGGGTGGTTCAATTTCTTCTTTTGTTTTTTAACTATTACTTTGTTTCCGTTATTCCTTTTTTTCTGGAGCAGTTTGCCCTTTATCCGCTGTCCAGACTGCCCTCAAAACAATTTTATTTTATTTAAGGGCCACATTTTGCGTCTAATCTTTGGAGACTTTTATTTATTTTGTTGATGTCCTCTTCAACCTCTGCTGTGTTTCGCCGTCTTAGTTTTTGGCTTAATATATTTAGTTTTTATTTAATTTGCAATCATCAAGTTAATTGCCATGGTACTGCTATTGCTTGATGAGAATGGTGGTCCAGGAATAATTGTAGCATTCCATTTCATGCAGCTACATATTGGTAAACACTATATCTGGTTTTGTAGCTGCTCTAGCAAAGGTATAAATCGGAAAAATTAGTCGAATTCTCTCAACAATCCCTCGTTCAATTATTTTTCAAGATTCTTTATTATTTGAATTTGTTTGCTTTTATATCGTGCGTAGTTAGCCTGAGCATTTAGATCGCTGAAGAAAATTGCTGGCTGTTTGTTGTGAATTGAAATGTTGCATAAATTTATTCATGAGGAAATCATTTCTCCTAGGGATTAGTATCCCGCCCATGATAGATTTTCTCCGGTTGGCATTCCTAATTTCACTCCTGAGAATGATTCTTCAAGACTTTTAATTTCTCAATGAGAAATGCTCTTTTTATGCCAAAAGTTATGGCATCGTAATTTTCACCCATGTTATTTGTTTGGGTGTTGTACTTTGTTAATTTTACTTGTTTGTGTAATATTTGGCCGTGTTTGGGCAGATCTTCTAGACGTAAACGTCATCTGCGGCCAGGGCCAAACAGAGATAAATCGAATCAAACTCATGCGAAATGTATGATAGCATCGAGGTTGTCTTATAAAAAAGAGGTTATGCGCAGAGAAATAAATAGCCTTAACTAAAGAAAAAAGGATATTCAAATGATGACTAACAGAACAACTTTATTTATGGGGAGATATTAACCCCCAGGGGAATTCTCGTATCAAAAAACAACTTTATCCAGAAGTTTAACACAATGAGCCAAGCTATTTTGCTGGGAAACAATAATGCTCATACAATCTATAAATAAACCTCCAAATTAATTCTAATCTAATGAGACATGCTACAAAATTCTATCCATATTTTCCAAAATATTGATCCCACACAACCGAAACCAAACCAAATATAATTTTAACCAATAGCTGACAACCAGATTATTCTTCCTCCTATCCCATCGAATTACGACAGTATAGTGATAATAATATCAAGAATTTAATTAAAATTCACACCGGACAGCAAATTGATCACATTATTGGTGACTGTGGAGTAATTCTACGTGGAATTTCACTTCCAGCACGGAAGTTCCATGTGCTGGAAAAAATTCTGTTAGGCTTAAATTGGTAAGCCTAACCCCCCCTTCCACAAGCGGTAGCCTCGAACCGCGTCCACCACCGTCCATCTTAACACGGGTTAGAATCTTCACGGCAAGAAGATCCGAGGCCATTCGAGAGTAGAGCTGTTTCCCACTACACTCCTCCTCCCCCGCGGGGAGAGCCTCAGACGTATATAGTGCTCGTTTCCCATGAAACAGGGACAGAGTTGAGAAGTCTCTCCCAGACAAAGCAAAGTGACAGCTGAACTATTTGTGTATTGGACTTAGCCCCAGCCAGTGAGGTAATTCCATTTAACGATCGCTACCGAGTGATTTTTCCGACTTCTCTCATCAATTCCTGTCGAAGCCCTCCTCGTTCGCCCCTAATTTTCGGGTGGCCAAAATACTCTTCCCTGGACCGGAGGTTACCGCCCCCCCATTTTTTTTGGAGAACCGTCATCACTTTAAGTTCCCGCTCAGGAGTTTTGATCGTCCTCGCCTCACGTGCAGAAGACATCCGTGAAGCCATACCCCGATGTCTTACTCGGAATCCTCCGTAAGACAACCCCTCTCATTCTTCAGTAACCCAATTGAGTTAATCCCCTCCCCCATTTGAATAGTCTCCTCCTGTAATACCTTAAGTTTTAACTTCATAGTCTGATTCTTAACTACAATTCCTCCCCCTCGTTTACTGATGTAATTTTGCCCATATATTCTCTGATGTAATTTTTCCCATCAATTTTCCAGTATTTTTATGTAAATAAAATTATATTTTTGTACATGCCTCTTAGGGTAACCTTGAGCGTTGCCATTGCCCATATTATACCTGACCTCGTTGCACTCTTATCTCGCCCTCCGCCCATCGAAACTCGTGGTGTTCCGTTCCTTTGTCGGCTCGCCTTCAAGTTATTGGTCCCTCCCCTATAGATATAATATGTTATTGATTTAATATAATGTCATACCACGACAGTGACCAAAAGAACTGCAAGCAGAAATTAAATAAACTTAAACCACAAATTCACGAATGAAAGGAAATAAGTATAAAAATAGAAGTGACACAAAAAGTACAAAAACCCCAAAAGCTTACACTAAACATACTCCAGAACGGAATCTCAGACTTAAGCATTCCCCTTCTGCAAACGGGTAAGAATCCAGAGACGAACTAAACAAAGAAACAGAAATGAAAGAATAACATATAGAAGAATAAACCTGACTTTAAAAAGAAGGAAAATGGCCTTTTAAGTTTAAATGTACAGACATGCCTTGAGAAAATAATAAATAATGGAACATAAAAATAACTAATCTAAACCAGGAAAAATGTTCCAGGCAATTGTGGAACAGAATTCAAAGGCACGACAGTAGGCCGCATACATAAACATGGAAATTCACGGCCAAGGCAACATAATCTACAATGGAGCAGACTGAAACCATTTTCCAGAGTGCGTGCTTAGCATTTCATGGAGAAGGCAGGATACAATTTGGAATTTGAAACTCATGTGATGTAATAATTTACTACCAACCTAACTCTAACCTTTTCTATCCTTGAAGTATCAAATAACTAATGCGATTTTGATTCTTACATACAACCATGACAAAGAGAGAAATAGAAAGTGCGATCAACGCGTTTTCAGAAAAATTAGCTAGACCATCAGGGAAAACAAAACTTCAATTTCTGGAAGACTGTAATCAAAGCGATAGTCATCCTATTCAATGCAGCATGGAACATAGGATATTTACCATCAATACTATTATTATTCCACAGTACATGAGACAGGAAGAATAATAAAATCTTATTTTAATACCTGGAAAAGCTCCTATCGGTGAGGCCAACCTCAGATCAATATCACTTCTCAATTTCATTGGAAAATTTATTCGAGAAAATAATATGCCGTTAGTTACTGAGATACATGGAGAAAAATTGCTTATTCAATGAAGAGTAATTTGATTTTAAAAAGCGAGAGGAGCTTGAGTGGTTTTAACCTTGCTGACTAAAAATTAATCTTAGACAAATGTTTAAAACCACAAAATTGATCTAGTTTCTAGTGACGTAAAGCAGGCCTTTGAGAAGCTATAGATAAAGGTACTCAAATATTGACTAACATATAATTGCTCTAAGAGAAAGGTCCTTCACCCAAATTATAAGTTTCTTCAATAGAAAAACTTTGATCAAAGAACTACAGCCGAAATAAATCAAATTTAACAATATCGACAAAGACGAACCAATCCCCCCAAATTTAATATAAACTCGAGTGTGCCCAAATTATATTGCTCTTATAATCTTGTTCCTGGGTTAAAAGTATTATTTTTCAGTTGTTCGTAGCTATGCGAAAAATTTGCTTTGGTAGGTAAGGCACTTCTAGAAGTCTAGGTACATCCATACATTAGTGTATACATAAATACACTGACACAGATGCATGTCCCTCCCTTATTCCAAATTCGCCTTTCGCATCGAATCCCCTCCACCGCTTTTCGCGCCTTTGAGACAACCAAATTTGTGGCGGCCACACAGGAAAATGTCTGCCTCCAAGGACACCTGCTAGTCGACGAAGGTCCGAGTTTTTTCACACCCTCGTAAACCACGACCTGGGACGAGGAAAGAGCGGATGGCTCCGAGATGTGAAGGATTTGGTATGTTCTTACAGCAGACTAAAGGTCTTTCGCGCAGCAATAAGGATTTTATGAGAATTCAGTGTTCTCTCTCGATTTTTGCTCATGAAGGAAATAAAAGGAAAATTCTCCCTGGAGTCAGGCAGAAGATATTGAACCTACGTTGTGTGTGGAGCTAGTCTCACAAAGGAAACAGTTCGCTCTTTGTAAGAAGGAAAACTTCGGTGAATTGGTTGTTGCCGTCACGGTGCTTGTAGGTGCCAAACTTCTCGCAGACCTACCCCCTCCTTCAGAGTCAGAGGTTACACAGGACCTCACTCTGCGGATTACTCTAGACGCACCTAGGTAATCATTTTGGCTACCCACTCCAGGAGCCAATAATCAGAAAGAACACTTCGAGGAGGAGGATTCCGATTGGAGTCCCAGTCTGACTTGTCTTCGCGATCCGGCCTAGGATCATTACATCAGGATGGCGGTCAAGGATTACCCTATATTCGGTAACTTCGGACGACCGAGCTAAGGGTGAACATCGTCGTAAGAAGAAGACATTCACCTTCACCCTCTAAATACTTTCGAACTCCAAGGTATAGTTAAAGTAAATTATCCCCTCCCCTAACTTCACCAGTTAACTGTTAACTAAACTTTCCATCCTGAGCTCATAACCTCGATTATTTCAAGTCATTAATTATGTGTTTAATTCCATAATATTATTCAATTCATTCTGTCGGGTGCAATTAAGACGCAAGCATCCTAGTACGTAGAATTATATGGCCTTACTTATTCAGTGCAAAGATTAATCCTATTTATACCTACGAGTATATACGCTGTTTCATATTTCTAATTCATGTATATTAAAGATTATTTTTGTATCTGTGTGTTTAACTATTTTGGACGATCCTTTAGCAATTAATAAGCAATCCCCTCGGCTTAATTCTCAATATTATATAAGTCCGCCTATGACTGGGTTTTACTGAGTGAGAACACACTCAGGATATGATTACCTTAATTTTGATCAAAAGGGAAGCACCGGGGTTATTCTTATTCACCGGAAGTGGCTACAGTATGTGTATTGGCTACACTTTACCTCCACTTCACCTTGGTGCGGGATTATAATATATGCCTAGGAAGTGGGACTGCGATTACCCACTCACTAAACCTCGACAGCACTAAATTTCTAAATTTGGCTATTTGGAATATTATGCTAGGGTATAATTATTTTCGGGTAAAATTGAGATTTTATAAAAGGTTTTATGCTCTAACTTTTTTAAAGCATTAAAAAAATTGTAAATCTTATTTTGAAAAAAGCATTGGAATATGTTTCGATAATATTTGTTTTAAGGGAACTTTCATAATTATTCATGAGTCACTGAGAGATTTCTAGAATTTACTAGAATTTTATGACGTTTCAAGAATGTTCCAGAGGTTGCCAATACATACTCCTGGAAACTTCTATAACCTTCTAGAATATTACTTCCGAAACATTTATAGAGGCATTTCCAGATCTGCTAACATTTCAGAGCCTACAAAGATTCGCGAGTTACATTATCTTATATCTGTGGACAATTAATTAAAACAAGAAGGAAAAACTCGGTCTAACAGCATTAATGAAATGTGTGAAGGTTACAAAGGATACGTTGGGATGCCAGGTGGGCACCAAACCAAATCATAGCCACATTATCTTTATTGTGAACACCTCAAGTAAACATTGGTGATAAAAAGATTGTTTGCCAAAATCAGTAAAGTATTAAATGGCACAAGTATTTAAGCTACGAGGGGCGGTCAATAAGTTTTGCGAATCGGTCGGGCAAAACAGAGGTAGGGGAATGGCTGTTTGTGGGGGTGTTAGGACAAGTTATGAAAAGTCAGGACCTGCAGCCGCACACTCCTGCATCTTTTATTTAAGAACCAGTACCTGATCGCAGATCGTCAGTCACAAATTTTTCAACAATGGAGAAAGATGAGCACCGCGCAGTGATCAAATTTTTGACCAAGGAAGGCAAGAATGCAAAAGAGATCCATGAAAGCATGGTTGAAGTGTACACCGACATCGCCCCTTCCTATGCAACAATTTCTCAATGGAATAGGGAGTTCCACCATGGTCGTGAGTCCCTTGAAGATGACCCTGTCCAGGACGCCCGTCAGTAGTGACCAACAAGGACAATGTGGCCCGTGTTGAGAGGATCATCCTCGAAAATCGACTAATAAAGGACGAAGAAATAGAGCGAGAACTTGAAATATCACATGGAAGTGCTAGGAACCTTATCCACGTCAATTTGGCCATGACCAAGGTCTCTGCCCGTTGTGTCCCTAGAAACCTCATGCCCCATGATCGACTTCAACGTCGTCAAAGTCCACAAGGCCAGAGTTGCACAAGCTGCCCTACGCGAGTGCGCATTTGAGGATCTCAACCATCCCCCCTACACTCCAGATCTGGCCCCTACCGACTAGTTTTTATTCCACCAGCTCAAGGCTGCACTGCGTGAACGCGGGCTTGGGGACGATGAAGATGTCCAGCTTACCGTCCAAGAGTGGATTAAACAGCAGTTGGGAGATTTCTGGTTGTCGGGAATTCGAAGCCTCAGGGATAAGTAGCGCAAGTGCATTGAAGTCGAGGGTAGTTATATTGAAAATAATAAAACACTTTTCCTCATATCTCGTTTTCTTATATCCGAATTGCAAAACTTATTGACTGCCCTCTCGTGTTATGTTTATTTATAAGTCAAAAGAATAATAATGTGTTTTTTATACTTTAACAGCATTGACTAGTGATAAAAGTAGAGCCATGAAGTTTGCCTTTCCCAGGATTTCGCGTCAACCCACTGACCGTTTAAGCATCTTCTACTTCTGCATTGTGGACCCTTTCAAACGTCGAAGTGGCATAAATGCCCCTCTATTCCCCATCCTGATCTTGTATCATCTAGTACACAAATACCCCACAGTGCTGATATTCCTGTAACTACCACTTCAGAAAAGAATAATCGACCCAGAGAAGAAAGCAACAATTCATTTTATAAGTTGCGGTGGCAGACATTGCAGGCCCTCACTATATAGTCGAGCGCATTGAGGTTCAGCCACTGGTGCATGACTTTTATTCCTTCGAGCATGTTCCTGTTTGAGTTAAACCACTCTTGCAGTGTCTTGGCCACGTTAGCCGTCCTCCTTAAAGATGTACTCCTCCTTAATCATAATCTTTCTCACCCTAGGTAAGAATTTCGTGTGCAAGATGTCCCTGAATTCGGACGCGGTGAGCCTATAATCGGCCGCATGTCACACTGACGGCATCTTCTCCCCATTCGATGCCAAATGCGTAGCATTATCACGAAGGCCGGAGCTTGCTTCTGGACAAGTAGCGGACCTCGTAGATGTCCTGGCGAAAGTTCACCACACTATCGTCCTGCTTGTTGATGAGCGAATCGAATGTGATTGACTTTTCATGATAAAAATTGGTGAATCGAATGCCATGAGTCTTCAAGTAGTTGAGAAGGCGAAGACAGCGCTCTCAACGTTGTTCTCGAATAGGTTCGGTGATCAAACGCCTTTCCACGTACCACAAGCTCTTGCCGACCTTCTCTATGAGAGACCTGGATACCCTACTGAGAGTTTCTTCTTCTTCGCTAGCACTGTCATTTTGAGTTTCGGAGCAACTTGAGGTATTCCTGAATGCGGTCCGTTTTTGAGGTCTTTCCCATTCTTGAGGCTCCCCGCGACTTTATGGATGATAATACGGCTGATTTGAGCCACTTTGTGTTGTGGGACTTGTTGTGGCAGAGATCGAGATTCTTTTCAATTCCATCTCAACACACCTGTTTACAATAGAAAAGACGTTTCAATGACAAGTGCTGAAAAGTAAAACTTTAAACTTTTTGACGGAACATTTTCTATCACACATATAAACCTCTTCAAAAATAAAAAAACCTAGCGTAACAGAACTTTTGCTAAACATTGTATATGTATATATTTATATATATAACGTGGTAAGAGGCTATGTTGTATACAAGATTTGTAAAATCAACAGCGATGGTTGCTTGGTTAAGCTTGCGCTGCAGCTTTTTAACCCTTTCAAACACTTTCTTTTCAGAAAGTGAAATGTGGGAAAAAATGCCGGCAAGTGGCATATCTTTATTGGCCGAGAAGTCTTTCAACCTTTTCAAAGGTCATCTCCTGGGCAAACAATGAAAATTTACGTCTTAATTCTTTATAAATTTAGAAAAGGTATAAAGGAAGAGTAGAGTCGATAGAAGTTATTAGGTAAAGTGGTTAAAAGGAAAATGTTGACTGCTATTTGGAGTTGCTGGGTGACCAGCCATCTCTTAAATATTTTTTTTACGTTCTTCTACCATTCTTTAGATTTTATGTGGTGGTGGAGGCTTTCACGCCTCTAAAGTTCTGTGTTTTTTACTAGTTTGCTATTCTGTTCTTTCTGCAGTTGTATGTCGCATGTTTCTTCATTTTATTCCATGTGCAACAATTTCTGTTCTATCTGAATATTGGTTCGGGTTCTTCGAGTAGTTCCTTACTTCGAAAATTCCCCTATTTGTTCTTCTGTACTCTAGGGGTATGTTTATTGCTCTTCTTTCCTCCCCATGGATTATCCCTTCTAATCTATCCCACACCTTTCTTGCTCTTTTATGTATAACTACATTGATTGGATCCATAACTTTTTCTTGATGTCAGTTCCTCTGCCTTCGATATTCTCTTCTTCTATTATTTGTAATTATACTCTGCTATTCTGAATTATCTGCAGCTTAATAATATTCGATATATGTAGCCTATTTAGTGGCATCGTTGGTTACAGGACGATTGATTAGCACAGGGAATTGTATAGTTTAATTTCATTACTCCTGCTAAGGTCTCTAAGTTTGTATATCTTGCTCAAGCTTGCCTTTGCCAAACCTACTCACTAGGTCACATGCATCTTGTAGCCATTCCTTGTTACTTTCATAATGAGAACTTTGCCTTCTGCGTGGTACCTATATATGTCGTTCCTAGTCTACTACTCTCCTTGGTGTTCGCTGCCTTCCTATTGGTGAAATTGTAAATTTGTCGGTGTTTGTACGTATCTTCCATTTATTCTCATAATCGTTTATATTTTTAATCTCCGACCCAAACATTCTAGCCATTGTCGTTGGGTGTCAATATGGGATATGGGTTTTTATGGTAATGTTTTCTGCGAAGTGTATATATATGTCTTTAACGCAAAAAACGGATCTGGTAGGTTGCTTCTATGAATTACATAAACTGTTGAACTCAAGCATCCTCCTTGTGAGGTTAGTATAAGGTCTGAATAATTCGTGTTTTATTTGGCTTTAGCCAGAGTTTCGACGAGGAGGGCCAACACCGCCTCCGTGCCTCTACCTTTTCTAAATCGGTGCTGGCACATTGGAATTAGTTTGTTTTCTTTCAGATAATGGAGCAGTCTTCTGTTTATTAATCCTTCTAATATTTCGTTTAATAATATTATGTCTGGGTCTTCTTTCAGATAAGCATTGCATAGGAAGTGCCTTTTTACATCTCACCCTGCTACCTTATTGTTAATTATTGTTAACTTTCTTCCCTAGTACATATTTGAAACCGTTATGTACTCTTTGGTGCCTTCTGTTCCGTTTTGTTCATTTCTCTGTAACAAGGCGACTTAGTTCTCCCGGATCTCTTTTTCCTAAACTCATCTTTTGTCATTGTGAAGCAAATTGACATGGTTATGTTCAGATTACCACTCATTATGATCTTTGTCACTTCTTTATCTGAGTACGGTCCCTCGTATTCGTATTTATAGTAGCCTTTTTTTATACCGTGTATGATTTCTTTTGTGTTGTTCACCGGAAATGGTCTATGATCTGGTGTAAAGAATTTCAGGTTAAATTCCTAAATATATTCCCTTTTTTCCTGAGATTTTCAGACACTGTTGGTTTATATTGCAAGTTCAAGACTTTAGCTGACGGGG
This sequence comes from Ceratothoa steindachneri, assembly GCA_963969495.1. NCBI lineage: Eukaryota > Metazoa > Arthropoda > Malacostraca > Isopoda > Cymothoidae > Ceratothoa > Ceratothoa steindachneri. The sequence continues at coordinate 86,039,048 of OZ018319.1, read as the reverse complement.
GGTTGTAAGAGAACCACATATGTTCTAATCCATTGTGGCTTAACATTTTATTTATTTCCTTTGAATAAGATCCCAGGTTGATAACGTTAAGTACGTGTACATGAATATGCACGCTAGAATGTTTAAAGATTTCTCCTGCTTTAGCTGTATTGCATGATTCGTACCTTGGTAGTAGTCTGCGGTGGTTTTCGCTACTTTCCTCTTCTGCATTCGCTTTATTTCTTCGTTTCATTACTATTTAGTTCTTTTTTGATCATGCATGCCATTGCGGTAGTACGATCGTTTCCCCCACAATTCAAGCATTTCTTATTTTCACTTTTACACTCTCTACATGTATGTGTTTTTAAACTACACTCTAAACCCATTTTTCTTTTTTGTTTGGGCATTCCTTCGAAGTGTGCTTCTCTAGCTAAAAGCACTTGAAGTATGTTAGTACACTCACTAAATCATCACGTTTGATCTGTTCCTGAGTTATGTTTAGATTAATGGCTAATGGGCCGTTCTCTTTAGCCTTTCTCTCCATGGCCGTCTCCCCAAATATTATTTTGAAGGCCTTAGTGAATTCTGCATTGGTGTTCTTGTTCACAAATTTAATCATTTACTTGATTCTTGCACAATCTTGTTTTGCCTCAACTTCTACTGCGCTCTTTCCCCCCATCCAGAGGTCTATTGGTCTGAAGTAAATTGATTTATGTGCCTCAATTTGTGGAGGCCCCTTTGCTTGTAGGCCTATTAATCTCAACTTCTCGGTGGCTTTTTCACTAAGCAGCCTGTCTACATCTTCCTCAGTTTGACAAATTGCTACGTAGATAATATTAGTAGAAGTGGTTCGCCAACCTTCCTTAATCCCGGAGGATCGCTGATCGCATAATGAAAAAGACATAAAGGTCAGTATGACAATCGCTGTTGAGCCCGAGGGCACCAGCGGCCGGTCCTCTTTGGGGAAAATTGCCAGGAAGTATTATGTTTTGAAACCAAACAGCGTTTGGGTGGAAACCTTCGTCACTTCGGGAGATAGGGAACCGTTCCGCGTCAAAGGTATGTGGATAGAGATACCCATCGGCAGGATTCCTTGGAACAGAGAGAGTGTGTGTATTATACTGCGAAGAGGGGAGAGGAAGGAAAGCAGTGTTGTAATTGGCTATGTGTGCGATGCGAAGTGTAAGATCTACTCACCCCAATTCAGCGGTGAGCACAGCGCGTCCACCAATTGGTAGCCAGATCTCTACGTCCGCTGACGTTTGTGCCCCTGGTATCGAACCTGGTACCACGACGTTGGAAGACTAACGCTGTATCCACTCGTCTAGCAAGAGCTCTTCTGCTACTTAGCTAGTGGAGTAATCTAGTAATCTGATAAAAACTATTCAAAGTTCTCCGTAGCTAACTTGGAAGACGCTATCCTGACCGGATTTTGCGCACCCTTTTAGGGGCACTTTTGTATTTTCCATGTTGCTATATTTTCTCTTTCTTTTTCGGCTTCTTCATTAATGTAACAATAAGAAGAAGAAAAACTAGAGTAGTAGAATTCAGAAAAACCAAAAGATGCGGTCATGGTTAAGTTATTTATTCTAGCTTATATCGCACCGTATCGGTGGCCCTACCCACCTACCTACCTATACGCCTAGCTCTAACAGGTTTTGCTCCACCAACACAAGTCCACCGCCAAAACGGGTCTAACCCGTCCCGGGCTAAGTTTCAGCTTGCGCTGAGTTAGCCGCCCGGTTTAGCTATGGCTCCTGCTTGTGTGGGTATCTAATGAGACTTAAGCGTCCTAGTCTACACGCCCTAAATAGGGGCAAGAGAGGAGAAAAGATCTAGTCTGAGGTCAAGTCCGGAGTAAATGTAGAGTCTAGTCAAGTCTCTTCTGAGTAAATCTTGATTCTTGGCTAAGTTTCGATTAGGTACTGACGAGATTGCTGTATGATTCTTCGGTAGTAAGAGTAAGACAACTGCCAACCATCAATGAAAAAAATTTAAAAATAGGATTTATATGTTTTAGTACCAATCAGAAGTGACGTAAATTATAAAACTAGAATAAGGTTTAGATAAAAAATGATAAATTATTTGATCTTGCCATATGAATGTTCTAACCAATCAAATTTGAAAAATTTAATGATGTTAAAACAATGTTTAGATCGTTAAAATAAAAGCGAATACAAAAATGAAAATGATCAGCAGACAGCTTTTACTGGAAAGACTTGACCTGCTTTGGTAAAAGAGGAAACCCGCATAAAAGTCTTAGTACATCCGTCTTCTGATATTAACACTGCGAATTGTAAGTGAAGAGAAGACCCGAAATTTTAGATCTATGCTTGGGTCCAGCTAGAAATCGAAGGCGTGGAAGGCATGGAAGAATTCGAAGCCGTGGAACTCATCCAGACAACTTCTTCTGCTCCTACAGCAGCACATCTCTGGTTCAAATAACCTTTCTGCCACCTTAAGGTACTTAGAAGCCGCCTGCTTCTAACGTGTCCAAACCCCGTAAGGAAATACTAAAGTAGGCGCGAAAAATGGGGCCCATTCTAGGGCGGAGTAGTCAGGGCATGAATGAGGACCCCGCTAGACATCTTATTTAGGCATGTCAAATAAGGGTGAACCAGGGAAGATATAGGTACATTCCCCCGCGATAATAGCATACTAGGAACTAAAAAAAGGAGTCACCGCGGTTAGGGCCGTCATGGACGACCCCAACGGCAAGATGCGTGTCCCGATCTGCAGAGTGAAAAAACAATCATATGGCTACTTGGCTTTATGTGACACATATCAAGAAAAATCTATAAAATTTCTCTGTATGTAGCAGCAAAAGAATCGATCATATGTTGACGAATCGACTCCTACGTCGAAATCTTTCCCAAGTCACGCTTCCACTTAAGCCATGATAAATTTAAGAAGAAAAGGTTGCGGAGGTTGAGATCTCAAGCAAGAGAAAAAGGAGCAAAGAGTAAACTACCAAATAACAATTACCATGGATATCAACGTCAGATATATAAAAAAACGGAAAATCTACATCAACGTTAATGAAAGGAGTACTAAAAGTGGTATATAAAATAAGATTATAAGATCAGTATCCCCAGATATCCTACTGATGCCTGAACATGGTCTAGACAGGGATAGAGAGCATATAAAAATCTTCCATTCCGTGGTTCTAATGTAAACCACTTGAGGAAAAGTTATGATGGAGTGGCCATCACGATCAGAGAAGGAACTAGATTCAAGGAAATACAAGACCTAGATGAATCTTACTAAGCTATCAAGATCAGTATGACATGAGATAATATTATGGTGGAAGTTAGATACTAGCCACCAAAGCGCCAATACCTACCAATCCCCAACTTTATACGACTGTTTAGAAGGGAAGCATCAAACAGCTTAAGAGATATAAATGCTCACCCCCTGTAGAAAAGCTGGATATAGCTCCGCGTGCAACGGTGCTTGGACTACGCTAAGTCTCTTAATCAGTAGAGACATAGTACAAAGAGTAGGCCCCAATTTTTAAACTTATGACACAAGAAGCTCTTCTCCCTACAAATGACAGTACTAACGAATTTTAACTTTTCCCTTAATCAAGTGCCAACTCCAGGCCCATATATCCTGTCTGATCACGCCAGCATGATAACGACCATATCAACATCTCCACTCCAAGTAAAGTTTCTATACGTAGATGCTTAGCTAAAGCAAACTGGACTGCATACAAGGAATATCTCCAGATGTATGGTGCTACGCTTGAGAACATCAATGAGCAGCTTAATCACCTAGTAACAAAGATTGTGCAAGCTTACGGCATTACTATCCTCTTGATGGAATACAAAGTACTCCCAGCTCCAAAGTGAGACACAAATATACTAGACCAAATGCCTCAACTGGAAGTCCTGATAAATGAAATAAATATCTTTTGAAAAACAGCACATCGCGACAGGAAATTAAGAGAACTAAGAAACGAATCTAAGCAACTTATCATAAAGAATTTAGAGGAAAAATATTGGAGAATATAATAGTTGAAGTCGACACAGAACGGGACCCCAAGAAATTTTTGAGCCAGTTAAAAAGACTAAGAGGTCCTCCCCCTGTGAATAGAATCACCATCAAAGTTAACGGGATCAAAATTTCCGAAGACCGTGAAACTGAACATAAGTTCACGAAGTAATGGCGAAACCGATTTCGAATAAACGAGGACCCAAAAAACAACTAGATGAGAGATATGAGCAGAATATACTCGCAAGGCATAGGGAGCTAGGTGATGAACTCAACCCGCACCATATTGTAGATGAAACTCGTGTTGCACAAGAGGAAGGGAGGCCCTTCACCCATCAGGAGTATAAGGCTACCCTAAAGAGTTTTTAACAAGAAGCATCAGGAATAATCGACATTACTAAGATGCAACCACTGAATGCTCCCCGGAATATCAACGAGGACCTATTGACGCTGTTTAATGCTTGCTTTAAGGCCGGTTATTTCCAGGACCAGTTCAAAATGTCCAGATTAATTTTCCTGCAGTTATAGGCCTATTTTATTCTTGGAATTCATGGGCAAACTTAGGCGAAAAACAACTTAACAACAGACTGGACTAACTTGGAACGAAGTGGAAGTTTCTCCTAGGTTCGAGACGGGCCGTCCGCCAGATTTCGGCTGGAACGTACATATCGAACGTTTTTGGCGTAGTCCCTCCAGCAGGAGGAGATGTCGATCAGGCTTTGTCCAGATAGTAGCTGAAGTATGTCCGGGGGCAACTTGCCGCGCTTGCTGTTGATAATAGCCGGCTGACAATCCACAAGGAGGCGCGCGTTTGGAAACAGGAGGAGGGTGAGAAAAGGCGCGACCGACTCCAAATGGAATGCGAATTGAGGAACTCGTAGCCAGTGTGATGGAAAGACCCGAGATTCCCCACCAGTGGTGATTGCGATACCTGTTAAACAGGCGTCACAGGCCACTGTGGTTTCCGAGGCCTTAGAGTTGCGCCAATGGCGCCACTGGGTGTCTATAAGTTGAATAAGTTGCCGAAGCCGGGCGCTTTGATGTCCATGTTTGCGTGCTGCGTTGCACAATTGAACCCGCAGGAAGGGTAGGTTGACGACCGGGACTACGAAGTTAAGGAGACCCCCAAGACGTTGCCAGAACTTGTGGTCTGGGCCAGGTTAGTTAGAAAAGCCCAGGGCCCGTATGGTCTTCTCCACCATTCTCGTGTGATTTTATTTGAGCTTTTGATGATGCCTGCTCTTCCCAATGTTTCCAGGGCTGGAAAAATTTCTGTGGAGCTTGGTGCGAAGCTGTGGTAGTCTTTTGGAAGAAATATTCTTACGCCCTTTCCTTGGGCCGCCTGAACTATATTGTTAATGGCGGGCACAAGGCTCAGGTCTTCCGGTGGACCCTGCACAAATTTGCCGAAGAATTTGGTAATCTTCGGTTGGAGGGGATCAAGAACCGGTGAAGCCGTTTGATTGTCGTCAGCATCGTCGTCTCGAGCTCTGTCACCTCGTCCTCCGGCACCTTTTTGCTTGGTGTTGTCGCCTGTGCCACTCCGGGATTCATCCGGATCATGGATATCTGGTGGACCACTAGCAGCAAAGTCCTCGGGGTTGTGATCCAACGCGCTTGCAATGGAGGATTCTGAGGAAATGTCCCATATAATCAAACAGACTGGAGAGTCGGGACGGTCCTCTCTTTTTAAGATGATTTGTGCGTCAATTTCGGGGACGCAAGGTGAGAGGTGGAGGCCACTCAGCTCTCGGGCCATATCTTTGAAATATGACCTAGTCTGGTGTCCGGGAGACGACACAATTAGTTCGCAGTAGTCACTTATACCTACATCGATCACTTCCCTAACAGGGACCCTCGGGGGTGTTACCGGTGCACTAAAATCTGTACCCGGGATGGACAGCACTGGAGGATCGAAATAGGAATCGTCGGTGAAGGAAACGCTACTAAACACCCGATCTAAATCACCGGGAACAGTAACACGGGAACTTGCAGTACTCCTGGTGGCGTCGTCAATACGGATGCTGGGGACACTATTTTCAAGTTCGCGGAGGATTCTTGCCGCGAGTCGGAGGCCTCCTTCCATGCTCCTGTATAGGAATAAAATAAATCCCGTTCTAAACCATCCGCCACTCAGCCCCCACAGTCTCGTGAGCGTAAACTTCCTGGTGCGCAAAACGTTTACTCATTTAAGTATATTATATGATAGTGAGAGTGCTCACCTCTCTTAAACCTGCCTACAACCTAAAATTAATAATAATCAGCAAGTAAAGTTATTTTTGTGCGAAAATATAAGAATTTTAAAAAATGTGCGTCTTTATTTGCGAGACGATTTTTTATTCCGGGCTTATTTGCAAATAACTATTTTTCCTTTCAGTTGTCAATTCCTTAAGATTTGGATTATTGTTTTACTATTAAAATATTTGCAAGTAATTATATCACCCAGGATGTGTCATAATTTGTACAATAATATTTTTGTTATTTGTTTGTAATAATTCTTAACTTTAATAAATTATAGTAATATATATATATATATATATATATATATATATATATATATATATATATATATATATATATATAAACTCACAAAGTGGCACGTGAGGAAAGCAATAATATGAAAATTAACCCACAGGAAAATGAAAAGATGAATCCAAGCACTTTCTAACTATATTTTCATATATATATATATATATATATATATATATATATATATATATATATATATATATGTTTATAGTTTTCTCATAAATTTTATTTGGTTATCTTCTACTGGACATAGGCGAAACCCTGTGCGAAGTTTACTTTATTTAGAGACAGAAATACTAGAGATCATATATCAGAAATTTATATGCACCCTTGATGATATTAGTAGGAAGGAAATATCTCTATATATTGGATAAAAGGAAACAGTTCTATAAACTACATGAAAGTTAACAGTGATTTCTTATATATGTTCAATACAATCTAAGTTAGTAACTTTCAATGTTCATTGTATAATTTTAGCCGTTTTTCAGTTTTTGTCAACCAAGTGAGCGATGTGTTTTTCTTCTAATATATATATATTATATATATATATATATATATATATATATATATATATATATATATATATAAATATATATGCATATATATAAACATCCCCATTTCACCAACGATCTCAATTATCTAAAACCGCGTTTACATCAAAAGATATTGTTCAAAGAAATACTAAAGTACTGCTCATAAAAAATTGTACCCGATGCAACCTATATTCGCTGATTCTACTTAGCAGAAATGGAAAATGCAATTATGTGCGAAAATAACATCTTTAACACAATTTTTTATAAGATATTTCTGTACCATACGTTCACAATATTCGAAGAACCTACACACCTACCTTCGTTCATTAATTGTTTCTAAGAAAATGTCCCCCTAAAATTTTTATGAGAACAACACCCCAACTCAAACAAAATCAACTTCTTAGGCATTAACATATTGATAGCAACGCCGGCAAACTCAACACTTAACCCTACCTCATGCTTAAGGCTTAAGGTAACTACTTGAACTTTAATTCCTTATTCTCCTGTACGCTACAATCTCTCTTTAATTGAAGTACTGCTGCATAGAGTATGTTCTTCTTGATAACTGTTCGATCAAGTCATCATAAGAATTAAACGCAGAGTAAAAAACTTCAGCTATCTCTAAGGTATAACCAAAAGAACTATCTCTCAAACCATAAATAACCTGCATTCCTTCAAAGAAAATGAAACTAAATAATCGCAGGAGAGATATCATTAACAACCACATTAAAACAACACTTGAACCTATGCAACAAAGAAACAAAAATAGAAGTAAAGTGTTACAATAAAATTCCCAAGCTTGGCTGCAAATTCTCTACTAGGCTAAAATCCAAAAAACACATACCATGTGATATACCAATCCTTATGTCCATAAAAATATATGTACATTGTTATACATTAGGTTCATCACAAATAACCTCGAGACGCGCCAAACAACATTGCTTCAACCTTAGTAAGATCCACCAGCCCCTACCAAATGAACACCACCTCAAGAAAATAACAGACATATCGTCAAATTTCTAAATAATTTGCAAAGTTGCCGAAGAACAGACTATTAGTATAGTCGAAGCAATATTAATTACAACAACTAGAGAAGAAAAAAATAACGGAAATGAATTACGACAAATATAGCTAAGTTGTAGCTTCCAGTAATACTCCAAGCTATAACTTGGCTATATTTTTTGCTCCTCTTATTGAACCTTTGGCACACAACAATTTCTCCTTACCTGACTATTTCGATTTTCAAAAATATGTCGGTGAATTCCGCCTCGAGGATTCTTTTATGGCTACAATTGATATAGAATATTTGTTTAATAATGTTCTGGTATTTGAAAGTATTAATATTATTGCAGATTCTCTTTTTCAAAGTACGAGTCAAATTTCCAGTTTACTTAAATAACTATTCCTTAAGCTTTTAATATGGCTGTGGATGATACCATTTTTAGTGTTGCGCGCTTAGTTGCGTGCGACTAAGCGTCCATCGGTCCCTGTTTTGCTTTTTTTTGTTTTGGTAATAAAATTGTAACTCTTCTGCCGTTTCTAACGAAATTTAAAACCCTTATGTTGTTTTACATTCTCTTTCGAATGATATAGGCCTAGTTGCCAAAGTCCCCCCAAGATTAGTCGGAGAATTATTTGGCAATGACATCATAACTATTCGGCTGATTCTAACGAAATTTGAAACCCTTAGGTTGTTTTACATTCTCTTACAAGTTATACATCTGCCAAGGTGCTTCCAAAGTAAGTCCGGGAATTAATGAAAGCTTTCAAAGTCGTAGTGTCTTAAATAAAAATAAATGAGATCAAGGGACTTTGGTCAGCAGATCTAGTTTTTCAACAACGAGGTTTACTCACAACATGTAGGCATGGCCATGAGTTCTCCATTAGGTCTCTCCTTTGCCAAAAGCTTCTTGTGTCAACTTTAAACACGGTGTGTAGAATGCTATCTTCACAATTCGCTCGATTTGTCCTTAAAAGATGCAATGATGAATATTTCTTTAGTTTATAGAACAAAGATCATTCTCCTTATTTCTTAATTTACTAATCAACATCCGAACATATTGTTTCAAGGGAAACAAAAAGGGAAAACAAAATATATTTCTTGGACATTAACTTTGTTCGAATGGGTTAGGTTTTAAATACATCTATTATAGAAAATTCAACAAGCAAATTGGTACTCTTCTTTTCAGAAGCGGTCCTAGTCACTTCCAAATAACTTGCTTTAAAAGTAAAATTTTGAGAGCCTACCATACTTGCTCAAGCTGATTAGCTTCTCATGAAGAAATAACTTATTTAAGAGATTTCTTTCATTTCACTTACTACGTCCATTTAATTTTGGATAAGCTAGAATGAATTTATGCAGTAAATTTCATAATTAAATTTGCGATTTTTATGGGATATTAATAGTTTTTTTTAATCCGTCCGATACTTTTCAAACAAAATGATTTATGGAACTTTGATGTTCAGATGTCTTTCGAATATTATGCAGAAAAGTCTAAAGCCGAACTTTATAAGATCAAGTAAAATCCCCAACACCCCGAAAATGGGAGTTTTTATTCACCATAAGTAAAAATTTGAGTAAGAGCCTTTGTTTACCTCCCACCAAAGACTTGGCGGATCTATATGTGTTCATCCGAATATGATTATAGATCTGTCTGTGTGAAAGATATAAAAAAATATTACTGACGGATTTCGAAGGAGTTTGTGGAGAGCTGGACCACGGGCCAAGAGAAAGGTGATTAGTTTACGAAGCGGATCTGCGTCCAAACACGGATTCTGGATCACTTATTCCCTTTTTTTAACACTGTGATATGAGCATTGTTGTCATTTGGCGTAAGTGTGCGCATTTGATTGCTCTTTAGTTTTCTGTGAATGCGTGTCCAAATTTGTAAAAAAAGTGCCGTCATTATCAATGTATTTAGACTTGGGTCCGAGCGCCATATGAGTACATAGAAACGCTATGTAGAACTAAGCTTCTTTATAATGTCCAGAGAGGAGAAAAATACTCTCACTTGTAGTAATGCAATTAATTACCGATATAAAGGCTACTGGTGGTATTTTAAAATTATAAGTAAAACAAGTAAAAAAATATCGATTAGTTGGTATAGTAGTTCATTGTTCATATAAGAAAATTATGCCCAAAATATCACATTTAATTCAAAATAGTTTTTGGAGAATATCAGACAGCTATCTTTTAAAAATAATTTGGCAAAATAATTGATAAAGTAAAGGGGGAAGTTGTGATTTGGGAGATGTACTTAACCAATATAGCCCATCCCACCTTGCAAAACGTAGATTTTTTTCTCTTTGGTGCGTTTAAATTAAACGATTATATATGACTTGAACTTTTTATATATTTATTTAAATATCATGCTGAATTATTTATACCAAATAGAATCGGCCTAATAGAATTTCTAAGTAAAACGATTTTTGTAGCTTTTTCAAATAAAAATAAAATTCAATTAGATAAATTGCTGGGAAATGAATGGAAAGGGAAGAATCCGTGGTGGGCGGTGCCGTGACATCAATGTCCTTGTTTTAGGGCTCTAGGATTCATTTTCATGTCATTACCAAGACCCATTACAAAAAGCAAACCTTCGTGTTTAGAATGCATCAAAACGACTCTCAGTTTGGAGAGTCCCTTTACATTGTGGACAAAAGCACACAAATGGAAACTTTTATTTTTCTTGCGAGCCTTCGTTACTTAAAATATTGAATATAATACCAGGTGTTCCAAAATTGAGTGCGTATTTTGATGAAATTGAAAACTTTTATGAAAAATTCTTGTTGAATTATCTTTATCATGTTCAAATTATGATCTGCCCAAAATTGTAGTGTTCCATGTACAGGGTGTCCTAATTTTTTATTTTTTTTTTCAATCTATTTCAGAACCCTTTAATAATGAATAAAGAAGAGCGGATTTTTGTTGTTATAGCTTCGTATGAGTAGAGCAAAATTTAATGAAGTACAAAAAAAGTTCAAAAGAAAGTTTAGAAAACTTGAACATATAGACAAAGCGTCCGTTCGTTTGAGAAAAATTTAAGAGAACCGGATCCGTACATGATGAGAAAAGAAGAGGATGGAAAAGATTTCTCCTGACAAAACTGAACAAATTCGAACATTGTTCGAAAATGAACTGAGATCTCCGTCGAGGAAGGCCAATCAGAGATCACAGTGCACAAAATCTTGCGTTCAACACTTATGAAAAAGTCTTATCACATTCAACTACTGCGCAGCCTTAATGAAGAAGATTATCCGAATTGAGCAGCGAGGTACACATAAATTGTGGATCAAATTGGAAATGAAAACCTATTAGATAACATCTTATTCAGTGATGAAGTAACTTTCCACACATGTGGTAAAGTTACTCGACACAATTCTCGTATCTGGGTAAATGAAAGACCGAGTTGTTTCATGGATTGGAAAAGAGACTCCCCAAAAGTTAACGTTCGGCTTTGTCGAGGTTTAGTGAGTGGGTAATTCCAGTCCCACTTCCTGGACATATATTTTATTACCGCACCGAGGTGAAGCGGAGGTGAAGTGTATCTAATACACCTACCTTAGCCAATTCCGGTGAATAAGAATAACCCCAGTGCGTACCTTTTGATCAAAGCTAAGATGATGATATCCTGAGTGTGTCCCCACTCAGTTAAAGCCAATCATGAATGGATCGGTGTAATATTAAGATTTAAGCTGAGTGGATTACTTAATAATAGTTAAACACAGAGATACAAAAATAATCTTTAATGTACATGAATTTGAAATAAGCAACAACGTATATAAATATAAATAGAATTAATCTTGTACTGAATAAGTAAGTCTACAAAAATGTCATGGGGATTACTTGAAAATTACTCACTAGGTTGCTTGCGTCTTAATGACACCCGCCAGCATGAATGGAATAGTATTATCGAATTAAAAACTGAATTAAGTAAGCACTTCTAATACTAGAGGTTATGGGCTCGGGATGGGAATTTAGTTCACAAATAAAATGGTAAAGTTAGGGGAGGGGATAATTCAATTTAACGATACCTTGGAGTTCATAAGTATGTTTGAGAATGACAGTGAAGTTCTTCTTCCGGTGACGATGACCACACTTAGACCGGCCGTCCAAGGTTCCCGATTGAGAGGGTAATCCTGGTCAGGTGATATAATGATCCCATGCCGGATCACGAAGGTGAGCCAAACGGTGACTCAAATCGGACTTCTTCCTCAAAGTACCTGTCCGATTATTCGGCTCCTAGAGTGGGTAGCCAAAACCTATTACCTAGCTACGTCTAGGGTAATCCGCAGAGGGAGGTCCTGTGTAACCTCAGACTCTGAAGGGAGAGGGGCTGCGAGAAGTTTGGAACCTACAAGTACCGTGACAGCAACAAACATTTCCCTGAGAAGTTCCTTCCTTGCAGGTGTCGAACGGTTTCCTTTGTGAATCGGGATCCACATACTCGACGTAGGTCCAAGATCTTCTGCCTGAATCCAGGAAGTTTTCCTTTTATTTACTTTGCTCGCAGAAATCGAGAGAAAGCACCGAATTCTCTTAAAATTCTTATCGCTGCGTGAAAGAACTTTTTTAATCTGTGGGCAAAGAGTATGTATTTCGCACCTTCGAGCCATCTCGGAGTTTACGATGGCGCGAAAAAGGGCGACAGAGAATTCGAGGCGACTTAGACATTTAGAAATACCGGGGGGGGCACGCAGCTTGTGTCGGAGTATTTCTGCGAACACTTATCTACGCGGTATTTAGACTTCTACAGGCTTGAATAACCATATTTCAAATTTATGGCCCATTCTTTTTTAATGAAGCATCTGTAAAAGGCAACATCTACCTCGATATGATTCAACAGTTTTTAGACCAACAGCTTGTTGATGATAGCATTGTTGAAAGTGTCGTGTTTCAACAAGATGGTGCACCATGTCATTATGCTATAATTGTCCAAGACTAGCTGAAGTCTCTTTCCAAATCGATGGATTGGACTTGGGGAAGCTAGACCTTGGCCTCCGCGTTCTCCAGATTTAGCTCCCCTGGATTTTTGAGGGCATGGGGTTTTATCAAAGCAAAAGTGTATCAGCAAAAAAATTAGTAATTTGACTGAACTTAAAGAAAGCATAATTTCAGCAGTGCTGGACAAAACTTGCGAAATGGTCCTCAATCTTTTTCGCAATGCTAAAGATCGATTTTGAATTTGCAGAGATATGGACGGAGAACTTGTTAAATAATTTAAATGAAGTCTTCCTTTTCTTTTGTTTGCGATGAGTTTTTGTTTTCTTTCTGTGATGATAATTGAGCCGGAAAAATAAAGGACAATTTTTTTATTTTTATCATCCATTAAGAAGGAATTATGAAACGGATTTGAAAACAAATTAAAATTTTGGGACACCCTGTACAGGGAACACTACAATTTTGCGCAGAGCTCAATTTGAACATGATAAACATAATTCAACAAGATGTTTTTATAAAAGTCTTCAAGTTCATAAAAATAGGCACTAAATTTTGGGACACCCGGTAGAATGGGAGCCAAACCTTACCCACACCACAAAAGTTGCGCTGGATTTTTAAGCCCTGACAAAAGAAATCCGTGGAGGCAGGGATGTGTAATAAACATCTGTTTAGTCATTTAATTTAGAGTTAAAGGAATTCTAAATAAAATTAAAATTGTTCAAATATCACAAAAAACACAGGTTCTCAACGTTACATCGCCACTCTCTTAACGCCCTATGTCTAGAAGTCTTTACAATAAACAACATAACTACAAGTATGAAGTCCTTTAATTATACTGAGATACAAAAGTAATAGGATTGATTAAACTGTGCTCGCATTTTGTAGCTAGAACGATATTTTTGTTAAAGACTGATACAGTGCATCTTATATTTTCTTTTTCAGTCGCATTTCCGTCATCGTCGAGGGCTAGATGCTATAATTTAGTATTAACCACACACAAAGGAAAATAGTTAATTTTTCGGGTCAACCGCTATATGTTTGTTGTTATATTTGCACAACTCATGCAATGCTTTTAGTCTTAGTGCTAAATGAGTAACCTAATTAGAAGATAGAAAAAATACAATTTTAATGAGGTGCGGTAAAAAGCTTTTAAATATATTTATAGCGAAACTAATTTTGATGATTTATCGTGTGAACGTTTGAGAACTGCAGAATAATGACACGCAAAGAAAAATCTTTGAATCTACTTAAGGCAAGCCCGGGAAGCAAAAAGTTGAAAGCTACAGCAAACAAACCAGAATAACAATCTTAGAAAATGAGGAGGCCCAAGGATGGCGCTAAACATATATATATATATATATATATATATATATATATATATATATATATATATGTAGGATAAAGTTGATGCACACTTATCTACAAGTGTATCATTTAAAATCTTGCTGGTTTTTACTTTTTTTACACCTTAGGTAAACATCTATATCTTCAGCAATGAGTCATACACGTTTCTATTTAGCTAATGACAATCGCTCAATTATTAAAAAAAAGATGATAGCAGAGATCTTCTCCTTGATAAAAATTTAAAATATACTTAAGTCATAACCAAACTAAGATGAAATTATTATTCAAATACTTAAAAAAAATCCTGTTCTTAAATTATATTTAGGGGTCAATAAACTATCGACCAGCTTTTGATTTAATTGCATCATATACATTTGATTAAATGATGTATTCAAAACTAAATTTTCCCGCAAAGCTCCGCTTGTGTTTTAGGAGAAAGAATTGGGACAGGAAAATCAGAAGGTTAAATGCATTAGTGCACAGATTTTACATGAAAGTAATCTCTGACATCATTTAACTATTTTATTAATTATTTCTAACTCTTCCTGATCTTTTATTGGGTGTTTTTTTTCTAGCTCCTAATAGGTAATATTTACATTCAAAGATTACTATTGATGTCGATTTTTAAAAATATTTAGTTACGTGCTGTTTTCTACGGCTCATATATGTGAACGAATCGGTAAACCGTCTATATTTTTTATTCGCTTTTAGGTGCTTTTTCATCAAAGGCTCAACGATCCTATTTTTTAAACTTCTTTTCAAGAAAATGCGAAAGGCATAAATGCGTTCCGGTAAAGATTTATTCGAGTAAAAACAGAATTTCTGAAAGCAGAGATTCTGGACCGTTAAAATCAACATTTTTAATATTGTTGTCAGAAAAAGATCCACTTCCCTCAAATTTCCTACAGAGAAATCATATATGATGTGTCGATTTCATGAGAAAATATTATAATTGAAAGTTAAATGGAATGAAAGTCAAAATAGTTTAACTAATGTTTTTGGCCAACTAAAAGAATGTTATTTAACAAGTTCGATTAAAAACTGAACAGACTTTGATGATGATATTTTCATTTACAAACTTACAATTGAATATTGACATTTTAAATTTCTATAGATATCATTTAGGGGTCAATAAACTATCGACCAGCTTTTGATTTAATTGCATCATATACATTTGATTAAATGATGTATTCAAAACTAAATTTTGAAAATAACTGGTATTTTTCACATTGATTTTCTACTGTATGAAAATATCCTGCTATGTATTGCTCCTTTGTTTTGTACTTATTCCATGTGCTTTTTGTTTGGTTAGTTCTATTGATCCCTATGGAAGTCACTAGGAGGAAAAGCGGACTGAATTAAGAAAAGAACCGATATAATCAATAAAATATTTATTTTAAAGTGTCACTAGAAATATCGCCTCAGGAAATTCGTGGATGCTTCAAGAACTGGATTGGTTTTGTTCGTACGTCTCCTCTCGTAACTTATCTGTGTATAAATAGAGTGATGTTTCTGAGCCTTTTCAGTTAGCTCATGGTGTCTCACAAGCCTCAGATATATATTAATACATTTGGATTTCTCCTGCCTCTCTTAGGCTACTCTTTCTATTTATATGCATTTCTCTCTTCGCATCCCGACTATTGCAACTCACTCCTTCTGGTGCCTTTGCCACCTCTACAATTCTTCCTCTTCAATTCTTGCAGTAATTTACCGATCGCATTCTCCTCCGGTAGGGTAGCTTCTCTGTGGCTACACCAATGATTCAAAATCTACATTGCCTCCTCTAACCTCCCATCCTCAGTTTCCGTATCATCTTAAAAATTCACCTTTTTTCCTTAAACTCAAGTTCAAAACTATAAACCACAATTGGGCTAATAAAAAGCATTGTTGAACTATAGAGCATTTGCGAGGTATTTTAGTAAATGTTCTGAAATCAATTTTTTCATTAAATTATGAAATATTCAGACATTTTTAGTCGTGTGTATCATCTCATAACTTCAAAATTATAACGCTGAAAACATTTCTTTTTTTTTTTTTTTGCAGGGAGCTATTTAATTTGCTTTTATGTAAAATAAATACATAGATATCTGAATAACACTTCTAATAAGAATACGCTATTAAAACTTTTTGACTTTGAACAGAAAAAAATATTGTACTGAAAAGGAATGGATTGAGTAAACGTATGATTACCAAATGAATTGAGTAAATCTGACTCAAGTATCCTGATACTTATAATAAAATCATGCTGCTGGATGCCTAAATCCACTTATAAAGGAAAATAAAGAGCAGTTTTCAGAGCTCGCACGCAAGGCCGTTATTTTGGGATTTGCGCATTCATATCAAAATTGGGAGGAACAACGAATGTTTTGAGGTTTTGTTCTTTGAGGGGCAAATTAGGAGTTAAATGTATTGATGGTTAAAAGAATTCCTGGTGAGATGAATGTGTGAAAAATCTTACTTATTCCAGTCGTCAGAACAGTAGATGTGTCGCTATGGAGTATCGAGCAATGAATGAAATTGGGGACTTATCAATTATTATGATTTGGCAAAGGACACATGAGACTTCCTCCAAGCTGATGGAGATCAAGTTTTACAAAGTTCAGAATAATACTCCAAATTAAATAACATAAGAAATGCCTGGGGATGGCTCATAAAAGTCACATATGAAGAGAAAAAGCAACATTAGACTGTTAAAGAGCAATAAGTTATTGAGAAATTGTCATGTGAACCATATTATTGTTAGAATAATATTTTGGGGAATACTATACATAACAATCTTTTGATATTTTCAATTTTCGTATCATGACCTTATAGTTTGAACACTGATATTTTGACTCTAATTAGTTTTTCTGAAAGCAAGTATTTTGAGATTTCATTAAATTTTAATTTTACAGAGCCTTTATTAATTTTCCTCTTTTAGAAAACTTTCTTCTATATTGTTCAATTGGTTTCCACAGGAAGGCTTTACGGTTTTAAACTTAAGTTTATAAGGCCCTGAATGTTACAATTAAATATTCCCTCTCTTAGTCTCTGTATCCCCCTTAACTCGCGCGAGCACTGCGATGTGGCGCTGCAATACGCAGGCAAGCTATTCGTAGCAGTTTCTACTCTATGGAGTACCCTGGATTATAGGTTTGTGCTCAGAGATTGTAGAACATATAGCCCCACAACAAATAAAATTATTCGTGGCAAACTGCTGCTTGCGAAGGAAAGTATCCCAGATACTGCACCCCAGAACAAGCAGACTATCTCACATGGAGTGGAATTTAGGAAAGTGCAATGTGCAAAAGGCAGGTGACCTCCCCTATCCCTGATAGAAAATGAACCAGAATATTTAAAATAAATTTCCATCAACTTGCCTACACAGGTTGTTAGAGAAATTGAGTAAAATCACTTAGGTATGAAGAATTTTTCACCTATCCGCACTAAAACCTGAACGCCACTCACTTGCTGAGATATAAGAAGGAACTCCAGTTTGAAACCTCTATTTAAGTGAGACGTGGTTTAATGCTGGTAGAACACAATTCATTATGGCAAGTGTGAAGAAAGCGGTCGAGCCGGATGCCGCCACGAAGTGTTGCTGCAAGATATGATCCCTCAGCCCTGGAAGACAGAAGGTTTGTCGCTCTTGATCCTATCTCTTTTTTCCGTCACCTTTCCACAACTCTCAAGGACAAGCTTACTCTTTAATTAAAAATACGGATGTCAGTAAGAGTTTCCATGGAGGTCATCCACCACGTCCCATTCAAATTTCACTTGTATTTATGGATGATCCAGCAAAACAAAAATGCGAAGGACGCAGTTATGTGCAGAGATGTGGAAATTCTTTCACATTAAGATCAATAATCTTTAGGTCTTCAACAGTTCCGCTAGGATTCACTCCTACAAATAAAACATGGAAGCGCGGCATGACTTCCATGCTTCAGTGCCCCAAGAGAAAGTAGTGCTCTTTCTCCGGTCATCTTTTGCAATTTTTTTGAATCTCACACTTTTTTTCAAGATTGTATAGATAAGGCAAAGGTTTAAAGAAGGCGTTAAACTTTTCTAGAAACACCGAAATAAGAAGTAGAGAGACAAATTAAAAAAGGAGACATTATATTGGGTGTAAATTGGAATATCATGAAGCCTTCTACACTTGGAGAGAGAACAGAGGGTAAACACAAAACCTGCTCCCTTGAAGGAAAATAAAATATTAATAACAAATAAATCTAATTATACGATTTATATCTTCTATTTTATTAATTTCCTAATTTTTTCAAGTTATATTCTGTGAAATTGTAACGCTTTACTCTGGATTAAACTCAGAAATTCTTATTGTGAGCGTTAATAATTTTAACTTGTATTTTCTTAATATTTCTTACAAGTTTTTTAACGGGGTCTTCGAGGCGAGAAAAAAACATCCGTGAATAACATTCTTTATTCCTAGACGTCTTTTGACCATGTTAGGTCATCTTCAGTGAATGAACAGAAATGTAATTATTCAAAAATTAATAACACTGCCACTGCTATTGACTTCAATAGAACCTGCATAAATATATATATATATATATATATATATATATATATGAAGAATACATGCACAAAGACTTCAGGGGCGCTAAATTCAATCTCGTTGTACAAGAATAATAGCAGCAAATCTGACTCTAGAAACTGCCGGGGTATATCCCTCCTCTCAGTCGCTGGGAAGGTCTTGACTCGGGTTATTCTCAACCGCCTGATGACTAATATATTTGAGAAAAATCTTCCAGAGGCACAGTGTGGATTTATCTCCCATTGAAGCACGATCCGCATATTTTTTACTATCCGCCAGGTCCAGAAAAAAGGAATCGATCAGTACATGGAGCTTTACGTCGTCTTCATTGACCTAACTAAAGCATTTGATACTTTTAACACGGAGGCATTCTGGGTGATCCAGATGAAGTTCGGATGTCCAAAGCGGTTTGACCCTCATCCACCTTTCAGCATCACAAATGACATAAAGCAAGGATGTGTGTTAGCTCACGTACTCTTCAAACTCTTCTTCACCTGTATACTCAGTCTCGTGGTCAGAGACCTGGAGTGCTGAATGTACTTGAAGTGCAGGCTCTACGGATCTCGTCGAATGCCACAACAAAAACGATTGAAAAACCATCTTGAGGCACTTTTTGCCGAAAACTGTACCCTCATGGCTCACAATGAGTCTGAACTCCAGCTTATCGACGACAATTTCACGTCTGTTTGATCTGACCATCAGCCTGAGTAAGACGAAGGTCCTGCTCCAGCCGACTCCTGCTCTACTGCCAGCCCCTCATCAATATTCATCGAGAGAATTGGGCTTAAGGCAACGGAGAACTTAAAATATCTCAGCAGCGTCATCTCCAACAATGGAACTGCTGATAAGAAGATCAATACTAGGATTTACAATACGAGCCAAGCTCTTGCTCGTCTGAGAACGCGAGTCGTGAACTAGCAGAATATCAGGAAATCCACAAAGCTCAAATTATACAAATTTATCTTCCTCATCAGTCTGCTCTATGGATGTGAGACACGGACTCTGCACAGACGACACTTGATAGTGCTAAAATAGTTTCATATGTGCAGCCTGAAGTCGATACTCAGCACCTATGGCAGGACCGTATTACAAACCTGGATATCCTCGACAAAGTGAAGATCACAAGTGTTGCAGTCATAAATAATCCTGAAGGGCAAGCTTCGATGGACAGGACATATTATCCGAATGGGCAACCCTAGTATGCCTAAGCAGCTGCTGTATGGAGAGCTATCCTCAAGAAAGGGAAACCAGGGTATGCCTAGCAATAGTTTCAAGGACTGTGTAAAGGCGAACACAGCCTTTCCCGGAATCGCTAAAAAAACAACTGGCGGAATGTTCACAGGAGATAATCTGCTTATGTGTCCTTACAAAGAAGGCCCATAAAAGCTTTGAATTTAAGTGGCATACATGTGTCAAAGAGGGCCGAGAGAGAAGGAAGGCCTCAACAGCCGTACTTGCAGAGCATGGACAGTTACCCTCCCCCCACTGTCAACGATCATGTCGTTCCAGAATTGGACTCCACAGTCACGTGAAAATCCATAACAGATTAGATGTGCAGATAGATATCTCCATCGAAATCGATGGACTACTACTACTAATATATATATATATATATATATATATATATATATATATGTGAGGCGATGCCCTCGAAGGACCACCGTGAGAGGAAGCTGCCTTGGAATTACCCCTCTATTCTTTCAAGACCACGTGCGCCTAGCGTGAGAATTTTAGAAAGTTCGAGAAAGAATCAGTCCCACGTTGGATCACCCATAACAGCTGTGTTTACTTTCGGACGCCACTCACGCCCCCCACTCTTTGATAACACCGTGCGCAGCCACATTAACCCTACTCCCATATCATGGGGCAAGTTTCACCGTCTGGACCGAATTGTTATCATGAAATGTGTTTGCATAGACTGGCGCCAAGAATCCTTTAGGGACCACCAGGCCCTAAGGCCTCTATCAGACTAACCACCCGGGTATTTAACTCGAAGCTCACCATTTCTAGAGAAGATTGAAAGCTCGCCATTCACTCTGTTTAGACTGCCGTCTGTTTCCCATGAATCCCTCTAACCCGTCGTCGAGTCGTCATACTTCGTCGAAGATCTCGCCAGCAGATCTAACTTCGTTAAGATTTGATTTGGCCCCTGTTCAGAGGAAATCTATCAAGCCCCCCCTCTTTCCGGAGAGTTGTGTGGCCCTCTCATCTTCACTACCCCTTCAAGATTCCCGTTCTTTCGAGACTGAGACTCCGTGCCGATCTGCAGAATCGTCTCGAGTTGAGATTACGTCTCTTTGGAGCAGAAAAAATCTCATTCTTCATCACGAAGTAATCAAACTCCATCTTCGAGTTCTCCTCGTCAGGACTCCCCTAAGTATCTTCTTGAAGATCTACGTTGTTGTCCTCCACCCCCCCTTCAATTCGCCCGCGCTTGAAGGTAAAGCGATCTTGTATGGTCATGCCCAGATTACCTCGTTAATCTTCACATAATTCATTTAACTATCTTTATTAAGTAATTTGTTAACCCCTTTTGTATATATATAAATTGCCCCTTTTTATTATATATATTAAAATTATATTTGGGGGAAATTTTCTTTATATTTCATTTGAACTGCAACTTGGCAAGCCATGAGTCAAAACCCGGTCAACCGTAAATCGCACTGTTCATTAATCGCCCCAGAACATATCTCAAGCAGCCTTTGGTTAGCTATCTGCCCTTGCTTGTGTACGACTCTGTGCGCTGAGCTAGTCTACATTGGCATACCTCAACAATATATAGGCTTACCATTATTCACAGTTTGATAGGGAAAGTCCTAGTTTCAAGAAATAGGTCCTGACTCTCAACCAGCTTGATAATTTTGGAAATGTAAAACGGAGAATCATAAAAGACGTTGAAAACCGGCTAAAGGAAGAAATCAGAAAAATATTGTAGGTAATGGCTAAGATGCACATATTTTTCAGAACTTTCTTCAAAATGCTGTTGGCGTGCTTTCTATTCTAGTAAAAAATCTCACGATGAAAATGTACAAATATTAACACACTTTTGCTGTTCGTGTTACTCAGTTAAATGAGCTCTATGAGTTGGTTAATTTTGAGTATAAAATATTTCAAAAACATGGGAATGGCACATTTATTTCAATAACCTCTGCTTTTGAAGGAATCTTACTAATTAGGGAAGGAATGAAGTTTTACTTTTTCTCTTAAAAACGCTATCCTGTGATGATAAAAATCTATCTAAGGATGAATGTATATGTGGTTCATTCATGGGCAGCTCAATCTGTTTAATAAAACAGTCTTGTATATGGGGAGAAGTGAAACAAGTGCCAGACATTTCAGGATTATAAAGATTGTAAATAAGTCAATAGAGTCGAGGTAATAAATTTCTACTAGAAGGAGGAAAAACTGTTACACTCATGCACAACTTTAAGAGTTTGTATGATCGGTGCCTTGCTTATATTGCATAATGGAAGAATTGCTTTGGAAGCGCTGAGTAATTTGTTTGGATAAATAGTAAAGACATTTACTGCCCTGAAATTGAAACATGTGCTGGTAAAATTAATGAATAAATCAGAAATATTGTAATAAATTAAGACGAATTTTCTGATGAAGTGATGGTTGCTAAGGCATTTTGGTCTTCAAAGGGATAATTTTAGGAAAATGAAAACTGGTTCGAAATTTAGTCATGCAGTTTATTTTAGTTTCTCAGGTAAATTAAATCCACTGGAGAGAGAATTTTCCATTATGAACAAAGTGTAGTCTAAGGAAAAAGGCCCCACAGCTGAATAGACTGTAAAGACTACTGTGAAATAAAGAGTTGTGTTGAATTAAAAAAAAAAAATATATCGTTCTATTACTATGTGATAATATATTAGTATCGTTCGTTAAATATCATCCAAAAAGGCATTAAACGATATATATATATATATATATATATATATATATATATATATATATATATATATATAATATAATGTGACACTCTCAATAAGGAGAAACTGCTAGTTTTGGTGCAGTTGGACACGTTTTTAATGTTTTAACTTATAAATATTGTTAAAATTGTAATGTTAATCAATCTGGCCGCACTCAGTAATGAGCAATTGCCCCAGGCGAGATATGAAGGCCGCGCACGAACTAAGGACGAAATCCTTAATCATGCTGGTCCACACGTGCTTGACGTAGGACTTCAGCTCGTCGACGTTGCTGTGGCGAACCAATAAAACTTGCACTAGACATGCACCCAGCGCTATAGTCGATGGGATTGAGGTAAGGCTACTGCGGCGGCCATATGTTGTTCGACCAGATGTTCATGTTCGACCCGAACAACACTTTCACGATCTTTGCCGTTTGGACCAGGACACCATTCTGCTGATAGATGTACTCCGCCTTCTTCGTGATATTTTTCACACAAGCCAGAACAGTGGCATCTTCTCGTCATTCGAAACTACGTGCCGAATATGCCCCGGAGGCTGGGTGCTTGGTGGTTGACACGGAGCAAAACACGAAAATATCCTGGCAGAAACTTGCCACGTGGTCATTCTGCTTCTTAATCACTGTGAAAGAATTTTCATTGAAAAAATATGAGAATTAACATAACATAACATAACATAATTTAACGGATGACAAAAGCCACAAGGGCCTATCAAAGGTCATCCGTATCCATCAAATCCCACCCATATAATGCATCCATAGGATTTTGTCAGATCATGCAGCTACAATATACAATTTAACAATCCATAGGAATGTCCAACCATGCATCTACAATATATAATTTAAAGCCTCCATAGGAGTCTGTCAAAAACAAAATCAAAATCCCCCAAAATATACAATAAAAAGAAACTGCATCCACAGGAATGAGTCAAGAAACATATCCACATACTAAAAAGTAAGAAATTAACCCTCCATCCCCATATAATCATCCAATCTGCGCTTGAAAACATTCAAGTTTGGGCTGTCTACAGTCTCAGGTGGCAAACTATTCCAATAATCCAACACTCTGTTAGTGAAAAAATATTTTCTAACATCCAGTCTGCACCTCTGTTTTTTAATCTTTAAGTGGTGGCCTCTAGTTCTATTACTACCTTCTAACTCAAATAACTTGCTGAAATCTAATTTATCCATCCCAGAAAAGATTTTAAAAAGCTCAATCATATCTCCCCTCACACACCTTCTTTCAAATGAAAACATATTTAATACCCTCAGTCTATCTTCATATTCAAGGTGCTTCAGGGATGGTATTATTTTTGTTGCCCTCCTTTGTACTGACTCTAATAAGTTTATATCATTCGATTACCATGGCTGTTCAATTCGTTGAAAAGGTTAAGAAAGCGCTCCCGATGTTTTTATTGCATATAGTCGATAAAAAGACGTGCGCATACGCACGAATTTTTAATTCTTGCTGCCCTCATCCTTGACAGCCCGGAACACTGTGACCAGCGAGGGCACCTAGATGTTCTTCTTCTTCACGAGCGCTCTCATTTCTGGCTTCTTAGCATATTTGAAGGCTTTTCTCACAAGAAAATTGTTGTCAACTTCGGGTTTATCTGAATAAGCTCGATATTAGAGTGTCTTTTCTATTCTTGACCGTCTCCCTAACTCTCTAACACACCTTCGCCTGAGAGTGAGCCGCTCGGAAATGTTGGACTTGTTATAGCTCACAGGAAAGAGAGCAGAAATCTCGATTCTTTTCATCATTGTGATCCATCCACTTCGGTGCACGAGCCCTCCATCATGAAAATTTTAACTTCAAAAATTAAGTTACTTTACATCAAGATGTTTATAAAAAAAACAAAGAACTTATTTCTTTGACACCCTCAAGAACGAACTAGAACCATGTACAAGAGAAAATATATTGTTCCAACCCAGAACTCGTGACCCCCACCACAATCTATCAAGGTATCAACCAACTCTCGCTATAAATATCAAACTATCCGAATTCTTCTCGTTACAAGTGGTGACCACTTGATTAGCTAAAAATCATCATCGAACGAAAGGAAGGCAAGAAGCATCATCATCGACCGGAGTTACTTCAAAAATCTCATTATCATACGAAACCATCGCAACAAATTCTTGGAGTCATCATCTAATTTTTTTTACGGAAAGAAGTACAACCATGAACTCTACCCAACTTTTCATCATGGAACCACATTCATATCCCATCGAAGCACCAACTAGACTCAACAGGACGCTTATTATTCTTCACGCACAACTTTCCCACCCTCAATGACACCGCTCTTTCAGTGGGTGACGCAAATTCGACAATTTTAATTTACAGCTGCAGATATGGTCGCAAAATCTCTCTCTAGCCGACTTGCTAGATCGTTAAATTATCTGTGCCCTTCACTATGCGTTAATTCATTCACAACCACATAATTTAATTATTGCACTCAAATAGTGATATGGTAACGTGCCATTAATTTATTCATCTTACATAGTACTATGGCAACGCGCCACCAGTTTATTTTTAGCATTCGAATAATGCTAAGGCACCATGCTTCTCATTTAAGGAACAGATTAGCTTAGTAAACTTGCAAATGCACAAGCTATGCAACGCGTGTAGTCTTCACTTTATTTTATTTAAGATTTGCAAGTTCATATGATCTACAGCTGGACAAAAATTACCTTTTTACCACCGACTTTCAAAGTTTATCGCTTGAGATTTCAGTGTATCTTTTGTATCGTGTTTATCGTGTAAATACCGAATTAATTATTATCATTCAGTTTAAATATATTTGACCTAAATTTTCGGTATTAGTATTTCAATCATCATTTTACTCAATGATTTTTTATATATTGAATTAGCATTTAGTCCACAAGAACTAATGTAGTTTTGTACTCGTGTATCCTTTCCCGAATAACTATAAAATCTACAAGCTGGAATTTGTGAACTTTTAGTGAAATCTATGGATTTATGGCTCTTCTAAAGCAAAAGGTAGCCAACTAGTTATTAAAAAATGAAATATATATATATATATATACCAAATTAATTTACTAAAAATTTTTAATTACATTTTAAGAATGATTCCATAGGGTGTTTTATACACCTGACTAAGGGTGTATATTTGTATGTATGTACGCCGCTAGGAACTGATTCCCACTGATAGAAATTTTGTCTAACTTTTTCGTGTCAGGCTTTAACACCTTTTAGAATGAATTAATCGTGGAGAAGCAATTGATTATAATTAATGAACAAAAACAGAAAAATTGAGAGAAAAAACCTTTTCATTTAAAAATGCAAAGGTCACATTTCGGAAATAGAAAATGTTGTACTGCAAAACGAACTTCAAAAAATTCTCGTTCAGCTCATTCATACTAATAGAAGAAAAGAGGACAAAAACAAATTGGAAACTAAGAAAAATGACAGAAATTTCAAATATTTAAACATTTTCATTAGTCCTAAATCCATCCCTGTCAACATTGATAGCGTCTGGCATATATCATAAGAAAATCAACATAAATATGGGGAAGGTATTATTCTCAGTTTTATGCAGTTTATTATGAAGGACTTTTAAACTATAACGATGCTTCACCCTCTCCAACCTAATATTGTTAAGGAATTGGGATTTTATTTTTTCAGCCTCACCTAAGGGCACCTCACGGTTCACCTTCCCCTCCCATTAACTTCCAAACATAATTGAAGTCACGGACACCTTAACCTTTCATCTACTGCTTCTTGAACCATACCCCATATATAAAGAGTAATTAATCCAAGGACTTTATTTTGACCTATACTCTTCCAATCCACAGGCGCGTCACATACGCTCTTGTCCTATCTCATTATTAGAGCCTATGAATCATTTAATAGCATAAACATGAAAAACTTATCACTCTTCTTAGATCTATTCATATCCTTCTCTACTCGCCAAAATTGTCGCAATTTCAATTAACGGAAAGGTCTCAATAGAACAGTTTGGTTTACCTCTAATACCACTGGTCACTGAATACATGCCAAGCAGATAGACTAAGACGTCTAAATCACACCCTACAGAAAATGTCCCCAGCTATAAATAAGCAAACACATTAATCCCAGGCCCAAAGAATTTATATTTTTAAAGTTGACCTAGTAAACTGAAAAGTTTAGTATTGCCATTCTCCTCCACTCTCAAATGCAAAAAAATGGGAAGCTAAAATAATCAGAAAAATTCTTAAATTTCAACAATCCAAAGGAATTATTTCCAAGCCATCATCTCCAAAACCATCTAGTTCAACAACATTATCCCACCTAAACTTCTCACCAACTAGAATAACTATAATCTTTGGCATGCCTCTGCATATTTTACAAATTTTCAAATTTCTTATATGCAATTCTACTTTCAATAACATATTTTATTTACAGACGTGGTCAAAAGATTTTGGACGCCTTGATTTTTCTGATTCATTGAGTGTGTCTAGGAATATGTTGTATACGTTTGCATGCAAGAGTCCGATATATCTACAAAACAAAATAGCAGTACAAGTTCCCTATAAATTTTTTAAATCCAGGTATCAGTATGCAGTATGTTACTGTCAAAATATCATAAAACACAGCATATTTGTTCAGTAATATGATACCCATGTTGACAACATCTGATAATGATATGATAATGACAAAAACACATGAATTTAGAGGGGAGGAAAGAAGTTTAAGGCGCACGCTACAAAAAGAGGGACTCAGCTTTCGACAAATCGCCCAGCGAGTAGGTGGATCACATTCCGATAGTGCAGAATTGTATAAGAGGATCACAAAAACTGGGAACATCAAAGACCGAACCCGTTCTAGAAAACCACTGCGTCATTATGCAAAAGTGATGACTGGTGTCTACATCGCCTGAACCTTTAAGATCGTAAAAAAACAGTGCAGCTCTAACATGACTGGGCAGACGGCAGCAAATGTAATATTCTTTTTTGCAGTGAATCTGGATGTTCTGGTTGCAAAAACGATTCTCACGTTATTTGTACATGCCCTAGGGAGATGAAGATCCTTCTGAAGGAACTTGCTTTTATTAAAGTTCAGAGAAAAAAGTTTGGTTCTATTGGACCACATTAGATTGGCTCGCTTGATTAACCTGAGAAAAACAGACAAGTCAAAAAGCAGAAGTGGCAAGAAGGTGAATGAATAAGATTTGCTAATTATAAGCAGACAAGTTAGCAAGCTAAAGTTCCAATATCATAAAGTGTAATAATTCTCTCTACTGATGAAAAGGAAGGATAAATAGCTAATGCTCAAGATAGAAAGCATGAAAGTTATGAATTGACATAAAAATACCAAGCAAATCTTCAAATCACATTACAAAGCCACAGTACAATACAATATATATGGCGTTGGCTTGCGTGCTACAGCTGCCCTCACCACTACTGCCTTTATGAATGATGGCTTGATCCCTGAAGAGGACAAAAGATTTATACTGGATTAAAATAAAATCAAGGGGATCCAAGAAAAAGTTATAAGATCCCTGGATCAGGATTTTGATGAACTTTGTAAGAAGGATGAAATTAAATACATCTTCTATGAAGACCGTCAAGATACAACTAATGTTATGCAGAAAGTAGACAATTTAACTCTCACTTTTCCAGCAAAGTCAAAGAAGAGCATGTTTCTGTATGCAAGTAGCCAGGTAGAAGATATATCTACCACTACACTCCTGAGTAAAGCTCAAGGAGTAAAATCCCGCTGAAATTATTGCTGATAATATTGTAGGTTTCTTGAAGAAGAGAAGCATTGATAAAAGCCTGCGACCATTGAAGGTTATTTTAAAAATGTTAAAAATGGCTGTGAGGGTGATTGCATGCATTGGGTAGTTATCAAGCTTGGCTGTAAACTTGCCTGGTTGGTTTGTGCCCTCCAAATTAACGAGTTGCCCCTGTGAAGCTTGTTCACACTACTGGATTGGAAACCTTGTCAAACACAAGTGGACAGGTAAAGTCGGCAAGATGCTAGACACTGCAACTGAACTTGAAATCTATCCTTCATCCACTAGACTTTCAATTGGAGAGCCTCTTACTTCACTGAGTCACAGGCCATAAGGACAGGAGAATTTCCCATAGATTTAACCCTTTTGAAATTTGCGCATAGAACCATTTGGGGTTGTTTAACACTGCAAAAAGAAAGCCTTCAAGTCAGAATCCACAACAACTTAAGACTGATAGTGGAAAAATTGTTGCTGTATACTACCTCTGTTGGTTCAACATCAAAGTAAAACATTCTTGGTTATATGTCTCGCACCAAATCTTGGTTTAGCTGCTGCTAATTAGGCTGCAAAAGAAAGGTGTATTGGATGCAATTTTGCCAGCCATTACGCGCTCAGCATGGATTCATGTGCCTAGATTACATAAAATGAGGAGAGGACAGATGCTTTTAAATAGTTTTTATATGAGAGGTAGAGATGATCACACACATGGAGAACTTTATGTTCGTCCCAGTAAGACACCTTGCATCAACAAAAGTGCTTCTTCCCTGTTGAGGCTGACAGACTGGCCTGACTGGGAAATTTAAACCTCCTTTGGCATGTAAACTGACTACATCGGGAGGAACGAACTTCCTTGAAAAGCCCTTGCAAGTTCCATAGAGGCTCTGTCATGCTTAGACAATAGAGACGTGTGTGCACCAAGTTACAGAGGGAGCAGGCAGCGTGTATAGACATGCGAAACGTGAGGGCTATATCAGAGGCAAACAGGCAAGTCGCGGATGATGTCCAAGAATGAATCAAAGTAAAACTTTATGAGACTTGTTTAATTATTTTTTTTACTGGTGTTTATCCCTTTCTAATGTTGTAAGATAACAAGGATATTTTTACTATTACTCTGATATGTTTTATGCTGAGAAACTATATCATACCATTAGCTATCATTTTAAGAAGCTAAAATTAATCAATGTTGTTTTCTGAGACCAATTTATTAGTTATTTTTAAATATAGATATACCAAGCTAAATGTTGATCAATCGCAGAAACCTAAGCAGATTTGAATTTCTCACATACAAACACTAATTGTTAGAACACCAGAGTGAATGAATAGGCAAAAATTAATTGTCACCCCACAAATTGCCACATTTCAAAGCTTCAGTGCAGACCTGTTCTATGGTCAACACTCTACGTTCCAGTTGTTCTGGACCCAACGTAACGTTATATTCCGCAGAAAGCCTTGGCATCAGTCTATCGAGAGTGCATAAGGCTAACAGTAAATGCCTTAGCCATTCTGTAATGGTATGGGGCTGCTACTATAGTTCAAGGATTCGTCGTTACATCATTTGTGATAGCACTATGAATTCAGAGAAGGACCAAACTCTCCTGAGCTATTTCATATTGACGTCAACCAAGACCTCTCCAAAAAGGCCTAGAATGTGATTTTTTAGGAGGATAATACACCATGTTATTAATATATTTCCTCCATGCAGATATTCCGAAAAAACAATGATGAACTGGCTACCTCAGTCTCCAATATGAATCTAATGGAAAATCTCGGGGCATGACCTGAAAGAGGACGTAAGAGGTTGTGAGCCAACCTCCATTGACAAACTGAAGGCAGTGATCTCTTAGGAGCAGGACAGCACTAAACTCCTTAAGTGTCATACCCTCATGGCGAGTATCCCTCGAAGAATTAATGCTCTTATCACTGCCACGGGACTCTCAAAAAGCTACTGACTTCCTGTATCCGTTTGCTGTTGCTTAATGTTTCGCTGAACTTCCTCTGCTTATATGTTACATGTTGACGATTTTACATGCTTTTAAAAATAATTATTTTATTAATTTTCGTTGAATGTTTGGGGCATATATTGCTTATTTCAATTTACTGATCCTTATTTAACAGTTTTTTCCGAATATACGCAAAAAAAGGCTTTACAACCCTGTCTATACCTAATTCTTAAAAGGTCTCAGGTGTAATGTATGTAGGTATGACACTACTATTTATTCCTCCATTTAGACTGGAAAATAGTGCTTCCCCAATTTTAGAAGCACTGTTTTTTTTTTAATTGCATTTGCGTTTTAGAACAGAACGAAGCATGATGAGGCATACGGGGTTGCTAAGGGGATAAGATAATACTGTAAGAAAGATTTTGCTCACCTTGAACAATGAACAACTTTCTTTGGCACAAAGTGTGCACGCTCTTTCTCGTTAATAAGACTTTTAACTCTTTTAAACCTCTTCATAATAAGAGACCGCAATAGTCCCTAAGGAAAATCCCTTAGATTTACTCTTATGAAATCTCCTAAAACATTCGCTATTACCTTAGGTTCAAACACTCATCCTTAATTTTGACTAGCACACCAGATCCTAAGGCAAACAAGTATTTTGATTGCCACTTGCTCAGGAGGGTTCATTCACAAGACAATCAAGTTTATTAAGGAGATGATATATCAGCAGGCATTTACTGGTTTCAAGTAGATTTTCCAAACCTTTGGATCGAAATAAACACGTGCGGATAAAAATGTACGAAAGCATCAATATATATTCCCATAGCTTTCAGATGGCTACTGATTTATGTGATTTTATAATCTTTTTATTTATATAAATTTGTGAAAAATTGTTTTATACTTCTGACATGTCTGGAGAGTTAGTGATACACACCGATAAGGTATTTTCTGGTAAGTTGATTTTGAACTAATTTAAATTATTAAATACTATTTTTAAGAAGTATTCAATGAAAGTGCAAGCAAGTTAGAGATTAAAGAAGGAAATTCGACAAATTGTTCACCAAAATTGTAAATTATCGATGAAAAAGTAAGAGGGCTAATAAAATGTAGGTAAGAAGGTAAATTAACAAGTATTTAAAAGGAAAAATCGACAAATATAAAGAGAATAATGAAATAATAGTTCGCAGTTAGCCTAAAGCTGTAAAAATAAACTCATACATAATATAAAGTTCCTAAAATTTAAGAGGGCTACATGTACAGGGTTTTGCCTCCAGAGTTTTTTATCTTTCGTGAAGTTTTTACTTGTGTGATGGGAAAAGTTCCGCCAAACAACCTTAATACGCTTTATTCAGTACACGTGATTTAAACGTCTCTTTCTCTATGTATACTTGTGTTGAGATGGAGATAAAAATTCAAAATCTGTGCTCACTTGCACGCGGGCCATTACAAGTTTGACGTGGCCAAGCAGCTCAACGTCAGTCGTATTATATTTCCCAGGGTCACACAGTAGCTAAAGAACGGGATACCTCAAAGATCAACCTTGGTCAAGCAGACCTCAATTTTTAAAGCATTTGGCTGTAAGAAACGCCTTTGAAATTGTTCTGAAGCTTTAAATGACAATGCTCGCGAAGAAGAACATCTCTGTAGCCACTGTGTCTAGGCCGTTTTTCCCAACATAAAGAGTCTCTTAACCTCTTTGGTAGGGGAGTCTTCGCTGAAAAGACAAAGAACCTGCCAATTTCCTTCGCTGTTCTTGAGTGAGAGAAGACTTTTCTTTCTTTTCTCTAACCTTTTCTTTAATAGACTTACTCCCTCCCTCAACTTTCGGCTTCATAAGATAAAAGAAATGAGACAATGTCTTCCCATCCTCGACTTGAAAGTAAGTAGAACTTCCCCTGTCTACTGAAAACCTATTCAGCCAGAATTTTACCTTCATTTCTTCTCAAGTTATGACTCGTCCACCAAAGAGCTACTGGTATTTTTGATCCTATTCTACTCCAATATAAAATAAATCACAAATTTACGTCCTCTCTTCCGCATAATCAATTATAGGTGTTTAAAGCATTCTGGTTAAAGGCACATTTAATTTCTTTTACTAAGATAAGAAACCTTCAACGGTCCACGTGCATTTAAATTTTTTCCTATTATTTTCTTCAACTTTATATTGCATCCAAAGATTTGCAAGACTCTCGAATCTTGCATCGTCGATCGCTTTTATTCTTGAGCAATCTTTTCATCATAATCCACGACTTTCAATCTAAACTGAACCCTAAGATATAAATTATGCCATGAGATAGTGTTGGGGTGATTTTATCCCTCTTTAAATCTCGAAAACATAGTCAACTTGAATTAATGTATTCTCATTATGAAAAAATCACCATAAGAATAAAAATAGTAAAAGCTACTTTCAGCCGTAAAAATTATAACTCTAATCCCTTTGATGGAAAACTCAATCCAAACAAATAAATTCCAAATTATTTTGCAAGTTTGTCTGGTTCTTGCAAAATTCTTCTTGTCTGAGAAGAACCAAAGCATGACGGGCAAGAGGGAAGGCTTCAGTTTGATTTCAAGCTTCGCAGTATGTTCCTCTCAATTATTTGTCACCTCATGCCAATTAAGCTGGCCCTTTCTCATCTTGTGCGAGTTTTAAGAGATGTGCTCATGCACTAACTCCCTGATGAGAGACTCCAACACTCCCTCATCACTGTTAATGCACCTTATTAAAATATTTGATTAAATTTAATAAATGAGAGAGTTGCTCATTATATGGAAAGGATAATATATTACTTGGCGTGAACGCCATCTTGTATTTTTTTTAGAAAAAAGGAGACTCTTTTAGCTGACCGCAGAGAATCGTTAATAAAATATAAAGAACATTTTAATATTTCCTCGATCTTTTTATGGTCTCGAATTCTATATCATTAAATTCAGGGTCAATAAGACGAAGAAAATATTAAAATATACTTGATTAGCAAAATTATTTTTATGTTAAAAATTGAAGTTACTGAAGCTCAATTCAACACAATTATGTCAATCATTTTCATTGCATAATAAATGTATATATATGACATATTTATTAATGTACGTTTGGCTGCTTAAGATCTATGGTATGTAAAACAATGTATTGACATTCTTAATAATTTATGCATTCTTAACCCAGAAAATGTATATTTTGGCATCAAGATTGACCTAATTACCTAGGAGAAATCAGAGATATTAGTACTTATAAATTTGATATGGTGGACCTCTAAGAAATTAGAGATGCCCACCATCCGCCATTTTAATGAAATAACTCCCATATCTAAATAAAGTTATGGTAATCAAAAGTATGTAGAAAAGTTTGGCATTTTTATACGGCATGTCCTCAAGTTATGAAAACTAGTCTAATGTCTCTTCCATGGGTACCAACAGAGTAATTAGGACCAGTTCTCGTGGTGACCCGCTGGAGTCAGCTCGTGACAGCAAGTTGGCTACTGGTCTAGATTATCCTAGAATATTTAGAAAAAGTGCCTATTTAACTAGCTTATCTTATCATATCTAGAAGAAGGTGATTACTGGCCTATACGGTGATTTGACCGTAGTGAGTTAGGGTGCCGAGAGTTAGCCTCATCTAATAGACCAATCAACCCGATCATATTTTCATGCTTGGGTCATCATAGCTTTTACATTGTCTTTTAGCATTAACCCGCTGTTTTTACCAATCTATGATGTCAGGGAAATTTTTAGACCGTTTAAATAGATCAAGAATTCAATGGTATAAGTTTTCATAAAACTTTGTTCTTCATTGTCATTTAATCATGGTAAACAGTTGAGAGAAAACAAACACTTAGATCTTAGAGATTTAATGGCATATTCAAGTCAAATATTTTAGGATATTTTCAAGAGTTATATAAATTTTAATGGGCTACAGCATCGTGTGGAAAGCCCTTGTTCCATCTCGCTTGATTTATTTAAGTGGAACAAAGAACTAATTTGCAGCCTTACTTCTGCGCTTTCAATATTTTCTTTCGCGAAAATGGCGATTCTTTTTGGCCATCCTCCACTAGATTCTCTCTCTTGGGAATGTTTTTCTCGTTTACGCCTGCCAATAATTAACGTTGAACACGAGCGGCCTCTAGTGTGCAGTTTTGCTCTTCTTCTTTCTAATTCATTCCGTAGGTGTGTATGCTAAAACACTAAACGAAGGCTTTAAACTAACTGCAGAAATTTTCAGGATATTTTAAATGTGTTTAAAGTGATTTAGTTTGCACTCACATAAATAATTAGGTATAATATTACAACTTGAACAAGGTAGAAGGAGCAAGCTAGAATAATATTATAAAGTTTGGCCATTCTTGCAGTAGACGAAGAGCGTTCCACAAGGGGCTGAAACACTAGCCGTTATTATTTATCGCTTTATGCTAACTGCACTAATGTCATGATATTTTCCTTGCGACTCCTAATTGTAAAAAGCTGAACCTATGCATGGCTCTCTTCTTTGCTTCCAGAAATTCAGAATAAATTGAAACTCAAATTATGTTCTTAACAATCTTTATTGGTCTGGATAACTTAAATAAAAAACAGAAAATAGTAACATAGAATTTGTTATATTATCTAAGACCATAGCGTCAATTTGCAATTCTGATTGAGCTAAATGACAACCAATTGTCATGACGTGCATCAATTAATTTGGGCCTCACAGCAGACGGGTTTTATTATCACAACCTGATTTCCTAAAAATAATTTTCCTAATACTTTCTCTTAAACCTCGATTAAACAGAAGAATATTTATGGATCATTTAAAATTTTTAGAGTTATCCATAGGCCAAAGCACAGCCAACATAGCAGATAAATGTAAATATTTCGTCAAATACTTTACTAAAGGTTTTAGATGGACATTTGATATGTCGGATTGTTTTTCATAAGAGGCGTTCCGATTGCCAAATATTCGGATAATAATAAGAAAAGGGGAAGCAGACTTAGCATTTAGACTGAGAAAAAATGAGTATCAGGATTGATGGTTGTGAATTTGTTCGCAATGAAGGGGGATAAACATAGATTATGTATGATTATAGAAGAAATAATTAGAAAAGAAGTTTTTAGTGTTTTGAGGGGTCTGGAATATGACCCGCCAGCTAGAGTAGAAGATACAGATTATAAGATGAAAAAACGTGGTAGGGTTTGTGCTATAAAATGCGGCTGATAGACATGTTTCAAAGTATTTGGAAGTGGAAGAGTTCGTGACGAGTGCATGGATGATGGGATATTACTTGTGTATGATGGTAATTGGTCGAAAAAATTATGAAGTAAAAAGGATTGTGTCTTTTAAATGTACTAAGAAAAGTATGGTGAAAAGTGCTGATTGTAAGAAGGATAACTGAGGAAACAATAGGAAATGAGAAAACGGTATTAAGAGACGGTAAGAGGTGGTTAAATCAAATGTTGGGATTGGCAATACTAGATGAAAATAAAGGGGATACCAGGAGTAACGTGTATCCTTGATTCCTGTATATGAAGAAAAAGTATGATCTTAAAGGAAATCAAGCACTATGGAAGATTCTGAGGATGCGTGTAGGGAAAGTGAAACAGTTCAATGATGGGATCACTATTTGTGTTGGAGGCAAGGCGCACGTTCATAAGAAAAGTGACCTGAGTGAGTGATTCGATATAAATTAAGGGTAAGGCGAGGATGTATAATGTCCCCAGGGCTGTTTATTATTTGCAGGAATGGAGTACTGAGCATAGTACAAATGTCCATAAGGTAAAGGAGTGTGAGATTGCTTACAAATGATGAGATGGGCTCAATCTATTTTTATATATACGGATAATTTGAAATTATGGACTAACAGTGATAGGAATTTAGAAATATTGATCAAATCTCTTGGTGAAAGAGTTGTAACAGTGGGGTGGGTTGTATTAATAGTGACCGTGGTGTTACCCTTGAACTAGTACTGGTTTTAACTATTTAGGTTACATAGTGAATGATAGTTATCCAGATAAAACAGAAAGAGACCACAAGCTCTTGAATTGTATAAAGTCTCAGGAATGATAAAAGCTTAAGTTCAGACTAAGCAAGGAACCTGGTCGATCCTTTTCTAGTGACAGGTTGGATTAGTGGATTAGATGTATCTGTTGTGGTATCGAAGAAGGAAATATTTTTAAATATTGGAGTGAAAAAGGACATTTCGAGAAGGATGCCGGATCCGCGAAGTAAGATAAAGAAGGAACAACTACCAGGGTTTGTGTTGGTAAGATGAAGAGAGAGAACGATGTTATGGCTAAAATTGGTCTGAATTATTATGGATATGTAAGAAAATTTGATGAAAATAGGATTTCGATGCGAATGGCGTTATGTAGCGCCCTGTCTGTGAAGGGTTGGAAAACAGAGTAAAATAGTGGCTTGATTAGCCAAATGACTATTTTAGTGCGAATTAGATAATCTAAGAGCATGTGAAAATGGCTATGCCTGACAGGAGTTTGCATGAAGAGGCCATGCTTGGAAAAAGGATGCAAAAGAGGTGTAATTCTGGTGTCCATATTTGCGAAAGAGTGTAGATTTGGAAGTACACGTAGTTCAACCTCAGGCGACTAAATTAATTCCTTAACTTAAGAGTGGATCCTACGATGACAGACTGAGGCACATCAATTTAGTGTCCTCCTGAAGATCGCTATCGGTGTGGCCAATTTATTGATGTATTTAAAATATTAATCGGGTTCATAATATAAATATGATTCAACATTCGAGCTTAATAACAAAGTAGCCAATAGTAACTACTGTTTTAAACTAGTAAACAAAGGATTAAACACTAAAGTTTTCTTGTAGATTAACACAAACTTAGAATAACTTATAAAAACTTGACTCAATATGTTTAAGAGAGAGAATAAATAATAATTTCAAAATAAAACTTTACAGAGATAAAAGTGTTTGAACTAATTATTTATCCATTTCTTCTCTTCCATTTGCCTGTTTATCAATTCTAGATTTGGACACTTTCCC
This sequence comes from Ceratothoa steindachneri, assembly GCA_963969495.1. Lineage (NCBI taxonomy): Eukaryota > Metazoa > Arthropoda > Malacostraca > Isopoda > Cymothoidae > Ceratothoa > Ceratothoa steindachneri. Next base: position 86,001,617 of record OZ018319.1, on the reverse strand, counting down.
TCATTTCTTGTCTCTTTTGAGTGGTTCTTAGAGAATTTGCTAGGCTGTAATTCTGTCGTTTTTCCAAAGGCTGAAACGTGACTGGATGCGATTCAAAGTTAAAACTAATTCAATAGCTATTAAGGGCGATTTTGTGCTTGATTGACCATAAAATGTTGGCTAGATTTTATTGCTGTTTTACGTTCATACCAGACTTTGTTAAAAGCGAATAATAATAATTAGTGTCGGAAACAGTTCAAACTTCCCATAGATTTGCAATCTTTGGGGTATTACTTAACTTTGAAACAGGAATACAAGTACTTTCCGTGGAAGAATAAGGGCTAAATAGCGTATGCGGAGGGGGGAGGGAGGGTAATGGGTTTAATTGTTAATGGGGTTTTAAAAGTTAAAGGGACCGTAGTTGGTCTTATGGGTTTATGTATGGTTATTTAAAAACCTTTAAAGGCTTTGTCGGATTTCGGTTGACGTGATGAGCGACTATATTTTGATCCCCCCCTCAGGTTTACTCTGATTCCAAAGGTTTATGTAGATTCTGCTTCTAGTATGGGTCCCAGAAGGTACCCTGTTTCCTTTGGACTTAAAGGAAAGGAATCAAAGGGAAAGCGACGATAAATAGGTTTTAATTCTTGGAATAGCGTCTAACTTATTATACGTAGTGATACAAATCGAGTTCAGTGCGGCAGTAGGCAAGTTTTACTAATGTTGGGGTAGTTAAGGTAAGGTGACAGGACTTAGGAGCGAAGGACGGTCCCGTAATACCAGGAATACTAAACGGACGAGGCAGGTTCCTTTGCTTGTCTAAACGGCTGAATGATTTACTGATCTCCTCTTTACTGCACATAATATCCTCTTTTCTTTTCTAATAGCACTGAGGCGGAGCTAATGATAGGAAACACTCTTGTTAGCCTCTCCGTCGACCGCTGGGTGGAGTTCAGAGGTGTGTGTGCTCGTCGGGTATCTGTGCACATTCTTAGACCGGGCTGGCATATTTTATTAAGAGACGACTGTTTCTTCTTTCCTTTGACACCTTCCAGAAAACTCAAACAATCGGCAAAAGCATAACTCACTCTGTATTTGCTCGGCTTCCTTAATTATCAGGCATCAGTATCCTTCCGTCCCGCAGCTGCTCTTTTGTGTATGTATGTGTGTGTGTGTGGTGTACCCACGTAGGAACCAGTTATTTGCTCCTCTTTAATAATTTCTTATAGGAAAAGATCACTTTTATTCTAGTTACTAGTAAAAATATTAAAACATTACCATTATCCTTATATTTCTAAAATTTAATTAAAATTCTTAATTTTAGTATAATCATTATTCGGTGATTGACCTAATATGGGTATTCTTAATTCATATAAACAGGCAGAAATCGTCAAATGGAATGTCATTAGTAAATCGGGAGCAGATATTAACCAAATTGCGAACAAAATATAGAAAATTAGAGTAATTAACATAAATCATTAGTGACCTTAACTTGCGGAAATAATTTGTTGCTTAGAAACGAAAAAACGAGAAACACTCATTTCGAAATAGAGATGCATATCATAAATGAAATTGAAGTGTAGCAAGGGTCTAAGCGTAGAAATTTTAGTTGGGAAACCTTTCGGCATAGGGGGGAAGAAAGGTTGTGAAGGATAAGCTCTAAGGAAAGATCTGAGAAGAGATGAAGCACAAACGGGAGCTTCTCCACATAATCTCTTTTTTTTAACACTACATGTTACGCAAGTTTGTTTCGCCTATGGCTGTGGAGTCTTCAGACTTGGTCAGGATCACTGAGCTCTGGATTATTACTGCGAATAAAGATATCGAGGGAGAATATTTTTCCCAATGTTATGAGATTCAATACAGCTATAAAAAACTGAAAGATTCATGCTAGACATCAGCATAACTTTGATGGTAAACTACACTGATCAGGCCGCCCCACTCCCCCCAAAATTTTGATGCTTCTGGATCAAAATAGTTTGATTGTAGGGTAATTGTATGTGCTAAATTCGATAATAACATTCGTATAGCTATATTGGGCTCAGTTTTCTAGAACCAGCTTATCAATATATTTGGAGCACCATGTTATTCATACACTAATTTATATGTTCATTGGTTTCACTTATGCAATAATCTTTTCTAAATTTTTGCTTTTTGTTTGTTTCCGATGGCTGGTTCGTGATAGTGCATATCTATAACTGCCTAATTTCTAATTACTCGGAACTTAGCAAAATATGGAAGATGGCAAGTGCGTGAACGATGCTAAAACCAATCACAAAAGCTGTTGAACTCAACTACAAAAGTTACTTCAAATGTCCTTTGGATGACAAAGACAAGAAATGGGCACCTCATATAGCTTGTAAGTCTTGTGGCAACCACCTGAGTGAGTTGATGTGTGGTAAGCGAAGCTCATGAATGCCGTTTGCTGTACTTATGATATGGCATGAAGTCAAAGACCACAGCAGTGACTGCTACTTATGTCTCACTAAAATCAAGGGAATAACCATCAAAACACGAGGCAAGGTGCAGTACCCCAATATTGCTTCTGCAATCCGACCAATTCCGCACAGCGCTGAACTCTCAGTCCTAAATCCACCGACTGAACAAAAATTGATGAGTGATTCCGATTTTAATTCTACCTCAAATGAAGACGACTACCAGGATGACTCTGAAATTACCAGGCCTAAACTTTTTACTCGAGAAGCACTTCATGATCTCATCAAGGACCTAGAATTGTCCGAACTGAAGGCCGAAGTTCTGGGATCCAGTCTACAGCAGCATAACCTACCTGGAAGCTGGAGTGCGTATCACTACAGCTCATTACTGACATAGAGAGCAGTCTGCATTTTTCAAGATGGCAAACAACTTTTGTTACTGTAAGGACGCAGTATCTCTCATGCAACAATTCTGCTAGCCTGAACCATACAAGTCAGATGATTGTAGCTGTTTATAGACTGTGGAAAAGACTCTAACAGCTGTTCTTTTACACAAAGGCAATCAGTTTCCATCTGTTGCAATAGCACATGCATCAAAGATGGCTGAGAGCTATGAAACAATGAATATTATGTTAGCCACCATAGAGTACGAGAAAAACAGCTGGAAGATATGTGGGGATCTCAAATTCATTTGTTTACTACTGGACCTTCAGCGTGGCTACAAAAATAACATGTGCTTTTTGTGTTTGTGAGACACCAGTGCTGATGCAAAGCCCTATGTAAGAACGGAATGGACGAAAAGACCAAGAGATGCGCCTGGAATGTTCAACTGTGTTCACAATCCTCTCAAAAATAAATAAAAGATATTTTTGCATGCACTGCGTCTAAAGTTCGGTTTGGCTAAAAATTTCATCAAGGCTATGGATCAATCTGGTGCTGGGTTTTGATACTTATGTCAAAAACTAGGTGATGCGGTTTCCGAAGCCAAATTAAGAGCAGATGTCTTGAATGCACCACAGATTCGCATACTTGTTCATGATAGCGAATTCACCAAGGCCTTGAACCGACTGGAGAAAAACTCATGGGAATCATTTATCAATGTGTTAAAGCCTTTTTTTGGAAACTATCGTGCTGAAAACTACAAAGAACTCGTTACAACCATGCTGCAGAATTATCATGAATTGGGCGCAAGGATGTTCTTGAAATTGCATCTTTGCTACTCTCATATTGATTTTTTCCAAGATAACCTTGAAGACATTAGTGATGAACACGGTGAAAGACTTCATCAAGACATCCCCATAATGGAGAGCAGATATCAAAGACAATTCAGTCCTATTAATGGACGCTGCAACGAGAAGAGAGCGAGCTGTACAAACGAAATGGCAAAGATCGGAAGAACTTTTAGAACTTCATATTTTGTCAATTATAATGTATTAGAACTTATGCTTTCTGGTACAATTTCTTATGAGCTTATCTGTGACGTTTTTAATATCGTTATCTTGCGTGAGACGATTAATGTCATCATATTTACTATTTTTCTGATTATTCAGGAAAGTATATCTAATAGTATAATAAAACATCTAAATCATACTAAACAATGTGAAATTAGTGATGTAATCACATAAGACACAAGCTGGTCTGTTTAGAGTTGAATATCTGTTGCACGACACAAGTGACGGAATATTGAATATTTGTACCGATTGATTTTTTTTATAAAACCTAGTCTGATTGAGCAAAACAAATATGAGATTCAAATTCAGCAATATGAAATTAGTTGTGTGAGCATAATCTCATATGTGAGCTATTTTGGCTGTTTACCAGTGCTATCGTTTAACTGCGCCCTAGCAAGAAGTCATTGGTGTCAATATCAATATAAGATGAGCCGTCTACAGGATTCTCCTCATCTACAGACCACACCGTAAAATTTGCATAGCATTGGGTGATTTAACAGTAATATCAACTTGTAAACTAGAGAATCTTTGCATAACAGCGCACTTATCTTCGAGTTTGTACAGAATAATTCTCTGTCTCAATGTGTTGAGTAGCCAAGGAGAGGATACAATAATCTTCAATTGAGTTTGACTTCAGAGGAATTCATAATCTCTCATCTGTCATTCGGCATACAATTGGCTAGCAGTGACTATAGGAGTGTTCCTTTCAAGATCAGGGCAACAGATGCTAGATATGTCTGTGTGGGTGGGGGGCACTCTTTAAAAAAATGATTTTAGAACAGCAAACATCCCTGCATTCGGCAATAGCTTACAACACCTAGAGCTCATGAATGGCCCTGAATAGACAATCATTGTTCATCCTATTTAAACCAAGTGAGCAGTGTTCTGTTAAGCAAAATTGAATTAGCAAAGAAATTGGAGAGTCTATCAAGCAAAAAAGACTTTGGGATAATCAATAAGCTTAGAAGAATAGTTAAAAGCAAGATCAGAATTACAAAACGCAAAGGAAAGATGAGTTCTTTAGTTATATAAATATTTGAAAAGTGATGAGCATAAGAAGTAAACTATTGGTTTGCAATTCTGCATCATTCAGACATGAAGAATACAGACCTAGTAGATAACTATTTTTCTTCACATTTGAGAGCATATTCCGGATACAATTATACTGTTTGAAGGGGATACATTAGATTCTATTAGTGCTAAACTGAGGAGGCTGCCTGAATTCTAGAGAGGCTTAAAATTATCTGGCTTCTAGGAGTTGATAGTTTCTAACAAGATATCTGAAGGAGTTTAAGTGAGAGCTTTAAACATATATCGTCTTGATATTTAAACTTGTTCCGCGGCATTTAGGAGTCTTCGTGACCGGCTAAGTGAATGGAAACTTGGGTTCAGTCAAGAAGCCTCAACCTGCTGGCTACAGTTCAGTGACCGCTTCATTTACCAGCAGGCCACGTTCGTTCCCAGGAGGAATTCTAGCGAAAAATCAGCAAAACAATGCGGTAAATCGTTACATCGCCTAAATTATAAGGGAGAAAAAAGTTCTTTAATGAGTTGGAGAGTGAGCAGTAGCGGTGACTTTAATTTTTCAGTATAGATGGCCTTGGATAGAACTGAAAAATCTGGGGTCGGAGATTCGTTTCGCGTTCGTCTGTAAAGAGACCCATAGAATTATTCTTGTAGGTCAACAACTGCATATCGGTTCGGCATTCCTTAGATACACTGAGAGACGACGATGGCATGTTGTGGAAGTCAGACTCAGACATTGCTAGTGGGCCGAGCTAATACATCCCATCTGTTTTTAATAGGGATGTGTACATTGCAGGTTGGCGGCTAGGAAGGCAAATTAAAGAGAGAGACATCCTAACCAATATATTCCTAGACATTGTAACAACTTAATCACGCACAAATCTAAGGGTCAGGATAGCTATATTCTTAGTATCCTTAGCAAAGTTTTCACAGCAACCACTCGTGTCTCACGAATAAAAATATTGCTTTACAGTATTTTAAGGAACTATGAACATAGCTTGGCTGTGAATATCTTATACTTGGACTTTTCAATGGCCTTAGGTAATGTTGTTAAGCCGTAATTTGTTGAATAACAGTAAATTCTGTGATCTCAGAATCACAAATAGGAAGGCGGACTCGATTGTGAACTGGTTATCTGGCAGGAGACAGCGGGTGAGCACTTAAGGGGGATCTTGAGGTAGCAACTCGTAAATAGAGGGGTTTTCGAGGGTTATGTGCTCAATCCTGTGCTATTCTTCATCTTCCTAACAAAATAAAAAGATTGTAGATACCGAGCTGATCCTTCCCTTATTTTCACTATTTGGGTGCAGTTTAGAGCGACACCACATGTGATTAGGAAATAAAATGATAATTTATCACGATATCACCAAATAACAACTATTGGTTCTTGCTAAGCCCTTTCAACCGCATGTCTGTATCTATTTCATCTTGTGAACAGATAAAATCGATGTATGTATATTTTGTGTATAGTTTTGTAAACGTCGTTGATAGTTCTGAATTTTCATACTATAATTTCTTAGCTGACTCACATCCCCTCTGGCTGGGTGTAATGGCTTGAGTCATGACTCTATGACTCTCAACATCTTTTATCTCGGAGTACCATCTCGACGGGTATGAGGCAACATAACGAGTAACTCCTTAACATTATCTTGATCCACGCGTTTAAACTCGGTTCCCTCTCACTGTCTTTTTTTCTCTCTCTCTCACTCTATCTCTTTGTTTTTTCTCTCTCTCACTCTATCTCTTTGTTTCTCTCTCTCTCTCACTCCATCTCTTTGTTTCTCTCTCCCTCTATTTTTCTCTCCGCTTGCCGGCCCTGTGACCCTAGTTTTGTTACACCCAAGGGGTGATATATAAGAGTGAAAAAAACGCCGCTTTCAGCATTATAGCTATATAGAGACTTTAGCAGCGACTAACCACACTTAATGTGACGTAATTTAGTCTATCAAGAAGTGGTATTTATACTGTGCGGGGGTGGAGGAAAAGTTGTTCACGGTGACTTTCTTTTTGTTTAATAGAACTTATAAAAATATTCAGTAAGAGTAGACTTAGAGTAATTAGACTCTACAAAAAAAATTAGTGTAAATGAATTATAAGAATTCCTAAAACTAGAAGTGTTTTTAATGATTCTGGGGGCGACTGATTAATGAAGATTCCTCCTTACATCTTTTTTGTTTAGTTATAAATACTTTGCCTGTAGAAGGTAGAAATTAAATTGCACCTTAGTGATAAAACTTGAGATTGAAATTGGCATCCCAAACTTTCAGGTACATTAGTTCATATTAAATTGTAATTAAATATAGCATGCAATTATTCTTTGGATTATCCTTCTTCACCTAATTTAAGCGCCTTTTTAATTATTTACCTTGTTTGCTAGTGTCCGTATTACTAAAATATAATAAAGGAATATTAAACACTATTCTTCATTTCGTCTCGTAGCTCTCAAAAATTGATAAGTTCTTACACATTAATGAATCTACTCCACATTAAAGCCTCACTGCTCGCTTACCTCAAGATTCCAATGCTGGCCAGTATTTTAGTCTCGGCACCCTTCGATATAGCAATGCCTTATTCTAAATCTGTCCATATTAGAAATGAATACACTGACTCTTTCTTCCGAATCGATCACATAAGTAGAACGAGTTGCTTTTCACTATTCATTCTGATCCCTCTTTACAGGCCTTGGAGAGCCCTTCTCAATGTTTTAGATTGTCGCTTTAGACCGCCAAACAAATGGTTTATTATTATTAGGAAATATTTGTTATAATTATTTTCTGACCTTCACACTAAAGTTACAATTCAAGATAAAGTAATTATAAAGTTGATTAAAATAAACCATTAAAATAGCTAACGAATTATATTAAAATAAATATAAATGTGTGAGTTATTGCACTTTGATCAATTGTGGAATTGAATTGAAACATGTCTTTATACGTCTATAAAAATAAGGAAGAAATGTTTCTTGAGATTAAATTAAATACGCATTTAAAATTTGATAAGCAGAGTTTCTAATCATTAAAAAAGGATAAAAATAATAGGATAAGTTTAGGAAACGCAAATTTATTAATATTATGTTTGCAATTTGCACCTATTGTAAATAATTTTATTATTTAATCCTAAAAGAACTCTTGGTTTGTTATTTAGTTTGAATTTGGCGAAGTAGTCGTATATACCATGTTTTTTTACTCTATGAGTTTTATAAAGATGTTATGCAATTGCAGCGGCAAAATTCATTCAGAGCACTTATAGATATGATGCAATAAATGAAGGAAGTTGCAGGAGGTGGTTTACCCATTTTCTAAGTGGAATATAATTTATAAAGATTGACCGAAATTAGGTCATTCCAAAAAGCTTACTCCTGAAGTATTGAAAGTTGCTGTCACATCAAATCCTGCTACAAATTCTAAGCTACTCGCCAAACGATATAACATAACCCATACAACTGTCATATGCCAAATGAAAAAGGCTACAGTGATTGAAAATGGTTCTCACCAATCTGTTACAGCGTGTTGCTTACAGTGAGTCCTTACTTTGAGGATACCTTCAGCCATCATTTTGGGGCAGGTTTGTTACTAGTTATGAGAAATGGATCCTTGGTCATAATGATAAACGCCATCGTTCGTGGATCAGTCGAGTTTCTCAATAACCGAGGTGAAGACTTGATCCAAAATGATCATTTTGAGTGTATTGTTTGGATAATTAAGGAATGGTCTAGTACAAACTGTTAGATAACAATCAAAGAATTAATACTAATCTCTACTAAAATTAACTTCGTTTTTTGAAACTCGCTTTGGGGCAAAGGCCACCCTCCTTAGTCTTATTAAAGAGTGTCATTCTCTATCACGAAAACTCCCGTCTTCACCCAGCTCGAATAACTAATTATGACTGGTTTATGGGATTACAGAATCATTTGGATGGTCTTAGGTTGACGTGAAGAGAAGAGATGTAAAAACGATTTGGATTCCTATTATGCATCAAAACCTAAAGGATCTTACAGGAAGGGCATTTATGAGCTTGATGACAGATGGAATAAGGGTCTAGAGAGCAATGGAGTTCATGTTTTTGATCAAATATTTATAATCATAAGTTTTTTCATTTTTAATATATAACATAAAATTGGACATTGCTTTCGTTACAACCTGATATAACGGGGATAAGAGAGGAGAGCAAAGTTTTGATGACCTTAATAAAAAATGTTCTCCTCCATGGGTGTCATGAATATGTATGTAAACTTTGCCTGTAAACCTTGTAATTTCACATGAAGTAGCTGCTTTTAAATATTACGTGTTAATTAAGTAATAAAAATGATTTTTAGACAGCTCTTGTTAGAACCAACTCTTTAACGAATCAATCACTCATACTCTTAAAAGGTCACTACAACTTATATTTAAACACAACTAGTTCATTTTCAATGACAATGTTTATCGAAAAACCGTTGTTACTCTCCATTTTGGGGGGACAGTCTTAGAAACCTTCAAAGATGGTTTCACGACTAACTTCGGGAGGTTTGCCTCCTACCAGTCTAACGATTCAGTAGACGCGCACGGTAACTTCGCCTTATGGGAAACAGCCAAGCTGGGGAAGGGTGAGCAATGGTTTAAGACAGGGCTGGGTATGAACCTTTTGGCCACCGCTCTAAAGGGGGAACGACAGACGGAGATAGAATCCGCCAAAAGATTTCAAATAGGCACGAAAGTGTCTGTGCTCGTAGGCCTGGAGAAGACAAGAGAAGAGGGTGTGTCTTTTAATAATTGAGGCATATAACTTCAAAGTTAGCTTGGGGCGCGACAGGACCAAAAAGATAATCAGTTCGTAGCCTAAACGGCTATGACCTGACCTTCACGAAAAGATACGAGCTATATTTGATCGAGGTAGCAGGGTACAGCTCCACACAATTAACATAATTGGCGCTGCACAATATGGATTTATCCCACAATCCATTTCCCAAGTTTTCAGATTCGATTCGTTTGCTCAAAGCAATGACAATGGTGACACTTCCAAGGCAAAGGGACGAATAGATTGAAGCGGTAGTGATACCAATCGCCACGCACCGACGCAGGGAATCTGTCATCCTCGAAAGTTAGGAAGAGTATAGGGTTGTCTTTTTAGTCCTTTCTCCACTGGCTTATCATCAAACCTTCGATCTTGACCGAAACCTTGATCGATCAGATCTTCGGTGATATATTTTAAGATGTAGTTCGTGAGTTCCCTCGCATAAACCACTTCTTTTTTAAAATTCATGTAAGAGTGTGGTGTCAGCTGCACAGGTAAGCCATCGAGTTTTAGAAGAGCACTCACCATGGCTGCCTTGGCAGGATCTGTGTCATTCAGCAGGAGGGTCTCGTACAAGAAACGGGAGACCTTCAGTTTTTGTACCAGAACCCTCACTAATACCTAAGGCTGATGGGCCATAGAACCTTTGGACAGCATGTTCCATGAGTTGATCAAACAATGAGGTGATGCTTAAAGCTGTCGTGCTTGAACACGCCTGGCATCCTCTTGATGAGGGACGTCCGACGTCAGTAAAGCTCTACTCACCCCATGTGCAACTTTAATCTTAGTCATTTCGTCTCAAGGGCGCCTCGTAGACGGATGTTCCTGTCATTTCTTAGTTGCTTGCTGACGGCTGTTTCGGCCAAAAAAATCATTTTCCTCAAATCTATAAGATCACTTATTCAAAAAATTTCTAAACAAACTTTACGACCTTAATCTACCCATAAATACTGTAATCAAAGTTTCATTTTACATTCCTTACAATACTTAACCTCCCTCAGCCACTCCTACATTAATTTCTACATATTCAGTTTAAAAGATTTTTACTAATTAATTTTATATAGGTTCAAAGTAAAGGACATACTCCCTTGGAACCTTTAAACACCCTAATATGACTTTTTATTTGTTCACACTGTGATCGAGGAACATATGTGGTAGCACGGTTTAGTCTTTAGAGAGAAGAGTGTGTCTAATTTAGGCACCATTGCAACAATGAGATTTCCCTCCGTAGTTTAGAATCAATATATATTGAAATGTTAAAGCCTTCCCTCAACAATGACTTAACACCTATTCTCCTTTTTAATCTAACTTCTCCCCTTAACTATGATTTCTTCTTACTTCAGTTCAATATCTTATCTATGGAGTTTTTCTCGACTCGTTAAATAGTCTGCTGTATTCCTTAATAATTGAAATTTTGCATCATATTTTGATCACTAAATATAGATATTTAACTTGACAAGTGTAATATTTAAATAATTATTAAATAAGAAAATCTGTTATCGATCATTAAAGATTGCAGTTATGTCAATACTTTGATATTTCATTCTGGAATATTTATTAACAATTGATTCATTTTGACAGACACGAATTTTCATCTTATATGTATGCCGGTTCTTCAAGTGGTTTCTGGTTGACACGATTTGAATATGTAACTTCCTCTTATAATCACTATATCGAAGTTAGCGTTGCTATTTGCGTATTTTCAATTTCTATACTTTTAGATTATGATTTAACATTAATCGGTTTTATTTATGTCCTTTCTTGTATTTCTCTCGTGGTCTTGATTTCATACGACTATGAAATGTTAATGAAAAAACGTGAGCTATTTTGTGCCTTCTGCATCGTCGACTTTCTAGAGTCTGAAACTTCATTGAATGAGGCTGCATGATAAAGAAATTTAGTTCACAACAGCAATATTTATAGTTGTATTTTGTTTTTTCCTTTTGCTTTCTAAATTGTTGGAGATTTCTTAGTTTGGTTTGGTTTAGTTTGGTTTGGTTTAGTATTCTCGAAATGATGTGTTACTCAAAGCGGATTTATCAAGGTTGAACCTAAAATAATTACATTTGAAATGTAGTAAATTTCAGTGGAGTCTGTATTAAGTTGCTCCTTTCGGAATCAACCAACTACTGAAGAAGTTCCTTTTGCTTGTTTAGAGTGGATCTTCTACTCATGTTAGTATCTTGACGTCCTTTCTTCTGCAGAAGCCATCAGAGGAGATATGATTCTAATCTAATTTGTCTGGTGGACGATACGTGCGCGATGTCATCACATTGAGTGTCCGACTGGTGTGATTTTTGGATGTCCATCCTTTATATATTGCATAGATTGTCGAACTCACGCATCCACTTATTAAAAAGCGCGCTTCAAGATCAAATCTTTCCCTATTGTATTAAGCGAGCAATATAACTGCTCGCCTGTACTTCATGTAGTCCATGAGTTTTCCTTGAAGCCTATCTATAACATCCCATCGTCCACATCAAAGATTGTGAAAATTTCTTCCTAAACCTTTGTGAAGAGATTTTTCTTTCCGTAAAGGTGCTCGTAGTCTTGTCACTGTACCCTGTAATTGATTTTTCTTTGAACCACCTGATGGTACGAGTATCTCGAATGTTCGGGTGTTGTACTTCAAATTTCTTCAGGTCATTGAACTCTCGTATCCTGTGCCAATCTTTATATCCCTTAGGTAGTTTTTGAAGATTACGAATATAAGTTCTGCATCCATTTTTTTCCCTCCATGGACTATACATCGGCTTTGAACATGAATAATACTACATCCTACTTTCATGTTGTGACGGTGTTTCTAGTACGTGGCTACCGTAAATTATTTGGCGCTGCTCGATGATAATTCCGCTCTCCGAGAGTAAAACAATATATGGGTCGAGATCTAGATTTACTTTGGCAAGTTAGGATTTTTTATTTCACAAACTTGTACAGTATGTGCTACTAAAGTATTTCTGGTCCATTCCTCCCTGACTAATTATTGGTACTGCCAGAGACTTTGAGTCTCCGTGGTGACTGCATAGTCTCCATGTTCTCAGTTTTTCGTTGGAGCTCACCTAGTATTATTAATTTTTTCAGCAAACGTAAAGCTTGCCTCCTTCTTCTGTAGTCAATTCTTAGTACCATAGGAAAAGTCATCTGTAGACTTTTTGTGCAACATCATCCTAAGTAATATATCTAGGTTGATTTCTTTGTCATTGATGTTTCCCTTCTTGGTTGCTTTTTCCTTTACTGTTTTTTGTGGATAATTTTTTTCCGATTCTGAGTGTTTACTCTGGTTAAATCACTTTCCGTTCTTGTATCTTCTTTCCAATTTTCGTTGAGTTGGGAGTTATCGATTTTTTTTTGTTCTACATGCTTGTGACATGATATTTAGTCAGAGGGTGGTTTTGTAGTGAACGAGAGTGGTTTGAATTCATTATCGTCTATCAATATTCTTAAGCTCGGTGTTATAGGAGCCAAGTGATTAGTAAGTTCATATAATGTGCCTGCAAGATAGCATGCAGGCTTCATCGTTGGACTAGTGTCGGTGAGCTTTACTTCAATAATGGTCTTTTAGGCAAAGTTGATGCTGAAATTTCTTAGCCGTATTGTATTTAGATGCTCCTGTCGCTATATTCTCCTCCTTTTATTCCTAATCGGGTGTTTAAATTATATGCTACACTGCAAGTTCAGCGTCCTATGAGGCCCAGTGTAGCTGAAGCATTTCTTCCGTTGTGTGGTACAGCTCATACAGATCTGCCACAACCTATTGAATACAGCCTTTTGCGGGTTTGTGTTCAGAATTGTACCATGAGGAGCATAATATGAGATCGTATAATTTATTCTGAGCTACTTGTTCTAGCAAGATGACAATACTAAAAAGTATAAAACTGACATCTGAGTTTTATCAAATACCACTTCAAAGATGTGCGTTATGTTTATAAACGAGAGGAACTTTAAACCTCTGGCCCATTTAGGAGTTTTATCTATCTCTGCTTGAAACTCCTCCTTATGGTGTCCCTTTCATCCATGGATTGATATGCTTCGAGTTTGCCGCTTTTATGCATAGGCTGACGGAGATGAATTGAGCTCCTTGCCTATTGCGCCAAGTAGGTTCTTCGTGTTTGCTGATCTTAGAATTTATAAATAAATTATTTCACCTGTCTCAAGTATCATGTATTCACATGTAAAATCAATGAGAGGCTTCACATCCTCCATAATTTACTTAGAACAAATGGGAATAATTCGATGGCTTTCGTTTTTCCTCCCTCCGATCAATCTATTTTTGTTATTATTGTCCATGTCAGAAGCATCCAAACCTTATAGTATCTCCAATTTCTCAGATGACTATAGACTAAGGTCAGAAGTGTAAAGAAGGCCATGACCTTTAACCACTAAATCCGCTTCTCTCACAAAGAAGGCGGAAAAAGATTATGTCTCCAATCAGTCTGCCTTTAGCTGGTTTCGCCTTTGACAGGAACGACAAAACCAGGAGAAATCTATAATAAGTCCGCCACTCTTGGCTAATGTAGGGTGGGAAAAGCAGTGATAATTTTCTTCTTAATCCACCCGAGTGATGACCAAGAAATGCCAGAAGGGCGACATAAACGAGCCGTTGATTTTCCTCTCGCAGTTGCTTTGTCTTTTGTACAGCTTATTGCCTTCTCTACTCGGAATAATGGCAGCGACCGCCGAATAAAAGTTCAATAATCATCTAAATATATGACCCAACCAATTTTTATAGTCTAAGCTTATATGCAGGTACTTTCAATCTGAACATTTAATTTGCTTTAGTCGCTTGGTGTTTATCTTTTTTATTGCCATATATATAAAACTTAAATTTTTAGCCTCGTGACTAAACACTAGGTACTCTCCAACCGACTAAAAACAAGCCAAATTGATCTTCCAGAAACCAGGCAAATCAACGAGTTGCCCAAACTGATATAGGCTCATATAATTGCATAATCTTCTAGGAAATTTCTTTTAAAAAGTCTAAACTCGAAGACTAATAGAACATCTTGAAGAAAACAATTTAACCAACTTAAACCAGTTCTGATTCCGAAAAATAAGAAACCAAGAAAGCATACGGCATCCTCACTGATAAAATCGCCTTGACTAAAACAGGCATTGAATAGATCGATTCGGTTATTAGCGTAGTCGGAAAAAGCTTTTGATAAAATTTAGATGAGAGAAATTCAGTAAGAGCTTAAATATTTATATGGACAAAAATCTGTAGAGAATTCTCGGCAACTATCTAACATATTATATGCGGTGATTAAAGAGTATGAGTGGCTTCGATTTCAAACTGTAAGTTGGGCTCCCTCAGGGGATTTTGTTTTAGCCCTACGTTTTTTTCAATTTACGCAACAGATAAGCTACGATGAAAAACAAGTTACTGTATGAACATTCATTTTGGTATGGATATAAGTCAGATTTTTGCTAGTCCATATAGGAATGAGCAATTCCACCTAGTGATGACATCCACCGAAATCGGTAATATAAACACATAGGAGAGGGAATGCCTAAAAGGGATAAATACACAGAAGTTTACGGTATTTCCTTTATAAAGAGAAATAAATAGCAGATATAGAGTTAGAATAGCAAATTTAATCATCTCATGATGAATGGAAAGTATTCGGATTAAAGATAAATGAATCGGCTATAAAAACAATATAACCGAAAGTATAATAAGGTAAATAAAGTGCTAAGTCTCATATTCATGCACTTTTAGAAGCTTAAGCATAACGAATGAGCAGAAGATTTATTTGTCACTAGGAAGGGAGGTACTCATCTTGCTGCCCCCACCCGTCATGCCAAACGTGCACAAAACAAGACGAAACTGGGAGTCTAGACAATTCCAAATAATGTTCACTATATTTTACCTAACGCAAGGAGAAGAGAGCTTAGAAGACAAAGACACCTACATGATGAAGCACGAATTAAAATGGTTAATTTATCAATCAAAAGAGAACGTAAATATATTTGAAGAAGCTCGACACCCTTCCCTGAAATATTTGAAGAACACAGCATTGTAGAAGGTGAAACTCGTTTTAACTCCTGTTTCCATAGCGCAAGTATTACGTTGATGAACTACAGAACTACAGAATCTAGGACCAGCAAAGACCCTAAGGTCCGCTCGAGGCTAGTCTGCTACACTAAATCAAAAACTACGATACACCCTTATCTACGAGTGTATCTCTAACATGCTATTTTTTTTTTTTTTTTTAATACTATCTACTGTACACACTTATCTACATGTGTACATTATCGTGCAATTTTAACTAATCAAACTAGGGGTCGGGGGAGATAGAAAGTTTTTCTTCTCATCTTCCGCAGCCACTCGACTGCTAGTGGTGAAAAGCTAATTTAGGGATAGAGACTACTTATGGGATAGGCGGAAAAGAAATGGAACATCTAAGCTACACATGCAGAGAATCGCCGGCATCATTTTTAGTCATCATAATTTCATATCCCTAAACCTCCGCTCCAAACTCTCTCTCTGCAAGGACGTTTAAATTCACAGTGCTCAACTACGTTATATTTAAACTATTCAAATGCACGTCGAGACGATTTTTGAACATATTAACCGAAGTGCTATCTACTACGTGGGTGGGCAGCCGATTCCAATTTTGAGTAACTTTAAATGTAAAATAGTTTTGGGCTATACTAGTGTTAAAACGCTTGTTCACTAATTTTAACCCGTGCTGACGAGTATTTCCCCTATGATCCAGTTCGAACAGATTGCGAAAGTCAACGTTTGAGAAACCCTTTAGTATTTTAAATACTTCTATTAGCTGGCCACGTAATCTTCTGCGTTCTAGCGATGGCAAATCTAAAGCCCTGAGCCTTTCCTCGTATGATCTATTCCTCAGCTCTGGAATTAATTTCGTAGCCCTACGCTGCACTCTTTCTAATTGCGCGATATCTTTCATTAAATATGGAACCCAAAATTGAACAGCGTATTCGAGAAGTCGCCGCACAAGGGATTTATATAAAGGTAAAATTACATCCTTAGATTTAAAGGTGAAATTACGCGCGATATAACCCAAAACGCGATTTGCTTTTTTACACGCATCCGCGCATTGCTTCGAGAATTTAAAATCGTCTGAGACTAATACTCCCAAGTCTTTTTCTAATTTAACCGCGTCGAGGACTTGGCCTTTCATGGTATATTCTACTCTTAAATTATGGCAACCCAAGTGCATTACCTTGCATTTGCTTAAATTAAATTCCATTTGCCACTTGTCCGCCCAATTGGCAATCGAGTTTAGGTCCCCCTGCAATTTATCGACATCCGATCTTACATAGGCACGATTGCCCAGCTTCGTGTCGTCCGCAAATTTCGAAATCCGACTAAGTATGCCTTTATCTAAATCGTTAATATAAATTAAAAACAATAAAGGGCCTAAAACAGAGCCCTGCGGTACCCCACTACTAACGCTGGCCCAATCTGAACATTTCCCATTTATTACCACCCGCTGCGAGCAATCTTTCAGCCAATTTCTAATCCAGTTTAAAATCTTACTACTCACCCCAATCGCTTTAACTTTCATTAATAACCTTTGGTGGGGGACGGTGTCGAACGCCTTTTTAAAGTCTAAATATATTTCGTCTACAGCTTTGCTTTCATCGTACACGCAAATCATTTTGTGGAAGAATTCGAGCAAGTTAATCAGCTTATTTGCCTCGAGGTGGCTCACTATTCTATCCTTAATTACAGATTCTAAAAGCAGCCCAACTACCGAAGTTAGACTAATAGGCCGAAAATTTGTTGCTTCAAATCTATTCCCCTTCTTAAATATAGGTGTAACGTTTGCTCGCTTGAAATCCAACGGAACTACGCCATCCTCTAATGAGCGATTGAAAATTTCACGCAATGGCTTAACGAGTTCATTTTGATGCTCCTTTAAATGAATTGGATATACCCCATCGGGGCCCGGAGATTTCGACTTTTTCATTAGCTTAATAAATTTAAGGATTTCCTCGTCATTTATAGTTACATCGGATATGCAATTATCAGCACTACGAACTTCCCCAATTAACGATTCCAATTCGGAAGAATCTTCCACAGTAAACACGCTCGTAAAATGCTCATTTAAAATTTTGGACATTTCTGTCGGAATTTCAGTCAAACGACCATCCTTATCTTTGATCGGCCCTATCGATCCTTTTACGGGTTTTCTATTATTTACGTACCCATAAAACCGTTTCGGTTCATTCTTCGAATCCTTTGCGAGGTTTATTTCATACTTCCTCTTCGCATCTCTGACCGCACGTTTAACTTCCTTACGATGAAGATTCATTACTTACCAGAGTAAAGGGAATTTACACCACCAAATAGAGAGTGAAACCGAAAATTCGAATACCAGTATCCCTACACAAAGCCAGATGATTCACTAAACCTAATAAATTAGCCTACACAACATTGTTCCTCATCATAATTATCCCACTAATTAAGAAACCAACCGAGGCAAAAGTGAAAAGTTCGAAAGTGTAATGTGAAAGTGCGAAGTGCTATGCATTATTCTTGTATAAATGGATAATTTAAGAGAGAAAAAGGCAAAGTAAAAACAAAAGTTGGATTAAGGTCAAGTATTTTCAGTTTATTAACCATGAAATTTATCACAACGATCCGAAACACAGACGCATACACGACACATAAAGAAATGTCACAAAGGTTAAAATCCAGGGGCCATACAGCACAGTAAGAAAACTAGCTCAGAACAAAATGCCGACAATGGCGCGAAGGTTACAATATATAGATAAGGAGAAGAGAGAATTAAAGTAAACTATTACAGAATTATTACAAATAACTAGAAGAACATAATGAAAAGGATTAGAATGCACATCAAAATAATGGAAATATTACATTCTACATAGTTATTGTTCTATCGTCTAACATTACTAGATCAAAAGAGATTAATTTCTTTCCTCACTATTTATTTTCATATTTCAATCTCTTGCTTTACTCTACGTGTCCTCGTCTAGCTTCATTGGAGCCGGCTGGCTTTTATTCACTGGATTCATCTTGTTCCTGCCTTTCTCTAGAGCTAATTGAAACAATTTCACTCATCTCCTATTCTATAGCGAGAAGAATTCCACCGATTTCGTGTGTTTCATGTCGTAAAAGAACATTAGTTCATGGATGAATTAAGTGACCTCGGATCGAGTTTGGAAACCCCCTGTCTTTAACATTCCTTAACCCTGGAGCACTGAACTGAGGTATATTATTACCGATTTTGGAAAATAAAAGAAAAATATTAAATACACAAATTTATTAATCCTATCATGTATACACTAACTATAAGGCATGTAAATGCTAATTAAATTAATAAAAATCCGTACTGCCTTTTATTAAGGTATATAATAAAAATAAAAAAACAGTCAAAAAGTGAAAAAGTTTTAATAATTTTGGTGAAAAATTCACCAAAAAACCCCTCTCATAGAATTTGCCCAAGCGCTCGCACAGACCTTCAAGGATGTTAGGCTCTCCTCTCAGGGACTTCCCATGACACTAACTATGCAAAATCAGTAGGAAGAGAGTGGGGAAATCACCCTTTGTTTAGTGCACCAAAAATGACTAATTGTTCAATATAATGTGTTTTTCTGTTATGAAACCCCTTGAAACCACTTTGGAAATGACTGCTAAGATACAATATATATATATATATATATATATATATATATATATATATATATATATATATATATATATATATATATATATATATATAATTTTGGTTACAATTTAAACTGCCCTTCTGACAGAGTTAAATTAGAGTTTTCTTTAATAAATGCGGAATCAATAATTTTTCTCTTATTAAAATAGTTACAAGTGTAAATTATTTTGGCACGAGATAAATCTAAAACATGTTAGCGTTTTTATATCATTAAAAAATATTTGAGGAATTGCTTGCTCATCTTAACATCTCTTCTATGTTGATTAAAAGCATGGAATGACCCCAGCTTTCTGCAATGTAGAATAAAGGAAGGTTAGTGCTTTTCCACGAGATTTGTTATACACCAGCATCTTTGCTATATATATATATATATATATATATATATATATATATAAGTATATATATATATATATATATATATATATATATATATATATATATATATATATATATCCTATTATCCCGAATAAGGAGGAGGAGTCGTACTACTCCTTATACTTCGTTCGGCCCGTGCCCTGAATCAGGTTATTGACTCTGAGTGCTTAGAGGTTGGCTACGGAGGGATTGGAATGAACTTTGCCAGCAAGTGACCCAAAGGAATTCAGATACACAACAATATGAAAACAAAGTTGAATCAACCTTTTTGGGGGTTGAGGATGGTACCTCTGGCGATCAGCGTCTTGGTCATATAAGCAATGAGCGCTTAATAATACAGGTTCAAATCCAACTTCTTTATTTATTTTAATATAACGGTTAAAATAGTTTGTCCTATCTTTCCGTTCTCTACGTCTCCCATTTTCCTTCTTAAGCTTTGATTGGTTCACGTGATATTCTCCTAAGTGTTTTTCCGGGTTGTGTCGCCAATTTTCATTACCTTTTGCCTTTAAAAATACATCTATAAAAAATAACGCAACATATGATTTTCAATATATATATATATATATATATATATATATATATATATATATATATATATATATATATATAAAAATATAAATATATATATATATATATATATATATATATATATATTTATATATATATATATCCCGATCTTCCTTCTCTATTTCACCTTTCTTCCACCAAACCAGAGGAAGATAGCAAAGATGCTGGTGTATAACAAATCTCGTGGAAAGGCACTAACCTTTCTTTATTCTACATTGCAGAAAGCTGAGGTCATTCCATTGGCCCTTTCTCAATATAGGAGATATGTTAAGTGACCAAGCAATTCCTCAAATATTTTTTAATGATATTTGAAACGCTAACCATGTTATAGATTTCTCTCGTGCCCAAATAATTTACACTTGTAACTATTTTAATAAAAAAATTATTGATTCCGCTTTAATTAAAGAAATCTCTAATTTAACTCTGTCAGTAGGGCAGTTTAAATTATAGCCAAAACTATATATATATATATATATATATATATATATATATATATTAATATATATATATATTGTAGGGGAATCGTCACTTCCCCCTCCCCCCCCCCCCCGTTTACTCTTGGTGGAGTCAGAAGGCGGTTACCGCAAAGACATCCGGCCCAGGCATCGGCGGGTTAAAAGCGTAACCGCAGCGTCGCACAACTCGGTGCCATGAAAGACCCTAAAGGTCAAAATGCAAGATCTTCCCCAGGAGAGTAAGATCCAGTTCTACGTCGAATAAAAAATTTGAGACGTGTTTCTCCCAAGCTCGAAGGCTAACGAGGAGCCGATGTAAGACTCGGTGTGAAAAACCGTTGGGCAAAAGAACTCTCCTGGGGCCGTCCTCAAGCCCCTCCCCCCTTCTTAGCACTTCCCAGTGGGGTGACAAGGTATAAATGAGAAACACTGAGAAAAATCGAGGTAGTATACGTCAGTCTCTAGGTGACGAAGTCCTCGGATCCAAAACCGAGCTACCGAGACTGGATTGGTAGTGTACTTGGCTCGCCAGACCAAGAAGTACCCTGTAAGAGAGGCAGGGCTACCTACCTTAAGGGGCTAAGAAGCAGCTCATCCTCGAGCTAGTCCCTGGTTATCAAACCAAACGATAAGTTAACTTCGGTAAGTTCAACTTACTCTCGCCAGAGAGACTCCTCATATCCTGGTGCTCCTTAAACACCAGGGGTATTCCTCGTCCTTGAGGAATTAAGAAAAAAAGAAGGAAAAGGCTTCCCTTTCGAGCCCGTTACTTGGTGGCCACACCGAACTCATAAGTTACTTTGGTGAGAGACCAAGTCCAATTGTTCTCGTCAGAGAAACCTCCCTCCATTATACTTGCCCTTGATGAAGACTGGAACTAAAAAGAAGCTCATCCTCGAGCTAGTTCCCCGTTACCAAACCGAACTTTAAGTAATTTATTCTCGCCAGAGAAATCCCCCCCCGTTATCCTCGCCCTTGAAGAAGATCCTCCCCAAGTTCAGTCCTCGTCCATGAGGAATTAAGTAATGAATGAGAAAAGCTCCCCCTCGAGCTCGTTACTCGGTGGTCACACCGCTCTCCAAGTTAACTTGGTTTAAGAACCAAGTTCGACTCCCTCTCGCCAGAGAGACCACCACGACCTTGGTGTTGCATAAATCACCGTAATTATTCTCGTCTGTGAAGACCCCCTCCCCCCCGGAATACCGTGTGCTACCCTTCCTAAAACGACCTTGTGATCCTGCCCATCTACATCTGGCCAGGCGGCACGCGTCGTGAGTCAATAACATTCCTGAGGCCTTTTAAACTTCAGATGAGTCCGTAAGCTTAAATCTTATATTATTGTTGTGTGTAGAGAAATTAACCAAATTTGGAGGGTCAAACTAATTTAATTAATTTTTTTATGATAATTTTATTGCTGTAGTAATGTTTAAATGTTGTGTATTCAATGGTTAAAGTTAAAATATAAGTTTATTTGGGGAATTATTGCGTTTCTCTATATCCTTACGTGTTTCGGAACGGCTCTGTTCTTTAAGATATTAAGATTTTAATATATTAGCACTCTTAGCACTCTTAGAAAAAAAGGGGGGCATTCTACGACATATATATATATATATATATATATATATATATATATTTTTATTTATATATATATATATATATATATATATATATATATATATATATATATATATATATATATATATATATATATATATATATATATATATATATATATATATATATATATATATATATATATATATATATATATATATATATATATATATATATATATATATAAAGAGAGAGAGAGAGAGAGAGAGAGAGAAAGAGAGAGAGAGAGAGAGAGACAGACAGACAGAGAGAGAAACAGAGAGGCAGAGAGACAGGGAGAGAGAAACACTCACAAAGGAAAAGGGAAAAAAGATTGCGAGCGTTTTCGTCTTTATTTTCAAAGACCTTTTCTAGGAATAACAAAACATGGCTTAAATAGTAGAAGGGGGTGGGGGATTAGACTACCTTTCTCTGAACCCTAATTATGGGTTACAATATTCTGAAACATATTAATTTGTGATTTTATATATGAAATAATTATCGGGTTAAGCGTATACAAACCAGGGCTAATATTTAAATTTAGGAAACATGTTAATGGATATATGTTCACGCTAAAATACTTCTACAAATGTAATTGCTACTTATAATGACCGATTTCGCACTATTCCTGTCTGTAGTGTGGTTATAGTTATACATATGAAAGAAAAGTGCAGATTGTTTGGTGTGGTTACGTAGATTGATTCGATGTTGTTTTACATGAGCTTCTAATTTTTTTCCGGTTTGCCCATTATAGCATTTTTGACAATTGTTGCAACCTATGAAATACACAATGTCTGTTCGGAGGCTGGCGCATCTTTGAGCAGGATGCGATAAATTGTAGTCTCATAATTGAATATTACATTTATCTTCAGAGGCCTGAGTAGAAAAGTTACTTTAAGGAAAATATAGTTATAATTATTAACATTAGTTTGATAAAAGGATCGCTTGGTGGACTTATCGCAGAAAGTACAATGGGTAGCACAATTTTAATCCTATGCTATATATTCTCTCAACTTCTTTGTCTAGATATTCTGGTGAGACTATTCTAAGGGCACGTAAAATGATGGAGGAGAAAATACTGTTTGATGCTATTGCGGTGACTTCAATAAAAATGTATATAAGAATCTATGGATGTGGGTTTTTTATATGTATATAATATTTGAAACGGTGGTTTGTCCAATGAATTAAAATATCTAAGTAGAGGAGTGTTCGATCTATTTCAACTTCTAATGCAAAGTTAATCGAGGACACTAATTTGTTGATTTTAATTAGAATTGTATTAATGTTTAAATTATTAGGTCAAATGAAAAGAATTTCATATATAACTTGACGAGCACTAGGAGCATGCTGTTCCTTATTGTCATTCCAAGGTTTAGCGCTAAAAATTTCCATTAGATGTGAATTTGCAGTTGTTAATACAAAGAGTCATGAGTTTAATGATGACGGAACTAGATATATCGAGTGAAATTGGGACAATTTGTTCTTCGAGAAAATTCATGAAATAGGGTAGGGTATCCTTAATAAAAACAAAGAGAGGTTCCCGTACTCGATCTCTTGAATTTTCTCTTGAAATTTAGTAGTCGTAACACCCTGATAATGAAGAGGAGCAAAATATATGCCAAGTCGAAGAATTTTATATCGAGATACTGGATTTATTTCCTCTACGAGAATAAATATATGTTATAGCAAATATCATAAATATTAAACAAAATCTTTCAACTGTTTGAAGGATTTTTTACAAAATTTCTTTTGGAAGAAAATGCATATGTTGGCATTATATTAGCTAATCG
Source organism: Ceratothoa steindachneri (assembly GCA_963969495.1). Taxonomy (NCBI): domain Eukaryota; kingdom Metazoa; phylum Arthropoda; class Malacostraca; order Isopoda; family Cymothoidae; genus Ceratothoa; species Ceratothoa steindachneri. The sequence continues at coordinate 85,977,505 of OZ018319.1, read as the reverse complement.
TGTTCAAATTTTCCAAACCTATAATGATGAGCTTCATAATTACGTTTTTTCAGTTTGTTTCGGATTGTCGCTTCAATTTCACAGGGCAATTTTCATGTTCCACTCAAGATATTAACAACGAGCTAAATTGGTATGTCCGTATTTATTTAGTCTCAACCACCGGCTGACACTTGTCTTCACTGGGATTTCATGAAGAGTTACAATTAAACAACGTTGAGCATCATAATGAAGAAAATTTTAAGTTTCGATGCGAAAGACTCACAAACTTTAAATTTTCAATTACATTTTCTGAACTTTTCCTTTGTATTATCGATCTGATATGCAAAATCGGATTGAATATGTTTTACTTTCTAGGGCAAAAAACTTTTTTCACTACGAAGAAATAGGAATAGGAATAAAAGTTATTTATTTTACTAAGCAAAAAACTGGAAATATAAAGTTTCCTTGAAATCATTTCTATCTTTTAAGAAAGCTCCATAAATAAATCTGAAACATTCGACGTGTAACAGTAATTGTGTAAAAATTTACTCCTGTAGCAGTTCTTCTTAATGTCTGGTATTTTATAATATGTTTTTTTTTTGTACTATTAATTCCAAAATTCTCTTCTTTTACACTCGCCATCTACTTTCTGTTTCTACTGCAAAAATTATAAATTTTTCTTTCGTCCCTTCCTTTATGTTTTCCTGTGTTAAAGAAATTCTTTTGTGATTAAACCCAGCCATTGACTGAAGGCCATATGAAAGTAACATAAAAAGAGCACCCATCTACTTTGATGTGAATGCTAAGTTATTGAGAACAACAATTTAGGAAATATTTTTAAAAACGACTACTCATCAACGATATTTACAATTTCTCCCAAATTATATTAATTAATCAGTTAAATGGGGCAATAGATGCGTATATCTTAGTTTTGCATAGATAAACTTTTCCTCTTTCAAAAAATGTAACTGAAAAAAATGAAATATTTAAGAAATTTTATCATGGTGGTGAGAAATAGTAACAACTAACTTTTAAATACATTCCTAATTCTACTGTACATACTGAAAATGTATCAACATTAACCACTTTTGCACAAAAGTGAGGTTGGTGGGCATCAAAGACAAGAAAATCTTCTTCATTTAGCTACGTGCTTTATGCCTATGTTTTGTAGCATCGGGGGAGGTCAAGTTTCATCGCTGGGCAGAAAGCTACACAGAATCTCAATAACATACCTTCTCCATCAATAAAATTTAAATCCCTTACTTTAAGTTTGATAGAGGCAAAAAACTATCCTGGATCTGTGACGGCATTTCTTTCATCCATATTTCTGTATCTTAATTAAATGTTTAAGAATTTTTTTAGTCATTGAATTTAACCAAGAAACAATATATAATTATCCCTTTTCAGAATTATTTTCCTGATTAATTCCTGAATAACAAGAATTATCATTGACATCAACGATCGAATGATTTTCAAGTTTAAATGGGTGAATCAAGTGACTTGTGGGTAGAGTGATAAGAAATAATAATTAGTCTATATAAATAAAGGCGAATGTGTGTGCTTGCCCATCTCAAAAACGGCACAACAGATTTTTTAAAAATTTGCATGCAGATGGGGTTTGGGGCCAGTAGTACATACATATACTAATTTGGGCCCACAAAAAAGGGGGTTACAAATATGTCACTGAATGTTTTGAGGACGTCATAAGCATAAACAAATTTTATCATTAAAAAATGAGTCTTTATTTCAACTCAGAAAGAGGGTGTATGTGTAGAAAGGCTCTTTGGCAAGAAGAAGGATGTAGGAGACAGAAAGTTTCTAAGGCAATTCATAAAGTATCAAGAATTTGCAGGAAGGTTAGTTCTAATGAATGAGTTTACTTTAAAGTCAATTGTTGTTTGTTTCAAATCTTTTATTTAGTATATCAGTCGAATATTGACCAATGTCGGCTTAGAGAAGAAACTCTTTGACATAACTTGAACTTTAAGAGGATAAGAAATCTTTATGCCCAAGAACATTGAACCAAGAAAAGCAGAAAAAGTTTTGAAAAACTTATCCAAATTTAAAAAGAAGCACACTTCCAAAGGCGCAGATAATGTTTTTTTCCAAAAGGTTAAAACCGGATTTAGGGATCAGTGCGATGTCTACGAATTGCATTAAACCGTCTTGCGTCCGCCATGTGGTAATATCTAATAATGCAGTTGCGCAAACAGACATTGTGCATAATTTAATTATTTTTTCCAACCAGTTTGGTTTGGATTATGAACACGCGCTTGGAGATGGCAACTGTTTATTTCATAGCCTTGCCAGAGCTTTTCAGCGACTTGATATCTAGGTAAATCATCTGTCGCTCAGAGCTCTTGCTTCAGAACTGTCCGAATCGAAAAAAAACCGTTTCGTACTCGTTTTTGATACAGACTCTGGTGACCCTGAAGTGGCTTTCAAAACTACTTGCAAGCATTTGGGCGAAAATGGGGAGACCACATTAAAATCCAGTTACTGGCCGAAGCTTATTATGCCATAGTGCAAATATTTAATGGAAGCAACCTATCATTGATAAATATCAATGATGAAAACGCAAATAAAATAATTATTCTAGCATATTGAAACAACTTGCACTACGATGTCTTCTTGCCATCGCATGAAATGTTATTTCACTCAACTGTAGAAGAAGAAGATATAGCCATTGAAACTAGGTATTAAGGTATCGACAGGACCATTAGGCTGAGTCTCAGAGAGTTGATGAAGATCCCAGTCAAATGCAAACCAATAGAGTATCCAAAGCTGCAAGAGGTTAATGAGCGCGTCAAAGAAGGGCCTCTGGAACTCCAAATGTCAAAAGAAAGAGGAGATATGCTAATGCTGGAAGAATTAGAAGAGTCAAGGTTTCTGAAGACACTTATCAAAGACAAACCAGAAGAACAACCAAAGTTGCACAAATGAGGCAAGGGAAAGGTGAGAGGTGTATTTTTGCATGATCTACATAGAGCAGCATTTATTTATGATCACAAGGAAGATTATTTAAACCACGCCAAGGTGTTGATTGTAACTTTGGAAAAGGGATGTAAGTATTGAAAAGCCCGACAATTCAAAGATGAGACCAATGGTCTTTGTTGCAGAAATGGAAATGTTCAACCATTACTTTCCCTATTAAATGGATCAAATCCAGATTCCGTTAAATTTTTAAGAATCATAAGAGCTTACAACAACTACTTTTCTATCACATCATTTAGAGCCAATAATGGAACTTTGCCAGGGTGGAAGTCAACATTCAGAGTCCAAGGACAAGTCTATCACATAATTGGTTCAATTTATCCTTTGCTGATTGAGCCAAGCAGGTTTCTTCAAATCTACTTCATTGAGGAACATAAAGTTCAAGTACAGACCAGAGCAAACATACGTCTGGATTTACAACTAAACATATTGCTGAATCTCCAAGAATTCCTTCACTCAAACAATGTCTATATCTGGAATATCAAGAGAGCCTTGGAAAAAAGTCTAGATGAAGAAGTCAGATTGACCATCACAGCAGACAAATCTTTGAATGGTGAACATCAAGGAAGATTCAATTCTCCTACAACAAATGAAGTTGGACATTTGATTGTAGGACAATACTTTGAAAAAAGAGATATTGTTCGAAAATATAAATATGGAAATTGGAAGAAAGTCGATGAAACTCATAGAGCTTATGACTCCTTACGTACTCTTTGATATTCTCGCAAGGAACTGATGGTTATAACTTTCTGTTCAGGCATAGAGATCCAAAAACTGGAACAGGGAATAACAAAAAATATCTGCTTAGGATTTTTATGCCTATAGAATAATGGTGAGGGATGAATATTTCCATTTGCTACTGAGATTTAAGCAGCTTTCCAATCAGGTCTTAGTTGATATGTATGCTGAGATTGAGTCAGAGAGACTCTTGTTTATCAAGCTGCATCAGAAAAAAGTCAGAGCAGAGGACTACATCCACCTAAAACATGCAGTTTTAAGTGATGGCACTGCAAATAATGCTGTACAAATGATTATTCTGCCTTCTTCTTTTACTAGAGATCTTAGGTACATGCAGAAAAGAGTACAGGATGCAATTTGCTATGTTAGCCATTATGGCAAACCTGACTTATTCTTTACCTTTACATGTAATCCCACCTGGAAAAAAGTGCAAGAGAATCTTCTTCCTGGACAATCTGCTACTGAGAGACATGATATTGTGGCAAGAGTATTCAAGCTTAAAGTGGACAAACTCATAGATTTGATTATTAAAGGCAAAAGATGGGTAGGCAAAAGATGCAGCAAGAAATATCCAAATGACTTTATTAAGGAAACACGGACTGATACAAATGGATATCCAATCTATAAAAGGAGAACACCAGATGATGGAGGATATTCATTCGCTGTAAAAAAAAATGTAAATGATATTATTGTAGACAACAAGTGGGTGGTTCCGTATAGTCCCTTTATCTGCAAAACATTTAATTCCCACATCAAAGTGGAGTTTTGCAAGTATATAAACAAAGGTAGTGAACAAGCAGTTTTTAGCCTGGAGAATCATAATGAAGTTGAGTAATTTCAAATGGGAAGATACATTTTCAGTAATGAGGCAGTCTGAGGAATACTTTATTTCCTTATTCATGATAGAAGTCCCTTAGTCAGTAGCACCTCGCTGAGTATTTGGAAAATGGTCAAAGAGTCTCTTACACTGAGGAAAATACAAGATATGGCTGAAAGGTCAAAAAACACTATCCTGATGGCGTTTTCCAATCTTTGTACAGAGACGAGTTAGCCAAAATATTTCTATATCCTGAAGTATCTAGATATTTTTCCTTCAAAGCAGGAAAATTTTATAGGAGAAAGCAAGGAGAACCCCATTAAACAGTTCCAGGAATCAGCTGCAGTGATGTTCTTGGTAGGGTATATACTCTTCACCCAAGAAATCTGGAATGTATCTTTCTAAGATTTTATTGCACCACGTGAGAGGACCAACTGACTCCAAAATGCTTAGAATGGTTAATGAAAATGAAATGGAAAACTACAGGCAAGCATGCATTGCTCTTTAACTAACAGAAAATGATGAACATCGGTACAAAACTTTGGAAGAGGCAGCTACCACACAGGCTCCAAAGACAATGAGAGACTTATTTACTGTAATGATTGTCACCTGTGAGTTATCTAAACTATTGTCTCTCTGGGATAAGTATAAGGAAGATCTATCTGAAGATATTCTCCATCAGTTAAAATTACAAGTACATGGTGCAGAAATGAACCCAATAATTGCAAATATTGCACGCTGTGAGGTAGTAGACAAGGTTATATCCTTAAATCAAAGGGATTTGAGTCAATTTGGGATTCCGAAACCAAACAGATATTTAATTTCAGTCAACAAAGAAACCTTGAGAGAGAAGATCTAAAATATTGAGGAACTTGCTGCCATGGTGCAGACCAATGATCCACTTTTAAATAAGGATCCAAAAACAACATATAAAATAATCCTAAGAAATGTAAATTCCACCCAGGGTGAAATATTCTTCTTGGATGCTCGAGGAGGAAATGGAAAAGCTTTTGTTATAAACTTGATTCTATCAGCTGTGAGAACTCAAAGAAAGATTGCACTTACAGTAGCCTCATCTGGCATTGCTACCACACTTCTACCAGGAGGCAGAACAGCCCATTGCACATTTAAGCTTCCATTGAATTTGAATTTTGATGAAAATCCAATCTACAGCATCAAGAGAGGAACCACTGTCGCAAATCTTTTGCAACAAACCTCAGTTATTGTTTAGGACGAATGAACTATGACTCACAGAAAGACTTTTAAAGCTCTGGGTAAAACATTGCAGGACATTATGATTTAATTTAGGCAAAACATTTAAATCATAAGCGGAGTGACCCTTCTTTTATCAGGAGACTTCAGACAAACTCTGCCAGTGATTAAGAGAGTAACAGCAGCTGATGAACTCAATGCTTACTTAAAGAATTCTTACCTTTGGAGTCATGTTAAAAACTGTCCTTAAATAAAAACATGATGGTTCACCTACATGAAGATGTCAATGCTGGGATATTTGCTTGTCAACTTATGGACCTAGGAAATGGTTAAACTGCAAATAATGCAGATGGGGATATTTGACTTCTAAGAGGTTGGGGAACTTTTGTGAAGGATAATGAATAACAGCAACTTAGAGTTTATCCAGACCAACAGCATCACTTCCAAAACAAGAACTGCCTCTGTCTAAGGGCAATTCTAGCCCCAAGAAATGAAACAGTTCATGCCATAAACTGGAGACTTTTGCAACAATTGCCAAGGAGATAAAAAATATTTCTCTTATGATTGCACTGTTGACACTGACCAAGAAGTTAACTATCCCACTGAGTTCCTAACCTCCCTTGATCCTCCTGGAATGACTTTCCATAAGCTTTCCTTAAAAGAAGGAGCGCCAGTGATGTTGTTAACAAATTTGGATCTTCCGAAAGTATGTAATAGAACAAGACAAATTGTGAAAAAAATGATGCCTCACCTTCTTCAAGTTGAAATTCTAACTGGTAATAGCAAAAGAGTATTAGTTCTTATTCCACGGATTCAACTGATACATCCATATATGCTATTTAAATTCAAACCACATCAACTTCCTATTAGAGTCAGCTTTGCAATGTCTATCAACAAAGCCCAAGGTTGTTGGTCTTCATTTGATACAGCCTTGTTTTTCTCATCGTCAGCTGTATGTTGGCTGTTCAGGAGTTGGATAGGAGAAATCTATTTATTCTCATTCCTAATGGAAAAGGAAAGGCAAAAACTATTGTATATCCTGCAGCTTGCAGCTCTGGTCTAGTTGCCATTATTTGGTTTACTAAATTTTAGTAATGTCTGCATGTTTTATTACATTTATATCAATACAAATTGTGTTGGGATTTAACGGTTGTTCACATTTTTTAAAGTGTTAAATCAATAAAATGTACTGTGCTTTTGTGATTCTAAATTTCTATCCTTTTTATAATAAGTTTCGGGCCAGAGGTACCCAGTTTGCTCTCAGCAAGATGTATCGTTATAGTCAGCCCGGGAGACATTAGAAAAACAAATTTTTCATTAACATTAGCAAGTTTCCTTATAAGAAAGTAGTAAAGGTCTCGTTACTGCAATTAGCCTCTTCCTTACTTAAAAAAGGACTGCCTCAAATAAAATAACTAATACATCCATGAATGGTTTCTTCTTTTGACGAGGGAGTACGTGTAAAGTCAAATAGAGCCAGAACAAAAGGATGTTGGATATTGACTTCTCAGAGTGATGGAATGCAAATAGGCTTTGAAATGATACCTGTACAAACCTTAAGTGCTAGTTATTTATAAAGCTCATTTCGGAAAGATGGATCATCGTTAGCTCATTTTGGAAAAGAAACTAAAAATTACTTCAAGACTCTAAAATATATATATATATATATATATATATATATATATATATATATATATATATATATATATATATATGGCGCCCAAATTGCAAGGTGGAGCAGATCCATATAGAAACCTCACAAATGAGCACTCTGTTGCCCCTATGAAATCTTGAGTTTGGCACACATATTGAACACTAAATAATATGTTATGTAGTAACAATAAACTAATGTCAAACAAAGCAAATTACTTGTAATTAATATTAAACCGCAATTTAATATGTATTAAAAAAACCCAGAGAATATTGTAAAGATGAGGACGCAATTGCTGGAGTTTCAACACGTATGTACTCAAATACACACATGAGAAAACAGATGCAAGCTAAAAGGTCTGGAAAACAGATAATGAAGGCAGCTGAGCAAACTTAGGGTGATATATGAGCTGACCAGCCAGATTTGACTTGATCTTATGGAACGGCGGAATCAATCTTTCTATGAATGCCGACCTGATAAAGCCCAATTGCAGCTAAATGCTTATATAACCCTAATACACACGTATCAACACTGAACACGCACACGTCCTTTGACTCAGCCAACTAATCGTTCAAAAACAACAAATGAATACACCTTGACCCGATAGGCTCAGCCCCACAGTGAGATTATGAGAACAGAAGTCAAGCCCCATTAATGGTGGTAGTATACATTTCGTGTCCCATAGTACTGTTTTGTGTTAACATTACTTACATTTGTTTTGGGATGCAAAGCTATATTTAAATAATTGCGTATTTATTTTAGACTTGAAAAATGAGTTTATATAAAATGATGACATTTTTACAACAGATGGACTTTATTATACTCGTATGTATATATTTATATATATGAATGCAATATCCCGCAGGAAAAAATGAAAAGGTGTTTCCAAGTACTTTCGAACTTTATTAAGTTCCTTATCAAGGAACTTAATAAAGTTCGAAAGTACTTGGAAACACCTTTTCATTTTTTCCTGCGGGATATTGCATTCATTTGCCACCCTCACGTGTTTCTTTGTGAGTTTTTTATTTATATATATATATATATATATATATATATATATATATATATATATATATATATATATGTATATATATATATATATATATATATATATATATATATATATATATATATATATATATGTATATAGAGATGAATAAATATTTCGCTGTTGACAACTCTGAATTAAACACATGCGTCTTGTCTGCCGTTGCTCGGATGTCTCTTCTTTCTATCAGAGTAGATTCAGTTATGCAGCTTCTATGATGAAAACTATGCCATGTCTTATTTCAATCCTTCATAAATTTGGAAAACGAAAACTGTCCTCTTTGAAATTTATGCCGGAACTTCCAATGCCACGAACTTCCAATCATTGACGATCAATCTGATTACGGGGTAGAAAATCAGGAAAGAGTTAGGTGAGTTATGCTGTTTTTATGAGGGGAAAGCGACTCGAAAACCTCTATCTAATTGTTCAGATACAAAAGAAACTCCCCATATTTGTGGTTGAGACCCACGCCATCATTGGCAACGATCTAGCAAATAAATGATGTTCATATTCAGGGAAAAGGACTGGCAGACTTTCTCATCAGGTAGTTTGTGCCTTAGAACTTCCGCTACTACTTATACAAGATGGAAAATAGATAGATTCTGCCACAGGAACTTAAACACAAACGAGTTTAAAGTACTGAGGAGCTTGTGTTCAAACTAAACAATACATTCAAGTTTGGAATGCGTGGTTCTTCCTTAGATGAGAAGAATTTCTACCAGGAAAAGGTGATAAAATCGCAAAACAAGCAGTAGCTTGTTCTGTCCCTCAAATTGTACCGAGAGGCAGGAAAACCAAATTGACGGCCAACAATATGGTGTTCGTAGTGGTCAGTAGCAAAGGCCCCGTTATGTGCCACGTTATCTTATAGATAGCCTATATTAATTGCATGGACGAGTTGAAGCTGCTCTAGATCCAGTAGTTGCCACTGCAAAGCCGTACTTTAACAGCATCACTCTGCACTATAAAACACAAGAGGGAGTGTCCTGTCTTGAATTTCAGTTAAATTCTTTGTCCAGATCACTCCACACTTTTGGCCTCTTCCCTCCGCAAACTTCTCCCCTCTAGACTATTATATGTAGGGTGTGTTTATAAAGAGATCAACAAGTTTCCAGGCACCACCAAAGTGAGGCTGAGACACAGGATCACTATAGTTTATCACAGTTAAACAGAAGCATTGGCGAGAAGGCACACAGCAAGTTTCGATGCCTCGTGGAGGGCGTGCTTGAAGCCGATGGGTTTATTTTATTAAAATGAAAAGTCAATTCTTCAAGTATTTAACATGTAACTTTGTAAAATCTCTTTTCACAATTCAATATCTAAAAGGGTACCAGACGGGTTGGTTGTCTGGATTTTACCCGACGATTCAACACATCCCACAGAGATCTTTTGGATTACACCAGCTATTGATAAATACACTTAAATTTTCTTCTGCGCAATTCTTGTTGCAATATGATAACAGTTACTGAGAACGGGTGTTAGTTTCTAATAATTATGGTCTTAAGCACAAGCTTGTTTCTCTTTTGATTTCATTCACCCTTCCAGCCCCATATTTTAAAATCAAAATTTATTTAGTATTACATCGCGATTGATCCTTGGTCTTTTACACTTCCTTTGTGTTTTCTAAATCTCATATTTTCGTTGCACGCCATTTGATACTCTCGAGTCTTCTCTAACTATGTCATTACTTCCTAGAAGAGTAGAAAATATCACTTTTCTTCTCCACAATGAAATTAATGTATAGAATTTAACAAGCAACAAAAACATGGGAATACCTAGTAGTGATTCATCATATCGTTTGACTAGATACAATTTTAATAAAAAAGATATCACGAGGGGAAAAATATTTCACTGCTTCTGATGAAAGTAAACATGTACATTGAATAAATGATATCTACAAGTCGGCAATAACAATTTAAAAGAGTAGAAAAAATAAGGCAAAAATTTGGTTGATCAAAGAGAGCAAACCTTAGCTAAGGTTCATTAATTTCTTTCTTTAAGAATACAAAAGAATCCTTACAACTAAGAAAAAAATGATTTTATTTGCTTTTTCGATAAAACGTAGAAATGTAGCTTGAATACCTGGGAGAAAGCTTTCAAGAAAAGTTTTCAGCAAAGGTAAATGCAAACTTTTGGAAAGTGATTTTTCAAAAGCAACGGGCGCTATATTTCCTTTCCATTGTCGTTTTTACAACGAATAGGCACTTGTATGTATGTTTAAAGCATTTCTTAATAGAAATCTATAGATAAGTGTGTAATCTTGAACCACAGATGGCTGCAACAAATCTTGTTGGTTATATTAGAAAATCAATTAGGTCACTGAAGGATTAAGGAAATTGTGGTCTACTCATTCTGGAAGCATAATCTGTAAATATGAACCTCCAGAAACGAAGGGAGATGGTGAAGTCTATAGTTCTGGGCACCAGATATATTGTGGAACTTACCTGAAGAGAATAGGCATATTTTGAAAGCATTCAAAATAAACAAAATTAAAGCCAAGACCACAATGAGGTAAAATTAATTTTGGAATTACATCCGAATTCAAGTGTCTTCACAATATATAAAGGCTCCTTTCGTAAAGACGAATTCTAAGCTAAACTCTCCTATGTGTTCTTAGGCTATTGTTGAAGGGGATTAAATTATAACTTGCGGAATGTTACGGGATTTTCTTCAAAGGGCAGAAGGCCAATAATTGAATTTCGATAAGGAAAACAAATGTTTGGGGTTATAGTGTTTCTTCAAGTACGCACAAATGCATGGTGTTAGGGCTAAATTTGCATAAAAGAAAAAACAAAACTAATAACTTATCAAAAATAAATGTATTTTAACAATTAAAAATAAACAACTATATTATGGTTGGGAGATAGTATTTCCTTAAAGTAACCTTCCATTACTTCCAGCATGACCTCAATACGGCTACTGAACCATGTACATGCGTTCCTAACTGTGTTTAGAAGAAGACCCTCGAACATCTCCTAGATCTTGGGTATCAGCTCGGCCTTGGGGTATCAAGCAGAGCAGTTTGTGTCTTTTTTAACCAAGCCACACACTTTAAAAGATGGGATTGTAATTGGAGGATCTAGAAGGCCAGAAAGTGGGGATTATGAAGTCGAGAAAAATTATTGAAAACCACTTCTGACATTTTCAAGGAGTATAGCCTTCTAGCTACAATCCTGTCCAGTTCGAAGTTTCACCAAAATCTCTAGCAGCTCGACAAAGTAGCTTGAAAACTATGCTTAAGACCATGGTCCAACATTTGTATGGACAATGCGTCACCCTCGCTGGAGACACATCCATAGACCATCACAATTTGGAGGAAATTAGTCTTTATGATAATTGCAAAGTCGCATGGATTATAGGAAAGCCACCTGTTATTCTTGATGTTGTGCAACTTGTGCTGGCAGAAATTCTTTTAATCTGAGAAGAAACATACCGTTCGTTGTTCAGGATGCTTCAACTTGTTTAGGAGCTTCTTTGCCTTCGTCAAGCAATTCTTTTTAGCCTTGGCTCGCAGAATCTCTCCCTTGCGCCTCTTCTACGCGTAGTCACGAAGGTTCTTATTTAAGGCCAGTTTTATGGTGGTAAGTCCAACATCGCTCTCTCTCTCTCTCGCCCGAAGCCCGGACTGCCTTGCTCAAGTATTTCCCATCACCTTTGCCTCACCCAGTCAGAAAGTCTGCTGTATTACTTTCTGCTGGCCATAGCTCCGTAGATTTTGCTGCAGCTTCCTCTTTAACGTCTCACATCCTTTACAATGTTAACAGAAAATTGAGTACTAGTCATAATGAAGGCTTTTTTATATCCGGCGCGAATCATTACGATGCGGGCAACTGTTTTCCAATATTAAGATGGCTTCCATCCCTCCATTTCAGTGGCTTTTTATCAACTAAGACTTTATTCTACATGCTATCCAAAGTTGTTGACAAAACAGGTTCTGAAAATAGTAGACATTAAAAATTCTCAAATTTAGCCAGAAGAACCTTCATATGGCATTAATAGATAAAAGAAAATCACAGAAACAGGATATATACAGTAACGTTTTGCGGGGGACACACTAAAATAGTAATATCCCCTCCCAAAGATATTACTTCGGGAGAGAAAGCAAGCCGTTACTCCCCGCCCCGCGACTTCACCCTTTTTGGACCTTCCACCGGGTCACTGAGAAATTCACACTAAGGCATGACGCTGTGATTGAAGGCTATCTCCTCGCCGTCTTAATCTTCCACCCTTCCAAGTCGGGAGACTATTCGTCTATTTGTAGGTTTGCCAATTGCCCTTTTTTATCCCCTTGAGACAGCTTTTATGGATTTGCCCACTGGTCGTTTCTTCAGACCCGCTGATCCCGTCCGAATACACTTTCCGTAAGGAGACGTTCTGTTGCCCCGGCCGATAAAGAAGGTTCGAGAAGGTTCCTCTCCATCTCCCTGTTTAGGAGAAACCGGGTATATATGCGGCCTCTCAAGGATTACCCGCAGATTCGCTTAGACGACGCTTCCCCGAACAGAGGTTCGCTTGAATGACGTTATCACCCGAGAAGTGTTTAGTGACTGTCGCAGGCCACGGAAGTGGTGGCCATCACACTCGTAACTTCAAGTCAGGGATAAAAGTCTATTGGGGCAACGTCAACCTTTCTCAACCGCCTTCGGATAAAATATTGGCGAAACCGTCTTCCGAAGTTCTTCTGGTAACCTCTTGATGACAGGAGGCCCAACAGCTCGCTCAATCAGGGCTTGGAGAAGTCCCTTTCCCCTCTGAAGTTCGTCCGGTGACCTGTTGAGGACAAGAGGCCCGCATCTCACTAAATCAGAGTTTGGAGAACGTAGACATCACCCTTTTCAGGTTCCCATCTACACACGTGAGTAATCAAGGCCACCCCTCCCTCAATGTCGCCCCGCTTTACTCTCGAGGTTCCGAGGAACTAAATCTCTTACCATCCAATTCTCCCGTTATAATCATTTTAATAAATCTGGTTATTCAATCAGTATTATGAACCTAATTCCGCCTTATTCGTGTATACATATATATATATATTTATTTATTGTGTACCATTTACCTAGTGTATATTAAAATCTATTTTGTCGTTGTGTTTCGAATATTCCTTGGTCACGAAACTGCAGCTAACTATTCAAATCGCAATCTTAGAAAAATAACCTTTGTTGCTTGTCATGCTTAGCCAACCTTAGAGCCTGTGTGCGTATATTCCCGTAGACTTGGCCATACTTCGACATAAATATATATATATATATATATATATATATATATATATTTATATAATTTGGGGTCAGGCTTTGGGTATTTGGATGAATCCGCCTGACCTGATTTTGAAGCACTAAGTTCAATTAATAGCAGCTGCATTAGCAAAAATATTTGAACAGTAATACATAAGGACAATTCCTTTGGGATTGACCGTTACTAACTAACTTTTTAGCTCATTCATGTGTGGTGTGTCCAAAGTTTTCCGAGTTCCTTAAAAGAGGATACTGGCTAAGTGGTAATAGTAACCGCCACTTTTGTGTCGTGAATCAGATTTCTTGTTAGTTATTTTTTTTTTAGAGTTCGCCCGATTTTTACCAGCAATTTTTAATAATTTTGTCTTTAGTATAGTTTATATTTTTCGGGTTAAAGCTTCAATAGCTCTGGTACCTTTTTCGTGTACAAAGATCGAAAGTAGCATATCCGTGATGTCTTCATTCGATCGTTTTCATAAGCAAGTGCAGATCCAGGCTTATCTGGGAAAGATTTAAACGCATAGAAACAGGAAAAGGAACGTAACGAACGTACGGAAAGAAATTTACAGAGAGAAGCCAAAGAAAAAAAAGCACAGAGAGAAGAAGAGGAGAGAGAAAGAAAAGCACGGAGAGAAGCAGAAAAGAAAGAAAGAATACTCAGAATGAGAGAGAGAGATAAACTGTAACTAAGTCGAGATAAACTACGTAGGATCTTGAAATGAACAGGCTCAAGTGGCCTCACTAAAACTCCCCGCATAAAGGATGGAGAAGATTTTTGCCTCTCCTATTTAACGCACTTCGAGAAGATCTTCGAAGTGAACAATTGGGACTTGGAATCAGATAGTGTCGCCCGGCTACTTCCACTCATGAACACTCGTCTTCGGGATATATTCATTTCGTTTCCTTCAGAGTCCACCTTTGATTATTCAATCCAAAAGGCACAACTTTTTTCTGCCATTACGAGGGGCGGTCAATAAGTTTTGCAAATCGGTAGGGCAAAACAGAGGAAGGGGGATGACTGTTTGTGGGGGTGTTAGGACAAGTTATGAAAAGTCAGGACCTGCAGCCGCACGCTCCTGCCTCGTCTATTTAAGAAGCAGTAGCTGATCACAGATCGTCAGTCACGAATTTTTCAACAATGGAGAAGGCTGAGCACTGCGCAGTGATCAAATATTTGACCAAGAAAGGCAAGAATGCAAAAAAAATCCACGAACGCATGGTTGCAGTGTACACTGACACCGTGCCTTTCTATGCAACCATTGCTCGCTGGAATAGGGAGTTTTGCCATATCGTGAGTCCCTTGAAGGTGATCCCTGTCTAGAACACCCGTTAAACCTGACCAACGAGGACAATGTGGCCCGTGTGGAGAGGATGATCCTAAATAATCGACGGGTGAAGGTCAAAGAAATCTAGCGAGAACTTGGAATATCACATGGAAGTGTTATCAAAATCATCCACGACAATTTGGCTATGGCCAAAACCTCACGCCCCATGATCGACTTCAACGTCGTCAAAGTCCACAAGGCCAAAATTGCACAAGCTGCCCTGCGCGAGTGCGAATTCGAGGAGCTCAACCATCCCCCCTACAGTCCAGATCGGGCCCCTAGCGACTACTTTTTATTCCGATAAAGATGTCCAGCTCGCCGTTCAGAAGTGGATTAAACAGCAGTTAAGGGAGATTTCTGGTTGTCGGGAATTCGAAGTCTCAGGGAAAAGTGGCGCAAGTGCATTGAAGTCGAGGGTAGTTATATTGAAAAATAATAATACACTTTTACTCATATCTAGTCTTCTTATATCCGAATTTCAAAACTTATTGACCGCCCGTCGTAACATGAACCTAGAATTTTATAGGATTAGATTCCGCTCCGCATGAATACAGCCAAGCCAAACCTCAACCAATTTGGATTTACATTTTGGCGTAACTTCCAATTTTCGCTGGCTTCCGCCCAAGTATCTAATGATTATGAATCGCAATTCGACTTCATTCTAAGGGATCAACTGATGTCGACCCCCCTACGTGAACTAAGGGCCTTCATAGCAGACAGAAAAGCGTCCACTTTCACGCAGGTTGTGGGAGAAGCCGACCTTTACGCTTCCAGTCACGACCTCTACCCTACGGAGGTCAAGAAGAACCATTCTCCCTCCCCCAAACACAAGTTTAGGTTTAACAGAAGCCAACCCAGGGGCAACAACGGCTTTGTAAAAGTGAAAGCGCCGAGCAGGTACAGGACTCACCCGCCGCGAGAACAAGAGGACCTGAAGCATCCAGTACTCCCCTCGACACCTAGCAACTACCCCCGTAGACCAATTGTATGCTTTACATGTGACACCCCTGGGCACTTAAGTTACAATTGCCTTCAAAATTCTCAACTGAGGACCTCATCGAGTCACCAGGTCCACCAAATCTCTGCTGCCCCCTCGCCTATGCCGCCAGTCTCCCTCATCAGTGCCCCCTGCTCCCTCTCACCCGGATCAACACGTTAATTTCTTCTTCAACAAGAGTTCTCCCGGTGGGATCCAGTTTGAAAATGGCGACGTAAATGGTTGCCGAGTGTCAACCTTGGTTAGAGATAGAGGTTGCACCTGTATAGTAGTATCCGATAAACTACTACCCTCCGTAACCCTCCAACATAACACGTTCGCTTTGGTACATGACTTTTTAGGTCGTGCCACCAGGTTCCTAGTGGTACAGTGCCATATTCAGTGGCAGTACTTCACCGGATGGGCCCACATAGTTGCAGCCCCGATAAAATTCTGCTCCATCCTTATCGGACAGAGCGCACAGCTCTCCTCAAACACAATTTCTCAGCCGGTCGTTACCAGGGCCAAGGCCAAGAAAGAACTATCGCTTCTGGTACCCCTATCGTTCCCAGACGTCGCCCTCGCCACTAACGTTCAATTTTCTAGGGTGCAGAAGAATTGCCCCACATTACAACTCCTGTGGGAAAAAGCAAGGAAGGAGACTGAAACGTGCGGGGCAATGAGAAGATCGATTACACCGTGAAGGACGCGTTATTATACCGTTCTTCTGTAAGTACTGGAGAGTCCATCGACCAACGCGTTGTGTGTCCTGAGAACGTATATAAAACCCGTTCTAAAGATGGCTGAAAATGGCTTAATGGCCGGAAATTTCGGCCATAACAAAACGGCCTAACGAGTATTCAAATATTTCTCTTGGCCACGGCCAAAGAAATTATCAACTTCTTCAATTCCTATGAACTTTGCCAGAAGGTCAATTCGAAAGGGCGTGTAACCCCCGCACCCCTTCAAATGACCCCGAGAGAGGCCGAGCCCTTCGCCCGGGTAGCAATCGACCTAATAGGCCCCATTCGTCCCCCGTCAAGCGAGGGACACCCCGATATTTTAACCCCCATCGATTGCGCCACCCGTTTTCCAGAGGCTATCCCCATGAAGAAGATTGATAGCATTGCTTATCCAAAGGCTTTAATCTCATTTCTTTCCCGAGTAGGGATCCCGAAGGATATCTTATCTGACAGAGGAGGTCAATTCACCGCTGAATTGATGAAGTATGTCGCTAAACTCCTTCTCATCAAGACCCTATTCACGACGCCCTCGCACCCTTCCGCAAACTGGATGTGCGAAAAATTAAACGACAGTCTCAAAATGGTACTCAAGAAGATGGGCCACAACCAGCCCCAAGAGTGGCACCGCTACCTCCCCGTAGCGCTATTTGCTTGTCGCGAAGTCACCCATAGGAATTTGGGGTTCGCTCCGTTTGAGCTGTTATATGGACGTAAGCTCCGAGGACCGGTGAGCATTTTGAAAGAATTGTGGTCCAATCCTAGAATGGATGAGGAAATTAAATCCTCTTACGCGTATGCTTTAGACCCAAGTACGCGGTTTTCTAGAAAAATGTATGGACGCTGCTCTCCGGAAAGCCGATGTAAACTTGGAAAAATACCGCACCTACTTCGACCTAAGATCAAAGGCGCGTTCGTTCAAACCAGGTGACGAAGTACTACTCTTGCTTTCCTTCGAAGCAAATGAGTTCTTCTCCCATTGGAAAGGACCTTTGCTCGTTTTAGAACCCCACGGCCCGGTTGATTACCTAATTGAAACCCCCTCCGGTAATAAGATTTACTACGTTAACCTCCTAAAAAATACCACCACCGAGCTTGTCTAAATAACGTAGTCACCCTGTACAAAGAACTCGTCCTCGAAGCCGCCTATCCCGTTGAACCCTTGTGTCTGGTCCAAATGGTGTGCGTAGAAGCAGACGATGAGTATCTCTTGCCGTTCCTTCCTTCCCCTCAAGCGGAGCCTAACTCCGACTTGGACTTAAACCTCAATCTCGCCCCTAATGAGAGGGCTCCATTGTTTGCCTTATTGGAAGACTTTCCCGACGTCATTTTAGAATTCCCGGGTTGCTTAACCCAATTTACACTGGTGGCCTACAGTTTAACTTGATACAACACAAGGGATTCTTACTGCGGGCGACGGCCACTAAATAATCAACCCGAATCGGGATTCCATCCAATAAATACCATAACTCATTGGGGGTTAAGTGCGCTCTAATAGCAAGCGGAGAGAAAAATGGGAGAAGATAACAAGAGTGAGTAATGAAAATTTATCTGGATATATTGCAGACAGTATATAAGCTGTATATGAAAGGCAAATTGTGGACCACAATCCAATTAATAGTAATAATTATAATATAAAAATTCATTAAATTTATTCGTCTTATAATTTATAATTTATTAAATTATATATTATATTGAGTAATTGAAATCTGCCAAAGAAATCGTTTTTGCGTGTATTTCGTTTGTTTTGCACCTTTTATTTTAAAATGATTTTTTTTACAAAGTAAAATTGAACAAATAATGCCAGATGTTACATACTCTTAAAAAATCATTTTTTAAATCTCAAGCAGACAGAAATAACACCTGAGTGATATTTTCCATCTACGTTTCTAAGTTGAGCCGGGGGAGTCAGGCAATTGTTTCTTTAGAAGATATAGAAGATATAATATTTAATATGATTTCAACATAAATGGTGGGCTACTCTCGCCAGTGCAAATTTTAGTGCGCACCCACAATGTATACTTTATTTAAACCAGATGATTAACTATTAGAGTCAATTGTTAAAGATCGTGGAGCATCTAGAGGTAAATAATTTAATAGATTACATAAAACACGGCTTTCAACGCGGACGTTCGTCTTTAGCTAATTACCGAGAATTTCTGAAAAATGATTATAAAATCTGACCGAGATAAAGCTATAGATATAATTTATCACAATTTCCAAAAGACTTTTGACAGCGTTCTATAAGAATGACTTAAAAAAGATGAAAACGTACGATTTTTACTAGCTGGAAAATCGTAGGCAGAGAATTGTTTTCAATGCAAATACTTCTTCATGGAATCAGTGTTAATTAGAGATCTCTAATAGAAGGGTTACTTTTTTAATATATTAATTGAAGTGACAAATTGATGGAATAGCAAGATTGTAAAGAGAATCATAGCTAGGGCTACCCTATCGTTAAGTAATGGAATTTCCCAGACCTTTATCCGTTGTGATCTTACATATCGTTGGGTCAGTGTAAATAGGGGCTGTGTTGTTCTGAACAAAGTGTTTGAAGTATCAGAGTTCGAACTGGGTAAGATAGTGTAAGTCAGAAGAATGGGATATTTCCTTTCTGAAACTGTGCGTTGATTCAACATCTCTCAATAAAAGATGACACCTGTGTACATAAAAGATCTCATAGAACTTTTTATCGCCACCATTGACAGCGTAGTAATCAATCACGAGTGGTTAATACTTGGGAACAGCTTCGTCTCGCTAGAACTGTGAATAGTAACATTCAAGAAGCAATGACTCAAATTGCAACACATTTAATGCAAGTGGTACTCGACGACTATCCATCAGGCCAACAAGCGTTCTTCGCATATCATGGCATATGGCCCCGAAAGACCCAATAATGTGCCCCTGTTAACACAATGACACCTAACACAGCGCTGCCCCTGAGCTCGTGAAATCATTGTTGGATCATTGAGGACTGGGATATTGTGACGTTTTCCGGTGAATCGCGTTTACAGTTATTTCTTGATGATAGTTTTGCTCGTGTGCGAGGCAGACTTTATGAGGCCATGGGCTCAAGTTGTGAACAAGACAGCATGAATGCTGGTGGCGAATTTATAATGATATGGGCTATGTTCACGTGGTATAGGTTGGATCCACTGATCACCTAAACACATCATGCAAAAATGATTGCAATATTGTACGAGGCTGTCATTTAGCTCAAGTTGCCCAGCAATAGTTCGACACCATTCTGAAGATTTCTGAGTAGATTTAACCTTACCTAACCCCCGCCCCTCGGGCGAACTTAGCCCCAACCGTCTTACTGATCTTTATATACTTCCCCTCGACGCCCCTCGCCTTAAAAGGTGGGACTCTCGGTTTCACCTGAAAAAAAACCAATCGAGTATTTATGGTAGGTGAAGGGCAGATATATTTGGACCCAAGATCAAGTATCAATAAATATCAGAGAACTTCATAAAACTATGATGAAGGCATGGATTAACTTCAGTCCAGAGGTCTTTCTTTTACGGGAAATCGATGCCACGTCGAGTTACTGCATTTAACCCGGCTAGACGGGGACTGATCCATAACCCGTTACCTATCTGATGACTATTGACACTTTAATGTATACAGTAAATAACTGACATGAATTTATTTCATAAAATTCCAAAGTGTACTGATGATATTAAACTGTCTACTATGGTAAAAAGTCTTGGATACAGTAAAAATATGGTTAGAATTATGAAAAGTGTAGGAAAATTCATAATCGAAAAGACTAATTACTATATCAGATCTAAAATTGTATAAACAGTCAATACTGCATAGAATTTTCGTGTCTTAATCTAGAATGATCAAAATTTTTCGAAACAAATTAACTATATCGTTACAAACGGTGAATAAATTTCTAAGATGGATAGATACAAACTTTAATTTAAATCGACATATATTGTTTTTCCCTATTACAAAGTGCTTTTAAGAGCACATTTGGAATATGTGGTGCAATTGTGATCTTTACCCATGCAAAAGGACAAAGTTACATTAAAACGCGTATAGGGTCGAGTATTTCCCGAAGTTAGAAATAGATGGGAAGAAGAAATACTCAGCTACCTCAATTTAGGCTCATTGGAAGATCGACATCTCTGCAAACATATTTTTGAAATATTTAAAATACTAAGACGGTTTACTAATATAAATTATCAAGGAATATTTGAGCTAGATAACTAGTAATAACGTTTCTTAGCTAGTATAGTATTTTCTTGAAATGGCTTGACTAGGAATGTGTCGAAAAGCAATACAGTATATATATATATATATATATATATATATATATATTGAAAAAACTCACAAAGTGGCACGTGAGGAAAGCAATAATATAAAAATTAACCCACAAGAAAATGAACAGATGAATCCAAGCACTTTCGAACTATATTTGCAAGTTCATTTTCAAGGAATTCATTGAAAATGAACTTGAAAATATAGTTCCAAAGTGCTTGGATTCATCTTTTCATTTTCCTGTGGGTTAATTCACATATATATATATATATATATATATATATATATATATATATATATATATATATATATATATATGTTTAAGAGTAGAATCGATAAATAATCCTTTAAAATATCAACGTGCTGAAATAAGTGTTTGGAAATTCATTTTGTATCTATTTCTTCTCTTACTTTTAGCAGTCCTTACCCTCTGAATTCCATTCTTCCCCCCTTTATTTACTAGTCTCCTCGCCTCGAGTGAGGTACCATCCAAAATGATCAGAATACATGTATTTATATCAGATCATCATCAATAACTTTTGTCAGAGAAAATCCATGTTTGCGAAAATTGGTGGAAGATAATCTACAGGTATAAAATACGTAAGGCAAAAATTTATGCAAATTTGGAAGAATAAAACCAAAGTTATCAGCAGATAAGCACTTTACTAGAAATAATCAAGTATCCAAAATTAGCGCCACTTATATTACTTGGAGAAAGAACCGGCATTGTTTGTTTAGCAACTAACTTTAGTTTAATATCGTCGCTTTACTATATACAAAAGCTTTTTGGGAGTTTTTTTTAAATTAAAGAGTCTTTCCAAACTTTGTTAGTTATAAACAGGCGAGAAAAATATATTGGGAGATTTAAAAGAGGTGCAAAAGATGATCCGATATAGATCACCATTTTCTCTTGCGGCACTGCGGTCGAGAGGGTGTGCCGCTATTACAGGTATAAATTGTAGCAGATATATTATTGCCCCTCATGAAATGTGTGGCAATATTTTATTTATTTAACAAGTTTAATGCTTAAATAATGAATCATTACCACTGAAATTATAGTAAAGCAAAATAGATATATACATACATATATAGTTTTCTTAGTTAAACAAAACTAGAGCAAATATTAGTATATAATTACTGTATAGGGTAGTTCTTTGTATTCTCTATATCCTCTGCTTAGCCATGCAAAGTGTGGACGGCCTCTTGGAATGACGCAAGGAATAGATTATAATCCTAAAATATTTAATTTGTAAATTCAAAAAAGTTATATGCTAAAACATTTAAAATTTATAAAATTAATGGTCATTTTCTTGAACACAATAAATATTTTTTTCTAAAGGGAAAGATCAACACTAATGGATTAAAAGCTTATACCAACATACTCGTATTATATTTAGGGCTTTTTTGGAGGGTAAACAAAATGACGTAAAGTATAAGGTGATTATTTGGTAATTTTATGCGTTCTAATTAATTTAGAGATTTAACTGAAATATATGAGTACATTGAAGCATTAAACTCAGTTAAGTTTTCTCATATAAACTTGAACGGAATATTCTTGCTCATTTCTATTTAAGCCAACAGCAATAAATGAAAAATCGTAAGTCTGGCAGCAGGAATAAAATTGTATACTTGTTTAATATAAATCCAGACTTATAAGAAGCTATTTGGATTCTAATCGTTTTCATTATCACCAAATAAGAGCATTCGTAACACATAGCGCAATAAGTTCGATAATTGGTCCAGGGTCAAAAAAATTTGAAAGAATTACATTAAGTATCATTAGTCGCAAAGCTCTATAAACCTCATTATAATTAGAAATAAGATAGAGGGTTTTACAATCTTAAATTAAACGATAAGATCAAAATTACCCGAATCATATCTGTATAATATTGATAAATTGTCAGAAAATTAATGTGCTTTTTAATAAAAAAGTACATTAATTTTGAATATAAAAAATAGATTTATTCAACAAACTATTTTCCATTATTGATGCCAATGTCACTGGCATTTATATAAGTAGTGGAAACCTTTATTGAATAAATATATGATTTGATATCTATTCATCTCGCCCCCTTATAGGAGAATACACTTTGTCATTTTAGAGATGATGTAATAAAGTCAATAATTAATAATTAGATGGTCCAGTTCTGATGAAACTGAAGTGTGAGGAAGTACGACCATGCCCTAATTTAGAATTTTTAGTGGATCATCGTAGCACGTGTGCATTGTCATAAGGAAGAGGAGATCGTTTAATCCATTAGTCTCATTTAAATGTTGAATATACATTTATGTCTGAATTAAATATTTGGTTATGATTGAGTAGCACATAATGAATATCTATTTTCACATCTTACCAATGCAAAATATAGTCGTTTGTTGTTAGAGACCACTTATAAATGTAGAAATGTGTTTTTTTTTGTGAATCAAGCTCGGCTTTTATACACTTAATATTGCATGAAAGAACCCACTTTTTATCTTCTTGTAACAATTCTGCCTATAAAGGACTCGTAGGAATTTCGAGACAATTATAATGAAAATATATTTGACCTCTGTAAACGATGTGCTTCAGACAGTTCATTTGTTATAAAAAAATACCATTTTTATTGAATTTTTCTATACGTATTTGATGTTTACGCCGTTTTCCGACTGAACTTTTAAATCTGTTGTGGATGACGACTATACTGTCGAATATTAATTAGACCCAGGAAGTGCCTTAAATTATTCAAGCTCAAATAAGAAGAGAGGTAACTACCCTCAGTATTTATTAGTCCAAAATCGTCTGAACGGAATATTTAAATCAACACACTAAGATGTATGAATATTTTAGGACATTTTCTCCCACTTTTTAATATTTTTTACTGCTACTGTGTCACTATTCCCTTTATTTTCTCCAAAACATGAAATGCTACGGCTCACTTTGAAACGGGCTATAATTCATCAACATCTTTAATAATTAAAGTGCTTAACCTGATATTTACATATGTAAATATTTTTCCTTTCTTTAAATATTTGCGGCTGTTTCAATTATAATGTGATTCAGTCACTTTTCCCGAAATCTCGTCTCAAGAAATTATAATTCTCGGGGACATTAAAATCCCAAGGGTTTCATTTCTTTAAACACTTCCTTTCCATTGACCCTCAAATTCTCCCCTCCTCTGTAATATGGAGATATGCGAGATTTACGATAGTAAATTTCACCAAAAACCATGATTCAAAAAATCATTTAATTCGTTTAAACGTTCATTTAAAAATGAGTAGGTTACAATACCACTTAAATTTGCGAAGTAAAAGTATTAAAATAACAGTCAAATCATTCTTTTCTTGAAACAATCCTCTTATCTTCCGAAAAAATGATGCCAAAATACCTTTTGACGCCCCGCCTCTGCCATATTAAAATATACCTAAGGATCTTTGTTAGGTAGCTTCGCTAGCAAAATAGGGCGCATGTTGGCACGCAAGGGTACACGAATAGAACTACAGCACTAATAAAGAAACATAGAATGAATACTGTTCCAAATAAAGAGTAGTTTGCAGCTCGTTAATCAGAATGCGGCGCTCTCATGAGCAATGAATTTGGTAATACAGTTTAATATCTTCAATTCGGTAAGTGGCACGATGAATGGCCTCCGTTCTTAATTGCAAATGTATTCAGGTTTATGATTCTCATTTCGCATTATATTCGGTTTCGCCCGAATAAAATCTCATTTCAAATTCAAGTTTAATTTGCACGTTATTGGCGAACTTAATCGACTTTAATTTTATTCAAGAACCATTAAAACGAAAGTCCTATGCCATTACTCGTATGTTACTTTACTTTTATTTTTCTTTTATTAATGATGCTATTTTTTGAATTTAGTTGCACTTACCACATAGTAGAAGTTTATCCTCATCGTGTGTGTCGACTTGCGAGGGAAAATCTTCTTCAAATTTCTATCTTCATCTATTATTAATTATATATGAACAGCGTAGAATTTTGATGCGGTACCTAATTATCTTTTTACAAACAGGATACAAAAAGAGACTGATGTCAACTCGTATTGGTGACATCTAGCAATCTCACGTCACGCTAGCCGATTTACTGCCTCTTAGAACAGATACGAAAGATACAGTGCCAGTAAAAGAAATCCGATCACCATCTATAACACCTGTATTTTTTACATATTTCAGAAAGATGTAAAATATCTTCTAAGGTAGAGATAAACTTGGTATAAACGGCGTTTTGTAGAGCTTTAATGCGGCTTGCTGGTTCTCTGTCGTTTTAGTTGGCTGATGGCTGTTGTTTTGAGTGAAAATGTCGTCATTTTCCAGCGCATACTGTGTTTTGACAAAATAACAACTCTTTATAGTAAAAGTGCTAAATTTTAAGAAAGCATATAATGGCTGCAAAGAAACCACTATTAAGTGAAAAAATAGGTTCTATTTTTGTATTCGATAAGGTTAGAAAATTACAAAGACAAATTGCAAAACATTTAGACATATCTCAATCTACTGTGAATTTATGGGTTTCCCGCCATATAAGTGATGATGTTTTTAGTTACTCCAGACCGAAAAAGACGAATTTGCGCCTGTTGAATTAATTATGCTTACTTCGTTAATGAAACCAAGAGTAACAGCAAAAGAAATTAAGTCTGAGCAACATAATATGCTTAAAGATGTGTCTTAGCATACAATTCGACATCAGTTGCATAAGGAGCTAAGGTTGCCATCAAAGCATGCTGCCAAGAACCTTTCCTGAATGTCGAAATGCGCAAAATAAGAGTTGAGTTTTGTAAAAAGCACATCAATTATACTGTTGATGATTGGAAAACAGTTCTGTTTAGGGATGAATCCTCTTTTTAACATTTAGAAGCTGTCCAAGTATAGTGCACCGCCCTCGTGGCTCAGATACGATGGATTCTAAATACACTATCAAGACAATGAAACACCCTGCATGTGTGATAGTTTGGGGGTGCATTAGATATTTTGTTAGGAGCACTTTATTTTTTCTTCCTAAGAACATAACCATGAATGGTGAACAATATTTAGGGATGATAAAAGAAAAACTGCCCCTGACACTGGCATTGCATGAGAACAAACTTTTATGCACGATGAGTCACCTTGTCACAAGGCAAAAATCGTTAGTAAGTGGCTCAACGATAGTGAAATTGGTATATTAGATCTCGATCTCGATCTCGATCCGATTGAGAATCTATGGCTTATTATAAAAGCAAGGTCGAATCTCTGAATACTGGCGTGTTTCCCAACATCACAGAAGCCATCAAAAAGGTCTGGTGCACTGAGATATCACAAAAAATGTGAGGAAATTTGATCAAATCGATGCCAGAATGTCTCAAACAAGTCATCAAGAACAAAAGACATATAACCAAATACTAGAATAAGGTAAGATGTACATAGATTAAGTTTAAATACTTTTAAGTATATACGAGTATGTGTATAATGAATATGTACAATTTTTATGGTGATCGGATTTTTTGGCTGTCACTCTAGATCGTGTTTTCATCGCTTTGTCACTCTAAGCCATCCTCGCTTTCTACCATATGCCAGTTTCACCGTCACCCTCCACGTTTTCTATTCCTGAGAGCTGCAGCCATTTGATTTGAGTAATCAAGAAGAACTTTTACTATATAACATAATAGGAGTGTTTTTATTAGTAGACGCTCCACTATGATGATATTAACGTGAGCAGAATAATAATTTGTGACATCTTTTCAATTTAATGTGAAATTCAGATGACGGCCAAAGTCTTTTAGAAATTTTCTGATCCTGTTGAATAATCATGAAAACTTAAATTATCTTGTTTTGGTTTAACAACCTGAGAACTATTAAACATGGAGCTGGTGTCGTAGCAGAACGGGTCGAGCTTCGAGATAGATATCCGTGTTTCTGTTTCTGAGCGCCCCAAATCTCTTTTGTCGACTATTCTCTCTGTGTATTTTTAGAATATTAAGTAAAGTTAATAGGTAAAGCTATCAACCAAGCTTGATAAAGAAGGAAACGAGATCCGCATAATTTGAGTTAAAATTCAGGGTAATTAAAATTATTCCCACAGCAATAAAACTAAAAACTGTGTGGATTCAATGATCCACCACCCAAAACATTTGTTTCTTGGTTTTTCTCGCGGAATTGAGCCACTTCAACGTTTCATAAAGAAAAATTTAAAAAAAGAGTAAATTGCTAGCTAAGAAATAATGTGTTTCTTCGCTATCATCGCTATCATTTACACCACCATTATTTGCTGAATGCGTCTTAAATTTATGTGCATCGCGAATATAAGACTGGTGACAAAAATTCAAATTAATTGCGACAACATCCACATGAGTTCTCACGTTACATCTCATCACTATTTTATGAGAGTCAATTGAAAAGAAACTAACGAACGGCATATATTCCAATATTACATAATAATTGAATAGAAAATTGTAGCTACATTATGTACGCACAAATTAGTTGAGCAATAATCCCTGCCTCATGTAATTCCTTGGATTCAATATGTATATTTCGTTGCGAAATGAAAAGCATAAATTACGCCATCAATTCGAAAATTTAGGCCTACTATCTAATTTATCCCAGTAATAAGAGCCTAATTTGGACTTTCACTGTGAAAAACACATTCGATTCTTCTTTTCTTTTTGACCCGTGAAATAAATCTAAACATTGATGGAAGAGTGTTGATAGGAAGTTCTCGCGACCTCATCGAAAGGAAAACCATGTTAGGTTGTTGTTCCTTTGAATTAAATGACAAGAGACATTATCATTAGATTCAGTGTTGTTATCCTAATATATTATTAACTAACTTGACACTTTCAAAAGGAATGTGTAGCAACACACGCAGCCAATGTACTGAGTATGATTCTCTACAGAAAATTATCTCAGTAGTGTTCTTAGGAACCTAAATCCACTCTTTTTTCCAGAGTAGAATATATAAATAATTTTATGGAAATTATAGTAAGATGGGTTTGAATAGATATCATAAAAGTTTAAGTGCAAAGTAGATTTCTTGGTCCAATATAAATAGAAACCAAACTACAAAATAAAAGTTGCTCCCTTCATAATCTATGCTGATTAACTTTATTTAGCGCAAGATAAGTCATTCCTGTTTAATGAGCTAAATTCGTATTTAATAAGGAAGTGCGACGTTTGATAAACTATACCACTAGTAAAAGAAAGAATTAATTGATTTTATAATGAATAAATATGTGTCAATTGTGAAATGTCAATAAAAGATTTCTTAGTATTCCTGAGAATAGGAATTGAAGCAGAATATTTCCTATCAAAAGGTTTGTCTCGAAATACATTCTTTGTTGATATTTGATAATCCATAAAGCCCATTTTCCAATTGCAATAATTATTTATGTAAGAAAACTTAATTAATTTAGTTCTTTTGCTTTGAAGATAAGAGTTTGAAGACATAAAACTTTTCTAAGTTTCTCTTTGAAAATTTTGTCAGGGATTTAAAAATACATCTCAATTTGGTCGTATCCTAAAGTTTTAATGGCTTAAGAATCCTTCGTCCAAGTTTGCCTTCTTCAACTTTAAGAACAGCTGGCCCTAACCCGCTACCACAAAACGCCCTCAATTCACAGCTATTATACACATCATCAATTTTCTCCTCAGTCAACCCTTTTTCTCTCAAACACTCATTCACATAATCAACTAAATTTTAAACGGTCTCAAACGCTCTTACACCGTATCACTCAATCTCATATATTATTTTCACAGGTCTAATTACATATTCATATCACCCCAGAGCTCTACCTACAACCTAATTCACATTCTTATTTACACCATTAACCTTCACCTGCAAAGTCATTCCTCCTTTTATCTAACTTTTGCACACCAAGCATCCCTCTCACGTTGTCCTTTTGCACTGCCCTCATTTGAGATCTTTCCTTCTCCTTCAATTTCATATTCTCACTCCCATACAGTAACATTATAAAAACATTTTCTTCCTTCAAATCCCACATTCCTTAACGCTTTAATCGCCACACATGAATTTCTACCATTAAAATATGCTGGAAATTTGCTTCATATTTACCACTACCATTTCAAATACATACTAGATAATTAAAAATTCACTATTGTTAAAGAGTGAAACCTCTAGTTTGGATATTAAACTTAAGCCTTTTCTCTCTCCAATATACCATTACCTTAATCTTTTCTCGACTCCCATTTTAGCCCCATTTTTTCCACAGCCCTGAAACATCTGGCATCTAAACAAGGCTATCAGGATATACCGAAATAGATAGAACACATTGCTCGCCATTTTCCTCAATCTATCACCTCTTTTCCTCATCTCCTAACGTACTTCTCTCACAACTATCTCCATTAATATTTAAAAGATCTATTAATAAAAGCCACACAACCATGAATAACAACCCCTATGTGTGTCATATTACTCACCCCGTCTACATATATTTAGGCATAACGTAAGTTGAAATTATAATCTAAATAATGTTCACACCATCCAATATCTTATCACTCACTCCATACATTCTTAGAGCCTATTCTATTTTGGAGCCGTTGGATTTGTATACTGGATACAGTTACTTGCTTGTTGTGGATGAGGAGCATCCTCCTGCATTTTAAGCACCTGCCATAATGTTACCTCTATCTACACGATAAAGAGCTTTCTCAAGATCCATAAGCCTCGCACACATTTTACATCTCTTCTCCCTTAGTTTTAACCTGCAAGATGATTTGAGGTTAGATCTTGGAGGCTGGTGTTTCCTCCCGGCCAAAAGACCCGCACACATTTCACATCTCTCCTCCCTTTGTTTTGACCTGCAAGATGATTTTAGGTTAGATCTTGGAGGCTGGTGTTTCCTCCCGGACAAAAGACCTGCAGCTTCCCCTTCCTACGCCAATTTATGCCGGAAGGCCAGTGGCTATACAGTATATCTTCCTCTCCTTTTAACTTTCTGTACCTTCACTATTATAAAAATAGAGATCACTAGAAAAACTAGCGACACGCCACAACCTCTGCTATTGCGGTTCAAATGTGAGAAAAAACAACCCCTTTTGAGCAATCTATCCCAATAAAATACTCCACACAAACACTATCCGTCATAAAACCACTACTACATTCCTTACCAATCACTTAGTTATCTTTTTCATTGGCTAAATCAGTATTTCTCGACACACTTACCTCATATTAATTTACACACGTATTTACATTTTTTTTTTAACTTAGCTTCATGCCCTTTATTCCTAAACAACGGCACTATTACCTCATTCTTACAATCTTCAGGCCCTCTTCCACTCACAATCTCCTCAAAGGCCCAGCCAGCAGAGCCATTCCATAACATAATCGTCACAACATTATAGCATCTCAGCAACTTTATCATCTACTCAAGCTGCCCCTTCATTTCTTTCCGATCTTTCATAGAACTAACAACTTTTTTCATGTTTATCCCTTCTGTAAATGGACTCAATAAACAACTATGCTTTCCAAATCTACTTATAAAACTATTTAAAGTATTCTCGTCATCTACATTTGACATTCTCCTATATGAGAAATACCATGACATTTTTGTAAGTGAAGTAAATAATTACTTCCCTCCTTGTTTCTCATTCTTCTCACTTCTTTCTAGAATAGCTTCTTATTCCTATTAGTATCCTCAATCATCATCTGTCCAAAGCTTCATTAACTGATTTGCTACTTAGTCGTTTCACTTCCCTTTCCATCTCCTTGTATGTATTCAACCACATCTCCCTAACATCGAACTCTGCATTTAAGCATTTCCAATTATGTCTCCATTTTGCTTTGCACTATAAGCTTCATTTCATTATTCCAAATATGATCAATGTGTTTCCTCTCTTTAGTTCTGGCCTACCTACATATAGCCCTCGAACGACCTACTGTGGAGCTATAATGCAAGCTGAAGTAAAGCCATCAAGGAACCCTTTTGGCCCTATAAAATCTTGAAATTGGACACAAATCGAACTTTTAAATAATATGCTATCTTATAACAATTAGTTAATATAAAACAAAACAAATACTTGTAAATATTGTTAAATAGAAATTTCATAATCTATGTATCAATGCAAAGCAGAAAATTTTGTAATAATGCAAGTGAAATCGTTGTGTTCCCACGAGAATATAAAAACATAAACACATTAACAGATGCACCTCGAAGCAGGGGACACAGAGATAACAAAGACGGTAAAAAAATATGTGCATACATTGAACAGAATCTGACAAGAGAGGGAGCCTCACCTATCAGCCTTAACGTAAACCCGTCCGTGCAAGAAGAAATCAATCTTGATACGGATGGTTGGTTGTTAAAGCACGATCCGGTTTTCAAATTTCAAATAATCTTTTGGTGTTCAAGTGCCTACGCTAACCATGCACACACCATCTGATCGAGTAAGCTCCACCTAGCGGTTCGATCACATAACACACGCACATTCCCTCTGATCAGATAAGCTCAGCCCCGGGCTCGGGATGCAGAAGCGGAGCCACGCCACTAAAATTGCAATATAATAAATAGGCCTACAAAACACACAATAGACCAGTAAGCAGTATAGATTAATTAGTAATCGGTAGTCAGTATTTGTAGGATCACAGTTTAGTCAACCACCAAGAAGCAGACAGTTCCACTCGCCCAAACTGATGTAGCCATAAGCCAAGATTAAAAGCCTACAGAAATGCCAATTTCTTCCGAATCCCTACTTTCCCTAAAGTAGTCTATCCGGTTATTCTAACCCAACAGACAAGTGAATGACAAAACGGACATTTGAAGTCAGATTGAATGGTATAGTACCACCCCCTTAACCTCGCTAACAAATAAGATGGATCACCACGTTTACCTATAAATAGGTCACACCCCTTCATACCCATACTACTACTAATAACTTAAAATTGTTCCACATTTGCTAATTCTCTTATTCGACCACAAACTTTCTTCCTTCTATAGTCAAGCATTTTACCATACTCTTTACTTTATTATGATTAAATGACCTTTCACTTAAGATTCTTCTTTTCTTTCTCCCTTCCTCATATCTCATCCAGGCAACTGTCAATTTAACCTTACACAGAACGATATTAGGACTAGATCGTCCCATACTCATAACTTTTACACTTCTACATCAAATAAGTACAAAGATGAATTATACTCTTAAATTCGCCTCTTCTTCTCTACTCAACCTTGAGTATTTGTGTTCGTCCTTGAAAGGGAATTGCAGAGTGAATGTGTTTGATACGCAGGGTTTTTTTATGACATATATCTACTACTCTCTCTCCATTTTACTTCTTTCAGACCTACCAAACCCACCAAAAATCCTTCCCTCATACTCTTACCCATTCCGCCAATCTCATATCCCACAACCATCAACCAATACCCTTCCTTATTGCCTCTACAATTCGTCCAACCCAAATCCAGAACCTACACTTCTCATCTTAATTTCTAACATTGTAGGATTCATACACTAAAGCCACCTAGTGGTATGAATTTCGAATTCACTAACATAATACTTAAGCTCATACATCCGTGCACAACCATGCATAGCATAATGCTATTCCTGTGCCATTACTATCCTGGCCTACAATTGATCTCACTCCATCACACGCAATATCTCCTTTGTCTGACAACAAGAAGCATCAGTCATCTCCTTGTTTCAAAGATATTAACTACTATTCTACCTTCACGTACACAATAACGCGAATTACCAGGCTTGAATGGAAACGGTCCTTGACAGCCTCACCTATTATGGTTATTTCCGGTTGCATTCATAAGATAAAGATTTCAAAAGTGTAGCTCCCTGGCTAGGAGACTATCTATCCGCGTTTAGTCGTCTTTTAAGACATACACACACACTGTTCCTGTATACAATTTTATTTGCCGACATGATTAAATTTTTAATTCTAATGGTCAGCAAACCTTTCCAATCATAAAAGGACTTTAAAATGTTATCCTTCTTTTCTATTTTCTATTACAAGGAAATTATCATAAACTGAGAACCTGTTGTGACCAAAATACGTTTACAACTATTCCATTCCGGTTGCTATTTTGATTAAGTTAAGAGATTGTTCAGCCAAAGGTTTGTATATAAGAAAGCTGACTGAATACATGTTTCAGGGTTATATAACCTAAAAAGAAAGGAGACTAATGAATTCCTGGATTAAGAGGCAAAACTTATGTAAATACAAATGTAAATAATACTAGTTCTGATGGATAAGAGGAAACAAGTACATATGCCGAATATCGAAAGCCGGCAAGAAGGTGAAGTCTACGAAAAGGATGATGTGAAAATAGCACTGCAAAACGCTCCTTTTTGTGTGTTTCGACACCCATCTCTGAGTGATATTTGGAAAACACAAAGCCGTGTCAGACAATACTTTTTAACATCTAAAATAAGAGTAGTACGATTCGCCACGTTTTTTCTATCTTTCAAATAATTCGTTTCCATTGTTTAGGCACATAAAGAATCGATGAAAAGTTCACACTTCTTCGTTGAGGCCATGATTACGTCAACTCTGTTCAGTAAATTAAAAGAAGATTTCATCATTCCGATTGAGTCTTTAAACTTTTATATTGATAACGTCTTAAAATCGTGTATATTCCTCTCGTAAACTATTAGGAGGTTTCAACTCCTTCGAGTGACTCTGAGGTAGTTTCAAGAAATCTTTGTTTTTGCATATATGTATATATGTAAATAAAGGAAAAAAAATTATGTAGGAAAGTTAAACAATTGAATTTTTATCTATTTACTGTGGCTATTTATCATGTTTTTCGACAAAAGAAATATAATTCTTTATAGCAATTGGGAAATGAGAGAAAAAAACACTCACAAAGAAACAAAGAAAGAAAAATGGCCTTTTATTATTATTTTACTTTCCAAAATGGAAGAAAATACACAGATATTAGCTCCTAATTCGTAAAGGAGAGCAGTGATTTAGTGTAATAATAAAGCTCCTGAAGCACTATTACTAGACACCAATGGCTGTTACCTCTTTAATCGTAATTATTATCACTATTAAAGATTTTATAATGAGACAAACAAGCAATTCACCTCCATTTCTGTCTTAAGAAATTGTAACTCCTCACTAATTCTGGTAAAGACAAAATATGTTTCTCTTAATTTCGCCAGAAACTAAATGGATTTTCAATTTTATTATTGCACTTAAAAGGGAATGTTATTATCTAATTATTCAACTTGAAATGAGTTGAAGACTTCACAACAAATCCTCTATCAACAAGTGATTATATTTTCTTTGTCTAATCCTTTTTGGCCGTCTAAAAGATAGGCACAGCGACACTTTAGTTTCAATAAAATAGATGCCTCGTTCAGTTACAGCCGCGTCCTGACGCTAGGCGGCGTAGCCCGATTATTAAGTCCCCCCCATCTCTTCCCTCGACCCGCTGGCCACCAGACTCCACATTGAACCCCGAGATGTACGAATCAACAGATTTCTGTCACAGCGTGCATAAAAAATAATACCAAGGGGAGGAAGGCAGGTGTAATAACAATGTTTAAACAGGCAATATTTCCCCTAAGATTTGGGATCGAGTTTCGCGTAATAGACCAAATTATAGGAGCTGCAATGAAAGACAGAAGATGCCTTTAGGGTTAAGTTAAGACGCTCTGAAAAGCGTAGCTATAGGAGAGAGGCTTAATACATAAGCCCCCCCCCTTTCCCTAACTCCAGTGGGTCGGTGAAGTATATAGGCGGATAACTGGAGAAGAACGAAAGATCGAGTTAGATATCGACACGATGAAGTCCGGCTGAAGGGCCCGACAATCAAAGAAAGGAACAGTGAAGAAGTTCATTCTGAGTCAGTTCCTGGTGGTCACACCGGAGATTAGAATCTTGTATCGAGAATCACTCTCATACATCTCTAGTCAGAGAAACCCTCTAGCCCGGTTTTCAACAAAAGTCAAAGATAGTCCTCGCCATTGAGGAATACCCAAAGTGAACTCTCTCCCCCCCTATTCGTCGAAGGATTCACTTTTGCTCATCGTTCGTAAGTGCGAAGCATTTCAAGATCAACCTGAAAGTTGGAAAAAGCCTACCTTCACGGTCCCGTTGCTTAAATCATCAGACTAAGAAAACGTGCCATCCACCTCTCTCCCTGAAATCACCTGTGGCTCCAAGTCAGTATCCCCGCCAGACAAACTTTGGTTGGGCACCTCGCGTCGAACGGCAAACCTCCCCGTCTTCATAAAATCCAAATGCAAGGTCATCCTGCAGCGGATTCACTTGTGTTATTTTTCAAAAGGTAAAGAAATTCATATATTTTCATGTGTCAATAACGCTCATTATTAAAGTGAGCTTGGTGTCAACCATTACTTAATATTTATTTTTAAGGTAGTAATTTCCAAGTAGACTCTTTTATTTATAAAATAAAGTATGGTTTTAGTATTTCATTTTTTTATGTTGCAATTAAAGATATATTTTTGATCAGAAGTGCTTAACTCAATCCTCGCAACGCTTCACATGGCACTAGAGATCCTCAAAGATTAAATAACGTAAAGAAACATAGCACTCTTAGAGAAAACAAAATAACGGAGTTATTGAAGTACGTAACAAACCTACGTACTTGAACTCGGCCCTCATACCATTACAATTGATTTCCGTTACTCTTCCATTAATTCCATTTAATGTGTACGAACGAGCATCAGTCTCCTTTCTGACCATCCCAACTCAAAACTAACTCATGAAACGGATCTTCCCTGCTTTTTTTCTGCTTTCTTCCTTCTTCTTAAGCTTGACTTGCGATTTTGTCGCCGCCACATTTCCTACAAAGAGAAAGAAGGAACAGATTCGAGGGGCCAAAGGGCAATAAAATATGCAATAATGAATGAGTTAAGTTTGGGTCAGCAAGAATTTTCTACTAGAATTTATACAGGAATACTATGAGGAAACTTTGTATAAAATATTGACTATATATAAATGGTGGTAGACAAAGATATAAAGAAGTATCACATGCCTTATTTATATTCAATACAAAACAAACAGGAAAACGGTTACATTGTATGGTTAAGAAGTTATTGCAACTTTTTCTCAAACAGCATGAAAAGAAGCCTTAAATATAAACCACTATTTCAAATAAGATAATAGTGTTGAATTACAGAGATTTTTGAGGATATTTCCAACAACTTTATTTCTAATGAATTTCATTGACTCTCAAATATTTAGCCAATTTCCGAATGAATTATTGTACACCGTTGGCCAAAAATATAAAGAATCCAATGGAATCGTTTATATAATGCAATTAGACATTTGTGATAAATGAATTGAGTATGAACAGAGTGCGTCAATATTTTGAGGTCATTTTTAGGCATGTGGAAAAAAACGCATAGCATATTAGAGGAAAATGAATTTAAATGAAAATCAGTAAAAAATTTTTTGAGAATCGTTATAACACCCCTATTTAATGAATCGTACATTAGCCTTAATGAGAGGTTCAATTCGGTTTCCGGATCTGTGACATGCCTGAATCAGATGATCTTTTTCAATTTTTGACATATATTTGTTATAGCGAGCTAGAAAGACTGAATGGTGTTATAGAGGTGTTGATTAATCTCTCTTTCTCTCAATGAAGTCGCATACGTAATAATCAAATGGATTGAGGTCGAGTGAGCTAAAAGTCCATGTGTGTGGGAGATCATGGTTCTGCGAATTGGCACGCATTCAAGCGTGGGTTGTTCTATCCCTATGAAATTTTGCAGAGTCTCGTTGGTATAGGTGCGGTCTTCCGTTGCGTAATGTGCCTATTTAAGGACGTACAACCTTCTCCAATATCGAAGTGTAGTGAGCAGCATTGACACTTAAGACCTATGAGGAGCATGACATCTCTCTCGCCGCTAACGATTCCCATATCCATCACAGTTGCTTGGTATGTATTACAGTTGGAACCTTGCTTGAAAAGTTGAATAAACCTGTGTCATTCCTATTGTTTACCTTTTGATCCTGTTTTATCATCAGAGAAAACCCAAGGTATTCCAGCTTCCTGATGTTTTAATATGGAGAACAATTGGTTTTTACGGAATAAACGATTCTGTTTCGTCTTACCTGATATGAAATGACCCCTTTGGATCAGGTTCGACTTGTAACAGATATCTTCATGCACAACTCTTCTGACAGTGCATTCTGTAACCTTTAAGGTCTTTGCAAGGGTTTTGCAAAGGCTTTGATCTACTTTCCAGGGTTTAGTTTCCTGTACTTTAGGCACAAATTTGTGAGTTTTGTTGGTAGTAGAAAGTTTTGCACGTGTTTTCTACCAAATGTTGGATCCCTATGAGCAGTTTCTATGTCTTCCTGAAAGCAAACAATCTATGAATCATTATGCTGATATTTTATGCTAACGATTACAGTGTTTTTCATTTGCTTCGCCACTTTAATATAATTCCTTACACAGGCCTGCGTTTGAAAAAATATTTATGTTCCTGAGGATTTCTTTGTAGTTTCTTAATGAGTCA
The DNA here is from genome assembly GCA_963969495.1 of Ceratothoa steindachneri. NCBI lineage: Eukaryota > Metazoa > Arthropoda > Malacostraca > Isopoda > Cymothoidae > Ceratothoa > Ceratothoa steindachneri. The sequence goes on along the minus strand of OZ018319.1, from coordinate 85,940,106 downwards.
AACCTCCTGAGCTCAAAAAAGAATGTATTTTTGTTTAATCAGGTCAGATTTTCTCAGTACAGCATACACCGTTTTCATTGAGATTACCTCATTTTTCCTGGAAAGAAAATTTTAAAAACCTTTCTCTATCTAATAATGCATTATTATTGTTATATCATAGAAACAAGAATAAACGTATGTAAGCTATAATCCTTTTAATAAAGCAAAAAAATAAAGAATGCAACATAATAAAGAAAATAATTCTAATTTCCAAGAAAAGACGCCCTTGACGATTTTTGTTTGTGCCTCTCATCTGGTGCATAACGCTTCAAACACCCTAGTACCTGGATTCCATTGTTTTTATTTCCTGGTGGAATCTTTTCCCCTGTTCTTCACTGTAATCCCCGCAGTATTTGGGAAAATAATCCAGATAAGACTGTAAAAAATAAATCTTTATAGACATTCGAGCTCCCAAATGTTTGAGACTTGTTCGGAGCTGACTAAGCAAGGCAAAATATTCTGTGTTTCTGTTATTGCCTCGAAAATTGTTAACTAGAGCTTTGAAAGCTTTCCAGGCATATTTTTCTATGTCCGTCATTGATGCCTCAAACTGCTGATCTCTCATCAAGTTCCTGATCTGAGGCCCATCAAAGATTCCCGCATGGAGCTAGGTGTCACTGATTTGTGGAAATTTTTGAAGAATAAATTTAAAAGCTTGGCCTTCTTTATTAAGGGTTGCGACATAATATTTGATTATGACAAGCTTTATATACAGTGGAGCAAGCAGTATTTTGTGAGAACCCATTAAAGGTTCTACTATCACATTGATTGATCCAATTCTAAATGTTTCTCGTGGAGGACAAACCTTCTTCTCATAGTGAATACTATCTGCACGATTGTCCCATAAACATAGGAAACAGGGATACTTCATGTAGCCTGTTTGCATCCCAAGTATAAGAGATACTACCTGAAAAGAAATTTAGCGGGGTATGTAAATTCCAAGTGTAATATTTCTAAAAACAAATTCAAAGCAATATTTCTTATTTTTTAAAACAATAAGAATATGAATATATACTGAAAGATCCTGTATTCCGATGCATTAAATCATTGTATTGGAACTAATTGGATATACGTACATCTTATTTTGAGTTTATTAAGTTATGTTGTATACCTACTCAATAAGGATAAGTTCCTCATTAACCCAAAAGGATGCATTAACCTATAAGGACACACTTCAACAAAAAAATATAACTATAAAATGATTCATGTTTTCCAGATTTGACTTCTTGTAAAATGTAAATTGACCAAAAGGTGTATACAAGTATTAACAATTATAAATTAAAATGTTAATATCAAAGAGTATTAAAAATTTTAAGTGTAAAATGATTTTACATTTAAGTCACCATATATCCTCCAATTGTGGGTAGAGTAATTTATTGCTTCCAGCAATTTTTTCATATTTTCATAACTTTCAGTAAGTTGAATTGAATGTCTTATTTAAACGGAAGCTATCTTGTTTTAAATTTTTACTTGAGGAATTCATGAAAAGTCTCCATTCTATTGGATCGTAGGGAATTCTAAGGGCCTCAACAAATCCTTTAATATTGGCGCAGTGTACTAAAGAGCTGGAAGAATGTTGTAAAAATAGCTTCGAAACTCTTGTCCTCTATTTCTGTACCACAAAAATGTTGTTTCTTTAGCGAGAAGATTACTTTCACGAAGTCGAGAGCCAAGAAGTTGTGCATTATCCTTTGAAAGCCCCAAATCTCTGGTTATGTCATTTAACTGAGCTAGAGTGAATGATCTTGCGACCATATGATGGGGAAGAGGTTTTATGGCATAAGGAACATCCGAATATGCCACACTATGTTTATTCTTCTTATTTTTACCTGTGGAAATATAATTGCACATACATAAAGGATTTTATTTTGAGATAGTACATAATGTTTAGTAAAAGATATGTTCATGCTGAAGTGAACTATGTTAGTTTTTAATTTATGCTAAGTCTATGCATAATAATTACGTTTTCAGGAGCGAGTATAATACATAAAGCTTAAATAATTGATACAATGCTCACCTTCAAGATTTGTCATGCAAAAATAGCAGTCCGTAGTGTGGTCCTTGCCCTCTCTCGACACCATGGGAACACTAAAAGAAGGAGACTTCTGTTTGCCCTGACTCCAGCGTCTTAAACTTATGTAGCATCCCTTGCCGCAGATAAGTGGTGCAAAAGCTTTATTTTGATATCTTAGGCTTACTCCAAAATATGCACGATACAAGGATTTAATTACAGGAGATATTGTATATTGCTGCTCGGGAAAAGTCACTTTGCCGCAAACGGAGTGTCATTAGTCTGAAAAATAAATTAATAAAATTTAGTTATAAGAAAATTAATGCTATTCAAAGTGATTTTCTCACAATAGCCACACTTTCTGATATATAGTTATTTGTATTTATTTTAATACTCAGTTTGCTCGTTTTTCCTTTAATTATATGCATTATTTCTTCATGCCATGAATTAAACTTTTTTTTACAAATTTCTCACACTACCCTTCCTTAATCAGCTCGTAATTTTAATAGAATAATGTTATATTTGTACAGATGGTACGAGGGGCGGTCAATAAGTTTTGCAATTCGGATATAAGGAAAAGTGTTTTATTATTTTTCAATATAACTAACCTCAACTTAAATGCAATTGCGCCACTAGTCCCTGAGGCTTCGAATTTCCGACAACCAGAAATCTCCCGACTGCTGTTCAATCCACTCCTGGATGGCGAGCTGGACATCTTCATCGTCCCAAAACTGGCGTCCACGCAGTGCAGCCTTGAGCTGGCGGAATATACAGTAGTCGCTAGGGGCCAGATCTGGACTGTAGGGGGGATTCTGAGCTCCTCGAATCCACACTCTCGCACGGCAGCTTATGCAACTCTGGCCCTGTGGACTTTGACGACTTTGAAGTCGATCGTGGGGCGTCAGGTTTCGTGAGGTTTCTAGGGACCCAACGGGCAGAGACCTTGGTCATGGCCAAATTGTCGTGGATGATGTTGATAACACTTCCATGTGATATTCCTCGTTCTCGCTGGATTTCTTCGACCTTCAACCGTCGATTTTAGAGGATCATTCTCTTCCACACGGGCCACATTGTCCTCGTTGGTCACGTCTGACGGGTGTCCTGGACGGGGTCATCTCAAGGGACTCACGACCATTGCGGAACTTCCTATTCCAGCGAGCAATGGTTGCATAGGAAGGGGTGGTGTCGGTGTACACTGCAACCATCCGTTCATGGATTTCTTTTGCATTCTTGCCTTCCTTGGTAAAAAAATTGATCACTGTGTGGTGCTCAACCTTCTCCATTGTTGAAATCATTGTGACTGACGATCTGCGATCATTTACTGCTTCTTAAATAGACGAGGTAGGAGCGTGGAGCTGCAGGTCCTGACTTGTCATAACTTGTCCTAACAACCTCACAAACAGCCATCCCCCTTCCTCTGTTTTGTCCTACTGATTTGCAAAACTTATTAACCTCCCCTTGTATGGGCTCGGAGGTTTCCATCAGGTCAACGAAGAAATTAATTTATATTTCAGGTGGACAATGTCCCATTCTCTTCATAAAGCCATGCCAAAAGTTGGTTTGAAGAAATGGGAATCCTAAATATGGAGTGGAAATTGCAGAGCGTAGACTTAAATCTAATCGAAAAACTTGTGGAGAGTGCTTGAAAAAGCTATAAGAAGTACGAAGGGAGGTCAATAAGTTTTGCAATTCGTATATAAGGAAACGAAATATGAGGAAAAGTGTTTGATTATATTTCAATATAACTACCCTCGACTTCAATGCACTTGCGCCACTTGTCCCTGAAGCTTCGAATTCCCATCCCCCAGAAATCTCCCAACTGCTGTTCAATCCACTCCTGGACGGCGAGTTGGACATCTTCATCGTCCCCTAACTGGCGTCTACGCAGTGCAGCCTTGAGCTGGCGAAATAAATAGTAGTCGCTAGGGGCCAGATCTGGACTGTAGAGGGGATTCTGAGCTCCTCAAATCCGCACTCGCGCAGGGCAGCTTATGCAACTCTGGTCTTGTGGACTTTGACAACGTTGAAGTCGATCGTGGGGCGTCAGGTTTCGTAAGGTTTCTAGGGACCCAACGGGCAGAGACCTTGGTCATGGTCAAATTGTCGTGGATGATGTTGATAACACTTCCATGTGATATTCCAAGTTCTAGCTTCGATCCTCACCCGTCGATTTTCGAGGATCATCGTATCAACACAGGCCACATTGTCCTCGTTGGTCACGTCTGACGGGCGTCCTGGACGGGTGTCATCTTTAAGTGACTCACGACCATGGTGGAACTCCCTATTCCACAAGCAATATAGAGGCATTTCACACTGCTTGTATGGTACTCACTGTGAAGCATCATAGGGATTTTATCATGGTACTCGTAAATTACATGTAAAGCATCAAATAATTAGTTGTTCGTACATACATGGTATACATTTGTCATCTTTAAAATTTATGTGATCTTATGTTCTCTGAAGACAATATTTTCGCTTGACCTCTGACATCCATAGCACCTTTTTCGCCTTACCTCTTCTTAGACTTTGTTCTTCAATCTCCTTCTACCTATTTTGGGTGATATCTTTGAAATTGAAGCTTGATTGAACCCCCTATAAAGTTCATATCTTTTTATATGCGATTCTGAAGTGAAGCTTGAATGATAGATCTGTAACACATTTTCTGACAATTTCGTCTTTTGTTAAAAGGCTATTCATCTTTTGATATTGTTTTATAGTGGTTTGGACATCATATCGTAAGAATTGCATTTTCTTATCAATTTCTAATTGTGCTAAACGTTGGCTATGGAGAAGTTGGATTTGTTCCCCCTGGGATACTGTAGGTTTGAGTAATATTACTTATTTAGAGTGATATAGAATAGACGATAGTTATAAATTTTAAATTAAATACTGGTTAAATTATGATTTTTTAAAACAATATCATTTTATTAATTCTATCTATTAATTCAAACATACAAGTATAATCAAAATACTTATAAATAATGTAGTATACATTAATATCCTACATATTCATGAATAATATGATAAATTTTGAAAAGTTTAATTACATATGAATAGTGCTTTACAGTTTTGGCCAATATATGTTCTCTAGGGTTACAGGTCTACAAATGTTGCTTTTCAGAATTTTTCTTCCAACACTAAAGAAGTCGAATTAAGTAAAAATAAATATTTATTTAATTTAAACACTCTTGATAAAATTAAACAATTACGAATGGCACACAAGTTGTAATTCTTTTATCAGAATATTTTGTAAAATCATCCTGGTGATTTATTACGTAGATGATATTACGAAAGGGAAAATAATATCAAATTTATATTCCTACATTTCCCAGATTCAAATAAAATGTTTCTTTCAACAATTAAATGCAAACTCGTGTTATATTTACGTTTTTTAACTTTACATAGAATCAGTAGCTCGACTGTGACACAAATGTAAACAGTGTAAAAGTTATCAGATACAGGGGGAGGGACAATTTTGCCGTCCGTAGGGATTTAAAATATTCCTAATTTTTAACTTATTTCAAGATTAATTGTTTTATTACTTCACTCAGAATTAAGGTTTGCATTCTCTTTCGGTGTTATGAAGAACACAGACTTGAGGTGAGTGCAAAATAGTTCTTCTGTTGACCTATTTTCAAGAGTTTTTCGTAGTGGTGTAGGTGGTGGTGTAGGTTGTATAGGTAGTGGTGTAGGTGGTTGTGTTGTAGGTCTTGGTGGTTTATATGGTGGTGGTGTACGTGGTAGTGGTGTAGGTGTAGGTGGCTGTGGTGTAGGTAGTTTGAATGGTGGTGTAGGTGGCGGTGGTGAAGAAGGTAGTGCTGTAGGTGGTATTGGTGCAGGTGTGGTCGCAGTGGTGTAGGTTGTGTAGGTGAAGGTGATGGTGGTGTAGGTGGTTTTGGTGGTAGTGGTATAGGTGATGCAGTTGTTGGTGGTGTAATTTGTAGTAGTGTAGCTGGTAGTGGTATAGGTGTTAGTGGTGTAATTGATGGTGGTGTTAATCTTCTAGGTTGTGAGGTGGTGGCGGTGCAGGTAGGGGTGATGTAGGTGGTGGGGGTGTAAGTGCTAGTAGTGTCGGTGGTTTGGTCTAGGTAGTAGTGTAGGTGGTGTTGGTGTAGCTGGTGCAGGTGGTGGTTGTGTAGGTGGTTAAGCTATAGCTGTTGTACGTTGTGGTGGTGTTGCAGTTGGTGGTGGTGTAGTTGGTGTGGTATATTGGTCGTGGTCTAGGTGTCCTAGGTGGTGTAAATGATGTTGATATAGATGATGGTGTGTAAGTGGTGTTGGTGTAGGTGTGGTAGGTGTCGTAGGTGGTGTAGGTCGTGGTAGTGTAGGTGCCGTAGGTGTTGTAGGTTTTGTAAGTGGTAGAGGTGGTGTAAGTGATGGTGGAGTAGGTGGTGGTGGTATAGGTGGTGATGGTATAGGTCGTGGTGGTTTAAGTGGTCCAGGTAGTGGTGTTTTAGGTGGTGTAGGTGGTGCTGGGGGGTGTAGGCGTAGGTGGTGTAGGTAAATGTGGTATAGGTGTTGTTTGTGGTGGTAATGTACGTGGTTGTCGTGTAGATCATGTAGGTGATGATTCAAAAGTGAATCTAAAACAACATATGGGTTTCAGATTTCGTTAAAATCGGCAGAATAGTTACAATGTTTTTACAAAAATAAAAGCAAAATGGGAACCAACTGACCAACCCACATAATGAGATGTGGAGTCGCTCGTGACTAAACTCGCGACTAATAATCATCTTAAAATCGAGATTTCGAAATACAGCTTCATCTTTGTCATTAAATGAGCTGGATCTTGAAACGACCAATTGACGAAGATTATTTATACATCGTACTTGGGCTTCTTTTATGCTAAGAAGCACCAATTTAGCAGAAGTTCTGCAGATAATAAATTTATAAATAATAATATAAATCTATAAAATGATATAAAATGGACCATATAAAATGGACATAGGCGATCATTGCATAATTAGGAATTAATTGAAATCCCTAATAATTTCAGTTATATGTTAAGATTATTAAAATATAGGTTCACTAATTCCTGCATTTTTCATTTAATTTATTCCACAATCTAAAAGTAGGAGTACAATAAATAGGTGTCAATACGAGCAAAAGATATGTAAAAATTCAGTATTTTGAAAAGAGTGAGCAAATGCCAAAGACAAGATTGCCACCAGAAATTTTAGCAAAGCCAAAGTTAGTTGCTCAAGTAGACCAATTGAAGCAAATAAGATGCAGAATTAGTCATAACTCTTCTGAGCTAATCCTTTTTGAAAGTGAATGCAGATGGAATTGAGAGAGAGAGAGAGGGTTTGCCACAAAATTCATCCGTAATTTCCATTTCAACTGCGATATTTTCCAACCGCAATATCGCGAAATCCGTTCAAATATTTTATAACAAAGAAATAACAAAGTCACAATTAAGTTTTGAGAAGATGAGAATTAATCTGACAAAAAGAATTTAAGATTTAAAAAAACCGAAAGGGCAAAATTGATATATATTAATTGTATCCGAAAATATTCAATATTTCCACAGGAGTTACCTAGTATGAATATCCGAAATCCTTAGTTTTAATCCTAAATAAAAGGAATACCAAAGATTCGCCCAACTTGTGGAGAGAAAAATAGCCCATTGGTAACTCATATGAGAAACTTCTCATATTCCGAACTCAAACGGCAAACATTTGGAGCGAATAGATTTTTTCCAGAACACACACATTATATTTCATTTTGTCCTTCTCCTTCTTCCTTCTCTCTCTTCCGCCCACTCGCTCCCCTTTCGCCCACTCGCTCCCTCTTTTTCGCTTTCTCCTTACCTCCTATTCTCTTTCTCTTTTTCTTTTATCGTTTTTTTTCTTTCGGAAAGAAGTGTTATAAATCCCACGGCCCCCGAAATGCGCATGGACGATAGTCATGGAAACGAGGAACCAGGAACATAAGAAACAAATTTTTTCGAATTTAAAGCATTAGTTAGATCGAAAGTTTTAGATATTATTCTAATCACCAAATGTGGCTATAGATGTCTCGAAATGCTTTTATAGCAGAAGTTAATTTAGAACCTCTAAACTGTACAATAGAGATAGAAAAGGACTAAGAGTTGGTGGGGTTGTATATTATGCGATGGGAGATACAGGAGTTGAACAAAATAATTGGAACAGTAGAAATTTAACACTAATATTTCGATGAGCCATTATAATGAGAATATCCATCCAAATTTCATTGTGAGTTTTTTGTTTTTATTTTAGATACACAGTTTTATTTACCAAATTTAATGATTATTTGTATTTCATTTTCAAATCGTAGAAAATATGGTAAGATGCGTGACCTCACTGAGTTCGAAAAAGGGTAAATTGTTGGAGCTCGAATTGTAGGAGCTTCCCAAACTAGAATAGCTAAACTCCTTGTTTCTTCGAGAGCTACTATAACAATGACCGTGACAGACTTAAAGAAGCAGGGAAAACCTCCAGCAGGACTTCAACGCTCGCTGAAAGGGACCGACGAGTGTTGAAACGCATTGTGATGAAAAAAGCCCTGACAACTGCCTATAAGTGACTGTAGAGTTGAATTAAAATCACCTTAGCCTGGTTGCGACCAAAACAGTTCGCCCTGAGCTCAATAAAGCCGGATATCATGAAAGAGCCGAAATAAGGAAACCCCTGCTTTCTCATTAAAACATTAAGAAAAGGCTGAATTGGTTTAAAGATCACATGGGCTGCTATAGAGACCAATGGAAGAAAGCAATATTATTTGAAGACTCCTGTATTTCTCTTTTTCCTACTGCAGGGCGAGTTTATGTGTGGAATAAGCTTGTGGAAGCTTTTAACCCTAACCGCCTTCTTCCTACAGTGAGGCTCGGAGGAGGGTCAGTCAGTGATGGTTTAGGTAGCCATGGCTTGGAATTCTCTTGTTACAATCGCTGCCCTGCTTGGTAGGATCAACAGCAGAGAATATCTGAATATTTTGGAAAATCAAGTCTATTTCATAGCCCAGACATTACTTCCTGATGGTGAGTGCTTTTTCCAAGATGTAAATGCTTAATACAACCGCTCATGTGATTAAAAATTGGTATAAAGAGCATAGGAGTGAGCTACAACACAAAGAGTAGCCCCCACAATCTCCAGATCTTAATATTATTAAACATTTGTGGTGTGTCTTGGAGTGACAAGTTAGAAGTCATTTCAAGAGGACGGCTCAAGATTCCTCTCAATGAAGTCAGGAAGTTGTATGAATCAATTCCAATTCGCATCGAAGCTGTTCAGAAAGCAAAAAGAGGACCACCTCTGTATTTAATAAATATTCGTTGAAATTAACACGTGTTCCAATTATTTTGTCAAGTATGATGTAGGTTAATTCGAGTAAAAGTATACCGACCGCCAGTTCTGATCTAAGTAGAAGATAAGAGGTTGTTGATTGTCTCTCCTCTATTATTAGAAGAAATACAACAATCATATGCGGTGATTTCAATTTTCCAACGTTCACTTAATAGCAAGTAGATCAAACGTGGAAGGGAAAAGATTAATTGAATTACCAGGAATGATGTTTTTTCAAAAGGTCGAAGAGCCAAAGAGGATTCCAAAGATACTCTATATTTTTCTTATCGCCAATGAAAATTTAGTGTAAAATGTTAGAGTTGGTGAGACGCTGACGAATAACGATCATCAGGGGTGCCGCTTGCCATTAGGCAATTCTGGCAGCTGCTTGGGGACTCGAAGCCAGCAGGGGCCCCCAGAGGGACAACAACAGTCCAGAGAATATATTCATTACCCAGCAGCAGTGACATGTTGCAATGACAATTGGCCGGAAGGGGCCTCCTGAGTCACAATCTCCCCTCTCCCACCTGTTTCTCTCTGTCAGACAGAGAGAGATCGAGAGAGAGAGAGAGAGAGAGAGCGTGCAGGCGCGCGGGCTGCCTGATCATATGTAAACAAACATGAGTGGTGCTGCTACCGCATTTCCAACAAAATGAAGAGAACCTATCCTTCTGGAAGTGAGAACAGAAAGGAAAAAGGAGAAAGAGGAGAACAGAAAGCAATAAAGCGGTGAACATAATAAATAACTGTAGTTTTAGATGTGTTGGACTGTCTCTCAAGTACATGCTATGACTTGTGGTAACTAACTTATTAATCATGCAAACAGCTTCAGCAATCTAGCGCTTTGTAGGGCAAATAAATATGTCGTTTTGAACAGTAAATCTTTCTTTAGAAAATGAGTGTTAAAAATGACCAAACAGCCAAGCTAATAAGATATGCTAAATTATTGACTTTTTGCAAGAATGTTACGTTGTTATCCACCAAGTAAATGCAATATAAGTTTCTGTGTGTATGCACTGCACAGCCAGTAAGTAATAGGCCAGGAATATGTTAAGGTCTGTGTATATTTAAGTATTTTCCATTTGGCAAGTTAAGTAGGCCTTCTGTTTTATAATAATGGAAAAACAAATTATGAAGTAATGCGATACATTACAAAATTTTTTTAAGTCAAAGTAAGTGTAAATAATATATATTGAATTTTTACTTGCATTAGATGCATTTGTTATAACAGTAAATGCCATAAAAGTGTCAGTATGATATTATCAAAGAGTAATATGTGTCACATCATCTATTAAAATGGTCAACACACTTTTTGTTTACTTATGTTTTATAGTTGTTTTTAACTAATTTTGACGTTTTAATTTCAAATCTAGCATCCATTTTTTTTTGTAACTTATCAGGTTTTCATTCTACAACATATTCCTATTTTATGACGTACTACATGTACTTACACGGTAAGGATAGTTTCCTAAATGTTATTTATTGCTTCAAACCATAAATTAAAATCTCAACAGAATTTGAAAGGATAAATGCATTGTAGATAACATCACCTATTACTAAATAAGTAAAGGTTATTTTCGTAATATAATCGAGAAAAGACAAGCAATCGTAAGCATATCTATTACATTAATGGAAGAAGTTTTGCTGGCGAGAGTGTCTGGAGTGTTTGATGTCCACACAGTCTCGTTGAATACTCTAACAGTAGTCTGCCATCATGTTTGTGTTCTATCTGCCTTGATATCTCTTCTCCATAATCTTAATATCTTGATGAAAACGCTCTTCGTGTTCATCACTCATGTTGCCAAGATTAGCAGTAAATTCATCAAGATGGCTCTTAAGGAAATGAACCTTTATGCTCATGTTGCAGTCTAAACGATGAAAGCTATCAAGTAATGTCTCAATAAAATCTTTGTAGTTGGCAGCCATTTTGTTTTCAAGAAATCCTTCACAACAGCCATAAATGAATCCCATGTTCCTTTTTCTATGTCAGTAATTGAACTTAAGAAGTTTTGGTTTTTCATTAACTTTCTATTTGTGGCCCATCAAAAACTCCAGCCTTTATTTTATCATAACTTAAGCCAAGAAATATTGTACATATGAATTTTAAACAGTCACCCTCTACATTAAGAGCCCTCACAAATTGTTTCATCAGCCCTAGTTTAATATGAAGGTGTGGGAGGAGGATTTTCTCTTGCTCAACAAGTGGTATGTATATGATATTCTTCTCCCCAACAGTCAAACTTTCTCTAACTAGCCAGAGTTTCTGTTGCTAATGTTTGTCTCTGGCTCTCTCCCTGTCCCGATAAAAAGTTACATTTGTTTTTTACTACAACAAATTTTTCTCTTTCAATCTAGACGTTAACACTTCTGATAGCTCTTTTGAAAGGCTTTGGTTTCTACCTAAATCATTCAGTTCTAATTGGCGGAAGTTTCTACGTTCTTGGGTCAATGTATGTACAAAGTCTGGATCACTGCGATTGGACATGCGATTGGGATTACATCTTTCTATATAGATATGTACAATATATCGATTCAGTATTAAAGCAAGTAGTCCTAACGGCAAAATCTGAATTAGTTAAACGTGTGCATAGAAATCAGAACCAAACTAAGTAAACTCTGGATTACCGGCGAAATATAAACACGATCGGGGAGCGAAATCCACACAATATAATACAAAAGAAACAAAGTAACGGAGTCAAATCAAGTGAAATATATTACATATAGAAGACAGGTAAAGAAAGTAATTAGAAGTCGAATCAAGACTATTTCACGAGATATTCCTGATAACTCGAAAAAATAGCCAAACCTTTTTATGTGTTCGTTAATAGTAGAAAGTATACAAGAGAGACTAAACTATAAAAAGTAGAGTCGCCTATCGGTTAACCTGTTAGTATTTGGTTGAGCAATAGGTTCTTGCGGTTTTATCATATTTATTCATTACCATTAAAATTTTTAGAAAAACTTTATTTTTATTTGATACCAATATGAAATTTAATCAATAATGTATTCTCCGTTGTTATTTACGACTTCTTCTTCAACGTTCAACTAGTTTTTCGATGCCTCTGCAATAAAAATCTCCCAATTTTGACTCGAAGAATTCGTCTAACCAGGTTCTTAATTTCACATCATTATTGAACGAAACGCCGCGCAAATTGTTGGAGAGTGATCGGAATAGATGGTAATACGATGGAGCCAAGTCTACCGAATATGGAGGATACGGTAGGATTTCCTGATTAAGCGTTTGGATAACGTCTTTTGTCATATTGGCAATGGGAGGACAAGCATTGTCGTGTTGCAGAAGGACACCATTACGTCGATGAGGTCGTTTTTAACGAATAGATTCGGCGAGTCAATACATTTGTTGAACGTAGAGTTCTGCATTGACAATCTCGTTGTTCGCAAGAAGCTCATAAAGCATGATGCCTTTACAATCCCACCACACACACAACATCGTCTTTTGTGGATGAAGTCCTTGCTTTAATCGCGGAAGTGGTTTTTTATTGGGGCTAAGCCATTGTTTTCGATGGTTCATTTTGAAGTTTGTTGTTTTCGCAAAAAGCGTGCTAAACCCATGCACCGAGTTTTTGAACTTTCCCCATCGAATGAACGTGATTCACTACAGTTTTCTGTTCACACACTAATTGTACAGTCAATTTTCTGGTTGATTGACGAGGATTTTCAAGAATAAGGTCGTTCACTCGATCTTCATCCAACTTAATGGGGCGACCAAAACGTTCCTCGTCATTATGATTTAAATGACCGTTTTCGAAACGTGAAATCCACCATTAAGCTTTCCTTTCTGATAAAGTATTTTCTCCGTACACAGCACAAAATCGCGACGAGCTTTGGCTGCGTTTACATTGTTTCCTTCTCGATTGAAAATGAATAACAACACGGGTCAAAAATGTGCCTTTATTTCAACTTGACATTCCATTTTGAAGATACAGAACAAAAATTAAATTAACACAACTTTTAAATAAACTGCAATGACTTATTACTCAACTTCAAGACGTAGACTAAGCAAAAGCCGAATAGTCTACGCTGTAAAGAGACGTAGCCTAACCTTTGCAAATTTTGCTCTCATTATTTAGTATTGTTTCTAAATATGTGCACAAATCACGTCAACAAAACTTAAATCAACACAACATTAAAAAAAACGCAAGAACTTATTCCTCAACCTTATATATTAAATGATCATTTTATAGTTGAAGACATGACGTAGCTACTCACATTAAGAGACAAAATAGTTTTCTACGAAAATAAAATCTTTAACACACTAGGTAGCCTAGGCAAAATAATTGCTCTCTATAAATAAAATGAAACAATTGAAGGAACCAGGCTAGACTATGTATATCCTACGCACCCTACGCAATTAAAAAAATGACCTGTTAAAATTTCTGCGAATTATCTTTAATCGTTATATAAGTAACGGGATATTCCCAATAGGATTCATGAGAGCTGATATTAGGCCGATCTTTAAAAAGGGGGAGAAATCCGATAACAGCAACTTTCTTGTTATTAGGCTAAGGTTTCTAATTATAAAAGTATTAGAATCGATGAACAGAAGCAGGATGGTAGCAAACATCAAAACTAATATACTACCTAAAAAAAATTAAAGTTTTAAAATACTCCCAGACAAATTGGTACGGTTAATATATCGCAATATAAGACAACTGACTTTACTTGAGATCCAGCGGGACGCTGGATCTTTAAAATGTATTTAGCAAAGATCACGGTGAATTATTTTGAAAATATTCATTTTTCTACATGTGTGTATATATATATATATATATATATATATATATATATATATATATATATATATATCTATACATAATAAAAAAACCTTGAAAACGGATTAATGAGTAAAATCTCAAAAATCTTGGACTTCACCACGATAGAATATTTTGTTGCATCTAGATCCAATATTAAGCGACTCCAGTGATGTCTAAACAAATTTTTTGAGTGTCAAATGATTTACCATATAGTTTTAAACTCTTGGAATTAGTAAACGCAAAGAAACGATTTACAGGTGGTAATTCCGGTGGACCTCAAAGAGTCCATACTGTATTCGGAAGCCACAAAAAAAGCCAATCGAATCCTAAGATATATCGCCCCAATTTCTGTATATGTAGAAACTTAATTTTACTCTATTTAAATCGACCACATCTGGAATACGTAGTATACTTCTGGTCTTATGAAATTACATAGATGTGAGTTGTTAAAATGTCAGAATGAGTGAGTAGTGCCACATTGCAAGGCGAAATAGGATTTACAATAAAGCCTCACAGATGAATGTCATATGAATCATTATGAGGGCTTGAAATGTGCACGTACATAAATATGCGTATGCAAGTAATATATTGTTATCTAAATAATAATATACATCATCTGATCATTTAACAATAATTTATACTGTTCTTATGAAGGGCTACAGGCAAACGAATTTTCACGCGCATACGCGTGAATACCTGACTATCTGACTATCTTTGACTCTCCTCTATTCGACTGTTATATACCTTGAATTATATGACATTCATAAAATGCATTAAAGTCTGACAGGGACTTAGAATTACACGTTTGTCCTTCTATATCTGAAATTGGGTAAATGTAACTTTAAATTATCACCGGTTTATCACCGTACGTACATTTGAGGAACTCATAAACTTATTCATAATGATCGTCGGAAAGATAAATCCATCAAGTATGCGTAATGCGTCTTCACTTAATTGTCACAGAAGATACGCAAATTTATGTGAATTCGAAATTTTCAGAAAATGACTGGTATTATACTCAATCAGGGAAGTATCTCCCCTGAAAAACTCTCCTCAAAATACATAGTTGTAGATTAATTTTAGGCACATTAATTTTGCTCGGCGAACTTGAAACCTTAGAGGGCTAACATAACTTTGTTTACGTCTTTCAAACATTTTTCGCCTATATACGTAGATGGCACGCGTATTCTCAATCTAACTTTAACTATTCTTCTATCTGGAAATACAAATTGTCTCAATCCAGAGCCTTATCAACAACTAAAGAAGATATAAATATCATAGGATAGATACTTAAAGCCCTATGTCCCTCTCTAGATTTAACCAAGCTCATATTTGATTTAGTACTCCCGAGTCTTGTCACCAATATAGGAAAAATTTTTCCTGCTAAAAAACCGAACCGCCCTCTTGCACTCGAACAAATAATCTGTGCGGGAGAAAGAGGCACTCAACTTCTTTAACTTTATATTTACATTTAATTTTATATATACACACAATTTTTTACCTTTATATTTGCACACAATTATATATAAACCTTTAAATGCCAGATTGATTCAACATTATATTTACACTTAAAAAAATCAACCAAATGGAAGTTGGTCTCCACACAATTTAACAAGACTACGAAGTCACCACTAAAAGTGTTTAAATTTTGATCGCAACTAATTAAAAAACAGGACTAGATTGAACTGAGTATATTATACGAGGCATAGAATGAATTGTTAATAATAGAGCATAGAAAACCGAATGATACAATGAATAACCACTGAATGGAGGGCATTTTGAAACTACCGTTCTCGTCCCATCGTAAAAAGGAAAAAGGAAAAGTACTGGTGGTTCTTAGTAGCAAAATCCTAAGGTAATTCAAATCTGCGACACAGCGCCCCCCCCCCTCCCAACGCAAATGATATCAGCTGATATTTGCTTGTAGAGCATGAGTATAAATGTGTCTTCCACATTCCTTTGTGACTTTCCTGTCTTTATTATTTTCCTCACTAGCAGACGTGGGCAGCGAGAGGGAAAGCTATCCTATTAGCATATCTGAAGCGGTGATAGGGATATTCGTAGATGATCAGTGTGTACTTTATCAAATTATATATATTAAATGCATGTACTTGTACTCCGTAGTAGGAGGTGGAATTAATCTAATTTGTTCTTAACTGGCCTTGGGTGGACCCTTGGGTCTTTGCTGGTTTATATCCGTAGCTCTGTAGTTCTCTCTCTCTCTCTCTCTCTCTCTCTCTCTCTCTCTCTCTCTCTCTGTGCAAATTAGTTCAGACAGTGGAGAAATAATACAATTATTTGATAATTGTTGTTTATACTTGAAATGAATACGTCAATAATAAGATAAATGGCACATTTAATATGAAATATGACAGACCTTTGATTTTAGAACCTGCTCCACTTGCTCTAGAATAGATTCAACCAGATTTGAACACATTTCTGCCAATTTTTCGTTATGGTACCAGTCATTGATAACAGTACAGATCATTTTTTGCATCGTCGAACATTCGGTTTTCTCGATTCTACGTTTAATTATAGCTTATAGATTCTCGATAGGGTTTTAGTCAGGAGAATCCTCTGGCCAATCTATAACAGGAAGTCCGCTTTTTTAAAGAAAGTGCGCATTATTTGGTAAATAGGTCACGGCGGCAGATCCTACTGAAAATGCTGCCTTCATCTTTATGCACGGCGAGAAGCAAGTGCGTCTGCAGGATTGCCTTGCATAAAACGCTGTTCATCATTCCCTCAATAGTAACAAGCTGCTCTATTCCTTTAGCGCTAAAATAACCACAAAACATCTTCTTAGGTTGGTAATTTGGCACCTGTTAAATGTGTCCTAGCTGAAGTGATTCTTATTTGCTTCGTCTTACTACCACTGACTTATGTCCATGTACTTCAAAATGCGATTCTTCTAAAAACATAACTTTCTTCCAGTCAGCTGCCCTCTATCCATCATACATGCGTGCCCAGCGAAGATGTTTTGTCTGCATAGCAGAAGTCAATATCTATTTGCGTACCGGTTTTCTTGTAAATCTGACAACTTCAATAAGCCTTCACCGGACGGTTGAAGAAGAAATATTTACACCAGGTCTTTACTGGTTTTCTTGGGAATCCTGCACAATATATTTGGTGCGAGCCTTGTCATCGTGAAGTGTTGTCTTTCGTTTTCTTCTACATTTTCCTTGTCTCAGTGTTTAATGTTTACCAGCGTCTTCAGCTCTTTTCACAATGTCGCCAAAAGCTGACTTTACTAAATTTATAGTCTAATAATAATTGGAAGGTGAATATTCCAGCAGAACCAAGTACACCACGGAATACAGTCCAGGCAATAATCACCTACGACAAGTTCCAGTGTAGCCCTGTAGGGCTTAGTGTAGCTAGGGCACAATAAAACAGTTGCCAGATGTTACCAGTTAACTATTCTGCACGAAAAAAAATCATTAGTGTTGCCAAAAATGTAGACATATAATGAGATAGTCCAAAATTTGGTACTGCCCGAACTAACTAATTTGCACACTACTGTATATATATATATATATATATATATATATATATATATATATATTCCTTTTATTTAGGATTAAAACTAAGGATTTCGGATATTCATACTAGGTAACTCCTGTGGAAATATTGAATATTTTCGGATACAATTAATATATATCAATTTTGCCCTTTCGGTTTTTTTAAATCTTAAATTCTTTTTGTCAGAGTAATTCTCATCTTCTCAAAACTTAATTGTGACTTTGTTATTTCTTTGTTATAAAATATTTGAACGGATTTCGCGATATTGCGGTTGGAAAATATCGCAGTTGAAATGGAAATTACGGATGAATTTTGTGGCAAACCCTCTCTCTCTCTCTCAATTCCATCTGCATTCACTTTCAAAAAGGATTAGCTCAGAAGAGTTATGACTAATTCTGCATCTTATTTGCTTCAATTGGTCTACTTGAGCAACTAACTTTGGCTTTGCTAAAATTTCTGGTGGCAATCTTGTCTTTGGCATTTGCTCACTCTTTTCAAAATACTGAATTTTTACATATCTTTTGCTCGTATTGACACCTATTTATTGTACTCCTACTTTTAGATTGTGGAATAAATTAAATGAAAAATGCAGGAATTAGTGAACCTATATTTTAATAATCTTAACATATAACTGAAATTATTAGGGATTTCAATTAATTCCTAATTATGCAATGATCGCCTATGTCCATTTTATATGGTCCATTTTATATCATTTTATAGATTTATATTATTATTTATAAATTTATTATCTGCAGAACTTCTGCTAAATTGGTGCTTCTTAGCATAAAAGAAGCCCAAGTACGATGTATAAATAATCTTCGTCAATTGGTCGTTTCAAGATCCAGCTCATTTAATGACAAAGATGAAGCTGTATTTCGAAATCTCGATTTTAAGATGATTATTAGTCGCGAGTTTAGTCACGAGCGACTCCACATCTCATTATGTGGGTTGGTCAGTTGGTTCCCATTTTGCTTTTATTTTTGTAAAAACATTGTAACTATTCTGCCGATTTTAACGAAATCTGAAACCCATATGTTGTTTTAGATTCACTTTTGAATCATCACCTACATGATCTACACGACAACCACGTACATTACCACCACAAACAACACCTATACCACATTTACCTACACCACCTACGCCTACACCCCCCAGCACCACCTACACCACCTAAAACACCACTACCTGGACCACTTAAACCACCACGACCTATACCATCACCACCTATACCACCACCACCTACTCCACCATCACTTACACCACCTCTACCACTTACAAAACCTACAACACCTACGGCACCTACACTACCACGACCTACACCACCTACGACACCTACCACACCTACACCAACACCACTTACACACCATCATCTATATCAACATCATTTACACCACCTAGGACACCTAGACCACGACCAATATACCACACCAACTACACCACCACCAACTGCAACACCACCACAACGTACAACAGCTATAGCTTAACCACCTACACAACCACCACCTGCACCAGCTACACCAACACCACCTACACTACTACCTAGACCAAACCACCGACACTACTAGCACTTACACCCCCACCACCTACATCACCCCTACCTGCACCGCCACCACCTCACAACCTAGAAGATTAACACCACCATCAATTACACCACTAACACCTATACCACTACCAGCTACACTACTACAAATTACACCACCAACAACTGCATCACCTATACCACTACCACCAAAACCACCTACACCACCATCACCTTCACCTACACAACCTACACCACTGCGACCACACCTGCACCAATACCACCTACAGCACTACCTTCTTCACCACCGCCACCTACACCACCATTCAAACTACCTACACCACAGCCACCTACACCTACACCACTACCACGTACACCACCACCATATAAACCACCAAGACCTACAACACAACCACCTACACCACTACCTATACAACCTACACCACCACCTACACCACTACGAAAAACTCTTGAAAATAGGTCAACAGAAGAACTATTTTGCACTCACCTCAAGTCTGTGTTCTTCATAACACCGAAAGAGAATGCAAACCTTAATTCTGAGTGAAGTAATAAAACAATTAATCTTGAAATAAGTTAAAAATTAGGAATATTTTAAATCCCTACGGACGGCAAAATTGTCCCTCCCCCTGTATCTGATAACTTTTACACTGTTTACATTTGTGTCACAGTCGAGCTACTGATTCTATGTAAAGTTAAAAAACGTAAATATAACACGAGTTTGCATTTAATTGTTGAAAGAAACATTTTATTTGAATCTGGGAAATGTAGGAATATAAATTTGATATTATTTTCCCTTTCGTAATATCATCTACGTAATAAATCACCAGGATGATTTTACAAAATATTCTGATAAAAGAATTACAACTTGTGTGCCATTCGTAATTGTTTAATTTTATCAAGAGTGTTTAAATTAAATAAATATTTATTTTTACTTAATTCGACTTCTTTAGTGTTAGAAGAAAAATTCTGAAAAGCAACATTTGTAGACCTGTAACCCTAGAGAACATATATTGGCCAAAACTGTAAAGCACTATTCATATGTAATTAAACTTTTCAAAATTTATCATATTATTCATGAATATGTAGGATATTAATGTATACTACATTATTTATAAGTATTTTGATTATACTTGTATGTTTGAATTAATAGATAGAATTAATAAAATGATATTGTTTTAAAAAATCATAATTTAACCAGTATTTAATTTAAAATTTATAACTATCGTCTATTCTATATCACTCTAAATAAGTAATATTACTCAAACCTACAGTATCCCAGGGGGAACAAATCCAACTTCTCCATAGCCAACGTTTAGCACAATTAGAAATTGATAAGAAAATGCAATTCTTACGATATGATGTCCAAACCACTATAAAACAATATCAAAAGATGAATAGCCTTTTAACAAAAGACGAAATTGTCAGAAAATGTGTTACAGATCTATCATTCAAGCTTCACTTCAGAATCGCATATAAAAAGATATGAACTTTATAGGGGGTTCAATCAAGCTTCAATTTCAAAGATATCACCCAAAATAGGTAGAAGGAGATTGAAGAACAAAGTCTAAGAAGAGGTAAGGCGAAAAAGGTGCTATGGATGTCAGAGGTCAAGCGAAAATATTGTCTTCAGAGAACATAAGATCACATAAATTTTAAAGATGACAAATGTATACCATGTATGTACGAACAACTAATTATTTGATGCTTTACATGTAATTTACGAGTACCATGATAAAATCCCTATGATGCTTCACAGTGAGTACCATACAAGCAGTGTGAAATGCCTCTATATTGCTTGTGGAATAGGGAGTTCCACCATGGTCGTGAGTCACTTAAAGATGACACCCGTCCAGGACGCCCGTCAGACGTGACCAACGAGGACAATGTGGCCTGTGTTGATACGATGATCCTCGAAAATCGACGGGTGAGGATCGAAGCTAGAACTTGGAATATCACATGGAAGTGTTATCAACATCATCCACGACAATTTGACCATGACCAAGGTCTCTGCCCGTTGGGTCCCTAGAAACCTTACGAAACCTGACGCCCCACGATCGACTTCAACGTTGTCAAAGTCCACAAGACCAGAGTTGCATAAGCTGCCCTGCGCGAGTGCGGATTTGAGGAGCTCAGAATCCCCTCTACAGTCCAGATCTGGCCCCTAGCGACTACTATTTATTTCGCCAGCTCAAGGCTGCACTGCGTAGACGCCAGTTAGGGGACGATGAAGATGTCCAACTCGCCGTCCAGGAGTGGATTGAACAGCAGTTGGGAGATTTCTGGGGGATGGGAATTCGAAGCTTCAGGGACAAGTGGCGCAAGTGCATTGAAGTCGAGGGTAGTTATATTGAAATATAATCAAACACTTTTCCTCATATTTCGTTTCCTTATATACGAATTGCAAAACTTATTGACCTCCCTTCGTACTTCTTATAGCTTTTTCAAGCACTCTCCACAAGTTTTTCGATTAGATTTAAGTCTACGCTCTGCAATTTCCACTCCATATTTAGGATTCCCATTTCTTCAAACCAACTTTTGGCATGGCTTTATGAAGAGAATGGGACATTGTCCACCTGAAATATAAATTAATTTCTTCGTTGACCTGATGGAAACCTCCGAGCCCATACAAGGGGAGGTTAATAAGTTTTGCAAATCAGTAGGACAAAACAGAGGAAGGGGGATGGCTGTTTGTGAGGTTGTTAGGACAAGTTATGACAAGTCAGGACCTGCAGCTCCACGCTCCTACCTCGTCTATTTAAGAAGCAGTAAATGATCGCAGATCGTCAGTCACAATGATTTCAACAATGGAGAAGGTTGAGCACCACACAGTGATCAATTTTTTTACCAAGGAAGGCAAGAATGCAAAAGAAATCCATGAACGGATGGTTGCAGTGTACACCGACACCACCCCTTCCTATGCAACCATTGCTCGCTGGAATAGGAAGTTCCGCAATGGTCGTGAGTCCCTTGAGATGACCCCGTCCAGGACACCCGTCAGACGTGACCAACGAGGACAATGTGGCCCGTGTGGAAGAGAATGATCCTCTAAAATCGACGGTTGAAGGTCGAAGAAATCCAGCGAGAACGAGGAATATCACATGGAAGTGTTATCAACATCATCCACGACAATTTGGCCATGACCAAGGTCTCTGCCCGTTGGGTCCCTAGAAACCTCACGAAACCTGACGCCCCACGATCGACTTCAAAGTCGTCAAAGTCCACAGGGCCAGAGTTGCATAAGCTGCCGTGCGAGAGTGTGGATTCGAGGAGCTCAGAATCCCCCCTACAGTCCAGATCTGGCCCCTAGCGACTACTGTATATTCCGCCAGCTCAAGGCTGCACTGCGTGGACGCCAGTTTTGGGACGATGAAGATGTCCAGCTCGCCATCCAGGAGTGGATTGAACAGCAGTCGGGAGATTTCTGGTTGTCGGAAATTCGAAGCCTCAGGGACTAGTGGCGCAATTGCATTTAAGTTGAGGTTAGTTATATTGAAAAATAATAAAACACTTTTCCTTATATCCGAATTGCAAAACTTATTGACCGCCCCTCGTACCATCTGTACAAATATAACATTATTCTATTAAAATTACGAGCTGATTAAGGAAGGGTAGTGTGAGAAATTTGTAAAAAAAAGTTTAATTCATGGCATGAAGAAATAATGCATATAATTAAAGGAAAAACGAGCAAACTGAGTATTAAAATAAATACAAATAACTATATATCAGAAAGTGTGGCTATTGTGAGAAAATCACTTTGAATAGCATTAATTTTCTTATAACTAAATTTTATTAATTTATTTTTCAGACTAATGACACTCCGTTTGCGGCAAAGTGACTTTTCCCGAGCAGCAATATACAATATCTCCTGTAATTAAATCCTTGTATCGTGCATATTTTGGAGTAAGCCTAAGATATCAAAATAAAGCTTTTGCACCACTTATCTGCGGCAAGGGATGCTACATAAGTTTAAGACGCTGGAGTCAGGGCAAACAGAAGTCTCCTTCTTTTAGTGTTCCCATGGTGTCGAGAGAGGGCAAGGACCACACTACGGACTGCTATTTTTGCATGACAAATCTTGAAGGTGAGCATTGTATCAATTATTTAAGCTTTATGTATTATACTCGCTCCTGAAAACGTAATTATTATGCATAGACTTAGCATAAATTAAAAACTAACATAGTTCACTTCAGCATGAACATATCTTTTACTAAACATTATGTACTATCTCAAAATAAAATCCTTTATGTATGTGCAATTATATTTCCACAGGTAAAAATAAGAAGAATAAACATAGTGTGGCATATTCGGATGTTCCTTATGCCATAAAACCTCTTCCCCATCATATGGTCGCAAGATCATTCACTCTAGCTCAGTTAAATGACATAACCAGAGATTTGGGGCTTTCAAAGGATAATGCACAACTTCTTGGCTCTCGACTTCGTGAAAGTAATCTTCTCGCTAAAGAAACAACATTTTTGTGGTACAGAAATAGAGGACAAGAGTTTCGAAGCTATTTTTACAACATTCTTCCAGCTCTTTAGTACACTGCGCCAATATTAAAGGATTTGTTGAGGCCCTTAGAATTCCCTACGATCCAATAGAATGGAGACTTTTCATGAATTCCTCAAGTAAAAATTTAAAACAAGATAGCTTCCGTTTAAATAAGACATTCAATTCAACTTACTGAAAGTTATGAAAATATGAAAAAATTGCTGGAAGCAATAAATTACTCTACCCACAATTGGAGGATATATGGTGACTTAAATGTAAAATCATTTTACACTTAAAATTTTTAATACTCTTTGATATTAACATTTTAATTTATAATTGTTAATACTTGTATACACCTTTTGGTCAATTTACATTTTACAAGAAGTCAAATCTGGAAAACATGAATCATTTTATAGTTATATTTTTTTGTTGAAGTGTGTCCTTATAGGTTAATGCATCCTTTTGGGTTAATGAGGAACTTATCCTTATTGAGTAGGTATACAACATAACTTAATAAACTCAAAATAAGATGTACGTATATCCAATTAGTTCCAATACAATGATTTAATGCATCGGAATACAGGATCTTTCAGTATATATTCATATTCTTATTGTTTTAAAAAATAAGAAATATTGCTTTGAATTTGTTTTTAGAAATATTACACTTGGAATTTACATACCCCGCTAAATTTCTTTTCAGGTAGTATCTCTTATACTTGGGATGCAAACAGGCTACATGAAGTATCCCTGTTTCCTATGTTTATGGGACAATCGTGCAGATAGTATTCACTATGAGAAGAAGGTTTGTCCTCCACGAGAAACATTTAGAATTGGATCAATCAATGTGATAGTAGAACCTTTAATGGGTTCTCACAAAATACTGCTTGCTCCACTGTATATAAAGCTTGTCATAATCAAATATTATGTCGCAACCCTTAATAAAGAAGGCCAAGCTTTTAAATTTATTCTTCAAAAATTTCCACAAATCAGTGACACCTAGCTCCATGCGGGAATCTTTGATGGGCCTCAGATCAGGAACTTGATGAGAGATCAGCAGTTTGAGGCATCAATGACGGACATAGAAAAATATGCCTGGAAAGCTTTCAAAGCTCTAGTTAACAATTTTCGAGGCAATAACAGAAACACAGAATATTTTGCCTTGCTTAGTCAGCTCCGAACAAGTCTCAAACATTTGGGAGCTCGAATGTCTATAAAGATTTATTTTTTACAGTCTTATCTGGATTATTTTCCCAAATACTGCGGGGATTACAGTGAAGAACAGGGGAAAAGATTCCACCAGGAAATAAAAACAATGGAATCCAGGTACTAGGGTGTTTGAAGCGTTATGCACCAGATGAGAGGCACAAACAAAAATCGTCAAGGGCGTCTTTTCTTGGAAATTAGAATTATTTTCTTTATTATGTTGCATTCTTTATTTTTTTGCTTTATTAAAAGGATTATAGCTTACATACGTTTATTCTTGTTTCTATGATATAACAATAATAATGCATTATTAGATAGAGAAAGGTTTTTAAAATTTTCTTTCCAGGAAAAATGAGGTAATCTCAATGAAAACGGTGTATGCTGTACTGAGAAAATCTGACCTGATTAAACAAAAATACATTCTTTTTTGAGCTCAGGAGGTTTGACTCATTAAGAAACTACAAAGAAATCCTCAGGAACATAAATATTTTTTCAAACGCAGGCCTGTGTAAGGAATTATATTAAAGTGGCGAAGCAAATGAAAAACACTGTAATCGTTAGCATAAAATATCAGCATAATGATTCATAGATTGTTTGCTTTCAGGAAGACATAGAAACTGCTCATAGGGATCCAACATTTGGTAGAAAACACGTGCAAAACTTTCTACTACCAACAAAACTCACAAATTTGTGCCTAAAGTACAGGAAACTAAACCCTGGAAAGTAGATCAAAGCCTTTGCAAAACCCTTGCAAAGACCTTAAAGGTTACAGAATGCACTGTCAGAAGAGTTGTGCATGAAGATATCTGTTACAAGTCGAACCTGATCCAAAGGGGTCATTTCATATCAGGTAAGACGAAACAGAATCGTTTATTCCGTAAAAACCAATTGTTCTCCATATTAAAACATCAGGAAGCTGGAATACCTTGGGTTTTCTCTGATGATAAAACAGGATCAAAAGGTAAACAATAGGAATGACACAGGTTTATTCAACTTTTCAAGCAAGGTTCCAACTGTAATACATACCAAGCAACTGTGATGGATATGGGAATCGTTAGCGGCGAGAGAGATGTCATGCTCCTCATAGGTCTTAAGTGTCAATGCTGCTCACTACACTTCGATATTGGAGAAGGTTGTACGTCCTTAAATAGGCACATTACGCAACGGAAGACCGCACCTATACCAACGAGACTCTGCAAAATTTCATAGGGATAGAACAACCCACGCTTGAATGCGTGCCAATTCGCAGAACCATGATCTCCCACACACATGGACTTTTAGCTCACTCGACCTCAATCCATTTGATTATTACGTATGCGACTTCATTGAGAGAAAGAGAGATTAATCAACACCTCTATAACACCATTCAGTCTTTCTAGCTCGCTATAACAAATATATGTCAAAAATTGAAAAAGATCATCTGATTCAGGCATGTCACAGATCCGGAAACCGAATTGAACCTCTCATTAAGGCTAATGTACGATTCATTAAATAGGGGTGTTATAACGATTCTCAAAAAATTTTTTACTGATTTTCATTTAAATTCATTTTCCTCTAATATGCTATGCGTTTTTTTCCACATGCCTAAAAATGACCTCAAAATATTGACGCACTCTGTTCATACTCAATTCATTTATCACAAATGTCTAATTGCATTATATAAACGATTCCATTGGATTCTTTATATTTTTGGCCAACGGTGTACAATAATTCATTCGGAAATTGGCTAAATATTTGAGAGTCAATGAAATTCATTAGAAATAAAGTTGTTGGAAATATCCTCAAAAATCTCTGTAATTCAACACTATTATCTTATTTGAAATAGTGGTTTATATTTAAGGCTTCTTTTCATGCTGTTTGAGAAAAAGTTGCAATAACTTCTTAACCATACAATGTAACCGTTTTCCTGTTTGTTTTGTATTGAATATAAATAAGGCATGTGATACTTCTTTATATCTTTGTCTACCACCATTTATATATAGTCAATATTTTATACAAAGTTTCCTCATAGTATTCCTGTATAAATTCTAGTAGAAAATTCTTGCTGACCCAAACTTAACTCATTCATTATTGCATATTTTATTGCCCTTTGGCCCCTCGAATCTGTTCCTTCTTTCTCTTTGTAGGAAATGTGGCGGCGACAAAATCGCAAGTCAAGCTTAAGAAGAAGGAAGAAAGCAGAAAAAAAGCAGGGAAGATCCGTTTCATGAGTTAGTTTTGAGTTGGGATGGTCAGAAAGGAGACTGATGCTCGTTCGTACACATTAAATGGAATTAATGGAAGAGTAACGGAAATCAATTGTAATGGTATGAGGGCCGAGTTCAAGTACGTAGGTTTGTTACGTACTTCAATAACTCCGTTATTTTGTTTTCTCTAAGAGTGCTATGTTTCTTTACGTTATTTAATCTTTGAGGATCTCTAGTGCCATGTGAAGCGTTGCGAGGATTG
Source organism: Ceratothoa steindachneri (assembly GCA_963969495.1). Lineage (NCBI taxonomy): Eukaryota > Metazoa > Arthropoda > Malacostraca > Isopoda > Cymothoidae > Ceratothoa > Ceratothoa steindachneri. The sequence continues at coordinate 85,912,773 of OZ018319.1, read as the reverse complement.
AGTTAAGCACTTCTGATCAAAAATATATCTTTAATTGCAACATAAAAAAATGAAATACTAAAACCATACTTTATTTTATAAATAAAAGAGTCTACTTGGAAATTACTACCTTAAAAATAAATATTAAGTAATGGTTGACACCAAGCTCACTTTAATAATGAGCGTTATTGACACATGAAAATATATGAATTTCTTTACCTTTTGAAAAATAACACAAGTGAATCCGCTGCAGGATGACCTTGCATTTGGATTTTATGAAGACGGGGAGGTTTGCCGTTCGACGCGAGGTGCCCAACCAAAGTTTGTCTGGCGGGGATACTGACTTGGAGCCACAGGTGATTTCAGGGAGAGAGGTGGATGGCACGTTTTCTTAGTCTGATGATTTAAGCAACGGGACCGTGAAGGTAGGCTTTTTCCAACTTTCAGGTTGATCTTGAAATGCTTCGCACTTACGAACGATGAGCAAAAGTGAATCCTTCGACGAATAGGGGGGGAGAGAGTTCACTTTGGGTATTCCTCAATGGCGAGGACTATCTTTGACTTTTGTTGAAAACCGGGCTAGAGGGTTTCTCTGACTAGAGATGTATGAGAGTGATTCTCGATACAAGATTCTAATCTCCGGTGTGACCACCAGGAACTGACTCAGAATGAACTTCTTCACTGTTCCTTTCTTTGATTGTCGGGCCCTTCAGCCGGACTTCATCGTGTCGATATCTAACTCGATCTTTCGTTCTTCTCCAGTTATCCGCCTATATACTTCACCGACCCACTGGAGTTAGGGAAAGGGGGGGGGGCTTATGTATTAAGCCTCTCTCCTATAGCTACGCTTTTCAGAGCGTCTTAACTTAACCCTAAAGGCATCTTCTGTCTTTCATTGCAGCTCCTATAATTTGGTCTATTACGCGAAACTCGATCCCAAATCTTAGGGGAAATATTGCCTGTTTAAACATTGTTATTACACCTGCCTTCCTCCCCTTGGTATTATTTTTTATGCACGCTGTGACAGAAATCTGTTGATTCGTACATCTCGGGGTTCAATGTGGAGTCTGGTGGCCAGCGGGTCGAGGGAAGAGATGGGGGGGACTTAATAATCGGGCTACGCCGCCTAGCGTCAGGACGCGGCTGTAACTGAACGAGGCATCTATTTTATTGAAACTAAAGTGTCGCTGTGCCTATCTTTTAGACGGCCAAAAAGGATTAGACAAAGAAAATATAATCACTTGTTGATAGAGGATTTGTTGTGAAGTCTTCAACTCATTTCAAGTTGAATAATTAGATAATAACATTCCCTTTTAAGTGTAATAATAAAATTGAAAATCCATTTAGTTTCTGGCGAAATTAAGAGAAACATATTTTGTCTTTACCAGAATTAGTGAGGAGTTACAATTTCTTAAGACAGAAATGGAGGTGAATTGCTTGTTTGTCTCATTATAAAATCTTTAATAGTGATAATAATTACGATTAAAGAGGTAACAGCCATTGGTGTCTAGTAATAGTGCTTCAGGAGCTTTATTATTACACTAAATCACTGCTCTCCTTTACGAATTAGGAGCTAATATCTGTGTATTTTCTTCCATTTTGGAAAGTAAAATAATAATAAAAGGCCATTTTTCTTTCTTTGTTTCTTTGTGAGTGTTTTTTTCTCTCATTTCCCAATTGCTATAAAGAATTATATTTCTTTTGTCGAAAAACATGATAAATAGCCACAGTAAATAGATAAAAATTCAATTGTTTAACTTTCCTACATAATTTTTTTTCCTTTATTTACATATATACATATATGCAAAAACAAAGATTTCTTGAAACTACCTCAGAGTCACTCGAAGGAGTTGAAACCTCCTAATAGTTTACGAGAGGAATATACACGATTTTAAGACGTTATCAATATAAAAGTTTAAAGACTCAATCGGAATGATGAAATCTTCTTTTAATTTACTGAACAGAGTTGACGTAATCATGGCCTCAACGAAGAAGTGTGAACTTTTCATCGATTCTTTATGTGCCTAAACAATGGAAACGAATTATTTGAAAGATAGAAAAAACGTGGCGAATCGTACTACTCTTATTTTAGATGTTAAAAAGTATTGTCTGACACGGCTTTGTGTTTTCCAAATATCACTCAGAGATGGGTGTCGAAACACACAAAAAGGAGCGTTTTGCAGTGCTATTTTCACATCATCCTTTTCGTAGACTTCACCTTCTTGCCGGCTTTCGATATTCGGCATATGTACTTGTTTCCTCTTATCCATCAGAACTAGTATTATTTACATTTGTATTTACATAAGTTTTGCCTCTTAATCCAGGAATTCATTAGTCTCCTTTCTTTTTAGGTTATATAACCCTGAAACATGTATTCAGTCAGCTTTCTTATATACAAACCTTTGGCTGAACAATCTCTTAACTTAATCAAAATAGCAACCGGAATGGAATAGTTGTAAACGTATTTTGGTCACAACAGGTTCTCAGTTTATGATAATTTCCTTGTAATAGAAAATAGAAAAGAAGGATAACATTTTAAAGTCCTTTTATGATTGGAAAGGTTTGCTGACCATTAGAATTAAAAATTTAATCATGTCGGCAAATAAAATTGTATACAGGAACAGTGTGTGTGTATGTCTTAAAAGACGACTAAACGCGGATAGATAGTCTCCTAGCCAGGGAGCTACACTTTTGAAATCTTTATCTTATGAATGCAACCGGAAATAACCATAATAGGTGAGGCTGTCAAGGACCGTTTCCATTCAAGCCTGGTAATTCGCGTTATTGTGTACGTGAAGGTAGAATAGTAGTTAATATCTTTGAAACAAGGAGATGACTGATGCTTCTTGTTGTCAGACAAAGGAGATATTGCGTGTGATGGAGTGAGATCAATTGTAGGCCAGGATAGTAATGGCACAGGAATAGCATTATGCTATGCATGGTTGTGCACGGATGTATGAGCTTAAGTATTATGTTAGTGAATTCGAAATTCATACCACTAGGTGGCTTTAGTGTATGAATCCTACAATGTTAGAAATTAAGATGAGAAGTGTAGGTTCTGGATTTGGGTTGGACGAATTGTAGAGGCAATAAGGAAGGGTATTGGTTGATGGTTGTGGGATATGAGATTGGCGGAATGGGTAAGAGTATGAGGGAAGGATTTTTGGTGGGTTTGGTAGGTCTGAAAGAAGTAAAATGGAGAGAGAGTAGTAGATATATGTCATAAAAAAACCCTGCGTATCAAACACATTCACTCTGCAATTCCCTTTCAAGGACGAACACAAATACTCAAGGTTGAGTAGAGAAGAAGAGGCGAATTTAAGAGTATAATTCATCTTTGTACTTATTTGATGTAGAAGTGTAAAAGTTATGAGTATGGGACGATCTAGTCCTAATATCGTTCTGTGTAAGGTTAAATTGACAGTTGCCTGGATGAGATATGAGGAAGGGAGAAAGAAAAGAAGAATCTTAAGTGAAAGGTCATTTAATCATAATAAAGTAAAGAGTATGGTAAAATGCTTGACTATAGAAGGAAGAAAGTTTGTGGTCGAATAAGAGAATTAGCAAATGTGGAACAATTTTAAGTTATTAGTAGTAGTATGGGTATGAAGGGGTGTGACCTATTTATAGGTAAACGTGGTGATCCATCTTATTTGTTAGCGAGGTTAAGGGGGTGGTACTATACCATTCAATCTGACTTCAAATGTCCGTTTTGTCATTCACTTGTCTGTTGGGTTAGAATAACCGGATAGACTACTTTAGGGAAAGTAGGGATTCGGAAGAAATTGGCATTTCTGTAGGCTTTTAATCTTGGCTTATGGCTACATCAGTTTGGGCGAGTGGAACTGTCTGCTTCTTGGTGGTTGACTAAACTGTGATCCTACAAATACTGACTACCGATTACTAATTAATCTATACTGCTTACTGGTCTATTGTGTGTTTTGTAGGCCTATTTATTATATTGCAATTTTAGTGGCGTGGCTCCGCTTCTGCATCCCGAGCCCGGGACTGAGCTTATCTGATCAGAGGGAATGTGCGTGTGTTATGTGATCGAACCGCTAGGTGGAGCTTACTCGATCAGATGGTGTGTGCATGGTTAGCGTAGGCACTTGAACACCAAAAGATTATTTGAAATTTGAAAACCGGATCGTGCTTTAACAACCAACCATCCGTATCAAGATTGATTTCTTCTTGCACGGACGGGTTTACGTTAAGGCTGATAGGTGAGGCTCCCTCTCTTGTCAGATTCTGTTCAATGTATGCACATATTTTTTTACCGTCTTTGTTATCTCTGTGTCCCCTGCTTCGAGGTGCATCTGTTAATGTGTTTATGTTTTTATATTCTCGTGGGAACACAACGATTTCACTTGCATTATTACAAAATTTTCTGCTTTGCATTGATACATAGATTATGAAATTTCTATTTAACAATATTTACAAGTATTTGTTTTGTTTTATATTAACTAATTGTTATAAGATAGCATATTATTTAAAAGTTCGATTTGTGTCCAATTTCAAGATTTTATAGGGCCAAAAGGGTTCCTTGATGGCTTTACTTCAGCTTGCATTATAGCTCCACAGTAGGTCGTTCGAGGGCTATATGTAGGTAGGCCAGAACTAAAGAGAGGAAACACATTGATCATATTTGGAATAATGAAATGAAGCTTATAGTGCAAAGCAAAATGGAGACATAATTGGAAATGCTTAAATGCAGAGTTCGATGTTAGGGAGATGTGGTTGAATACATACAAGGAGATGGAAAGGGAAGTGAAACGACTAAGTAGCAAATCAGTTAATGAAGCTTTGGACAGATGATGATTGAGGATACTAATAGGAATAAGAAGCTATTCTAGAAAGAAGTGAGAAGAATGAGAAACAAGGAGGGAAGTAATTATTTACTTCACTTACAAAAATGTCATGGTATTTCTCATATAGGAGAATGTCAAATGTAGATGACGAGAATACTTTAAATAGTTTTATAAGTAGATTTGGAAAGCATAGTTGTTTATTGAGTCCATTTACAGAAGGGATAAACATGAAAAAAGTTGTTAGTTCTATGAAAGATCGGAAAGAAATGAAGGGGCAGCTTGAGTAGATGATAAAGTTGCTGAGATGCTATAATGTTGTGACGATTATGTTATGGAATGGCTCTGCTGGCTGGGCCTTTGAGGAGATTGTGAGTGGAAGAGGGCCTGAAGATTGTAAGAATGAGGTAATAGTGCCGTTGTTTAGGAATAAAGGGCATGAAGCTAAGTTAAAAAAAAAATGTAAATACGTGTGTAAATTAATATGAGGTAAGTGTGTCGAGAAATACTGATTTAGCCAATGAAAAAGATAACTAAGTGATTGGTAAGGAATGTAGTAGTGGTTTTATGACGGATAGTGTTTGTGTGGAGTATTTTATTGGGATAGATTGCTCAAAAGGGGTTGTTTTTTCTCACATTTGAACCGCAATAGCAGAGGTTGTGGCGTGTCGCTAGTTTTTCTAGTGATCTCTATTTTTATAATAGTGAAGGTACAGAAAGTTAAAAGGAGAGGAAGATATACTGTATAGCCACTGGCCTTCCGGCATAAATTGGCGTAGGAAGGGGAAGCTGCAGGTCTTTTGTCCGGGAGGAAACACCAGCCTCCAAGATCTAACCTAAAATCATCTTGCAGGTCAAAACAAAGGGAGGAGAGATGTGAAATGTGTGCGGGTCTTTTGGCCGGGAGGAAACACCAGCCTCCAAGATCTAACCTCAAATCATCTTGCAGGTTAAAACTAAGGGAGAAGAGATGTAAAATGTGTGCGAGGCTTATGGATCTTGAGAAAGCTCTTTATCGTGTAGATAGAGGTAACATTATGGCAGGTGCTTAAAATGCAGGAGGATGCTCCTCATCCACAACAAGCAAGTAACTGTATCCAGTATACAAATCCAACGGCTCCAAAATAGAATAGGCTCTAAGAATGTATGGAGTGAGTGATAAGATATTGGATGGTGTGAACATTATTTAGATTATAATTTCAACTTACGTTATGCCTAAATATATGTAGACGGGGTGAGTAATATGACACACATAGGGGTTGTTATTCATGGTTGTGTGGCTTTTATTAATAGATCTTTTAAATATTAATGGAGATAGTTGTGAGAGAAGTACGTTAGGAGATGAGGAAAAGAGGTGATAGATTGAGGAAAATGGCGAGCAATGTGTTCTATCTATTTCGGTATATCCTGATAGCCTTGTTTAGATGCCAGATGTTTCAGGGCTGTGGAAAAAATGGGGCTAAAATGGGAGTCGAGAAAAGATTAAGGTAATGGTATATTGGAGAGAGAAAAGGCTTAAGTTTAATATCCAAACTAGAGGTTTCACTCTTTAACAATAGTGAATTTTTAATTATCTAGTATGTATTTGAAATGGTAGTGGTAAATATGAAGCAAATTTCCAGCATATTTTAATGGTAGAAATTCATGTGTGGCGATTAAAGCGTTAAGGAATGTGGGATTTGAAGGAAGAAAATGTTTTTATAATGTTACTGTATGGGAGTGAGAATATGAAATTGAAGGAGAAGGAAAGATCTCAAATGAGGGCAGTGCAAAAGGACAACGTGAGAGGGATGCTTGGTGTGCAAAAGTTAGATAAAAGGAGGAATGACTTTGCAGGTGAAGGTTAATGGTGTAAATAAGAATGTGAATTAGGTTGTAGGTAGAGCTCTGGGGTGATATGAATATGTAATTAGACCTGTGAAAATAATATATGAGATTGAGTGATACGGTGTAAGAGCGTTTGAGACCGTTTAAAATTTAGTTGATTATGTGAATGAGTGTTTGAGAGAAAAAGGGTTGACTGAGGAGAAAATTGATGATGTGTATAATAGCTGTGAATTGAGGGCGTTTTGTGGTAGCGGGTTAGGGCCAGCTGTTCTTAAAGTTGAAGAAGGCAAACTTGGACGAAGGATTCTTAAGCCATTAAAACTTTAGGATACGACCAAATTGAGATGTATTTTTAAATCCCTGACAAAATTTTCAAAGAGAAACTTAGAAAAGTTTTATGTCTTCAAACTCTTATCTTCAAAGCAAAAGAACTAAATTAATTAAGTTTTCTTACATAAATAATTATTGCAATTGGAAAATGGGCTTTATGGATTATCAAATATCAACAAAGAATGTATTTCGAGACAAACCTTTTGATAGGAAATATTCTGCTTCAATTCCTATTCTCAGGAATACTAAGAAATCTTTTATTGACATTTCACAATTGACACATATTTATTCATTATAAAATCAATTAATTCTTTCTTTTACTAGTGGTATAGTTTATCAAACGTCGCACTTCCTTATTAAATACGAATTTAGCTCATTAAACAGGAATGACTTATCTTGCGCTAAATAAAGTTAATCAGCATAGATTATGAAGGGAGCAACTTTTATTTTGTAGTTTGGTTTCTATTTATATTGGACCAAGAAATCTACTTTGCACTTAAACTTTTATGATATCTATTCAAACCCATCTTACTATAATTTCCATAAAATTATTTATATATTCTACTCTGGAAAAAAGAGTGGATTTAGGTTCCTAAGAACACTACTGAGATAATTTTCTGTAGAGAATCATACTCAGTACATTGGCTGCGTGTGTTGCTACACATTCCTTTTGAAAGTGTCAAGTTAGTTAATAATATATTAGGATAACAACACTGAATCTAATGATAATGTCTCTTGTCATTTAATTCAAAGGAACAACAACCTAACATGGTTTTCCTTTCGATGAGGTCGCGAGAACTTCCTATCAACACTCTTCCATCAATGTTTAGATTTATTTCACGGGTCAAAAAGAAAAGAAGAATCGAATGTGTTTTTCACAGTGAAAGTCCAAATTAGGCTCTTATTACTGGGATAAATTAGATAGTAGGCCTAAATTTTCGAATTGATGGCGTAATTTATGCTTTTCATTTCGCAACGAAATATACATATTGAATCCAAGGAATTACATGAGGCAGGGATTATTGCTCAACTAATTTGTGCGTACATAATGTAGCTACAATTTTCTATTCAATTATTATGTAATATTGGAATATATGCCGTTCGTTAGTTTCTTTTCAATTGACTCTCATAAAATAGTGATGAGATGTAACGTGAGAACTCATGTGGATGTTGTCGCAATTAATTTGAATTTTTGTCACCAGTCTTATATTCGCGATGCACATAAATTTAAGACGCATTCAGCAAATAATGGTGGTGTAAATGATAGCGATGATAGCGAAGAAACACATTATTTCTTAGCTAGCAATTTACTCTTTTTTTAAATTTTTCTTTATGAAACGTTGAAGTGGCTCAATTCCGCGAGAAAAACCAAGAAACAAATGTTTTGGGTGGTGGATCATTGAATCCACACAGTTTTTAGTTTTATTGCTGTGGGAATAATTTTAATTACCCTGAATTTTAACTCAAATTATGCGGATCTCGTTTCCTTCTTTATCAAGCTTGGTTGATAGCTTTACCTATTAACTTTACTTAATATTCTAAAAATACACAGAGAGAATAGTCGACAAAAGAGATTTGGGGCGCTCAGAAACAGAAACACGGATATCTATCTCGAAGCTCGACCCGTTCTGCTACGACACCAGCTCCATGTTTAATAGTTCTCAGGTTGTTAAACCAAAACAAGATAATTTAAGTTTTCATGATTATTCAACAGGATCAGAAAATTTCTAAAAGACTTTGGCCGTCATCTGAATTTCACATTAAATTGAAAAGATGTCACAAATTATTATTCTGCTCACGTTAATATCATCATAGTGGAGCGTCTACTAATAAAAACACTCCTATTATGTTATATAGTAAAAGTTCTTCTTGATTACTCAAATCAAATGGCTGCAGCTCTCAGGAATAGAAAACGTGGAGGGTGACGGTGAAACTGGCATATGGTAGAAAGCGAGGATGGCTTAGAGTGACAAAGCGATGAAAACACGATCTAGAGTGACAGCCAAAAAATCCGATCACCATAAAAATTGTACATATTCATTATACACATACTCGTATATACTTAAAAGTATTTAAACTTAATCTATGTACATCTTACCTTATTCTAGTATTTGGTTATATGTCTTTTGTTCTTGATGACTTGTTTGAGACATTCTGGCATCGATTTGATCAAATTTCCTCACATTTTTTGTGATATCTCAGTGCACCAGACCTTTTTGATGGCTTCTGTGATGTTGGGAAACACGCCAGTATTCAGAGATTCGACCTTGCTTTTATAATAAGCCATAGATTCTCAATCGGATCGAGATCGAGATCGAGATCTAATATACCAATTTCACTATCGTTGAGCCACTTACTAACGATTTTTGCCTTGTGACAAGGTGACTCATCGTGCATAAAAGTTTGTTCTCATGCAATGCCAGTGTCAGGGGCAGTTTTTCTTTTATCATCCCTAAATATTGTTCACCATTCATGGTTATGTTCTTAGGAAGAAAAAATAAAGTGCTCCTAACAAAATATCTAATGCACCCCCAAACTATCACACATGCAGGGTGTTTCATTGTCTTGATAGTGTATTTAGAATCCATCGTATCTGAGCCACGAGGGCGGTGCACTATACTTGGACAGCTTCTAAATGTTAAAAAGAGGATTCATCCCTAAACAGAACTGTTTTCCAATCATCAACAGTATAATTGATGTGCTTTTTACAAAACTCAACTCTTATTTTGCGCATTTCGACATTCAGGAAAGGTTCTTGGCAGCATGCTTTGATGGCAACCTTAGCTCCTTATGCAACTGATGTCGAATTGTATGCTAAGACACATCTTTAAGCATATTATGTTGCTCAGACTTAATTTCTTTTGCTGTTACTCTTGGTTTCATTAACGAAGTAAGCATAATTAATTCAACAGGCGCAAATTCGTCTTTTTCGGTCTGGAGTAACTAAAAACATCATCACTTATATGGCGGGAAACCCATAAATTCACAGTAGATTGAGATATGTCTAAATGTTTTGCAATTTGTCTTTGTAATTTTCTAACCTTATCGAATACAAAAATAGAACCTATTTTTTCACTTAATAGTGGTTTCTTTGCAGCCATTATATGCTTTCTTAAAATTTAGCACTTTTACTATAAAGAGTTGTTATTTTGTCAAAACACAGTATGCGCTGGAAAATGACGACATTTTCACTCAAAACAACAGCCATCAGCCAACTAAAACGACAGAGAACCAGCAAGCCGCATTAAAGCTCTACAAAACGCCGTTTATACCAAGTTTATCTCTACCTTAGAAGATATTTTACATCTTTCTGAAATATGTAAAAAATACAGGTGTTATAGATGGTGATCGGATTTCTTTTACTGGCACTGTATCTTTCGTATCTGTTCTAAGAGGCAGTAAATCGGCTAGCGTGACGTGAGATTGCTAGATGTCACCAATACGAGTTGACATCAGTCTCTTTTTGTATCCTGTTTGTAAAAAGATAATTAGGTACCGCATCAAAATTCTACGCTGTTCATATATAATTAATAATAGATGAAGATAGAAATTTGAAGAAGATTTTCCCTCGCAAGTCGACACACACGATGAGGATAAACTTCTACTATGTGGTAAGTGCAACTAAATTCAAAAAATAGCATCATTAATAAAAGAAAAATAAAAGTAAAGTAACATACGAGTAATGGCATAGGACTTTCGTTTTAATGGTTCTTGAATAAAATTAAAGTCGATTAAGTTCGCCAATAACGTGCAAATTAAACTTGAATTTGAAATGAGATTTTATTCGGGCGAAACCGAATATAATGCGAAATGAGAATCATAAACCTGAATACATTTGCAATTAAGAACGGAGGCCATTCATCGTGCCACTTACCGAATTGAAGATATTAAACTGTATTACCAAATTCATTGCTCATGAGAGCGCCGCATTCTGATTAACGAGCTGCAAACTACTCTTTATTTGGAACAGTATTCATTCTATGTTTCTTTATTAGTGCTGTAGTTCTCTTCGTGTACCCTTGCGTGCCAACATGCGCCCTATTTTGCTAGCGAAGCTACCTAACAAAGATCCTTAGGTATATTTTAATATGGCAGAGGCGGGGCGTCAAAAGGTATTTTGGCATCATTTTTTCGGAAGATAAGAGGATTGTTTCAAGAAAAGAATGATTTGACTGTTATTTTAATACTTTTACTTCGCAAATTTAAGTGGTATTGTAACCTACTCATTTTTAAATGAACGTTTAAACGAATTAAATGATTTTTTGAATCATGGTTTTTGGTGAAATTTACTATCGTAAATCTCGCATATCTCCATATTACAGAGGAGGGGAGAATTTGAGGGTCAATGGAAAGGAAGTGTTTAAAGAAATGAAACCCTTGGGATTTTAATGTCCCCGAGAATTATAATTTCTTGAGACGAGATTTCGGGAAAAGTGACTGAATCACATTATAATTGAAACAGCCGCAAATATTTAAAGAAAGGAAAAATATTTACATATGTAAATATCAGGTTAAGCACTTTAATTATTAAAGATGTTGATGAATTATAGCCCGTTTCAAAGTGAGCCGTAGCATTTCATGTTTTGGAGAAAATAAAGGGAATAGTGACACAGTAGCAGTAAAAAATATTAAAAAGTGGGAGAAAATGTCCTAAAATATTCATACATCTTAGTGTGTTGATTTAAATATTCCGTTCAGACGATTTTGGACTAATAAATACTGAGGGTAGTTACCTCTCTTCTTATTTGAGCTTGAATAATTTAAGGCACTTCCTGGGTCTAATTAATATTCGACAGTATAGTCGTCATCCACAACAGATTTAAAAGTTCAGTCGGAAAACGGCGTAAACATCAAATACGTATAGAAAAATTCAATAAAAATGGTATTTTTTTATAACAAATGAACTGTCTGAAGCACATCGTTTACAGAGGTCAAATATATTTTCATTATAATTGTCTCGAAATTCCTACGAGTCCTTTATAGGCAGAATTGTTACAAGAAGATAAAAAGTGGGTTCTTTCATGCAATATTAAGTGTATAAAAGCCGAGCTTGATTCACAAAAAAAAACACATTTCTACATTTATAAGTGGTCTCTAACAACAAACGACTATATTTTGCATTGGTAAGATGTGAAAATAGATATTCATTATGTGCTACTCAATCATAACCAAATATTTAATTCAGACATAAATGTATATTCAACATTTAAATGAGACTAATGGATTAAACGATCTCCTCTTCCTTATGACAATGCACACGTGCTACGATGATCCACTAAAAATTCTAAATTAGGGCATGGTCGTACTTCCTCACACTTCAGTTTCATCAGAACTGGACCATCTAATTATTAATTATTGACTTTATTACATCATCTCTAAAATGACAAAGTGTATTCTCCTATAAGGGGGCGAGATGAATAGATATCAAATCATATATTTATTCAATAAAGGTTTCCACTACTTATATAAATGCCAGTGACATTGGCATCAATAATGGAAAATAGTTTGTTGAATAAATCTATTTTTTATATTCAAAATTAATGTACTTTTTTATTAAAAAGCACATTAATTTTCTGACAATTTATCAATATTATACAGATATGATTCGGGTAATTTTGATCTTATCGTTTAATTTAAGATTGTAAAACCCTCTATCTTATTTCTAATTATAATGAGGTTTATAGAGCTTTGCGACTAATGATACTTAATGTAATTCTTTCAAATTTTTTTGACCCTGGACCAATTATCGAACTTATTGCGCTATGTGTTACGAATGCTCTTATTTGGTGATAATGAAAACGATTAGAATCCAAATAGCTTCTTATAAGTCTGGATTTATATTAAACAAGTATACAATTTTATTCCTGCTGCCAGACTTACGATTTTTCATTTATTGCTGTTGGCTTAAATAGAAATGAGCAAGAATATTCCGTTCAAGTTTATATGAGAAAACTTAACTGAGTTTAATGCTTCAATGTACTCATATATTTCAGTTAAATCTCTAAATTAATTAGAACGCATAAAATTACCAAATAATCACCTTATACTTTACGTCATTTTGTTTACCCTCCAAAAAAGCCCTAAATATAATACGAGTATGTTGGTATAAGCTTTTAATCCATTAGTGTTGATCTTTCCCTTTAGAAAAAAATATTTATTGTGTTCAAGAAAATGACCATTAATTTTATAAATTTTAAATGTTTTAGCATATAACTTTTTTGAATTTACAAATTAAATATTTTAGGATTATAATCTATTCCTTGCGTCATTCCAAGAGGCCATCCACACTTTGCATGGCTAAGCAGAGGATATAGAGAATACAAAGAACTACCCTATACAGTAATTATATACTAATATTTGCTCTAGTTTTGTTTAACTAAGAAAACTATATATGTATGTATATATCTATTTTGCTTTACTATAATTTCAGTGGTAATGATTCATTATTTAAGCATTAAACTTGTTAAATAAATAAAATATTGCCACACATTTCATGAGGGGCAATAATATATCTGCTACAATTTATACCTGTAATAGCGGCACACCCTCTCGACCGCAGTGCCGCAAGAGAAAATGGTGATCTATATCGGATCATCTTTTGCACCTCTTTTAAATCTCCCAATATATTTTTCTCGCCTGTTTATAACTAACAAAGTTTGGAAAGACTCTTTAATTTAAAAAAAACTCCCAAAAAGCTTTTGTATATAGTAAAGCGACGATATTAAACTAAAGTTAGTTGCTAAACAAACAATGCCGGTTCTTTCTCCAAGTAATATAAGTGGCGCTAATTTTGGATACTTGATTATTTCTAGTAAAGTGCTTATCTGCTGATAACTTTGGTTTTATTCTTCCAAATTTGCATAAATTTTTGCCTTACGTATTTTATACCTGTAGATTATCTTCCACCAATTTTCGCAAACATGGATTTTCTCTGACAAAAGTTATTGATGATGATCTGATATAAATACATGTATTCTGATCATTTTGGATGGTACCTCACTCGAGGCGAGGAGACTAGTAAATAAAGGGGGGAAGAATGGAATTCAGAGGGTAAGGACTGCTAAAAGTAAGAGAAGAAATAGATACAAAATGAATTTCCAAACACTTATTTCAGCACGTTGATATTTTAAAGGATTATTTATCGATTCTACTCTTAAACATATATATATATATATATATATATATATATATATATATATATATATATATATATATGTGAATTAACCCACAGGAAAATGAAAAGATGAATCCAAGCACTTTGGAACTATATTTTCAAGTTCATTTTCAATGAATTCCTTGAAAATGAACTTGCAAATATAGTTCGAAAGTGCTTGGATTCATCTGTTCATTTTCTTGTGGGTTAATTTTTATATTATTGCTTTCCTCACGTGCCACTTTGTGAGTTTTTTCAATATATATATATATATATATATATATATATACTGTATTGCTTTTCGACACATTCCTAGTCAAGCCATTTCAAGAAAATACTATACTAGCTAAGAAACGTTATTACTAGTTATCTAGCTCAAATATTCCTTGATAATTTATATTAGTAAACCGTCTTAGTATTTTAAATATTTCAAAAATATGTTTGCAGAGATGTCGATCTTCCAATGAGCCTAAATTGAGGTAGCTGAGTATTTCTTCTTCCCATCTATTTCTAACTTCGGGAAATACTCGACCCTATACGCGTTTTAATGTAACTTTGTCCTTTTGCATGGGTAAAGATCACAATTGCACCACATATTCCAAATGTGCTCTTAAAAGCACTTTGTAATAGGGAAAAACAATATATGTCGATTTAAATTAAAGTTTGTATCTATCCATCTTAGAAATTTATTCACCGTTTGTAACGATATAGTTAATTTGTTTCGAAAAATTTTGATCATTCTAGATTAAGACACGAAAATTCTATGCAGTATTGACTGTTTATACAATTTTAGATCTGATATAGTAATTAGTCTTTTCGATTATGAATTTTCCTACACTTTTCATAATTCTAACCATATTTTTACTGTATCCAAGACTTTTTACCATAGTAGACAGTTTAATATCATCAGTACACTTTGGAATTTTATGAAATAAATTCATGTCAGTTATTTACTGTATACATTAAAGTGTCAATAGTCATCAGATAGGTAACGGGTTATGGATCAGTCCCCGTCTAGCCGGGTTAAATGCAGTAACTCGACGTGGCATCGATTTCCCGTAAAAGAAAGACCTCTGGACTGAAGTTAATCCATGCCTTCATCATAGTTTTATGAAGTTCTCTGATATTTATTGATACTTGATCTTGGGTCCAAATATATCTGCCCTTCACCTACCATAAATACTCGATTGGTTTTTTTTCAGGTGAAACCGAGAGTCCCACCTTTTAAGGCGAGGGGCGTCGAGGGGAAGTATATAAAGATCAGTAAGACGGTTGGGGCTAAGTTCGCCCGAGGGGCGGGGGTTAGGTAAGGTTAAATCTACTCAGAAATCTTCAGAATGGTGTCGAACTATTGCTGGGCAACTTGAGCTAAATGACAGCCTCGTACAATATTGCAATCATTTTTGCATGATGTGTTTAGGTGATCAGTGGATCCAACCTATACCACGTGAACATAGCCCATATCATTATAAATTCGCCACCAGCATTCATGCTGTCTTGTTCACAACTTGAGCCCATGGCCTCATAAAGTCTGCCTCGCACACGAGCAAAACTATCATCAAGAAATAACTGTAAACGCGATTCACCGGAAAACGTCACAATATCCCAGTCCTCAATGATCCAACAATGATTTCACGAGCTCAGGGGCAGCGCTGTGTTAGGTGTCATTGTGTTAACAGGGGCACATTATTGGGTCTTTCGGGGCCATATGCCATGATATGCGAAGAACGCTTGTTGGCCTGATGGATAGTCGTCGAGTACCACTTGCATTAAATGTGTTGCAATTTGAGTCATTGCTTCTTGAATGTTACTATTCACAGTTCTAGCGAGACGAAGCTGTTCCCAAGTATTAACCACTCGTGATTGATTACTACGCTGTCAATGGTGGCGATAAAAAGTTCTATGAGATCTTTTATGTACACAGGTGTCATCTTTTATTGAGAGATGTTGAATCAACGCACAGTTTCAGAAAGGAAATATCCCATTCTTCTGACTTACACTATCTTACCCAGTTCGAACTCTGATACTTCAAACACTTTGTTCAGAACAACACAGCCCCTATTTACACTGACCCAACGATATGTAAGATCACAACGGATAAAGGTCTGGGAAATTCCATTACTTAACGATAGGGTAGCCCTAGCTATGATTCTCTTTACAATCTTGCTATTCCATCAATTTGTCACTTCAATTAATATATTAAAAAAGTAACCCTTCTATTAGAGATCTCTAATTAACACTGATTCCATGAAGAAGTATTTGCATTGAAAACAATTCTCTGCCTACGATTTTCCAGCTAGTAAAAATCGTACGTTTTCATCTTTTTTAAGTCATTCTTATAGAACGCTGTCAAAAGTCTTTTGGAAATTGTGATAAACTATATCTATAGCTTTATCTCGGTCAGATTTTATAATCATTTTTCAGAAATTCTCGGTAATTAGCTAAAGACGAACGTCCGCGTTGAAAGCCGTGTTTTATGTAATCTATTAAATTATTTACCTCTAGATGCTCCACGATCTTTAACAATTGACTCTAATAGTTAATCATCTGGTTTAAATAAAGTATACATTGTGGGTGCGCACTAAAATTTGCACTGGCGAGAGTAGCCCACCATTTATGTTGAAATCATATTAAATATTATATCTTCTATATCTTCTAAAGAAACAATTGCCTGACTCCCCCGGCTCAACTTAGAAACGTAGATGGAAAATATCACTCAGGTGTTATTTCTGTCTGCTTGAGATTTAAAAAATGATTTTTTAAGAGTATGTAACATCTGGCATTATTTGTTCAATTTTACTTTGTAAAAAAAATCATTTTAAAATAAAAGGTGCAAAACAAACGAAATACACGCAAAAACGATTTCTTTGGCAGATTTCAATTACTCAATATAATATATAATTTAATAAATTATAAATTATAAGACGAATAAATTTAATGAATTTTTATATTATAATTATTACTATTAATTGGATTGTGGTCCACAATTTGCCTTTCATATACAGCTTATATACTGTCTGCAATATATCCAGATAAATTTTCATTACTCACTCTTGTTATCTTCTCCCATTTTTCTCTCCGCTTGCTATTAGAGCGCACTTAACCCCCAATGAGTTATGGTATTTATTGGATGGAATCCCGATTCGGGTTGATTATTTAGTGGCCGTCGCCCGCAGTAAGAATCCCTTGTGTTGTATCAAGTTAAACTGTAGGCCACCAGTGTAAATTGGGTTAAGCAACCCGGGAATTCTAAAATGACGTCGGGAAAGTCTTCCAATAAGGCAAACAATGGAGCCCTCTCATTAGGGGCGAGATTGAGGTTTAAGTCCAAGTCGGAGTTAGGCTCCGCTTGAGGGGAAGGAAGGAACGGCAAGAGATACTCATCGTCTGCTTCTACGCACACCATTTGGACCAGACACAAGGGTTCAACGGGATAGGCGGCTTCGAGGACGAGTTCTTTGTACAGGGTGACTACGTTATTTAGACAAGCTCGGTGGTGGTATTTTTTAGGAGGTTAACGTAGTAAATCTTATTACCGGAGGGGGTTTCAATTAGGTAATCAACCGGGCCGTGGGGTTCTAAAACGAGCAAAGGTCCTTTCCAATGGGAGAAGAACTCATTTGCTTCGAAGGAAAGCAAGAGTAGTACTTCGTCACCTGGTTTGAACGAACGCGCCTTTGATCTTAGGTCGAAGTAGGTGCGGTATTTTTCCAAGTTTACATCGGCTTTCCGGAGAGCAGCGTCCATACATTTTTCTAGAAAACCGCGTACTTGGGTCTAAAGCATACGCGTAAGAGGATTTAATTTCCTCATCCATTCTAGGATTGGACCACAATTCTTTCAAAATGCTCACCGGTCCTCGGAGCTTACGTCCATATAACAGCTCAAACGGAGCGAACCCCAAATTCCTATGGGTGACTTCGCGACAAGCAAATAGCGCTACGGGGAGGTAGCGGTGCCACTCTTGGGGCTGGTTGTGGCCCATCTTCTTGAGTACCATTTTGAGACTGTCGTTTAATTTTTCGCACATCCAGTTTGCGGAAGGGTGCGAGGGCGTCGTGAATAGGGTCTTGATGAGAAGGAGTTTAGCGACATACTTCATCAATTCAGCGGTGAATTGACCTCCTCTGTCAGATAAGATATCCTTCGGGATCCCTACTCGGGAAAGAAATGAGATTAAAGCCTTTGGATAAGCAATGCTATCAATCTTCTTCATGGGGATAGCCTCTGGAAAACGGGTGGCGCAATCGATGGGGGTTAAAATATAGGGGTGTCCCTCGCTTGACGGGGGACGAATGGGGCCTATTAGGTCGATTGCTACCCGGGCGAAGGGCTCGGCCTCTCTCGGGGTCATTTGAAGGGGTGCGGGGGTTACACGCCCTTTCGAATTGACCTTCTGGCAAAGTTCATAGGAATTGAAGAAGTTGATAATTTCTTTGGCCGTGGCCAAGAGAAATATTTGAATACTCGTTAGGCCGTTTTGTTATGGCCGAAATTTCCGGCCATTAAGCCATTTTCAGCCATCTTTAGAACGGGTTTTATATACGTTCTCAGGACACACAACGCGTTGGTCGATGGACTCTCCAGTACTTACAGAAGAACGGTATAATAACGCGTCCTTCACGGTGTAATCGATCTTCTCATTGCCCCGCACGTTTCAGTCTCCTTCCTTGCTTTTTCCCACAGGAGTTGTAATGTGGGGCAATTCTTCTGCACCCTAGAAAATTGAACGTTAGTGGCGAGGGCGACGTCTGGGAACGATAGGGGTACCAGAAGCGATAGTTCTTTCTTGGCCTTGGCCCTGGTAACGACCGGCTGAGAAATTGTGTTTGAGGAGAGCTGTGCGCTCTGTCCGATAAGGATGGAGCAGAATTTTATCGGGGCTGCAACTATGTGGGCCCATCCGGTGAAGTACTGCCACTGAATATGGCACTGTACCACTAGGAACCTGGTGGCACGACCTAAAAAGTCATGTACCAAAGCGAACGTGTTATGTTGGAGGGTTACGGAGGGTAGTAGTTTATCGGATACTACTATACAGGTGCAACCTCTATCTCTAACCAAGGTTGACACTCGGCAACCATTTACGTCGCCATTTTCAAACTGGATCCCACCGGGAGAACTCTTGTTGAAGAAGAAATTAACGTGTTGATCCGGGTGAGAGGGAGCAGGGGGCACTGATGAGGGAGACTGGCGGCATAGGCGAGGGGGCAGCAGAGATTTGGTGGACCTGGTGACTCGATGAGGTCCTCAGTTGAGAATTTTGAAGGCAATTGTAACTTAAGTGCCCAGGGGTGTCACATGTAAAGCATACAATTGGTCTACGGGGGTAGTTGCTAGGTGTCGAGGGGAGTACTGGATGCTTCAGGTCCTCTTGTTCTCGCGGCGGGTGAGTCCTGTACCTGCTCGGCGCTTTCACTTTTACAAAGCCGTTGTTGCCCCTGGGTTGGCTTCTGTTAAACCTAAACTTGTGTTTGGGGGAGGGAGAATGGTTCTTCTTGACCTCCGTAGGGTAGAGGTCGTGACTGGAAGCGTAAAGGTCGGCTTCTCCCACAACCTGCGTGAAAGTGGACGCTTTTCTGTCTGCTATGAAGGCCCTTAGTTCACGTAGGGGGGTCGACATCAGTTGATCCCTTAGAATGAAGTCGAATTGCGATTCATAATCATTAGATACTTGGGCGGAAGCCAGCGAAAATTGGAAGTTACGCCAAAATGTAAATCCAAATTGGTTGAGGTTTGGCTTGGCTGTATTCATGCGGAGCGGAATCTAATCCTATAAAATTCTAGGTTCATGTTACGACGGGCGGTCAATAAGTTTTGAAATTCGGATATAAGAAGACTAGATATGAGTAAAAGTGTATTATTATTTTTCAATATAACTACCCTCGACTTCAATGCACTTGCGCCACTTTTCCCTGAGACTTCGAATTCCCGACAACCAGAAATCTCCCTTGACTGCTGTTTAATCCACTTCTGAACGGCGAGCTGGACATCTTTATCGGAATAAAAAGTAGTCGCTAGGGGCCCGATCTGGACTGTAGGGGGGATGGTTGAGCTCCTCGAATTCGCACTCGCGCAGGGCAGCTTGTGCAATTTTGGCCTTGTGGACTTTGACGACGTTGAAGTCGATCATGGGGCGTGAGGTTTTGGCCATAGCCAAATTGTCGTGGATGATTTTGATAACACTTCCATGTGATATTCCAAGTTCTCGCTAGATTTCTTTGACCTTCACCCGTCGATTATTTAGGATCATCCTCTCCACACGGGCCACATTGTCCTCGTTGGTCAGGTTTAACGGGTGTTCTAGACAGGGATCACCTTCAAGGGACTCACGATATGGCAAAACTCCCTATTCCAGCGAGCAATGGTTGCATAGAAAGGCACGGTGTCAGTGTACACTGCAACCATGCGTTCGTGGATTTTTTTTGCATTCTTGCCTTTCTTGGTCAAATATTTGATCACTGCGCAGTGCTCAGCCTTCTCCATTGTTGAAAAATTCGTGACTGACGATCTGTGATCAGCTACTGCTTCTTAAATAGACGAGGCAGGAGCGTGCGGCTGCAGGTCCTGACTTTTCATAACTTGTCCTAACACCCCCACAAACAGTCATCCCCCTTCCTCTGTTTTGCCCTACCGATTTGCAAAACTTATTGACCGCCCCTCGTAATGGCAGAAAAAAGTTGTGCCTTTTGGATTGAATAATCAAAGGTGGACTCTGAAGGAAACGAAATGAATATATCCCGAAGACGAGTGTTCATGAGTGGAAGTAGCCGGGCGACACTATCTGATTCCAAGTCCCAATTGTTCACTTCGAAGATCTTCTCGAAGTGCATTAAATAGGAGAGGCAAAAATCTTCTCCATCCTTTATGCGGGGAGTTTTAGTGAGGCCACTTGAGCCTGTTCATTTCAAGATCCTACGTAGTTTATCTCGACTTAGTTACAGTTTATCTCTCTCTCTCATTCTGAGTATTCTTTCTTTCTTTTCTGCTTCTCTCCGTGCTTTTCTTTCTCTCTCCTCTTCTTCTCTCTGTGCTTTTTTTTCTTTGGCTTCTCTCTGTAAATTTCTTTCCGTACGTTCGTTACGTTCCTTTTCCTGTTTCTATGCGTTTAAATCTTTCCCAGATAAGCCTGGATCTGCACTTGCTTATGAAAACGATCGAATGAAGACATCACGGATATGCTACTTTCGATCTTTGTACACGAAAAAGGTACCAGAGCTATTGAAGCTTTAACCCGAAAAATATAAACTATACTAAAGACAAAATTATTAAAAATTGCTGGTAAAAATCGGGCGAACTCTAAAAAAAAAATAACTAACAAGAAATCTGATTCACGACACAAAAGTGGCGGTTACTATTACCACTTAGCCAGTATCCTCTTTTAAGGAACTCGGAAAACTTTGGACACACCACACATGAATGAGCTAAAAAGTTAGTTAGTAACGGTCAATCCCAAAGGAATTGTCCTTATGTATTACTGTTCAAATATTTTTGCTAATGCAGCTGCTATTAATTGAACTTAGTGCTTCAAAATCAGGTCAGGCGGATTCATCCAAATACCCAAAGCCTGACCCCAAATTATATAAATATATATATATATATATATATATATATATATATATTTATGTCGAAGTATGGCCAAGTCTACGGGAATATACGCACACAGGCTCTAAGGTTGGCTAAGCATGACAAGCAACAAAGGTTATTTTTCTAAGATTGCGATTTGAATAGTTAGCTGCAGTTTCGTGACCAAGGAATATTCGAAACACAACGACAAAATAGATTTTAATATACACTAGGTAAATGGTACACAATAAATAAATATATATATATATGTATACACGAATAAGGCGGAATTAGGTTCATAATACTGATTGAATAACCAGATTTATTAAAATGATTATAACGGGAGAATTGGATGGTAAGAGATTTAGTTCCTCGGAACCTCGAGAGTAAAGCGGGGCGACATTGAGGGAGGGGTGGCCTTGATTACTCACGTGTGTAGATGGGAACCTGAAAAGGGTGATGTCTACGTTCTCCAAACTCTGATTTAGTGAGATGCGGGCCTCTTGTCCTCAACAGGTCACCGGACGAACTTCAGAGGGGAAAGGGACTTCTCCAAGCCCTGATTGAGCGAGCTGTTGGGCCTCCTGTCATCAAGAGGTTACCAGAAGAACTTCGGAAGACGGTTTCGCCAATATTTTATCCGAAGGCGGTTGAGAAAGGTTGACGTTGCCCCAATAGACTTTTATCCCTGACTTGAAGTTACGAGTGTGATGGCCACCACTTCCGTGGCCTGCGACAGTCACTAAACACTTCTCGGGTGATAACGTCATTCAAGCGAACCTCTGTTCGGGGAAGCGTCGTCTAAGCGAATCTGCGGGTAATCCTTGAGAGGCCGCATATATACCCGGTTTCTCCTAAACAGGGAGATGGAGAGGAACCTTCTCGAACCTTCTTTATCGGCCGGGGCAACAGAACGTCTCCTTACGGAAAGTGTATTCGGACGGGATCAGCGGGTCTGAAGAAACGACCAGTGGGCAAATCCATAAAAGCTGTCTCAAGGGGATAAAAAAGGGCAATTGGCAAACCTACAAATAGACGAATAGTCTCCCGACTTGGAAGGGTGGAAGATTAAGACGGCGAGGAGATAGCCTTCAATCACAGCGTCATGCCTTAGTGTGAATTTCTCAGTGACCCGGTGGAAGGTCCAAAAAGGGTGAAGTCGCGGGGCGGGGAGTAACGGCTTGCTTTCTCTCCCGAAGTAATATCTTTGGGAGGGGATATTACTATTTTAGTGTGTCCCCCGCAAAACGTTACTGTATATATCCTGTTTCTGTGATTTTCTTTTATCTATTAATGCCATATGAAGGTTCTTCTGGCTAAATTTGAGAATTTTTAATGTCTACTATTTTCAGAACCTGTTTTGTCAACAACTTTGGATAGCATGTAGAATAAAGTCTTAGTTGATAAAAAGCCACTGAAATGGAGGGATGGAAGCCATCTTAATATTGGAAAACAGTTGCCCGCATCGTAATGATTCGCGCCGGATATAAAAAAGCCTTCATTATGACTAGTACTCAATTTTCTGTTAACATTGTAAAGGATGTGAGACGTTAAAGAGGAAGCTGCAGCAAAATCTACGGAGCTATGGCCAGCAGAAAGTAATACAGCAGACTTTCTGACTGGGTGAGGCAAAGGTGATGGGAAATACTTGAGCAAGGCAGTCCGGGCTTCGGGCGAGAGAGAGAGAGAGCGATGTTGGACTTACCACCATAAAACTGGCCTTAAATAAGAACCTTCGTGACTACGCGTAGAAGAGGCGCAAGGGAGAGATTCTGCGAGCCAAGGCTAAAAAGAATTGCTTGACGAAGGCAAAGAAGCTCCTAAACAAGTTGAAGCATCCTGAACAACGAACGGTATGTTTCTTCTCAGATTAAAAGAATTTCTGCCAGCACAAGTTGCACAACATCAAGAATAACAGGTGGCTTTCCTATAATCCATGCGACTTTGCAATTATCATAAAGACTAATTTCCTCCAAATTGTGATGGTCTATGGATGTGTCTCCAGCGAGGGTGACGCATTGTCCATACAAATGTTGGACCATGGTCTTAAGCATAGTTTTCAAGCTACTTTGTCGAGCTGCTAGAGATTTTGGTGAAACTTCGAACTGGACAGGATTGTAGCTAGAAGGCTATACTCCTTGAAAATGTCAGAAGTGGTTTTCAATAATTTTTCTCGACTTCATAATCCCCACTTTCTGGCCTTCTAGATCCTCCAATTACAATCCCATCTTTTAAAGTGTGTGGCTTGGTTAAAAAAGACACAAACTGCTCTGCTTGATACCCCAAGGCCGAGCTGATACCCAAGATCTAGGAGATGTTCGAGGGTCTTCTTCTAAACACAGTTAGGAACGCATGTACATGGTTCAGTAGCCGTATTGAGGTCATGCTGGAAGTAATGGAAGGTTACTTTAAGGAAATACTATCTCCCAACCATAATATAGTTGTTTATTTTTAATTGTTAAAATACATTTATTTTTGATAAGTTATTAGTTTTGTTTTTTCTTTTATGCAAATTTAGCCCTAACACCATGCATTTGTGCGTACTTGAAGAAACACTATAACCCCAAACATTTGTTTTCCTTATCGAAATTCAATTATTGGCCTTCTGCCCTTTGAAGAAAATCCCGTAACATTCCGCAAGTTATAATTTAATCCCCTTCAACAATAGCCTAAGAACACATAGGAGAGTTTAGCTTAGAATTCGTCTTTACGAAAGGAGCCTTTATATATTGTGAAGACACTTGAATTCGGATGTAATTCCAAAATTAATTTTACCTCATTGTGGTCTTGGCTTTAATTTTGTTTATTTTGAATGCTTTCAAAATATGCCTATTCTCTTCAGGTAAGTTCCACAATATATCTGGTGCCCAGAACTATAGACTTCACCATCTCCCTTCGTTTCTGGAGGTTCATATTTACAGATTATGCTTCCAGAATGAGTAGACCACAATTTCCTTAATCCTTCAGTGACCTAATTGATTTTCTAATATAACCAACAAGATTTGTTGCAGCCATCTGTGGTTCAAGATTACACACTTATCTATAGATTTCTATTAAGAAATGCTTTAAACATACATACAAGTGCCTATTCGTTGTAAAAACGACAATGGAAAGGAAATATAGCGCCCGTTGCTTTTGAAAAATCACTTTCCAAAAGTTTGCATTTACCTTTGCTGAAAACTTTTCTTGAAAGCTTTCTCCCAGGTATTCAAGCTACATTTCTACGTTTTATCGAAAAAGCAAATAAAATCATTTTTTTCTTAGTTGTAAGGATTCTTTTGTATTCTTAAAGAAAGAAATTAATGAACCTTAGCTAAGGTTTGCTCTCTTTGATCAACCAAATTTTTGCCTTATTTTTTCTACTCTTTTAAATTGTTATTGCCGACTTGTAGATATCATTTATTCAATGTACATGTTTACTTTCATCAGAAGCAGTGAAATATTTTTCCCCTCGTGATATCTTTTTTATTAAAATTGTATCTAGTCAAACGATATGATGAATCACTACTAGGTATTCCCATGTTTTTGTTGCTTGTTAAATTCTATACATTAATTTCATTGTGGAGAAGAAAAGTGATATTTTCTACTCTTCTAGGAAGTAATGACATAGTTAGAGAAGACTCGAGAGTATCAAATGGCGTGCAACGAAAATATGAGATTTAGAAAACACAAAGGAAGTGTAAAAGACCAAGGATCAATCGCGATGTAATACTAAATAAATTTTGATTTTAAAATATGGGGCTGGAAGGGTGAATGAAATCAAAAGAGAAACAAGCTTGTGCTTAAGACCATAATTATTAGAAACTAACACCCGTTCTCAGTAACTGTTATCATATTGCAACAAGAATTGCGCAGAAGAAAATTTAAGTGTATTTATCAATAGCTGGTGTAATCCAAAAGATCTCTGTGGGATGTGTTGAATCGTCGGGTAAAATCCAGACAACCAACCCGTCTGGTACCCTTTTAGATATTGAATTGTGAAAAGAGATTTTACAAAGTTACATGTTAAATACTTGAAGAATTGACTTTTCATTTTAATAAAATAAACCCATCGGCTTCAAGCACGCCCTCCACGAGGCATCGAAACTTGCTGTGTGCCTTCTCGCCAATGCTTCTGTTTAACTGTGATAAACTATAGTGATCCTGTGTCTCAGCCTCACTTTGGTGGTGCCTGGAAACTTGTTGATCTCTTTATAAACACACCCTACATATAATAGTCTAGAGGGGAGAAGTTTGCGGAGGGAAGAGGCCAAAAGTGTGGAGTGATCTGGACAAAGAATTTAACTGAAATTCAAGACAGGACACTCCCTCTTGTGTTTTATAGTGCAGAGTGATGCTGTTAAAGTACGGCTTTGCAGTGGCAACTACTGGATCTAGAGCAGCTTCAACTCGTCCATGCAATTAATATAGGCTATCTATAAGATAACGTGGCACATAACGGGGCCTTTGCTACTGACCACTACGAACACCATATTGTTGGCCGTCAATTTGGTTTTCCTGCCTCTCGGTACAATTTGAGGGACAGAACAAGCTACTGCTTGTTTTGCGATTTTATCACCTTTTCCTGGTAGAAATTCTTCTCATCTAAGGAAGAACCACGCATTCCAAACTTGAATGTATTGTTTAGTTTGAACACAAGCTCCTCAGTACTTTAAACTCGTTTGTGTTTAAGTTCCTGTGGCAGAATCTATCTATTTTCCATCTTGTATAAGTAGTAGCGGAAGTTCTAAGGCACAAACTACCTGATGAGAAAGTCTGCCAGTCCTTTTCCCTGAATATGAACATCATTTATTTGCTAGATCGTTGCCAATGATGGCGTGGGTCTCAACCACAAATATGGGGAGTTTCTTTTGTATCTGAACAATTAGATAGAGGTTTTCGAGTCGCTTTCCCCTCATAAAAACAGCATAACTCACCTAACTCTTTCCTGATTTTCTACCCCGTAATCAGATTGATCGTCAATGATTGGAAGTTCGTGGCATTGGAAGTTCCGGCATAAATTTCAAAGAGGACAGTTTTCGTTTTCCAAATTTATGAAGGATTGAAATAAGACATGGCATAGTTTTCATCATAGAAGCTGCATAACTGAATCTACTCTGATAGAAAGAAGAGACATCCGAGCAACGGCAGACAAGACGCATGTGTTTAATTCAGAGTTGTCAACAGCGAAATATTTATTCATCTCTATATACATATATATATATATATATATATATATATATATATATATATATATATATATATATATACATATATATATATATATATATATATATATATATATATATATATATATATATATATATATATATAAATAAAAAACTCACAAAGAAACACGTGAGGGTGGCAAATGAATGCAATATCCCGCAGGAAAAAATGAAAAGGTGTTTCCAAGTACTTTCGAACTTTATTAAGTTCCTTGATAAGGAACTTAATAAAGTTCGAAAGTACTTGGAAACACCTTTTCATTTTTTCCTGCGGGATATTGCATTCATATATATAAATATATACATACGAGTATAATAAAGTCCATCTGTTGTAAAAATGTCATCATTTTATATAAACTCATTTTTCAAGTCTAAAATAAATACGCAATTATTTAAATATAGCTTTGCATCCCAAAACAAATGTAAGTAATGTTAACACAAAACAGTACTATGGGACACGAAATGTATACTACCACCATTAATGGGGCTTGACTTCTGTTCTCATAATCTCACTGTGGGGCTGAGCCTATCGGGTCAAGG
The DNA here is from genome assembly GCA_963969495.1 of Ceratothoa steindachneri. Lineage (NCBI taxonomy): Eukaryota > Metazoa > Arthropoda > Malacostraca > Isopoda > Cymothoidae > Ceratothoa > Ceratothoa steindachneri. The sequence goes on along the minus strand of OZ018319.1, from coordinate 85,885,366 downwards.
TGTATTCATTTGTTGTTTTTGAACGATTAGTTGGCTGAGTCAAAGGACGTGTGCGTGTTCAGTGTTGATACGTGTGTATTAGGGTTATATAAGCATTTAGCTGCAATTGGGCTTTATCAGGTCGGCATTCATAGAAAGATTGATTCCGCCGTTCCATAAGATCAAGTCAAATCTGGCTGGTCAGCTCATATATCACCCTAAGTTTGCTCAGCTGCCTTCATTATCTGTTTTCCAGACCTTTTAGCTTGCATCTGTTTTCTCATGTGTGTATTTGAGTACATACGTGTTGAAACTCCAGCAATTGCGTCCTCATCTTTACAATATTCTCTGGGTTTTTTTAATACATATTAAATTGCGGTTTAATATTAATTACAAGTAATTTGCTTTGTTTGACATTAGTTTATTGTTACTACATAACATATTATTTAGTGTTCAATATGTGTGCCAAACTCAAGATTTCATAGGGGCAACAGAGTGCTCATTTGTGAGGTTTCTATATGGATCTGCTCCACCTTGCAATTTGGGCGCCATATATATATATATATATATATATATATATATATATATATATATATATATAGAGTCTTGAAGTAATTTTTAGTTTCTTTTCCAAAATGAGCTAACGATGATCCATCTTTCCGAAATGAGCTTTATAAATAACTAGCACTTAAGGTTTGTACAGGTATCATTTCAAAGCCTATTTGCATTCCATCACTCTGAGAAGTCAATATCCAACATCCTTTTGTTCTGGCTCTATTTGACTTTACACGTACTCCCTCGTCAAAAGAAGAAACCATTCATGGATGTATTAGTTATTTTATTTGAGGCAGTCCTTTTTTAAGTAAGGAAGAGGCTAATTGCAGTAACGAGACCTTTACTACTTTCTTATAAGGAAACTTGCTAATGTTAATGAAAAATTTGTTTTTCTAATGTCTCCCGGGCTGACTATAACGATACATCTTGCTGAGAGCAAACTGGGTACCTCTGGCCCGAAACTTATTATAAAAAGGATAGAAATTTAGAATCACAAAAGCACAGTACATTTTATTGATTTAACACTTTAAAAAATGTGAACAACCGTTAAATCCCAACACAATTTGTATTGATATAAATGTAATAAAACATGCAGACATTACTAAAATTTAGTAAACCAAATAATGGCAACTAGACCAGAGCTGCAAGCTGCAGGATATACAATAGTTTTTGCCTTTCCTTTTCCATTAGGAATGAGAATAAATAGATTTCTCCTATCCAACTCCTGAACAGCCAACATACAGCTGACGATGAGAAAAACAAGGCTGTATCAAATGAAGACCAACAACCTTGGGCTTTGTTGATAGACATTGCAAAGCTGACTCTAATAGGAAGTTGATGTGGTTTGAATTTAAATAGCATATATGGATGTATCAGTTGAATCCGTGGAATAAGAACTAATACTCTTTTGCTATTACCAGTTAGAATTTCAACTTGAAGAAGGTGAGGCATCATTTTTTTCACAATTTGTCTTGTTCTATTACATACTTTCGGAAGATCCAAATTTGTTAACAACATCACTGGCGCTCCTTCTTTTAAGGAAAGCTTATGGAAAGTCATTCCAGGAGGATCAAGGGAGGTTAGGAACTCAGTGGGATAGTTAACTTCTTGGTCAGTGTCAACAGTGCAATCATAAGAGAAATATTTTTTATCTCCTTGGCAATTGTTGCAAAAGTCTCCAGTTTATGGCATGAACTGTTTCATTTCTTGGGGCTAGAATTGCCCTTAGACAGAGGCAGTTCTTGTTTTGGAAGTGATGCTGTTGGTCTGGATAAACTCTAAGTTGCTGTTATTCATTATCCTTCACAAAAGTTCCCCAACCTCTTAGAAGTCAAATATCCCCATCTGCATTATTTGCAGTTTAACCATTTCCTAGGTCCATAAGTTGACAAGCAAATATCCCAGCATTGACATCTTCATGTAGGTGAACCATCATGTTTTTATTTAAGGACAGTTTTTAACATGACTCCAAAGGTAAGAATTCTTTAAGTAAGCATTGAGTTCATCAGCTGCTGTTACTCTCTTAATCACTGGCAGAGTTTGTCTGAAGTCTCCTGATAAAAGAAGGGTCACTCCGCTTATGATTTAAATGTTTTGCCTAAATTAAATCATAATGTCCTGCAATGTTTTACCCAGAGCTTTAAAAGTCTTTCTGTGAGTCATAGTTCATTCGTCCTAAACAATAACTGAGGTTTGTTGCAAAAGATTTGCGACAGTGGTTCCTCTCTTGATGCTGTAGATTGGATTTTCATCAAAATTCAAATTCAATGGAAGCTTAAATGTGCAATGGGCTGTTCTGCCTCCTGGTAGAAGTGTGGTAGCAATGCCAGATGAGGCTACTGTAAGTGCAATCTTTCTTTGAGTTCTCACAGCTGATAGAATCAAGTTTATAACAAAAGCTTTTCCATTTCCTCCTCGAGCATCCAAGAAGAATATTTCACCCTGGGTGGAATTTACATTTCTTAGGATTATTTTATATGTTGTTTTTGGATCCTTATTTAAAAGTGGATCATTGGTCTGCACCATGGCAGCAAGTTCCTCAATATTTTAGATCTTCTCTCTCAAGGTTTCTTTGTTGACTGAAATTAAATATCTGTTTGGTTTCGGAATCCCAAATTGACTCAAATCCCTTTGATTTAAGGATATAACCTTGTCTACTACCTCACAGCGTGCAATATTTGCAATTATTGGGTTCATTTCTGCACCATGTACTTGTAATTTTAACTGATGGAGAATATCTTCAGATAGATCTTCCTTATACTTATCCCAGAGAGACAATAGTTTAGATAACTCACAGGTGACAATCATTACAGTAAATAAGTCTCTCATTGTCTTTGGAGCCTGTGTGGTAGCTGCCTCTTCCAAAGTTTTGTACCGATGTTCATCATTTTCTGTTAGTTAAAGAGCAATGCATGCTTGCCTGTAGTTTTCCATTTCATTTTCATTAACCATTCTAAGCATTTTGGAGTCAGTTGGTCCTCTCACGTGGTGCAATAAAATCTTAGAAAGATACATTCCAGATTTCTTGGGTGAAGAGTATATACCCTACCAAGAACATCACTGCAGCTGATTCCTGGAACTGTTTAATGGGGTTCTCCTTGCTTTCTCCTATAAAATTTTCCTGCTTTGAAGGAAAAATATCTAGATACTTCAGGATATAGAAATATTTTGGCTAACTCGTCTCTGTACAAAGATTGGAAAACGCCATCAGGATAGTGTTTTTTGACCTTTCAGCCATATCTTGTATTTTCCTCAGTGTAAGAGACTCTTTGACCATTTTCCAAATACTCAGCGAGGTGCTACTGACTAAGGGACTTCTATCATGAATAAGGAAATAAAGTATTCCTCAGACTGCCTCATTACTGAAAATGTATCTTCCCATTTGAAATTACTCAACTTCATTATGATTCTCCAGGCTAAAAACTGCTTGTTCACTACCTTTGTTTATATACTTGCAAAACTCCACTTTGATGTGGGAATTAAATGTTTTGCAGATAAAGGGACTATACGGAACCACCCACTTGTTGTCTACAATAATATCATTTACATTTTTTTTTACAGCGAATGAATATCCTCCATCATCTGGTGTTCTCCTTTTATAGATTGGATATCCATTTGTATCAGTCCGTGTTTCCTTAATAAAGTCATTTGGATATTTCTTGCTGCATCTTTTGCCTACCCATCTTTTGCCTTTAATAATCAAATCTATGAGTTTGTCCACTTTAAGCTTGAATACTCTTGCCACAATATCATGTCTCTCAGTAGCAGATTGTCCAGGAAGAAGATTCTCTTGCACTTTTTTCCAGGTGGGATTACATGTAAAGGTAAAGAATAAGTCAGGTTTGCCATAATGGCTAACATAGCAAATTGCATCCTGTACTCTTTTCTGCATGTACCTAAGATCTCTAGTAAAAGAAGAAGGCAGAATAATCATTTGTACAGCATTATTTGCAGTGCCATCACTTAAAACTGCATGTTTTAGGTGGATGTAGTCCTCTGCTCTGACTTTTTTCTGATGCAGCTTGATAAACAAGAGTCTCTCTGACTCAATCTCAGCATACATATCAACTAAGACCTGATTGGAAAGCTGCTTAAATCTCAGTAGCAAATGGAAATATTCATCCCTCACCATTATTCTATAGGCATAAAAATCCTAAGCAGATATTTTTTGTTATTCCCTGTTCCAGTTTTTGGATCTCTATGCCTGAACAGAAAGTTATAACCATCAGTTCCTTGCGAGAATATCAAAGAGTACGTAAGGAGTCATAAGCTCTATGAGTTTCATCGACTTTCTTCCAATTTCCATATTTATATTTTCGAACAATATCTCTTTTTTCAAAGTATTGTCCTACAATCAAATGTCCAACTTCATTTGTTGTAGGAGAATTGAATCTTCCTTGATGTTCACCATTCAAAGATTTGTCTGCTGTGATGGTCAATCTGACTTCTTCATCCCAAGACAGTTCGGTACACTCTAGTTGAATGTCCGATTATGGGGTAGCTTTGCATACGTTGGTTGTCGCGGTACCGGGTAGAGCAGCGGCTCTACCGCTTGTCCCTTATAGTTGTGGTGAGTTGGTGCGCACAAACTTCTGACTTATCTGACTTTTTAGAGGAGTCTAGCTTCATTATATTTTAATATATTTGGGGTTGGTCGCATGATCTTTCTTCTGGGTAAACTCATTCCTGACGCCAGAATTTGCTTCCTTCTTTTTATGTTGCTTTATTTTTTATTTTGTTCTGATTGTTTTTTAGTGTTTTTTTTGTGGAGTTTCTTTTGTACGTTTGATTTTTGAAATATATCCTAGCATAAGGTTGCATTATGACTTCGTCATCTTCTCCTGCTAAGTGAGAATGCCAAAAAAAAACTAAAGAAATATTGAGGGGCTTCCAGGACACACCTTACTCCAAAAGATGAGTTGTCTCCAGGTGAATCGTCCTATGAATCTGGGAGCATTCCACGGATGAATTAAAAATAGAGATAGAAAAGAATTAAGCCAGGCCAAAGTCGAAGAAATTTTCAAATTCAAAAACAATCCGGAGAAGAACACTCCCATGCATTCAAGGTCATTTGCAAAGTAGCAGACATGGCAACAAAAGCTACGGAACAAGGAATTTTGGCATTTCATACAAAAATTTTCACTTGACTAGATAAAGAAAGAAACCTTTATCTCTGTCCAGTTCTGGTTCAAGTGGTATTCTTTCGATGATCTTTCAACAGGAAAAAATGTTTTGAATGTTCTAGCACAGAACATAAATGGGAAGACTGGAAAAACCGGACAAAATTGTGGTAACTGCGGAAACCAACACTGCACGCTTGCAATGTCCTGAGATAAGACGAAAGGAATAATTTAAAACAAAAAATAAACGAAAAAAGAGTTAATACCACTTATGCAGCAACTACTGCCCCAAAACCAACGCAGAAACAAAATTTGTCGTAAATAATGAAGCTAATATGAGGCTGGACCTCATATTGGGAATTTTACATGCAAATTTTGTAAATATGGCCAAACCAAACTATTACGGAGAAGAACATAACAAGGTGCTGACTAAGAATTGACTAAGACCAATGTGGTTCCACGAGAATCCCTCTTCCCAGGACCTTCCCCGAATTTTAATAATGCTCAAACAAGAAGTAGATAAAGAAGTAAACCATCAACAGAAGAGCAAACCGACAGCCAAACCATGATTACTGATGAAAAAAAATTGGAGTCCATGAACAAATAAAATTAATCCAACTAAAGTTACAAAATGTGAAGAAAAGAAAAATGGCCAAGAATAATACCGAGACATAAAATATTCAAATCTATGGATCTCAATCTACCATACTACCATCAATCTCACTCTGCCTTACTACCATCAATCTCGCTCTGCCCCACTATCATCAATCACCAAGCAAAATGTTCGAGTCAAAGGAATGAACAGAGGAAAATTCGAATGTGACGATAATTCGCACTAGAATCAAAACTTAGATAAACAATGCCCTTAAACAAGTATGCCTTTGAATCTCAGCCAGCTCATGTATCACCCTACACACTTAAGAATTTAGTATGAAACGGCTATGTCACATCAGGTCAACTGCCAAATCGGACAACAACAAATAAGGCTATGTCACATCGGGCCAACTGACAAATCGGACACCAACAAATAAGGCTATGTCTCATCTAGTCAACTGACAAATCGGACAAGAAAAAATAAGGAAAGTCTAGAAAACTGATTAAATTACATGAAAACGCAGGAAAATCCAAAACTACACAATAATTGCAACCACCACGCTATGATGGGAGAACAGCTTTGGGAATCAGATTAGGACTTGCTTTCTCCGAAATAAAACACCTGGAAGAATCAGATATGGATATCAAGATAACAGACCTAAGCCTGTCAATTATTCTGACTTATTACCTTATGACCATATGACCTTATGACCTTAAAAACTTTCAGAAAGTGCGGCAATCCTAGTCTAAGGGAGTTTTATTTTAATAATTCCCGGATTAACGTTGGGAGCATCTTAAAATCTATAACATTTAAGATAAAACGTAAAACAACAAAAGGGATTCAAATTTCATTAGAATCAGCAGAATAGTTACGACGTTATTTAAAAATTATAATGGTTACCATCCCAACAATAAACCTACGTACCGGTACAGTAACTGATAGAGTCACGCAACTAAAGATGACGACTAGAGTTCTTGTCTTAGCCGAGGCATACTAATCTCCCGTTGTTCGTACCTTCTCACTTCTAACTTGGTATAAATCTTCCTCTTCCCGTCATCAGTAATCCTTTTACGGGACTTGAATGCTCGTTATTTGCCAACAGGATACATAATGGTCATTAATTGCAACGGCAAGACCTTGAAACTCCTCTCGAGTAGGCAAATAGTATAGTAAGAAGACCTGACTTCTCAACATTCCCCTTGGAGAGGTCGTCAAATACTCCATACCTCACTCTGACAAACTAAACCTTCGCAATCAACCCGCCAATACCCTCTGATCACTTAGGGTTTGTCATAAAAATCTCCCCTTCGCTCATACAAATCGAAATACCCAAAATAAAAGCACTCTCTAGGACCGACTGGAATACATACAAAGCCATCTTGTTGAGTATAACAATGCTTACTTGACGAACAGCCCCATAGTATAAATAGATTCTTACCTAAAAAATATCTCAAACTAATTATAGAATTTGATTGACTCTATAGTCCTAAAACGAATTATATAACAATCCCAGCCTCTTCATGGACGGAAGATATCAAGTAAAAATTTCAAGATATTTACACCACGTTGAGGAAATCCGTCAATATGGAAACTACAAGGCTAGTTACTTACGCCTGAGAAAGCTACGAAACCAAGTAAAGGGAATCATAAAAAGAAATGCCTAAAAAACCTGAGACAATCTAATCGTAAAAATGGATATCAAGAGAGACTCCAGAAGGTTATGGAACCAGGATCGAAAATTAATAAGTTCCGATCCAAAAGAGAAAATGCATTTAAAAGGAGAGGCTACGATAAACGCCGACAGAGAGACCGAAGATAGTTTCAAGAAGCACTGGTCGAAGAACTTTGCCATCACCTAGAAGGAAAACCAGAACTGCGAGGGGGTTTTTGAAGAACGGGAAATAGAACAACTAGAACTAAGGGAGCCAGAACTTTCACCTTACTTTTGGTTATAAAAAAACCGTGAGCAAAGGAAGGAAGGCAGTTACTTCCCTCTAAAATAATTATTAAAAACAACCGTCATCATTCAAGTAAAGAAGCCCAGGTAATAGTAAAGTCACTAAATACCACATCACAACCACGCCCGACAATATAAAACCATCAATGCTTTAAATCTTCAACATTTCAAACCCCATGGCACTTTTCACTCGCGTTGAAGAGAGCGAGAATGAATTCCTCACAAAACTCGGAAAACACAAAGGGCACATCGAAAACTACCGATAGATCTGACTCTCAAAATTGAGTGGAGAGCTGCTCGAAAACTTCTCAATGAAAGGCATATAAATTTCTTGCAGAAAACAGTATGCAGAACAATCAACAACACGGATTCAGAAAACATCGAAGCAGCGAGACAGCACTGGAACTCATCACCAAAAAGCTTGCAGTCAAACTGGCAATACGGCAACAGTGTGCATTTAACACTATCTGATATTGCTATGGTATAGTTCCAAGGACTAAACCTATAACTTACTGAGCTTAGGAAGAATAAAACCTGAACCAAATCCTCTGCAGTTAACTTAAGGAAAGAAAAGCAAGAATCTCTTTAAATAACTATACTGGTCACGACTTCACCATAAGTTTAGGGCTCCCGCAGGTAGGGTGTGTTAGTCCCAAGTTATATATCACGTATACGAGAGACCTTTTCTAACCCACGGATTACTTTCCAATGTATATTCAACTGGCAGATGATGTTTCTCAGATTATTAATAGCGAACGTAAGAATTCGAGAAACATCCCGCAATGAACTGCTCGCGAGATCAGAAAAATCAAGGACTTCAAGAGAGCTAACAAAATGAAAACAAACATGAACAAGTATAGGACCCTCCACCCGAAGAGGAAGAAGAAGCATCAGGTTACGTAGAATAACATTGAGTATCCATATATGGACGTTAATGAAAATGTTTTCCAATCAATGATCGTCTTCTCTGTCCTATACAGGTTCAGTAACCTCTCAGAGAACAATAAAAGGAAACTGTACCTAGCAATAGGTCACCTAATCCTGACCAACTCAATTATTCCTATTCATACATTATGGAAGACAAAGATCTTGCTAATTCAGAGGGTGCAAAAGAAAGCGACTCGCTAAATAAAAAACACAACTTGAAGAGGTAGAAACTTAATAAGAGTTCTACACCAAAGAGCAAGCTAAAAACTTATCGACCAGTTTATTGATGAATGCTCCCAGAAAATATTTGAAAAAATAGAAGAGACCGTCCAAAATAAAGTTCTGATCAAAATATAATACAGAAAAATAGAAAACAGGACAATGAATTAGTTTCTTCCAAAACATTAAAAGCAACAGAAAAGAGATTCTACACCATTTCACCCTCAAATTAAAAAAATGGACATCAAATTAAAAAAGTTGACTTTCCTATTATAAAATTGAACTAAAAATTAAATAAGTTGAGTTTCTTATTTAAAAAAAAATTACTTCAAATTTAAAGAGTTGAATTTCATATTTAAAAAAATTAATTTCAAATTTAAAAAGTTGACATTCCAATTAAAAAAGTTGACATTCAAATTTAAAAGGTTGACTTTCAGACTAAAATACTTGGGTTTCATATTAAACATCTTAATCTTTAACTTAAAAAAACTAACTTTCAACATAATTTTTTTTTCTTTCAATTAATAACAAATGAAATTCAGTTAAAATATCTAATATATCTAAATTTATGTAACCTCAGCAGCACTAATTTCTCCCCCAACGTACGCCAAAATATTCTAGTGTTTTCACTTCTCTTCCACTTATTTCTTCACAAAATAACATTTTTCATACACAAATCCATTCGTAAGAGCCATACCTACAGTATTACTTAGCATATGCGTTTTTAATTATAAACTGCTTAAAATTAGAAAAAAATAAAATTCTTCATCAATCATCTTCCGAACGTTTCCAACATTTAGGCCAATTCTCTACCGTACGTTAGAGAGCCTAATTTCATAGCTTGTGGGATTTATTCTCCTCATTTCTTCATTGGCAGCTCTTTCACCACTAGCAACCATTACCGTGCATAACTTAGCACTCTCAGTAACCAAGTGGGTATTTTTTCCAATACTGCACTGGAAATATATTTAATAATGCAAATTTGCAATACTTGTATTTTCTACCTGTATAAAAATTAAGAGTTCTCTGAAAAACCGAAATAATAGCTATCCTGTAAAAAGATAAAAGTAAGTGAAATAAAAGATAGGGTCAACACCACCTTCAGGTTTCAAGGAAAGACCTTACAGCACATGGCCAACCAAATTGGAACAATGGGCGCTGAAATGGCCTAATTGCTTGGGAAAGCCTCGGTTTGACTTCCTACCCAGATGCAGGTGAATTAGAATACTGGTTACCCTCCCTGCACTTATTTTATTTGAAAATCAACTTTTTTTTTCTTTTTTTTAATTGAAATCCAGCCTTTTTAATATAAGAGTAAATTTTTTAAATTTGAAGTTCATTTTTAAAAATATTAAAGTCATTTAAAAAAAAAATGAGGTTCAATTTTTTTAATAGGAAAGTCAACTTTTAAAATTTAAAGTTCATTTTTTAAAAAATTGAGAGTGAAAAGATGTAGATGAAATAGAGCCATTATATAGTTAACAAGATTAAGGGACATGAAAAATTAGTAAATATGAAAAGCTAATAAATACAAACAAGGAAATATTAACTCAAAAGCTAGAGACTACAATCAAAACTATTTAAAGCAAAGGAAAAAAAAAACTTGAAGGCTCAAAAGAAAACAAAACTTGAGAACAAAGCTCGAAAGATGTAGAGAACCAAAAACAAAACTCAGAGAACAAAGGCTCCTCTGCTCAAACAAAAACAATATAATTATAAGTAAATCAAATCAAAAGTCAAACGAAATCGTTTGCCAGGCAACCTGGCACAAAACACCATCACCCTCATTCTAATCCTTTATCATAATCGGTTACTTCTCTTCCATATAATTAACATCAATCATCCTTCTATTACACAATGATTTCTATCTATCCTATCCCCCTCTCTCTCTCACGCACACATACCTGCATATCTTTTAGCTATCCCTACCCCAACAGTTAGATACTGGGAAGTTTAGTATTTTTTATTTATTTCAACATCCGCAAACTCATGCATAACAGTATAACACAATTTGTAGGTTTTCTATTTGGGGCTCGAGTGTTTGTGGAAGGGCTCGAAGTGACCTAAATTTTCATTAAGACACATTGAGTACTAGAGGATGGATTTCTTTATTTACTTAGCTCTCTCGGTGTCTTTATTTCTCTCTTTGTATCTCTTTTTCTCTGTGTGTTTCCTTCTTTAGTTCATTCTTACATTCTTTCATTTCTCTCTTAATTTTCCTTTTAATTTATGTCGTTATTTTCCTAAAAACTTATTTTCTTTTTTAGTATTTATTTATCTTTATCTTTGTCGTTCTATTTCTAAGTGTATTCTGCTTTTTTTCACTTTTGCCTACTATTGCCTTTTAGCTTTGTTATTTTCGCTCTCCTATTCTCTTATTTTTTTCATTTAGTCTTTATTTTTCTCACTCTTCATTTCTCTATTTCTTCCATTTTTCTTTTTCTCTCTATCCTTTAGTCAATCTTTCTCTGTATCTCTAATTCTCTTATTTTGTCTTTCTTCTCTCTTACAAATATATAAACAACTGTTTTTTTTGGCATTCGTATATCTCGACTGTAAACAGAGAAAGACCATTTTCATGAAATTTAGGTTCCTTCGTAAATTTCTTTGGAAAAAATATCTGCAAATAATTTCTTCCAAAAGGAGAAAAAATTTAGCTACTTCCTTTTTGCCCCGAAATCCTAAGCCTGACTATTGCTTACACTACATTTGGCACGCTATGCATACATCTCGCACGCTTTCTTCTTAGTTCTATAGGTGGCTATTTAAGCATGCAGAAAAGGTGTCTCCTTTATTATTTCATGAATATATATATATATATATATATATATATATATATATATATATATATATATATATATATATATGTTTTGTTAAAGACCAGGTTGTATTTTATTTTATCAATTTTATTTTGGAGCGTTCGAAATGGCGAATGCAGTTTTTTTTATCTGGTTCGAGATTAAAGATCAGTTGAGGAAGATCCATTTTATTTTTTACCTCGTTTACCGGTGAAGTAGCTCATTGCTGGTCGTGAGCAGCGAAGAATAAATTGATTTCATTCATTTTGTCTATAGAAGGGACAGAGAGGGATTACTGTGTAACACAAGCGAACAGGCAGTCGTGGAGGAAAGGTTGCGGAAATAACTAGAGAAGAGATAGGAAGAGTTGATAGGTCGGTGGCTAGACACCGATTCATGGTGTGGTTTGGCTGGTCTTGAGGTGTTCGTGACTGGACGACGGTTGGAGGTCGGTCAGGAAGGAGAGCGTGTCTGCTCAGTAGGGGACGCGTTATTCATGATGCCTTTAGTTTATGCGAAGAACGGTATGGGTTGCGGGTGGTCATGGGCCACGGGGTATCGCTGTGCCATCGCATACCTTCTTACATGTAGTGCAGTGGATAATGGGTCTCTAGCTAGTTTCCCGAGTTGTTTTGTGAGTCTGGTGTGAACATATGCGTTGAGGGGTGCTAATTTGTTGTTGTCGTGTAGTGTAGCCATTCTCGAGTACAAGGAAGGGCGGCAAGCGCGCTTCAGAGCAGAGTTCTAAATGCGCTGAGCCTTCTGCTTCCACGTGTTACTCGCGGCTACGAGTAACAGTGGGGCGTACGTGAGAATAGGTCGCACGAGTGTTTTGTAAAGGTGTAACCGTAGTTTTTTGCCCGCAGGGTAGAACCTGCTCAGCGATGTGTTGTATGTGAGACTCTTGCTTGTGTTATGTTCTGGTGAATATTGAACCTGAGGGTCTTGTCAAAAGATACCCCAAAGATTTTTGTGTTTTGTGAGTATTCGAGCCTTGTTGGGTTTTGATGGATCATGTCTGGTGTGTGTGAGAAGATTTGTAGGTTGTGCATAAAGAGATCTCTTGCGCCGTAAAGTCTGATCTGTGTCTTCTGAAGATTCGTGGCAATAAGCAATTTATCCTCGTAATCTGTCTTAGCGTCTAGTATTCTTTGTGCGTGGAGCGCGATTTCTTCTGGTCCACGGCCACTGACGAGTATGGTCTCGTCATCGGCGTAGGACACTGTGTATGTGTAACATAAGTTTTGGGGTGGGCACGGGGTGTCGTTTGTGAACATGATGTATAGTATGGGTTCCAGTACGCTCCCTTGGGTAACGCCTGAGCGTGGTGTGAAGGGTTGTGAGAGGGTATTATTGTATTATATGTGGCATCTCCGTTCAATGAGGAAGTGCGAGAGGAGCCTTCTGGTGCAGAGAGGTAACTCCGTATTGTTGGCGAGTTTCCAATGGAGTCCCTCGCGCTACATTGTATCGAAGGCCTTCTCCGCGTCCTTGCTGATGCAGAGTGTCTTTTGATGTACCTGGCGTTTTGTCTGTATTCTCTCATGAACGATGGTCACCGCCGCCTGAGTGAACCGGCCTCTCCTGAACCCATATTGGCGGGGAGAGAACCAGTCCCTCTCTTGCAGGTATTCGCGGAGGTGGCAGTTGATCATGCGTTCGAGTATTTTGCCTTGGTGCTCTAATAGAGCAATAGGCTTGTAGTTGTTGGGGTGTTTAAGGTCTTTGTTCGGTTTGTGTAGAAATATGTTGTTAAAGACTGAATATTTTAGGGAAGTGGCCTGATGCTAGTGAGGCGTTGAATAGGTGTGTAAGTGTGGGATATATGTTTGCGGGAAGGTTGTGTATTAGTGTAGCTGGTATTCCGGAGGGGCCATGGGCACGTTTTGCTGTCGTTTACATGTAGTGTTTTGTTTCCTCGACGGTGATGGGAGTGGTCAGTGTGGATGGGTATTTGAGCAGTCCCATTCCTCTCAGGGGGAGGGCCTTGGCTCGTGACGGTTGGCCCGGCACCACTCCTTGACTTCCTGGAAGTGCTCCCGTGCGTGTGGTTTGGGTGGGTTGTGTGTGTGTATTGTGTCCCAGTGGGACCTAAATGCGTCTAGGATGACGGTAGTGTCTGTGAGTGTTTGGTTATTTTCTTGGAGGGTGATGGATTTGCGTGGATCACTTCCTATTATCCCTTTTACGTGCCCCCAGAAAAAGGAGGGGTTAGTGCAACGGGTATTGTCCGCCATGCGGACGACTTCTCGCCACTGCCGGTTCCTATCTAGCTACACGCGACGTAGGATGCGGGCACGTAAGTGATTGATGTTGTCTTGTCGTGGGCCTCTAGTGCAGTGATTATTGTACTGTGTGATCAGTCTCTGAGTGTGTAGGAAAAATGTGTAGTGTTTTATGCAAGTATAGTTTTTTTGTGGTGAGTTTAGATTGCGTGCTGTGGTTATATTGTTTGTGATTGAGCACCAGTGGTCGGCTAACCGGTCTGGATTGGTGTGCTCCAGGTCAAGGTTTTGTGGCGTGTTATCTGTTACGTGTCTCTTGAACTCTTCCCAGTTTGTGTTTTTTGTAGTCGAAGAGAGGGGGTGTAGGTATGAGTATGGGAGATGTGGATATGATAATGCATATTGGTATGTGGTCAGAGAGTACGTGGGGACCCGGTGAGATGCGCGTGTAGAAGTGTGTAGCGTGGTCGTTGCGGAAGACCACATCTGGGTACATTGTACTTCCGTGAGGACCGAAGAATGTGTGGAAGGCCGGGCTAATGTGATCGCAGCGATAGCGCGGCAAGGCAGAGGCCAGGTACCTTCCTGCATCATTCGTGGTGTTTGAAAGGAGTGTTGGGTGAAAGGCGTTTTTGTCCCCCGCAAAGAAGATAGGGAGGTTTTAGTTGGATAGAGCCCTGATTTGGACTTCTATGTTTAATTGCAGGCGTGGTGGTCTATAGTGTGCGGCCACTAGAATAAGACAGGAGCTTGTTTGTACCTTGCAGGCTAGAAAAGAGTCGTCTTGTGTTGGGATGAGGGAGTGGTGTATCGAGCGCTTTACTAGGATCGCTGATCCTAGATGCCGTGCCTGTGGGGATAGGTATGTGTGCTAGCCTGCAATGCGGAGTCTATTGTTGGGAAGAGATAGGGTGGTTGAGTTCAAGAGTATTATGTCAGGTCTTTGTGTGTTTAGATCCCAGTTAGCAACAGTATGGCGAGTACCGTGCCAACTGCTTACGTTTAACTGTGTCACGTTGAGGCGACCCATTGTCGTGGGCAGAGTGCGCGCGAGGCTGATTTACCCGGGACCGTCCCCTCTCCTTGGTTTTTCCCAAGAGACGTAAGGAGCCAGTACCTTTATGCGTGTCTTCGACTGTGGTTTGGAGAGGTTGCCATTGATGTTGTTGGGTGGGCAAGCCGTGGTGGAGAGGAGAGTGTGTTCTGTGGAAGAAGGTCTTGAGGTATCGGTCGTGGAAGCAGGGTTGGAGATGGTAGACTCTAGAAAGTGGGGAGTTAGGAGCAGAGGTAGTGTGGGTGCGTTAGGGTGCTGAAGACCTTGATACTTTGGTCTAGCAGAAGCTAAATGTTGTGTTCGTCGGACAATGCGATTACTGCCCATTGTTTCGGGCGGCTGTAATTAAGATTTATGATGACCTCCTTCCCATACTTCTGTCTGAGGTGTGTACGGAGGTCATCTGTGTGGAAGGCGAACCATAGGGTGTTGTTCTTTGTGACACGTATTTGGTGTCTTTTGATTACACCGTTGGCTAATTTTGTGTGTAAGTCTCGTGCGGCGAGTGTTTTGGAAGCGTTTTGGTGGAATCTTTCTGCGTCCTCCTGTGAGTGGAAGACAAGTTTGTGGGCTGTATGTGTTTTTATGATGCTCGTGATGAAAGTGCCGTGTGTAGCTGCTAATTTAAGGAGTGTGTGTTCGTTGTGGGTTTTGTGTTTAATGTATGTAGCAGTGTAAGGTATGACGTGGTACTTACAATTTGTCTTTCTTTCTTTACTTCTTTTTTTCTTTATGGGAGTCCCCACGCCCCGCCGATAACGACCTTATGAACATGAATCGGATGTGATGATGGATGATAAGTGAGTATGGATCTGGTTGAGCTCCTCAGGGTGTATAAACATGGCGGATTTAATGATACCTGAAGCCAGAATCAACTGAATTCAGTTGGGGGGCTGCCCCCTCTTTTGGGTTTTGGGTATTTTTCAGTTACGTCCGATATCTCACAGAGACGGTAGAGTCTCCCTCTGTGGCCTTGGATGGTGCCGCAGGGTAGGGTGTTACTCCTTCCCGCGTTGGTAACTGAGTCCCAATCCAGGTTTACTCCTTCCTTTGGGTTCCACAGCGGGCTAAGCCTCAGACTTACTTTCCCCAAAGTTTGCAGTTATGCCCTTTCTAAGTAGAACGGCATAGTTGCAACGGAGCTTTATGTATAGAATCACATTTACATAGCCAAATCATGGCGGAGCAGGGATGGGGAGGGTTTTAGCACGTCAGAAAACTATTATGTGCCAGGGAAATAAAGGAATTTTATTCAGGGGATGGGGTGGGGTGCGGAGGATTAGCTTGATGATCTCGTAGGTAGTTGACTGTAGAGTACCGTCCACGATATGTCTTGCAGGGAAATCTGAGCGTTGAATGAGATGACTCTCCCTCGACTTTTACTCCTTTGCCGGCTGTGACTTCTTGTAGAGCGTAGTTATGAAGATGTTTCCAAAGCGTGTGCTGTCCTGTGCTGATGAAGTGATTTTCGTTCTTTGGTGCTTTTATAGGTCAAAGTCGCTGTACCATGTTCCTTTAGCAGAAAAGGTGAAGTACTCCCTCGGAACTGTTGGGTTGGGTGTTAAGTTTGAGGCCCATTTCTTTAATGAGAAGAGCTTCCAGAATATTTAGGCGGCGAAGGTCAGGGTTTCTTTTGACTATGCTAGTGTTTTCAACAAAAGTTGCTCTTGTAATTTGTGCGTTATGCTTTTCTTTGTAATGTGTTTTATTCTTCCTTCTTGAAAATTCATCGTTAGGCGCCGGCTATTGATAGTAGTGGTCATACCTATATATTGATTATTTGGATGAGATTTGCAGTCCTCATGGCGGCATTGGAATTTGTATACCACATGTTTAGCCTTTAAGATAGATTGCTTTTCGCGAAGGTATTTTTTTATTAATAAGTTGCTTATTTTTGTGTTTTTATAATAAATTCTTAATTGAACTCAATAGTGAATTGATTAAATGTTAAGAGAAACCACTTTGTAGTATTATAGTACTATAATATTTATCTGCAGGACTACGAGTACTTTCGGTAGGGGGCTTACCATGTCTTCTTTAAAAACAGACTAAAACAATTTTCCATGGACTGAGGTTGATGCACATCAACACTTTTAAAAATACCCAAACATCTGCCCTCCGATAGATTCAAGATAGCATAAAGTTAGAATGTGTAGAAAAGGATATGATAGATAGAAAACATTATGTAAAACGTGTGTATGTTGATGGGATGGTAGTGAATGTAGGATAATACAGAAGGTGATGCTGTGAGGATGATAATGATTTGTTCTATGTTGCCTGGCTAACTCTTTCCTTTTTGTTTTTTACTTTGCTTTCTGATGCGATGTGTTTATGATTTATTAGCATTCGCGCTTTTGTTTTCATTTGCTCACTTGAGCATATCTTTTTTTCTTTCTTTTTTAAGCTTATTTTTCCCTAACTAAATCATCATAATGAATGTTTTTTTACGTTTTGCATCTCCTCCATTCATTCCAAGATCGATTACCACAACACATCCTTTAACACAGTGGTTTCCAACCTTTTTTAGTTCATGGCCCCCCTTGAGATCTTTACTATTTCTGTAGCCCCTTGGCATTATTAGCAGAAAAATAGTACTTCAATATTATAATACCTTCAATAAAAATATTAGTGTCCATTAATTGTACATATAAATATTCTCATTTATTCTATTTTACTAACAGAAAAAATATTTTGTGGGTTCAATTTTTGCAACCATTTTAGAACATACATTATTTCTCTGAAATAGCAGCAAAACGAAAAACTTCCATGGGCACCGAGAAAATAAGTGACCTTTTTAAAAATGATTATCTTTTGAATTCCGAAAAATAAAATCTTTTGGCAAAGTAAAAAGAAAAATATCATATTAGCTTTCTTTGTGTGTTCTTTTCAGTGAGATCCTTGTGTCTGATGCAGTCGAGCAAGTTTTTCAATGTCAGGGTCCATAGTTGTTAGGGACAGACGAAGATCACCTCTAGTTACAATTTCTAAGTGGTTGCGAGCTTTTGATAATATGTGAAAACTCGGCTAAAACCTAACTTAACTAGGTAAGACGTTGGAAAGTCAATGAAATATAATTTTACTTCCTGCCAAAGCAATGGAAGTTTGATAGCAATTTCACTACTTGTCCATATGGTATTGAGGCCTTGTTTAAATTCAGCTTGAGCAGTTTGATTACTCCGCAGCTCAATGAGGCTTCCGTGTAGTATGATGTCAACATCAGCAGGATTTGTCTTAGATGGGTCTACCACCCAACTTGAAATGTTAATTTCCAAGAGATCTTTGAACCCAATTTCCATATAATTGTGCAATTTTTTCAATATCATCCTCATGCAGCTACTCTTCAATAGTGGTAAGAGTTGGAAAATGCAACAATTTCTTACGCCAATATTATTCCGAAACAGATTAAGTTTTCCAAGGAAAGAGCTGATTGCCTCTTTGGAAGTTAACATATTTGTATTTTACCTTTTAGTTGTTTGTTCAGCATGTTTAGCTTGTCAAATATATCTGAAAAGAAGAATATGTCACACTTGGAAGCTATAATTTCTTCTCCAAGCGCCTTACATTCCGAAAATGGTATTGTAGGGGTGTGAAGATGTATCAGAGAAAAATTCCTTCCAAATCGATAATATAAATAGCCTATTAAATTACGAGCTCAAGACGGACTAAGCTGTGACGTAATGGCTAGAGTAACTGGCGTTTAAATCAAGAGGTACCGCGCTCGAAACTCAAAGTCCACAACCTTTTATAAAGAGAAATCTCCAGAAGAAAACGGAAATCAAGGAAAATGCTTTAAGGACAACTCAAGAAGACTCAAGATAAAATGGATCGCCTCAGGAAAGAGTAAACGGAAGAAAACGACTTCAAGGCCTAACTCATCAAGAATCAAGAAGGAATCAGCAACTCAAGTTAATTGGAAGAAATATGAAGATGCATCAAGAAAGAAATCGAAGATCAAGAACTAACCCAGCCAACAAGAATATTAAGTCAAGATAAATAGAAGGCAATGTTTAAAGGGGAAACTTAAAGATAAAGGAAATTCAGAAAGTAAATAGATTCGATAAAGATAAAATTCAAGATAAATTAATAAACTATAATAAGGAATGGCCCCCTCCCATA
This sequence comes from Ceratothoa steindachneri, assembly GCA_963969495.1. NCBI lineage: Eukaryota > Metazoa > Arthropoda > Malacostraca > Isopoda > Cymothoidae > Ceratothoa > Ceratothoa steindachneri. The sequence continues at coordinate 85,866,322 of OZ018319.1, read as the reverse complement.
ACTAGTGACCCTCAAAAGGCCGAATAATCTTCTGATCTTCGTTACAACAGCACCTGCTCTCCTACTAGAGATTAAGAGAAGGTGTTGCTGGGAACTTCAGGAGATGCGGGAAGGGGATGCTATTACTCATTGATTAAAAGACAAGACTTCGTACGTTCGCTCTCTCAATCCCACTGAATTAACTCCACTCATCCCGCAGACTCGGAGGCCAGGGTGGGAGAGCTATTACTCCTCGATTAAGAAATCCAAGACTAGTCTCTTCCCAATCCTCAAATTCACTCCGCGTTCTAGAAAGGGACCTGTGTAGGGGGGCAAAGATGTATCAGAGAAAAATCCCTTCGAAATCGATAATATAAATATCTCATTAAATTACCAACTCAAGACGGACTAAGCTGTTGCATAATGGCTAGAGTGACTGGCGTTTAAATCAAGAGGTACCGCGTTTGAAACTCAATATTCCAAAACCTTTTACGAAGAAAACGGAAGTCAAGGAAAACACTGAAGGACCAACTCAAGAAGACTCAAGATAAATAGATCGCCTCAAGAAAGAAAAACGGAAGAAACGACTTCAAGTAGTAACTCAACGGGAATCAAGAAGGAATCATCAACTCAAGATAATTGGAAGAAAATGAAGATACATCAAGAAAGAAATCGAAGATCAATAACTAACCCAGTCAACTTAAAGAAGAAGGAATTTCAGCCAACAAGAGTACTGGAGTCAAGATATATGGAAAAAAATGTTTGAAGGGCTAACTTAAAGATAAAGGAAATTCAGAAAGTAAATAGATTTGCTAAAGATAAAATTCAAGATAAATACGTAAGCCGAAAATAAAAAATGCCCCTCCCCCCCCAAGTATAATACTCTCCCAGAGTTCAATGAAGCCCTCTCAACTATGTATGCAAAAGTAAACGTTCAAACTCTTCTTCAGTGTTTGCACAGAGGTGTTGGAAAAGACACTGTTAACGTGGATTTGACTTGATAAGGTTGGTAGCCTTGTTAAACTATCCAGAGCGTCTTTCAGACAACGTCCCAAACTTTTGGAAATCAAATATTGACGTTGAACCACGCAGTGTATGCCAAAAGACATTAGGCACAGTTTGTTTTAGATATGCAATGAATCCCCTGGTCCTGCCTACCATATCAACGGCGCCATCAGTTGCGCAAGCCATAATGTTACCCATTAGAATATTTTTTTCCTTAGAAATAGGCCACTACTTCTTAGGAAATTGTTTCCCCTTTTGTATCTGTCACAAGACTGCGAGCAAAAAGCATTTCCTCTCTGAGTTCACTATTATCATCCCAAAGTCTAACATATGCCATAAGAAGGGCTTAATTATCATTTAAAGATGCTTCATCAATTTGTAATGCAAAATTATTTACTTGTAAATGTGTAACTAGCTGATTTTCTACATCATTAATGAGTCTTTATAATGAATTGTTGCTTAACGGGATTACCTCCGTAATTTGTTTGGAATTCTGTTGCATAACCTTAGAAATGACCACAGATACTGCGGGCAAAATTAAATCTTCACCAATAGTATGCGGTTTTCCAGTTTTTTATATTATTTTGGAAATCTGGTAAGATGCAATTAGACCTTTGTCTAATATAGCTTTTCTTTGGCTAAGCATGGAATCAGTGGTGTTCCTTCCTTGGAAAGCATCATGAAGCTTCTTAAAATAATTTTATGGTTTGTCTTTCTTATTCTTGTGCTTATTCCCCCCAGATGTATTACAAGCTTACTTGGGCGGCACATTCTTTAATTAGAAAGCTCTGTCATGCATATAAGACACATTGGCTTTGTTATATTTTTTGGAGACCGTATAAAGCCGTTGGCTAAAAACTCGCTTGAGTATTGCCGACATTTCTTCTTCACCTTATCAGTCATGGGTAATCTGTGGAATACAAATATATATATATATATATATATATATATATATATATATATATATATATATATATATATATATATATTATATATATATATATATATACATATATATATATATATATATATATATATATATATATATATATATATATATATATATATATATATATATATATATATATATATATATATATATGTATATTGTATATTGAGTTGTAACATTCAAACTAAAATAAAATAATTATTGAGAAGATGAAAACGCAAATGTTTGAACATTTGAATGTAATTTATATTGAACTAAATTGTATATACTGTACTAATATATATTTTAAAAAATATATAAAATATGATCTATTTATTTACAAGGCAAACATTTTACAACGATTAACCACTACAAAATAATTTTAACTCTATTTGATGCCACTCAATTTTAGATCGCAAAGCTGCAGGGGGAGGGGGGTGTTCCACTTCGCCCGAAGAAATAGTTAATAACTTTTAGAGTTTATGAATGCTTGTATTCAGATTTGGCATTTTGCTTATGACAACATTTAAGCACATAAGGAACATAAATGTAAGCAAATATTACCACTAGAAAACGTAATATTTATTGAAACAATAAGCATTTCATATAAGCAACGCGGCGCAGCTGCAATGCAAGCGAGCAATGATGTTGTCGTTAACAATTAATTTAAAGAGAAATAAAGTAATCGTTAGCGATGTTATATCTACTAGAAATACGACATAGTAAAGAGTGCATGTAAAACTATCCTTATTGGTAGCATAAATTTTATAAATATTATGTTTAGAGTCGCTATATAATATTAGTTATTTAGAGGATTGAAAAGATACTCCCGCCCCCCCCAAAAAAAAATACAAGATTGTCACGGAGCAGAAATGATGGTACAACTTGGAACATGGATACTGGCTGAATGAGTTAGCAACTGCTGCAAAGAGTATTGGTGCCGTGAGTGTGGAACATAGATATGACGCTGCCAAACGTATAACTAATAAATCATTACAACGTTGTTGTATATCGAAGAAAAAGAAACTCAATGTTTTATGATTAGTAACCCCTAAATAGTTGCCTATCACTAGATTATCAGAGTATTGAGAACCACATTATATAGTCAAATATGCTATATTATCAAAAGGTCGATAATTAGATAATTTTCGAATTACTATAACAATTTTATAAGAAAATGAAGCTCTGTGGCCCCCTTCACTGGACCTGAGACCCCACATTGCCCCAAATTTTATGTGGCCCACCAGAAATTTGCCATGGCCCCTTCCGGGCCATATGGCCTCGGATTATAAATCGCTGCTCTAACATACCGCTTCATTGCACACCTTCCACGCACAGCCTTCATACACATTTCTTCCACGGTCACCTCTTTCTTTCATTTTTAGTTATTGAAATCCAAACAAATGTATTTAATTGAATTAAAAATGGCAACGGGCTGGAAGAAAGGACGTCCTCCTTATCTATATCTTTCAGTCAAATCTCTTTATTAGTTGCTTCGCGTGAGTCTATAAGTTAGTATGTCGGTTTGTAAGTCGATCATTCGCATGGCAACCCTTTTACTTTTCAATGAGTTTTCTGGCAATAACATCCTAACTACTCGTTCGATTCTAACGAAATTTGTGTTTTTTTTATATAATTTCTAAGGTCTTCTCAAAGATATTCCGCCAATTATTGACAGTTTAGAAGGTCATAAGTCATAATAATTTAGAGCAAGTGACTTAGGCCTATTGGGCTTGATAAATGGGTATACACTTGCGCTTGGAAATGATTATTGAGTATAAACTCGCATCTACTTTACTTAAAACAATTTATTTAGAGAAGATGTAGATACTTTTATTTAAAGGGTGCTAATAATGGCTTGGATTTGGTTACATTTATTTTTTCAAGTTAGAAAATATTTTAAGTTCTTTTCACTCTTCTAATATTGCGAGAATTCAATCAAACTGGCAGTTTTAACGTAGTGGTTTGTTTAAACTATGAGTATAAATGATCGCTAGGCAATTTTAATGCAGATTTTATCGTAAATTCTCAGTAAACAGTTTTATTTGAGTGCTGATCATTTTGAAACATTCGAGTTTCAAAGCTTCACCTCGTTTAATGTTGGCTGTTACTGAAATTAAATGAACATTTTTATTTTTATTTTATGTGGCAGCATAAAATTTAGAGGATCTTTTCTAAATTTCCTACAGATAGGAAATTATTTCCGAAAAATGCTGGCATAAATGGGATTGAAGTGTATTATTATGAAATTGCACCATCGAGAATGTTCTTTAAGTGATTTAAAAGAAAATGCAAATGAAACTTTAGAAGATTAACAGACGATTAGCTTCCTGATAATTACAGAGAAGTAGTATAAATAGCACTTCAATACGTATCCAATCAATGTAATTTCATAATTTCCTCAATAATCCTGTTAGAATTATTCTTTTCGTCTACCATATGATCAGTTAATTATAGTTTACTATTGTTAAAGGAAATCGGGGTATGGCATTAAAGAAATCATTTTTAAAATTAGTTATTAATGATCAAGGAAGCTTTAAAGAGACACAACATGTTTAGTGCTTGCATTCACAAACAACAAAAGATCTTTCTTTTAATGAATTTTTTGATTTTCATCTAGTTCCATACCACTCATTAAGCGACAATTTGCAAATAGGCCATTTTGCACTCGAATGGGCTGACAGAACTAGTCAAAACACCCTGAAACCAACTAAGGGTGACGTTTCACTATAACATTCAACTGGTTAAATTGATGCTACTGTCGAGTGAATTTGTCACTCAAAACTACCAATATTGATCGCTCTTTAATGGAGAATAGTTATGATAGAGGATACCTAATGAAGTTTAAGATTTGAGAAAGAGGCGAGCTAGCAAAATCACAACGCCATCCACGCTAATATAATGAGAACGGGCATAAAAAGAAGCGCCATTTAGTATTTTCTAAAATGTGAGAAATTCTGTGATTCTTCGGATAAGCTCTCATCATATTTCTTAAGGTTTTAAAAGAATTTTTTCTCTGTTTTATCTTACAAGTGATTCGCATCTTGAGAACGAGGCGTATCTAGGTTAAGACCTTCAAAATTAATGCTGGTCAGGCTGCCATTCAAAGCCTTCCCTAAACTATATATCTTAACTACACGAATGGTTAGAAGCACTCTAACATCCCAAAGCTCATAAAATTTTAGGAATGACTATTTATGGGGGATAGAAAACTTGCTATATCAAGGGATTTCTTTTCTTTTCTCAATTACCTGCTATAAGAGTTTTAATGAGTTGAGTTTTCACCTATTTTTTATCGTTCGGTTAATCATTTCATTCTATTGATGGAAGGATTGTGATATTTCAAAAAAATATTCTTTTGTTTATTAGAAATATAAATTTGTTCAAAAATATAAACATTGCGATTTCGGTCTCTAAACTTTAGCTTTACCGTAATGTTGTGTTCTAGTCAATTACTGATTATACGAGTATTCTCATAACCTTAGATAATGTTCATTTATAAATGAAAATATATCTAAATGTGTATACCTACATATTATCGAAAGACTTATTTCATGTTTTCAGCCAAATACTTTCCACATCAAAATTTCCCGATTTTATAGACGGTTCTATCGCTGATTCTGAGGCTAGTCTCACTACCGATACAGCTGAGTATGATGCATACAATCCAGGAGAGTGCGACCAATAGGTGCCATTTACGAAAGCCGAACTGAACGACCTGACTCGAGACTTGAACCTTTCCAAAGTATCTGCTTAGCTATTGGGTTCACGTCTTCGAGAGAAATGTATGCTGGCACCATGGATAACATTCTATTGGTATCGTGAGCGCAAGAAAGAATTTAGGTAATTTTTCACATTTGAGGAATCCTCTTTACTGGTCTAATGTAACTACATTGCTGAAATGCTCAACTTTATGGATGTGAAGTATGATGCTATGGAATGGAGACTTTTCATTGATTCATCTAACCAATGTCTCAAGGGAGTTTTCATTAATGAAGGTAATAAGTTTTATCGATCCCTGTTAGACACTCAGCTGCAATGAAAGTAACCTGCAACAGCATGTACCGTTTCTTGTCTGCTCTAAAATATCAGGAAAAAAAATGGCTGATCAGTGGAAACCTTAAAACTGTTGGCTCATCGAAAGCATTCAATGTGGCTGCACAAAGTATCCATGCTTTATGTGCTTGTAGCACAGTCGGGCTGACGGCGCGCATTATGTCAGACAAGACTAGCCGTCAAGACAAGAATTATAACCTGGTTCACACAACGTTCTGTTCCACCCTCTGGATTGAACCGAGCAAGATATTGCTTCCACTCCTCCACATCAAACTCGATTTAATGAAGAAATTTTTCAAGGTAATTGACAGGGAAGGTAGAGGATTTGCTTTCCTCTATCAGAAGTTTGTACGAATCAGAATGGAAAAACTGATGAAAAGTTTATTTGATGGTCCTCAAATATTGGAGCTCATCAAGGACACCAGTTTTGATGAAGCACTGAATCCTGCTGAACTCTCTGCTTGGTTGTCCATTAAGTCTGCCATTGCAAATTACTGGGAAAGTACGGAAGTCATCAAGCATGAGTTAATGGAGAATTTCCACAACTTGGTGCCCGCATGTCAGTGAAAATGCATTTCCTTTGGTCCCACCTGGACTATTTTCCAAGAATTGTGGAGACTACGGTGATCTACATGGTGAGCGCTTTTATCAAGATATATGTATGATGGAGGAAGGCTACCACGGGCGTTGGAATGTCAACTTTCTGGCTGCCTACTACTGGTGCCTGAAAGGAAATTAGTGTCTGCTAGGCACAATGAGAAGTCCCTGAAGAGACCATTCATCCATGAGTAGCTTTTTTGTATGTTGTATTCTTCTTGGTAACAATTAGAACATTCTTTAAACCTTCTCTGTATAAATCAGTTCAAAATTTACTATTGTGTGTACATTCGCCTACAAATAGATCAGTATATAGGAATTTCTGGCATGTGCTTATATCTCAAAAAATTGATCTGATTAGATTAAATGGGTATTATTTTCGGATTCAGTTCGAAACAATGGCCTAAAATCCGGTATTATTTGGTAGATCTTGAAAACAGCGCAGATCAGTGTTATTGATAGGTTGAGCTTACATACCAATTCTTGTAAATATTGAAATCTTTTTCCATTACAACATTTTTTTCAACTAAATTTGATTTAGATTAACAAAAATGTACAACTGACTCGTAATTGGGATTGCGATGAGATGGTCCAGTAATTAGCAACCAGACTCTTGAGCGTTGACCCTTACTAGGCAGGAAATAGATGGCACGAGTAAAACATCATTAGTTTGTAAATATAATATAATGGTAGAGGAAAATTGGGGTTGAGTTTAATGTTTTTAATTAGTCTGTACAATAAAAGAACAGGTTGCTTTTAAATAAGCATAAAGCCTCCCCCCAAAAAAATTCTCATTCAAGAAAGACATTAAATTAGTATTACCCTCACAAATAAGGAGTATAAAGTTTCGAGCGAATCTCCCAGAAATCCCCATAAGTATTTGAGTGTAACCAAATCCCTTCTCCTAAAAAATTCGGAAACTTGAATTCCCATTCTGGGACGAAGAAAAAGTAGTTCTGACCACATTTTTTTTTTCCAAATATCATTTTGAGGGCCGAATTCATGGCAGTATAAAATAAATTATTTTCATGAGTTCTTTCGAGATTTATTTATTCTCATTCTTTTTATCTCAATTTTATTCTAGAGTAGGAGTGGTCATCACACTCTTAACTTATCTGATTTTGCCCTTATCTCTTATTTTCTCTATAAAAAAAATGTTTTTGGACAAACGAAAAATATTAGGCGTAATCATGAGCAGCTACATTTAAATAATTTTTATTAGGGAGTTTATCCAGTGCACGTTCAAATGAATCAAGTTCAACTTATATTATGAAAGTTGTGTTAGATAATAATTGACCGCTAATCTGCTATTTTGCACGATATAGGACGAAGAAGGAGTTATGTTACAAGAACGATGCATCATAAGTATATTTTACCTATACTGACCAGTAGAATGTCCAATCTTAATTGAGTGATTATGTACTGGATGGATGAATTGGCGGTAAATCATCAATCTCTCCTGTATTTCAGGGTATACTGTAAAAAAGTATCAATTAAAAAATAGTTAACAAAGTTTAATGCCATCTTCCACCTATCGTTTGGTCTATCCAGGTGTTGAGAAGATAGTAGAAGATTTAAAACATGTCCAAAATAAGACACGAGAGAGAGGAACAGTTTCTCTACCATGTTCAACTTATAACAAGGCCATTTTCCGGTTAGATCATTTACAATCTTGGGGAGAACGAAATTTGAATGAAGATAATTGAAAAATTATTTAATACGGTACAGGATGAGGACAGCATTCGTTCGTAATATTCAGCTGGTAATTATACAGCTATCTTTTTAACTTCGTTGTAGGTCTTTTTTCTTCCTAAAAACAATAATAATTTTTAGTCGCGTGTGAGTCAGGTTGCAGCTACTCTACATCTCATTATGTAGGTCGGTCGGTCCCCGCTTTGCTTTGTTTTTGTTTATGTAACAACATCGTAACTATTAAGCCGATTCTAATGCAATTTAAAACACTCATGTTGTTTAACATTCTCTTTCAGATGCTATAATTGCCAAAGTCTTCTCGAGGTTAGCCCGGGAATTATTTTGTTTTTGCAATAACATCATAACTTTTCGGCTGATACTCTGCTAGACTAGACTAGGCTATTATATGCTATACTCTCTTTTTCAAACCTAGAATAGGCTATGCTATGCTAGGATATTATAGGCTCGGCTATACTGTGCTAAGCTATGATAAGATATAATGTACAAGGGTAAAATACACTATGCTAATTTAGGCTATAATATGCCATGATAGGATAGCATATAGTACATATATTAAGATAGAAAATAATAGGCTAGGTTAGGCCAACCTATACTAGGCTAGGCCGGGCATGGAAGGCTATACTAGGCTAGGCTACGCTATGGTATGCTAGATTAGGATATTTTATATAAGCTATGCTACACTAGGCTAGCCATCGCTATACCAGGTTAGGATTAGCAAGGCTTTGCTAGGGTAAGCTAGGCAATGTTATGCATGCTATGCAACCCTAAGTTAAGATCTAACAGTCTAAGTTAGACAATAGTATGATATACTATACTAACCAGGCTAGAGTAGGCTAAGGTAGGCTATGATATACTATACTAGGCTATGCTATTCTAGGCTAGAATAAACAAATTAGGCTAGGATAGGATATAATATACTGGGCTAGGATCCTATATATGCTAGGCTGTACTATGCTATGTTAGACTAGTTTTTGTTAGGTTAGGCATCACTATAGTTTTTAGGCTAAGATAGGCCATACTATACATACTCTGCTAGGGTAGGCTAGATTAGCCTAGTCTAAGCCATACTATGGCAGGCTAAACTACACTATCTAAAGCTAGGCTATACTATGCTAGCTACGCTAGAGTATGGTATGGTAAGTTCTACTATTATAAGGAATCATAGGCTTGACTTGGTTATACTAAGCTAGGCGAGGGTAGACTTGGCTATCTAATGCTAAGCGAGGGTAGACTTGGCTATCTAATGCTAGGCTAGGCCATACTATGATATAATCTACTCTGTTATACTATGCTATACTATACTATTCTATGATATACTATGCTAGGCCAGGCAGAATTTAGTATCTTAGGGGATTTAGGCTAGTTTATACTATGCAAGGCTTCATTATGCTAGTTGAGTTAATACTATGTTAGGCTATCCTACGGTAAGCTACGTTTTGCCAGACTCCAATTCGAGACTATACTAGGCTATGCTATAAAATGTTGAACTCTTCTAGAGAATTCTAGGATATTCTATGCTAGGCTACACTATGCTAGTAGATACTATACTGCATATACTATATATAGTATCTTATACTTTACTATATAATGTTTTCTATGCTATGCTATACTATATTATGTTATGTTATAATATACTATTACATGTTATACTATGTACTAATATGCTATGGTATACTATGCTATACTATTCTAGACTATACAATTAGGGTGTGACCATTTTTTCGCCTTTCTAATTCCATAAATGAGGCGTGACAAACGGTTAAGGCCCCCTATTTTAATTACAAAAAATTATCACTAACTCTATAATTTAAGAAGGGGATTTTTGGGAGTATTTGAATAATAATTTCAACTTAGGTTGGTTATGAATTATGTTTTTTTATCAAAGTTATTTCTAATAATTCTTCTATAATATACCAAAACAAAATGGTGAAGTTTAGAAATAAATATAAGTATCGAAATTTTGTGAATTTTTAAAACCTAAAGAATGACAAATGTGAATATTAGATATTTTGAAAGGGGGGGAATTTAGTTTAGAGTTCCTTTTTAAAATTATTATAATTAGCAAAGTGCAGAAAATTTATAAAAATTTAACCATAGCTGCTTTTTTTAGATTTTAAATTTTAATCTTAGGTAGCGAAGCGCAACCTCCCCCGGGAGGAGTGGCGAAGCCATTTCCTGGTATTTTAATATAATTTAGTTCTGCTTAATAAACTTTTAGGAAGTTGTGACGTTTTAGTTGCAGGTGACTCTGCATCTTACTATGTCGTTCCACGTTTTCCTATTTTTTTAATAACATTGTAACAATTTAGACAATTCTAACGAAATTTGAGACCCTTATGTTGTTTTACATTCTCTTTCGAATGATACAATTGACAAAGTCCTCTCATGTTAGCTCTGGAATTATATAGTTTTGGCAATAACATCATAACTATTCGGACCGTTCTAACGATATTTGAAACCCTTATGTTGTTTCACATTATATTTCGAATGATATAATTGCCAAAGTCCTTGCAAGGTTAGCCAGTGAATTAGTTTGTTTTGGCAATAACATTATAACTACTCGGCTATTTCTAACGAAATTTAAAACCCTTATATTGTTTTACATTTCCTTTCTAATCATATAATTACCAAAGTCACGCAAGGATAGCCATGGAATTAGTTTTTTTGGCAATAACATCATAACTATTCGGCTGATTCTAATGAAATTTGAAGCCCTTAAGGTGTTTACATTTTTTTCGAATGATAGAATTATCAAGGTTCTCCAAAGGTTACTCCGGGCATTATTGAAAGTTTTCAAAGTCATAAGGCCATAAATCAGAATAAATGAGGGCACGCGACTTTTTGGTCAGCAGACGTTGTTTAATTATTTTTTGCCCAATAATTGAGTATGAAAAAAATTAACTCTTCCATTTGTGAAAGAGGCATGATGTCGCCCGTAAAATACGAGACTAACAGAAAAATTCATAAGGCTAGTCTTAAATAAATACATTCGATACTTTTCCTACAAGAGGAAGAAGGGATCATACCTGTCCAAGGTGATGTAGGATAAAAGACCAACAAGTTAAAATACCTATTCGAGGAATACATTCTGTTGTTCTTCTTAAGCAAGAAAAATTCTGCCAAGACTAGAACATCAACTCACAGAACAACATGTGAATCTTTGAAGCTCCTATTTACTTGCCCAGAGTCATGTAGATAAAACTTCCATCGATAATCATGGTCTTCAGTGTCGTCAGCAGTGAAAAATATGTCAAGCTACCCTACCTAGTACTGAATGCCTCAGGCTAATCACTAAGGGTAACATCTTATTTATGAACAAGATACCGAAGCCCTAGATCAACCGGGTAGATGCAGCAAGGCAATAAGTTTGGCAGCAAGACTGCACCCTACCACACCAGCTGGAAGTCCCAGGCCTGGTGTTTGGCGAATTTTTTTCGATCACAAAATATTGGCATTTGATCTAGTCACTCGCTTGGTAGCAACTGCCTTGACTTCTTTGTGTGGAGAGAGGTGGAAGGAGAAAAAAAAATTGACCTGCTACAAGAGGGACGAGCTGAGAGGCAGGAATACCAGGGCCTTCATAGGCATATAATGGGAGATAGTAATGAAAGTCTAGGAGCTGTTGAAATTTTGCCTGTTGCTTTATTAATGAGAAAAAAATCAAATATCTCATCAGGGAGAAATCGAGTTAGAAATGGGAAAAAATCCTAACCAAAATCGATGGTAAAAGGGAGCCCAAGAAATTTTGGAGTCAGGTAAAGAGATTGAGAAGCATTCCTCTTAAGAATACACTTATATCAGATTCAACGGCATTGAAATTACAAAATATCGAGCGATGAACGAAATTTTAGTGAATACTTGCGAAATCGATTTAGAATAGATGAAGAAGAGAACGAGAACTTCGATGCAAGACACGAAGAAGAAGTATTCTTAAGGCTTGGTCATCTAGGCGCTGTGCTCATGCCGCCCTATACTGTAGATGGGACACGTCTCGCGCCAGAAGAATGGAGGCCATTTACTCAAAAAGAATTTGAAGCTGCTCTAAAATACTTCAAACAGAAGGCGCCAGGAATAACTGGCATCATGAAAATGCATATAATGAATGCCCCCGAAATATAAATGAGGCTTAATTGAACCATTTTAACGCCTGCCTTATTGTCGAATATTTAGCCGACCACTTCAAAATTGATAGAATGTTATTCGTAGGAAAGACGGGTAAACCGAAAAAGGATATCAGCATTTATAGGCCTATCTTATTCATGGAGTTTATGGGCAAGCTCCTGAAGACGCTACTAAACAATAGAGTTCTTTAATAATCAACAACATGGCTTTCGGAGAAGACCCAGCAACCGAGCCGCCATTGGCTTGCTTCTAAGCTTATTCAACAATCTTAATCGAAAGAAGAACGAGTCATAATGCTCGAACCGGTTTGTTTGTATCTTGCACAGACTTTCTGTTGACATTTCAATAAGTATGTATCTTGTATTGATGAAGTTGCTGCCCAGTTCATTGCAGTCTTACACTCTGTCCACTTCATTTCAATCCTCAATAATCCATGTTGGAGGAGTTGCTGATGTTTATTTATTACCATACATCTATTTTTTCGTCATCAGAATTGGCTTGTTAAGATTAGCCACACTAAATATTAGCTTGTAAAGATGAACAAACTCAGGTACACAGAGATTGCAATTTTTGCAACGTACGAAATTTTCAACGATTGCATAGTTTCACTAAGTCATTTATTTAAATTAGCACAGGATCACCGGATATAACACCTTGTAATTTCTTCTTGTGTGTGGCGGTGGGGGGATGGGGGACATCTTAAGAGTAATGCGAACTCCTCTCACCCACAAATGTAGATAAACTAATTCAAATTGTCCAATGAAAATCCACTTTTAATCAAAAAAGTTGTGCGAACAATCAGATCTCAAGCTCAATTAGCATTGACAGAAATGGAGGACATAGAGATGGAGGACATAGAGATGGAGGCCGTTCTAAGAAATATATTTTGGTTTTATACGAAATGAACTTTCTGTATTAATATATTTTGAAAAATTATTCAGATCTGTTTAAAAATTATGAAATTTCATCAGTTCCCGTCCATGCGCAAATATATTTTGGGTAAGATTTACTCATATCAATGCAGTTAATATTTAAAACCAACTTAATGACAATTTTAATATTTATAAATAAGTATTGAATTAGGAAAATCGCGTGTGCATAATGTAAACAATTATTCTAACTTATGACTTTAAGTATGCCCATATGACCTTACCACCTTCAAAACTTTCAACAAATGCAGCAATCTGACGCATAGTTAGTATTCTTTTTATAATTCCCGGACTAACCTTGGATCGACCTTGGCAATTATATGATTCGAAATATAATGTAAAGCTTTATAAAGATCTCAAAGTTCATTACAATCGGTTGAAGAGTTACGATGTTATTGCCAAAAAGCTAATTGAGAAGTAAAATGGTTACCATATAACCGACCGACTAACCTACGGATCGACATATAAACTTATAGAGTCGCGTGCACGCGACTAAAAATGCCGATACTTTTTCAATTACATTTAATCATATTTACATTATGGCTCGTTTTTTCGTAGCACACTCTCTATATCTGTATATTTTACGGCCCTAAGTGAAGAGCGGCAAGCCCTACACCAATAATTTAGATGATACCCACGCATTCGAGTCAGAGGGGCCGACAGAAAGAAAAGCGGCGCCGAGGCTGTGCATATAAAGTCCAGATCATGTTCTCACAATCTTGCTTCGAAAATGTCAGGAAATAAGCAGGACAAATGTTAGTAAAGTCCTCACTGCTCAAGTCCCTATTTCTTCTTTTCAAACCAGCCTTTCCACATAATGGTAATTTTCATCTTTAGAAAGTAACATTTACTTTCTCTTTTTTATTACAAAGGTCAAAATATATTGCAGTTGGTAATTTAGTCCCATTCACTTTCTTAGACTCCAAATTATCTTCTCTTGCGAAACCGAAGCGAAACATTTCAGATTCTCAATTATTCTTCCCTTTGGATCGTTTCGTTATATAAAAACGCCCACTATATTTGTTATTTATTAACAAGGTCAGGTTGGATTTCTTCAGAGTTGTCACAAGTCAGGTGGCACGTAGATTGTGTGGTTGAAAAGCTTGTTGGAGGTCGAGGGTAGGTTGGCCATGGGCGTGGAGCGATTCGAGTTCTCTGAATGACAAATGGTATGCATTCCCACTGCGCGTCGAAATAACTAGGCAAAGAACGGCGTGAGGTAGCTAGGTGTCGCTATCATGAGGTTACCATTGGTCGCTAAGTGCTCCACCCTTTTTAGTATTACCAACTTCTTTTAATTCTACCCTACCCGAAGCCTCTCTCTTGCGAAAGCATCCTTGGTACCATTATTGATATTAATGAAGAGTTCTTGTTTAGACCTATAAGTTTCCTTAGCATTTAATTAATTCCATCTCACAATACTTTTCGACATTGTTTTCCGAATATTATTTTCTTAGAAAAATTAGTTGTGGGGAGTGAACGTGCTAAATGCAACACCTTTTAAGTGATGTTTTATCTTTTAACTTTTAAATTTCATTATTGATATCGGCTAATGGCATTGCATCGTTTAAAGAGGGGAAAAGTTTCATATTTTTTGTGTCCGTTCTGGTGGTACAGGGTGGGGCAGAGAGAACGGACGTTTTTGAAATGTCTATTACTCAGCCCCAGGGGGAGGGACATATGTCTGGCAGGTACCATTCTGCCCGTGATATCTTAGAAATATATTTCTTTTCTCTTCAGGAGTCAGCATTTTCTTTCTGTTCTTTTCAAGTGAAGCCATGGCGCTGTGGACGATAGAGCATCGAGGGAACTTTTCAAAAACGTCCCTCCTCTCTGTCCCATTCTGTATATCTAGCAAAAGTTTGGTAAGGAAGGGTCACATTTTTAAATATCTGAGGATGTGTTTAAATTTCATGGGACCAATATATTTAAGATCAGGATGCTGTATGCACATAGTATAAGCCAGTAGTGAAAATATATCAGATAATAGAAATGCACATTTATCTTAATCTCTGAGGAAATAGGAATGAAGGGAAGGAAATAAGATTAATTTTTCGAATATAAATATGTGAAAAAAGGGACAACTGTGAGTTATCATAAACGCAGGTAACATTACACCAAATTATTTTTACTTTCATAGACGGAGTTCTATTAATGTAAATATTAAGGCAATAATAGGGAAATTAAACTTGATAAGATAAACCGAAATTAAAGTAAATCCTAAACATTACCCTGAGACGTAAGGAAAGGTAGCAAACAAAAGAAAACGACCTTTGTCACTACAGACGAAAACATTTGGATAAATTATTATTAAGTGAGCAATTTTTCACTCGAATATAAATAACAATACCAATAAGGGAATCTCACGAAGAACGTAAAGAGAGATGTGAGAAGAAATTAGTGAAGATAGAGAAAGTGAGTGGAAATTGATGAATGGCCATGCAATCATATGCAAGCATATGGGCTAGGAAGGTAAACTGTGTGTGTTAGCGCTGGAAGGGTACGCAATTTTCAAAATTTCAGCAGCAGCAAAGTTTCACATGCTGCAGCTAACACCTCCTCTCAACAGAAACAAAGTAAAGCAGACAAATTTACCACACAGTGAAAAGTACATAATCCTTTAACCCTGAATACTTTCCATTGCATTATAGAAAAGATTGTAGGCATATAATAAGTAGAGATATCTCAAAGTTAGTCACCAGGTTATAAGAACCTTCAAACTGATGCTACGCACCGTGCATTATATCCGTATTTCGCATATTTCAAAAGTCTTGTTACGACGTTCTCAACAAAGAACACAATGATATAAATATGTGTTTAAATTATAATATTAACCAATGTGGCCGTTTTTGGCCATGAGCAAGCACTCCAGGCTAGACTTAAAGCCGCACACAAGTTGCGATTGAAGTCCTTCCTTATGCTGGCCCACACCTGGTTGGTCGACGTTGCTGTGGTGGACCTTGCAGGGCTTTTACTTTCGAATTGGGCCCGCATGATTTAGTCGAGGTTATTGAAGTCCGAAGACTGTGACGGCCAAAATGATTTCGATCAGAAGTTCCTATTTGACCCCAGCCACTCTTGAACGAACTTGGCAATATGGGCTGGGTCATCTTACCTCTAAAAGAAATAGTCCGACATTTTCGTGATATTACTCATGCAGGGCGGGACTTTCGTGGCCAATATGCTGTGGTATTCTCCCGCGGTGAGTCGTAACCAGCCTAAAACCACAGTGGTGGCATCTTCTCGTCATTCGTTTTCTAGACACGGAGCAACATCCCTGAGGTTGGTGCTTGGTCGTGGATACAAAGAGAAAATGAGAGACGTCATGGTCGAAGCTTACCACGCTCTCGTTCTTCTTCTTGAAGAAAAGACCGTGAAAGTATTTTATCAGAATAAATGAGAATTAAATTGTCATTACTCTTCAAGTTGTTGTGAAGGCGACGGCAGCGCTCTCTTAGTTGTTCTCCAATACGAGGTCAATCTTTGAGGTCATCCCCGTTCTTGAGACTTTCCACGCTTCTGTAGACGGTAGTACGGCTGACAATGAGCCGCTTGGCGATATCTGACCTGTTAGGACCCGCGCGCGGGAGAGTTGATTCTTTAACCTTCCATCTCGACAAAGGTGCATCTAATGGGAAAAATATTTTAATAATACGTGTGGGAAAAGTAGAACTTTAAAGTTGTTTGATGGAACATCTTCTATTATAAACGTAAACCTCTTGAAAGATCAAATAACCGAGTGTAACAGAATTTTGGTGAACCCCGCTACGAGAGCAATTGGAAATTTTCTGCAAACCTAATTCCAAATAACCTAAGGTAATTATTGCCTTTATATTTCACTCAATCTTATCCACAGACAGACTATCCCCACTAAGAATATGTCTTTCTTGAATTATCATTCTGCATAGAGTGATGGTGTACTCAATAGTTTCTTAATTATCCCCTTTGCCCTTTTCAGTAGCGGATCAGCTCCTCTTAAAGAATAATGAAATTCACATTAGGATCAGAATGACAATAGATGGCAAGCCCGTGAGCTCAAGGGATGGGTCATATTTCCAGGGAAAGGTAAAGGCAGAGCGTAACTAATATTTCCTCACCTCCTTGCGACCAGGAAACCCTTTGTGGACCGAGAGAGTTCAAAACAAAACTGCGAAAGGAATGAGGAATGAAAACTCTTTGGTTGAGTTCGGTTAGGTCAGGCTAGCGAAAACTACTTTAACCAATTTTAAAGTGTACTAAGCTCATTTAAGTATAGTAAAGTGTAGGAATTCCTAAATTACCAGGTGAAGTTTTATCACCAAATATTTCGTTGGAGAAAATTAACGGTCTCATAATCTGAGGATCCATATTCCTTACCAGCTCTGAGAATTCTATCAGTAATTTTTGATTTTTCTCAATTAACATTTTTTAATAATATACTTCAGTGTAAACAATCTTTTCTATGTGTACAATATTAGACCTTATCTAGGTAGCGTGCTTAAATGAATGCTACTCGTAGTTTACAATTTGCTGAAAATGATATGAACAATGTTTATATATTTTAATATTATTTTTCAAAAGGATCTAATGGATGAAAGTACGTCTCCCATATATCATCTATTTTGATCTTCTTAATTTATTTCATCGTTAAAAATTTGTTTTCCTAGAAGGAAGATCCGTGCCTAAAGGAAAACATAAGGTACGATTACGGCTGAAGAAAAAGAAATATGACAGTTGCAATTTGCCTGGAAAATGGCCAGAAATTGATTGTAAATTTATCGCACTACAAAGTATTTCAAGGAGGTAATTTGAATATTTGCACAAATTTGTTTCTGACGGTTTGCCGAACGCCATTCCGGACTCAATTTTTGCAGTATTAGAACATAGTATTCAAATCCCTGGCATCTTTAGCTTGTTTTACCCTCGTTATTCGTTAAGATTTTTTACATAGTTCCTTCTGCTCTATGTATTTGCATTATTCTTTGTGTACTTACAGAAAATCTCCAAGTTGATAATGCAAATTACCTCTTCCGAAACCTCGCTCCCTGCTTCCCCACGCGGAGCGAGGTTTCGCAGGCCTGATCCTCTACTGTCCCCTCCAACCGAACGTGGAAGTGGATAGATTAGAGGAGGGGCTACGAACCAGCAATTGACCTCTTTATTTAAAAAAGAATGCCTTGTAACTTACGCTATTAATTGTGAATTTTAATATCCTTACACATTGGAGCCTAAGACCTTTCGGAATGAACTCAGCATTACTTAAATTCTCGACAAACTTAGCCATAAGATTATTTTTGGTTTCTTTCAGGAATGGATCTCGAATTTATTTGCTTAATCATTTTGCTTCTAAAGATTTCTTAGAAATTAGGGCTTTTCATGCAGCCGAAGCATCTTGAATAGACTGTTTACGTTATTTCTGATATCGAGGTTTGTCACTTTTTCTTGCATTGAAACCCCTAGATTTGTTTTACCACGTGTTTTTTACAACATATATCCATGTTGCTTGCTTTCCTAAGGTCTTTCACGATACAACTTTGTCTAGTTTCTAGAAAGAAGCTCATCAAATAACCAGCACGAAAACACTATTGGGCTGCAAGAACTAAATTCGAACAAGGTTCTTAACATTTTTATAATATCCCTTTTTCAACATATATATTTTTCTTCCTCAGCTACAAATAAAAACTGGACTAATTAGAATTATTTTCAGACAATTCCACAAAGAAAACAAATTTCCCTTTTCTAAACAAAATTTCTTTACGTCTCACCGATGATAAACTGCATGTAGGTATATTTGTTGTTCATCATATCTGGGAGTTCAAGAAAGACGTTCATTTCTACCATTACATTTAGAGCAATAAAATGAATGCCTTGACTTCATCATGTGCATCATCACACATAAAGGTTCTTTGTGTACGCATGTGTCTAAAGATGCTGTTTCTCATCTCATGTGTATGACTAATTTACATACTACTGCGGTGTTATAGGAAAAAGCAAGGGTAGCATTTTCATCAATGTGTTGGTTTTATGGAAGAAAGTCATCGGGATGTTGTGATGTTAACATGTCTGTAACTAGGGCTGGAGTATCAAAAGAGATATTTCATCTGTGAAGCACAAAAAAAACTTTGAAACAGTCATTTCTTTCTCAATGATTGTAAGCCTTCTGTCATTCAAATATATGTTCAATATTAATCGTTTAAGACTACCTTTGTAAAATAAACTTGCTAACTTCATACCTTATTTTCATATTCTTTTTTCCAACTTTACAAATTGCTTTAAAGGAACTTGTCAGAAAATAAATAAATAATCAAAAATTAATTAAAAAACGAACATGCCTAAGTTAACGCTCACATGATTTGTTTTTATGTCGACACAATCACGAATAAAAGTGGTATATATTTGTACTCACTTCACTCATTACTAGTGAAAAATTTAAAGGCCTTACAGCAACCACATCCACCCCCACGCTCGAAATTAAACGAAAAATATCATTTGCCTTTAATTTTTATGGTCGGAATATTTTGCATTCCATATCAAGGTCTGATGTTGATTCGAAAATTGGAATTATTTCAGTCCAAAGTGAAAGCAAACCTTTCCTAATATGCAATCAGTTGGCATTATTTGCAGTGTACCCAAGGCGTATGTCCTTCATCTTCCGAATATTGAAGGATAATATTTATAATTTCTATGTAATTGGCTTTTTATATTAATTGTTTAAATGTTAAAATATCTCTTGACTTCTTTATTCTACACTGACTCGACACCATTACTTTCCTTGCTACTTACAACCGGAGGGATTTAATACCATGCTCCATTCTGCCTTTGCTGTTTTCCACAATCGTGTATAAGAGAGCCTCTCCTCATTCGGCTTTCTCCTAGTTGGGGGAAATACTCTTCCATATATAATCCTGGTGCATCTCCAGCAATTATCTTTAGAACTACCCGAGCAATTAGACTGATCGATTAAACAAGCCCAACACCGATTAAAATAAGAGCCCGATTTTATTAAATCGCAAGCTAATAGCTCGCCTCAACATCTCTCACTTGCCTTCACCTCTATTCTACTTTGCTGCAATGGCATTCAAATTTGCACCTGAGTTGTTCGAATAAATTCTCTTTAGAGAATTACAATGCAGTTTCCGAACCAAAACTGTTTACCATTATCATTTTAGATTTTAATGTTATTTTTTCATGTTAGATCGCTTTTTTCCTGTATTTTCGCCTCTTTCGAAGCTTACACAGGCTCGACTAGGTTTAAAAAGGATGATGATCTCTCCTAAAAAAGGTAATCCAATTTTATAATTAAAGACTTAATTTTAATCTCTTTTTTTTTATGTTTGAGCAGAAGGGGTTACAATTATATAAATAGCTAGTCGGATGCTGATGGACCTCAAAATTGTCCGGCGGATTTCTGCAGTATGTATGAAGTCAGATTTCTTTAACCTTGTAAATTTTTACATATATTATCCACGACCACTTTCTAAAATGCGACTCCTTTTTAGGTTCAACTGTTCATTGTAACAAGATAAATTGGGGGCCTATCTTATTTTTAAATATTTCCTCAAGTTTCCTAAAATAATCTTTGTGCACATGTTCTATTTCTTTCCAGATTTCACTGTATAAAACAGATACCTTTTGATTTGTTGCTTCCATAACAACTTCCATCACTTAATCTTTGAGGAAGAAGTTGGATACAGCAGGCGAATTGTTTGCAGATACAAATACATCAACGCCTGCAGTTTCACAAAGAACATTTTGTCAAACATTCCTGAGAGTCTGGGAGGCTCAGTACACCAAGGAGCACATACATCTTTTCCTACTAAACTATTGACGTCTAACTTCTCGCCATCGCTATCACCATCAGTACTATCATTTCTGTAAGTGCAGATTTCTTCAATAATTTTATATTAGCCAGGGTCAAATATGTGTGCTTCGGCACATCCGAGTCTTCTTTAACTGACTCTACTATAGAACAATTGGGTAGTGACGAAATATTTTAAAAACCCACATATTATAAGATAATATATGAAAAAAGATATAAGGGAATTATTATCACAAAAGCCCTATTAGGGTCCATTTTGGACCCCAAACAACTTTTAACTTGTCATCGCCATGCAGGAGTTTTTCAGCTCAAATATTTGCTAAGCATATAGTCATAGCCAATGATATTAAGACTACCATATATGATTATATTTTTCATTTGTTTTTATAATTTATGTGGTAAGTTTCGATTAATTGACAAGGACTAGGCGATTTTATACTGAATACTTTAGTTCCGGAGAGAGCGGAATTTATCAAGCGGCACAAAGCACAGAGAACGAAACACATACAGAAATAGAGGCTTCCAAATGAAAGAACAGTCACATGTCACACTGTGGCAAGTTAGTGCCTTCCAGCAAAGAGAGGAGCTGTTTCTATAAACCCAGATCACGATAGATTTCTAATTTATATATTGAGCAACCTTTTTCTTACTGCTGCGTAAAGGATTTTCAAATCTCTTGGTTCAACTTTTTTGGTGATGGACACGGTGACTGCATTGGAAAAAGCTATCAAATAGCGACCAGAATTGCAAGTGCAAAAATATATTCAAAATAATGAAGATATGCTTTAAACAATCCATATTCGTACATTGAGCATTATGAGAGTACATCAGATAAGGTTATATATTTAGTATATCTGGACATTTAAGAAAAACTAGAAAAGACAGCAAGGGAAGTTTAATTTATGTAAAATGTTGCCTAAACCTTACCAAGAGAATGTTCTTCAGGTAAGTTCGTGAGTTGTTAATCAATGAAAGTTTGTGTCACTTTTGTTTGTACTTGAGGAATGGGTGAGGTAGGAATTCTGCGCAATTAGAGTATGCAGCAAATATCCTTAAATCCTAAATGAACCCCAAACACTGCACCAGTGCCTATTCGGCATCAAAAGCAGGTGTATCACCAATATGGAATAATCTTTGACTACAAGGCAAGTGAACCAGAAATAATACCAATAATAAAGGACCGATAATAATACCAATAATTACATTGAATAAATGGAATAATTAGTCTCATTTTCTTCCTAATGTTCGCTATACTTTCCTTTTAAGGTGCACCGTCCGGATTTGTATTAATGGATACCTCAAATTGTCTCTATTTTTTTTCATTTATGTTATATTTTCCTAATTATAAATACAAGAAATAACGAGGAAAAATAATGAATAAAGATGAATAAAGTAAAAATGAGCATTTCATTAAGAGTTCGGGAAGTAAAAGTTTCAACTTACTATGGAAAGTTCTATGATCTTATATTTACTTAAGTCCATTGCGAACTGCTTTATAGAGATTCTGTAATGTATCCCGCTAAAAAAGGATAATGCCTTGTTCTAGCCTTTTCTTTTCTACATTGGATCAATTTTCCTGGACCGAGTTTTCCTTTGAACTCATTTGTTCCGCTATTATATTTTCATAAGGGCTGCTTTTCTTTTCCTAAGCTCTACTTTTCCCTTTTCTCAATAAGTCATGCTCCGCTCTTCTCCTCCCAGACAGACTCTTCATCCAGAAACGAGATAACAAAAGATATCTTCAATTTAAAGATTTATTTGCGAGAGCTCTGGGCTCAGGATACAATTGGGCTCATAAAGTAGAAACTCTTTTTCTTGTAGCGGCAGAAGGAAAAGGGAATGTAGAAGAAAATAGAAGGAAAATGTATAGTAATATAGGTAATGAAAGAAAAACTTTTCAAGGGTATATAATGTCTTCTAATCTCATTCATTTAAGTAACTTTTCTTAGTTATCGACTGTAGGTCTATTCCACTTGCTCAGTATATCATTTTAGAGACTATCCTAAATGTAGTCCTATCAGCAAAAAACTCACTTTTTCTGCAGAAGATAAGAGAACCGTTTTAAATTGGCCCTTATTAACCTTTCTCGGAAGGAGACCTAGAAAAGAATAATTGATCGCAATGCTATACTGTTGTGAGGAGGCCCTCACACTACCCAAAGCAACATATTATTTATTCCCATCGTTATGGTACTTTGCCGACTAAATACAAATAAAGTAAAGGGTATCACTATAAATAACGAACCAGACGCAACGTGATTATTATAAAAGACTGTTATATATTAATTTAATTAACCATACTCTCTCTTACACATATACATACTCTCTCTATTTTCACTGCTCTTGCCATAATTCAGGTCGTTCTTTACCAAAAGAAACTAAGGGTAGTTCTCTCTTGTCTGGACTCAAAACTGACCCCTCCAATGACAATGTCTGTTAATCTTTCCACATCTCCCTACTGTAAGAGAATCGTATCGGTGAAATTTTGACGTTATTCTTCTGTCGTCTCTAATACCTTCACCAATATTCTCCTTCAGGGGGAAGTGGTTTTCTCCCACAACATAGATAGTTGAGGTTTCCCCTCAGACCGCTCTAATCTCTTATCGTCTGTTATTTGCCATCCACGTGATATTTAATATGTACAGATGGCTTCACTTTTCTTGATCTCTGAAAAGTAGTACCACTCTATCATGAGCAACCAAAAAATTCATCCTTTACTGAAATTCCATTGCGATTTGGAGTCTTTCCATCAATGACTAACTCATTTCCACTCTCTTCTCCATTTGGGAAATTACTGCTTTTGTTAATAAAAGACGAATCGTGGAGTTCCACTTATTACCATCATCTAGACAGTCTTTCTCCTATATACTTACATAGTTATTCCTATTTTGTTGTGTTGTAGGGTCATGCCGAATGGTTTCTTTATCTCGCATTTTACAATAGCAACGTGGCAGTATCATGCTGGAAGTTAGAAAGAAGAATCTGTAAAGAAAAAAGTCAAGAAAAAAGACGCGAAAAATGTGTTAGAAATATTGCCACAAGGCCTTGCACAGGAAATGGAGGCCGGAGGCTGCTCAATTGCTGCACCTCGACGGGCAAGGCGTGTTGTTCCTACAAGTTTCTGTTGCAATAGTAAAATTACTTCTGCTCCAAAATTTACTCTCTTATATGATCTACCTTTTGATTTGAACGGAGATAAGCCACATAAGGTGTGACATAATAAAGTCTAGATGCAGAGCTAATTCATAGCATTGGCAATGTGCAGCATAGACCAGTGGTTTAGATGGCACGAAAAACTGTCAGTCCCAACTAAGAAATCAAAAGCTTCAGAAAGAGCACTGGTCGGTGATGAACCATGAACCAAATTAGTTTTATCTTATGAAATTTGTGAATAAAAGTGTAAATACATCAAAGACACTCATTTACATATACGACTGGAAACATGTGAAGATATGGAGTATCTGAAGAGAAGCCAGAAGACAGACGGCCATATTTTCAAAATATGGACTCTAATCTGAACAGATCACGGGGTTTAAATTTATGAAAGGGTTTAAAGGAGAACCAATTTTCTTCTAAGTGTGAGAACCAGCCTACTCCAAATAGTGAGAACCCTTACCTAAAAAATACGATGAACAAGATCAGGCTAAATCCAAGCTGGAGGTTCAGAGAACTTGCTTTCGAGATCAGAGTGAGCTATGTATGTGACCATAGAAAATTTTTATGATTAGAATTTTCTTAACAATCTCCCCTAAATCAGATTATCATACATAAATTTTTGCATTGTCACATGGATCACCTTGGCCTCCAAAGCAAATTCCCTTGCACTCCACCTTGATTTTAGCCCTATCTTGTAGTTGATAGCGATAAATCTTTTTTCGAAAATGTCAAGGAACAAGTGGGACACATTTTATTCCAGCCCTCACTTCACACTTCTCTATTTCTTCCTTTCAAACTAGTGTTTTTAGATAATGGTAGTTTTCTTTTATTACACAATAACATTTATTTTCTCTTATTATTAGAAAAGTCCAAATATCACGCAGTGAGAAATTTATTCACATTATTACATTCATAATGGTCTCGAGCGAAACCGAAGCAAAACATTTCAAGATACAAAACAGATTCCCTATCACTCTTCCCATTGGATCGGTTGTCTATATAAACAGGCTCACAATAATTTTTATTATTTTCAAGTTCAGGTTGGAATTCTTCCGGGTTGCCTCAAGTGAGGTAGCTCTCAGCTCGAGGGGATGGAAAGCTTCTTTGACGTTGAGAGCAGGTTTGCACTTGACGTGATGCGATTCATTTTGTGTGAATAACAATTAATATGAGTTGCCAAGACAAGATTAAAGTACAAAGAACATTGAGGAATTAAAGTAATCAAAATACAACACATACCATTCGGATAGGAAAGTTTCAGAAATACCTTAGGAAGAGATAGGTTGACGGACATAGGCCACTGTGGAAATACACCGGTGCGACGTTTATATTGTTATGCTTGAGGTAGTTTGTTTACTGAACTTTGACTGGCAAGGCTGTTTGATCGGAAGATCAGGGGGGGATTTAGCAGATCGCCAAGGCTTCTGGTGCGATGAGGAGTAGGCGACGTGCGGGCATGAGTTAAATAATCGTTACGAGATGCTGTTACTTTAGTAGATATAGGTGTAAGTACGGGGTATTTAAGAACTGTTGTGTATTTATAGGCCCAAGCAGCGTGTTGAATATTATGTATGTGGTTGTATATTGGGTGTCCCACGAGTTTCTCTAGTTGACTTGTTAAGCGTGCGAGTTGTATGGGTTTAGTGGCGTGAATTTATTTCGGTCGTGTATGGTAGACTTTTTCGTGCACAGGGGAGAGCTACAGACGCGCTTAATGTCGCTCGGTTTTCAGGTAAATACAATTATTCATCCCACAGGGGACACTTACAGAGTCAAAGAAACGTGGAATTGAAATAAAAAATCTGCCTTCCCTGGTCAAACTTTAGATGCCAACACCCATGCCAAAAAGTCTTAATAACAGAGTTCTTACTGCGTTGTGCGCTCCTTGCTATGAGGGGCTTGGGCCCGTTAGTTTGATACGTGCGTATGTTATTAGTGGCCTGAAGATTGTTTTGTATAGGTATAACTGCATTTATTTACCTCTATGATAGAAATACTTTTTTAATTTGTTTGTATATTTGGCTTTGGAATATACGTTGTTTTGAAATGAGTGAAAATCTAAGTATCTATCGAATGTTGCCTAGAGTATCTTTGTTACTGGTTTTATGTGAGTCTTACGTGGGCGGAGTATTTTGGGTTTGTGTTGTGCTCGTATATTTTATGTTGTGCATGTAGTTGCCATGCTCACCGTATAGTTTCACCTGTGTCTTCTGGGGATGAGTGGTAATGAGCCACATATCCTTGTATTCTGTCTTTTTGTCGAGTATGGATTCTACCCGCTGCGCGAGAGTTTCACGGCGTGGCCAGAGATGAGGATGGTCTCGTCGTCCACATAGGTAGTATGTGTGTATTTGTATAGTTTGGTTGTGGGCGTTCGGTGTCATGTGTGTAAATAATGAAAAGTATAGTTGTCAGCACACTGTCTTAAAGTAAGAAAGCGCGTAGCTGAATAGCCGTGATGTTGTGTTCTTGTATCTTATGTAGCATTTCCTATCTGTAAGGTTTTACGAAAGGAGCTTTCTATTGCAGAGTAGCAGACTCGAGTTGTCGGCGAGTTTCTAATAGAGCCACTCATACCACACTTTATCAAAGGCAATATCGCCTTCCTTACTTATAGAGTTTTTATAATGGTACTTCTCATGCCTTCTCTATGAGACGCGAACGATGGTGACATCCACGCCTGTGGGAAGGCCCTCATGAAGCCATATTGGCAGGACGAGAACCAATCCTCCTCCACCAGGAAATTTTGGAGTCGAGTGTTCAACATACGTTCTAGTATTTTGCCTAAGTGATCTAAGAGAGCAATATGCCTGTAATTGTTAAGTTGTTTAGGGTCTTTAAATTGTTTGTGTAATACAATGTTGAGTGTAAGCTTTAATACTTTAAGGAAGGATTCAGATTACGTTTATATTAATTGAGCATTTTTTTCTCAAACTTTAAGCAAAGTTCCAACAACGGAATCTCAGGAAGAACGAAAGGAGATATCTCTGAAGAAATCAGTAAATATAGAGATATTGAATATGTGTGAAAGAGGAATGGCCATACAAGTATTGGGAAGGGAAGGCCAACTGCATCTGTTAGGGGCGGAAGGGTACGTAATACTTAATATCTTAGCAGCAACATGGTTCGCAATGCTGCAGCTAACATCTTTTCTTAACAGAAACAAAGCTAAAACATACTAATTTGCCACACAGTGAAAAGTACCTAATCATTTAACCCTGAATACTTCACATTGCATTATAGAAAACATTGTACCAAAAGAATAACATATAATCTCTCTTACAGTTACTCACAAGGAGATAAGAACCTTCAAACTTACGCTAGATATCGTGCATTATCTACTAGGTTGGTTCTTATGTCTTGACTTCCGAAATCTTTACCTCTCACCCCTTTAGTCTATTCCATTTCATGAAGGAACGAAGTAAGTCAAATTTTATTAAGTTTAGATTATGCTTAAGGTGTGCTCAATGTAACTGAATTTTGTTCCTAACTGCCATAATGCAATAAAATACAGTGCTGATTATTGATAACTTAAACTCACAAGATTATCAACATTACATTAAACCAGTTATAGTAGTAGACAGTGGACACTGGTTAATAGCAGAACATAGAACATTCCAAACAGTTATAAAATTAATTAAAACAAAACTAAGGCACTGCCGTTCAAATGCAAAATAGTAACAACAAAATAAGGTCTGATGTGGCAGATATTCTGCACAGTCCAACGAGTCCTTCGACAACAGTACTCTGGCGGCTGTCTGAAATCAGCTTCCGGTACTTTCTGGCGACTCGCATAATGAACTGTGTATATTCTTCAGTTATTGACCCTGGATAAGCGCTACGCCCCTCTCTGCCGCGTCATTAGTCACAGTTAGGCTCTTCGCAATCTCCTCTGTGGCGATGTATGTTCTGTTGTAGGCCCAGGTACTGGGATATGCAGTTAAGACCTCCTGACTGATATCTAGAATATCGAAGAACTTCCGAGTGTTCTTTGTGACAAAATCGATCAAATTCTTCGTTCCAACAGTTAGCAGACCCACATTCATCCTCTTCAGTGGCTCCTGGCCTCTTCCGGTTTCCATGCCTGCGGCCATCGCCATCCTCTCAGCTACAGTAACAACTGTATCAATAAAGGTCAGTGCCACTAGCTCTTCACTAAACTACCAGAGGTGGTTGGACAGCTTCTTTAAAGCACCTTTTGTAGCTCTGTAATCAGCAGCATCCAACGACTTTAGGAGTCCCAGATCGCTTTTTGGCGCAGCTGTCGGGAGACAGCTACAGAACCAAGACTTCACTTAGTGCTTCACTCCCAAGACACAGATTAATTTATGCCTTTCAGTTAACTTAATGTCAACTCCTGCCATGCTTTCTAGTCTCTACTTCCGGTTTCTGCAAAGTAGTTATCTTATATCTTAAAAAGACCAGTGTTTATGATTTAACCAGAAAGGGACCACATAGTTTGATCCACTCTCGCCTGATGAAATTTGACTTTTAACCTATCATAATTACCTATCTATTAAAACAGCATACTTTGTTCAAATTGCTTGTGTAATACAGTTTTGGAAAGAGTAAAAAATCTTTCTGATTATATCTAGGAGGACATTGTGAGCAAATGTGAGTCATGTCAAATGTTTTCTATATCATAAATCCATAAAAATATTACTTTTTATACCAAAAGTTACAGCTGAATAGATATGGCCTTCCTGAAGATATTCATACTTCACAACAGACATTTCCATCCCTTACAATAATTGCCCAACAGGCTAAATGAATGTGTTTAAGCATTAGAATTCTATGTCGAAGCATGTTGGATTTTTTCTTGTCTAAGTGATATACTATATAAAAGTTCGTAAAAGTCTTACCCTATAACTTTCAAATCGCGTCTTTGGAGCTCAGGGTTGCCAAATATTTGAAAAACTGGCCAAACCCGCGGACATACAGCACGGCTAAAACTTCCAATGTATTTAAGAGCACTTGTGCTTCTCTGATGATGCGGGACGTGACTGCTCTGGTTGCCTGAGTAAGTCTTGTTCTCGCTGTGACCACCTCGGAATTTATAAAGCAAATTTTGCAAAAGTGATTGTGATACTCGCTTTGAGGTGTGAACTAATTTCGGGATAACGATAAAGCGGAATACGCACTCGAAAAGTGGACCACTCGCTGGAGATTTTTTACGGCTACGGAAGAGTCTTCACTCCTTCGTAGAAACAGAGACCGAAGCCTCTCCTGGTCCACACGCTAGCTTGAAAGAAGTTTTTCTAAGGTAAAGTAAATTTTTATTGGACATTGGCCCCCTTTTCTCTCTCACCCCTTTTCTTTTATAAAAACCCTAAGCAAACACATACATTAACACATACATACCATAACGCATCATATGATGCAGGCGAGATGAGGGAAAACTTACGAATAACTCTTCGGGTCCTCCCGGAGGGCCCGAAACCCGACCGAGAAAAAGTTTTCGAACAATTATACGGAACCCGACGCATTGCCCTTGTTAGACTCATCGATTTGAATAATGGATACTCAGCTATCTGCGCGAAAGAGGCCGATTGTGAAGCCTTGACCTCCGGAAAAGCTGTTGAATGCCTCAAGACAATCAATCTAAAACCGACTACAACGCCATAATTTAGAACTCACCGCAGTTTGATCTGCAGGTGCATCGACCCCTGGGTTGGGAGCCACTCATCGGACTCAATAAAACAGGAAATCGAACGAAACCACGAATGGGCAAAGGTAGCTGAGGTAATCAAATTTAAAACTTAGACGTACGTTATTTAAGGTTGTTTTTGAAGACACCGCTATGGCTCAAAAGGCTAAGGACAACGGATTGCTGCTTTTTAACGTAAGAGTTTGCCCAGAACAGATGGAACGTGAGGAGTTTGTTGACTTGCAGATGTGCTTTAGGTGCTACAAGTACAACAAACATACCACTTCCAACTGCCCTGAAAACAAAGACCTTAAGCTATGCTCCATCTGCGCCGGTCGCGACCATTTTTGGCGTGAATGCAAGAATACCACCACCAAATGCTTGAATTGCCTAGGCCCGCACCGGACCATGTCTATAGCATGTCCATTTAAAAAGCAGTAGATAAGCAATCAAAGCAAACTTAAACGTGAGACAGAGGAGATAAAAGCAAATTCAACCTACTCTAAAGTTTCCAAAGCCACCATCGCCAAGTCTAACAGCGAGAAGACATATGTACACATAGAAAACGAACACTCCACCAAAATAATGTGTTGCATTTATCATGCACACATTGCAAACATTACACGCCCTGGTACCTTTGCCCACAGAAGTCAACCGCATGCTCGTAAAGAACGGGCTAGCGGAGATGTGGTTCCCTGATAACCCTGCTTCAGAGGAGGTTATGCGTATAACCGTAGCTCCTTAGGGCCAAGACAAGTGTCAAAAAGTGCCAACCCCAAACACAGCCATCTCACGTGACCCCTAACTAAATAAACCTAAAGAAACACAAACACAAAAACAAGCGCCACTCACACCGAAAAAAGCACAACTGTAAAAAAAAAACCACACACCCCCACACCAACACAGGAGGCAGTCCGACTCAAGGAGATCAGGTCTCCTAGGTCGAGAAAAATCTCCCAAACTCGTGGCCCACGGTCTACCTCCTCATCACGAGAGAGGGAACACCAGCTCAAATACCATTCGAGAGGCTTCAACCTAAAACTGTACGCCCTTGAATCGACTCCGTTCCCAGCTGAGATTGATTCCCCTGAAGTATAGGAAGGTATTATGACCAGACGATACAAGTGGGAATGCTCAGACGAGGTTCTGGAGCGACAGGTTGAGGAGGCCCTCGCACAAAATAAGGTAAAATTGACCACGGACTTTTTTCACACGATAACCGACACCAAATTTCAAAAGAAAAGAAACGGCAGGGAGCGCACCCCGCCCAGTACACCACATGGGGCTAAAGTAGATCGCGGATAAGCGTCTACTTTAATCCCACACACTAAAAAAACCTACATTACTTAAAATGACCAATAGACTTACGATCATACAAATGACCCTGACCTTATACTTATAAACGAACACGGAATGACCACACAAAAAGAATTAAAAATATTTCAATACGACGTCATTTGCAAAAATTATCGCCAGAAAGGGTATGACGGCTGCGCAATATCCGTCAAAAAAGGACTTAAATACAAAAAACTACCCGACTTAGATGAATCTTACCTTGCCATTGAAGTAGGCACTACCCTGGGGGCTCTGGTCGTGGCCACGAGGTATCAACCCCCAAGGCGCGGCTATGTACCCTTGCACAACCTTCTACAGATCTTCAGCCATAAGAAAAACGTAATCTTTGCTGGAGATCTGAATGCAAGATGTGCAGCATCAGGGTATACCTCCTACAACAATGCAGGTAGAAACATCGAAGTCTTACTTGACAGAAAATACGTGACTAGAATCGGACCAGAATTCCCGACATACATTACAGGAAATGCAGCAACGAAACCTGATATTGTTTTATCCAGTATCAGGTTTCCGTACAACTACTACATTGAACCGGGCCCCATAATTCCGAGCGACCACCAGGCTATTAAATTCACAATTGGCGTAAATCTCATTCAAGATACAATCCCAGAACGCCAAAGCTATAAGCAGGCGAACTAAGAAAGCTACAAAAATTACCTTCTAAATTATATCCTAGACCCTTTACTCGATGCTAATTTAAAAGGGATAGATGAAGAGCTAAATAAAATCACCGACCTCCTAATTAAAGCAGATGAAAATAGCATTCCCCGTATCAAATATAAAACCCTTCCAGCTCCTATTTGGACCCCTCCCATGAAAGCCCTGGCCCAAGAATATAAGGACCTGTCCAATGTAATAGCGCTGATAGGCCCCAACCACAATGCCCATAGACGAATAAGACAGATAAAAGACGAACTCCAGACACTAATTATGGACCAACAAATAGAGGTATGGGACAGACTGATTCAAGGACTCGATTAAAAGGACAACCCCCACAGAAGAAAATTACACTCAAACATGACAGTAAAGAAATTGACGAGACTAAAGAGATTGAGGAAATGTTTATGATTTTCTGGTCTTTAATCTTTAAAATTACCCCCCCAAAAAATGAAAATTATGAAATCGTTTTCTAAAATGACATAATCCAACAGCTAAACACACAAATACATAAAACCTCCCCTCATCATTGTGTGTCGCAGGAAAAGATAATGGAGGGCTATGGTAGTAAAATAACTGCCCAAGAGCTCTCCATTGCACTATAGTCCTTTCGACAAAGATCACCGGGTACCACGGGGCTGACCAGGGAGAATTTCATCAAGGCCCCGCCTAATGTTCTGAGTGGGCTTCTTTACATCATGAATGCCGCTCTAAACACGGCCTATTTTCCCGATCAGTAGAAAGTGGCCAAGATGATCTTCATTCCCAAATCAGGAAAGCCCCCGGACTGCCCTGCCAGCTTCCAGCCGATATCTTTCTTAGAATTTGCTGGCAAAGTCTTCGAGAATATATTGCCAAATAGGGTCAACTCTTTTCTCGACGAAGCCAACTTGCATAACGAGCAGCAACACGGCTTCAGAAAGAAAAGAGTGACTGACACGGCACTAACCGTTATTACGGAAAAA
The DNA here is from genome assembly GCA_963969495.1 of Ceratothoa steindachneri. Lineage (NCBI taxonomy): Eukaryota > Metazoa > Arthropoda > Malacostraca > Isopoda > Cymothoidae > Ceratothoa > Ceratothoa steindachneri. Next base: position 85,833,418 of record OZ018319.1, on the reverse strand, counting down.
CTTGCAAACATCAAGGCAAGCAAAAGGCATGCCGAAATGGTGCTCCGCGATGTTAAAAAAAGCTTTTGATAAGGTTTGGAAGAGAGGCCTGAAATTTAAGATCATGCAAGTAGGCCTCAGCTCTATTCTTGAGATGATTCTATGCGATTACATAATGGAGAGGAGAGCATATATACAAATCAGAGAACACAAAGGCCCCGAATTCAAACTCGAATCAGGGGTCTTGCAAGGGAGCTGTCTCAGTCCCCTTTTATACAACATTTATACACGTGACTTACCACAACCTCTCTCCGAAGGTACGATATACGTCCAGTTCGCTGACGATATATCGCAAATTTGTACCGCCGCTTACGTTCACAGGGAATTTATTGGGAGAAACACGGCTAGGGAGATATCTAACATCAACTCTTACGAGAGGAAATGGAAGATATCAACCAATGCCCCAAAATTCAAAATAATCCCCATGTTTCTCAAGACCTTCAACGATATACGAATAGAGGGGGAGAGAATCCCCTACTTGCCAGAAGGGACGGTTCTGGGGCTCAAAATCACCACAGGGGGATACAAGAGTCATATCGGGCGGGCAGTCGCGAATAGCAAGAGAGATTTGAGGGAGTTTTATAGGTTCATTGACTTAAATCACTCAAATAAACTCAAAATATTCAATGCGTGCATTCGCTCGAGACTCTTATAACCCCCGGTGCCGTTGAACGCGAGCGCCAAGACCCACATTGCGATACTTCAAGTCATCCAGAACAAAGCGGTTTTACTTATTACAAACACCCGAAGAAGAGAAAATAAACGACAGAGGAAGCTCCACGACTCAGTTGAATTATCTCCGATCAGCGTGGCGCTCCACAAGAGAGCTAAGAGGATATGGCAAGCCATTGGCGCCCGCTTGACCCCTGAATTCTTTCGTACACACTAAGTAATCGAAGTAGACCGAAAAATAAGACCATTCAAAATTAGGAAGTTACAGACAGACAATGACGTGACTCCGAAATACACTTGACAGAACTGACAAAAACATCCAATGTAATGCGCAGGTTCCTTTAGCAAATTAAAACTCAAATTAAAATCCACTAAAAATTCAATTCACCTTTTAAATTCATTTAAAAAATGATAATCATAAAACTTTTCCAAAACTTTTCAAAAACTCGCAGCGGGAATAAAACCCCGCCAAAAATAAAGGCTTGAATGCTAAATATATTTTTTTCCTTTAGAGCCCATCTGGCGACTGTCTACTTGGGCATAAGTCTTGGAAATACGACAGCCTAGAACTAGGCTACTTTAAAATAAATTGTGAAAAAATAACAATGATAAATATTGGAAAAACTAAAAAATTAGGAAGCAATCTCCGTCATCGGGGAGAGGTCCCCCTCACCCCGGTGCAGGAGCGTGCAACTTACAAAGAAAAACAAAAAACAAAAAATAGAACCTAATTAAATAAAGGGGAGAAGCCCGGCCTCCCCCAAAAGTCAACAAGTCCACAAGTCAATGTGTACGAACTCGTCCCAACTACAAGGGACAGGTGGTAGCGACCCCGCCCATCCCGGTACCGGGACAGGTAACGTGCGCGAAGATCACGCAGACTGGGACATTCGACAAGAATGTGCCGAACAGTCTGGGGGACAACGCAGTCGTTGCAATAGGGTGCAGGCGAGCGCTCAATCAAATAACGATGCTTCACATGAGTGTGTCCGATTCGGAGACGACAGAAAGCGACCTGAAGCCGTCGTGGCATTAGATGATAGGTCCATGGGAACAGTGGCGGCGCAATGGCACGAAACTTTAAGTTCCCTTCTACCGTCTTCCATCTTCTTTGCCAAGCAGTCCGAAGAGCAGCCCGTATTCCTGCCATGTAGTCGGTGTGAGGAAGAGAGAAACGCTGTTCCGGTCGCAGAATCCTTGCGGACTCTTTGGCACCCTCATCGGCGCGCTCATTCCCCGCAATTCCTACATGTCCAGGAACCCAGCAGATAATAATCTCGACATCTGCCCGGCTCGCCAAAACCGTGGCCTCACGGATATCGCGAACCAGGGGATGCGGAGATTCCAATGCCCTGAGAGCACTCATGGCGCTTTGGGAGTCTCTATACATCACAATCCGGTCTCCGAACCGGGCACGTTGCGTAATCTCCCGTACCGAGGCGTGTATTGCCACCAGCTTGGACGTGAAGACAGACGCAGCGCCTGGTAGAGCCCCGCTGAATTCAAACAGAGGAGATACGGCGTGGAAGCTGACCCCCTCTTTGGACTTGGAGCCATCCGTATACACTTGCACAGTTCCAGCGTGTCACGAGGTGTGCTCTAAAAAGGTCGAACGAAATATTCCCGGCGCCGTACAAGCTTTGGGAGCAGAGGCGTGGCGACAAATAGCCAAATGTGGTAGCCTCCAGGGTGTCGTCCTGGGAAGAACCAGGGGCGTTCGGTCCGAGAGCTATATCTAGCTCTTGAAGGAGTTTCCTGGCCCTAAACCTAAAGGGCTTAGGGTATGACTGGCGTCTCTCGGCGGCATAGGCACCGTCGAAATCAGCTGCGGATGCAGTGAAAGCTGTTGGCGACTGAGATAGGCACCAGGCTCACGCGTACAGGCGAGTGATGCACTGCAAGCGGCGCAGAGCAAGTGGCACCTCCCCAGCCTCGACCAACAGGCTCTTAATGGGGGAAAGTGCGGAAGGCACCGGTCGCAAGAAGAAGGCCGGTGTGGTGGATCGAATCCACCTTCTGCAATAAACGCTCAGCTGCGGATGCATAAAAGTCGCATCCGTAGTCGAGCTTCGAACGAACAAAGGATCGATAAAAAAGTAGGGCAGTAGCCCTATCAACGCCCCAAGCGCTGAACGTCACGGAACGGAGAATGTCCATGGCACGGGTATAAGAGACCCTAAGGCTGCAAATATGAGCCTCCTAGGTGAGGCGTCGGTTGAATACAAGACCGAGGAAACGATGCGATTCCACCACATTCAGGCGCACCCCATTAAGAAACAAATCTTGGGCAGGGCGAAGTTGTGGATGGCGGCAGAAGTGCACCACCTTAGTCTTGGCCTAAAGAAAACCGAAACCTTTGCGCTTCGGCATAGCGAGAGACGCGGTTCAATGCCTGTTGGAGTCGACGCTCCAGAGTTGGCATCTGGGCCGTGCCAAAAAAGATCGAAAGGTCGTCCACGTAGAGCGTAGCGAGAACCTCTTTCAGCAGGACCAAGGTGTTGTTGTTGATGCTCAAGGCAAAAAGTGTGACACTGAGGACACTTCCCTGAGGGAAACCCTCTTCCTGCTCCTTTGGGCCGGAGAGGGCTCCCCCCCCACCCGTACGCCGAATCGACGATCTCGCAAAAATTCAGATATAAACATTGGGAGGCGTCCTCTCGCACCCATCGTGTGGAGAGTCTCCATGATACCGTATCGCCATGTGGTATCATAGGCCTTCTCCAGATCGATAAACACCGTGGAGTAGTGCTGTCTACGAAGGAAAGCCTCGCAGATGGCATTTTCCAGTCGGAGCAGAGCATCCGACGTGGAGTGGAACTTACGGGAGCTGCACTGTGCAAAAGACATGGCCTCCGCTGTCCAGGAAAAAGGCTAGTCTAACATTTACCAATTTCTCTATCAACTAGTACACGCAAAAAGTTAGAGAGATTGGGCGGAAACTGGTTGGAGTAGAGTGATCTCTCCCCGGTTTGCGAAAGACGAGCACAGTAGCGATTCGCCAGGAATCCGGAAGGAGACCCTCCATCCAGATCCTGTTGAACAAATCTTACAGAAATGCCATGCCTCGCTTACCCAGGTGTCGAAACATGGCGTACGGGACATCGTCCGGACCATGGGCGGTGTCCGCGCACGAAGCGAGAGCGGAGCGCAACTCACTCCCAGTAAACTTGTCGTTGAAGGGTTCTCTGGCTCTGGAGGTATAGTCCAGCCGGCGGCCTTCCGCGACATGACGACGCGCATTGAATGCTGGCGGAGTAGCATCCCGGCTAGAGAATGCGGAAAAAGCTGTGACGAAGGATTCCGCCACGGATGTGGGGTGCAAGATTGCGGTCCCATTCTCCGGGAGAACGAGAGGGCGGTCCTGCGAGAACTTGCCCCGAATCATTTTGACTTGCCTCCACTCCTCTGCTAAAGGGATCTTTCCAATTTAGTGAAGACACGTATTCCCGCCAAGAAGAGCGGCAGGCGTGCTGCGAAATATATCGGGAATATCCCTAGCCCGACGAAATTCAGCGGCACTTATAGCGCATGTAGGCATAACGCTTCTGTTTGAGGGCCGTCTCACATTAGGCTGACCACCATGGGAGTGGTCGGCGTGCAAAACGTCCAGACGTCCTAGGAATAGTAGTCAGGCCCACGAAAAGTGATCACTACCATGTTGGTCATCGACCACCCCCCCAATAAAAATCAGGCTGTGCATCCGAAGAGCACAAAGATAGGTCAAGGCAAGAAAATGAAGCGGTTCTTGGACAGTGATGCGTAAACCTATCCACGTTTAGGACACCAATCTCAAGCTCTTCGATCAGATCAGCAAGGACTTGTAGCCTGGGATTTATGGAGTAATTTCCCCAGAGAGGATGCCTGCCGTTCAGATCTCCAAGAAAAAGATAGGGCCTCGCCAACCGTGCCACGACGCACAGGAAGTTCCTCGCGTCGAAGTCAGCTGACGGTAAAATGTACGCAGAAATGATAGTATACCTCGTATCCAGGTGCAGCTGCACAGCTACTGCCTCAAAGAAGGTATCTAAAGAGAAAGAAAGTAAGAACGGAGACATCATGCCGGGTGTAAACCGCGCATCCCCCAGCCCGACAATCCTGTGGTGGTGGGGTCGCAAGACTCTTATACCCCGGGAGGGTGGGCGGAGGGAAGGCACCTAGCATGGTCTCCTGCAAAAAGATAGCTAACGGGGAACGGGACGAGACGAGCCTCCGCAGCTCTTCCCAGTTAGCCCGTAGTCCACGGAAATTCCATTAAAGGAATATACCCTCCAGGCCTAGCTCGAAGGAGACGCGGTGGCCCTCCTCGAACAGAATACCCTCACGGGAATGGCCGTACACTTCCCGAGGGCAGAACCCCGGGCGATGTTAGAGGAAAAGGCGCTGAAGGCACTGTCGCCTTCGAGGACTTATTGGGGGAGGTTGGGCTCGCCATGCGAGTCTTTTCCTCCCTCCGCCTCGAAACCTTAGGTGGGCGTTGCGGCTTTGGACGCTGGGGGGCCCTCTTTTCGAGAGACCACTGTTTCCCAGCCACTCGCTCCACCACTAGGCGTGGGCGAAGTAGCCAAAGTTCCTTTGTTGCTGTGCTCCTTTCATGGAACAGCTTTAGGAGCGCCGGAAGATGGCCTAGCGACCATCTTCAGGGGTGTTGCCTCCTGTGAGTCTAACGACTCGGTGGAGGCGCTTGGCTATTCACCTTACGGGAAGCGGTCACGCTGAGGGGAGAAGGGGGAGCCTTGGTTTTAGCCGGGGCTGGGTGTGAACCCTTTTTGCCGCCAGCTTTATTAGGGGAGCGCTCGGGTTGAGTAGAGCTTGCAGAAGGGCTCCGAATGGGCGCGCAAACAACTGTGCTCGTTGGCCTGGATGGGCCAGGAGCAAAGGGGGTCTTTCTAACTATCGAGGCATATGACGTCCCAGGCAGAGCCGGGCGCGCCAGGACCAAGTCCTTAGCTTCGCGGAATGAGATTCGATCCTAGGCCTGAACAGCCAGGATTTATTTCTCGGGGAGATATGGCCCACATTGCTCTCAAGAAGCGAGGTGCGGCTCTCCGCAATTGACACACTTGGCCACACATGATTTAGACTTATTGTGTGCGACCTTAGAGCAATTTACACAGACTTCGGGTGACCCCGACTTTACACGTCTACAAGATAGATTCGTATGGCCGAAGCGGTGACAGTAATAGCACCGCCGTGGCAGTGGCACGAATGCCTTTACTCGGTAGCGGTACCAACCGGCACGCACCGACTCAGGGAGCTTGTCACAGTCGAACGTGACGAAGAGTGTAGGGGTGGGTCTCGAGGCCCCTCCCTGTTTTCTTATCACACGTTCGACCTTGACCGCACCATGGGCGGCTAGCTCTTAAGTGATGTCCTCAATGGAGTAGTCAACGAGTTCCATCGCATAAACTACTCCTTTCACAAAGTTCATGATAGAGTGCGGCGTCACACTCACCGGGGTGCCATGAAGTGTCCGAAGAGCACTTATCTTGGCCGCCTCAGCGGGATTCGCCTCATCCGCCAGAAGGCTCCCGTCCTAGAAACGGCTCACCCTTGGCTCTCTACCAATTGGACTAGCTAATGCCCTCCTCTAATGGATCATGTTGCCCTTGGCCAACATGGTGCCATCAATGGATCGAATAACGAGGAAGCGTTTGAAGCCAGCCGTCTCAAAAACGCCAGGTAACCCCTGAATGAGTAACCCCGATGTCATCGAGGCTTCGCCTTGTGCACTTTTGGTCTTAGTCAGGGGCTCCGCAACCTGAGGGGGAGGGGGCAGAGGGGCCGGATGTGCCGATCTTGGCTTGGTTGCTCGCCAAAAGTGGCAGCAGACCCATTCGTCCCCGCAGCCCCCACGAATGGAGAGGAGCCCCGAGTCTTCTTTGTCTTTTTTGTCTTAGTCTTTTTCTTTTTGGGAGAGGAGGGCGGGGAATGAACCCGCTTCTCACATCCGACGGCAGAAGCCCCTAGGCCAGATGGACCGGTCTCAGCCAGGTCCTTCTCCGAAATGGAGAAGGTCCTGGTGGTCGCAAAGGCACCGTCCGGAGGAGATACCTCCCCTCCTTTTACTGCCCCAGAAACCATAGCCGTTTGAGGAGGACCTTGCATAGGGGTGGATTCGGGTTTGGTGTTTGGCGCCGAGCCCGGATTCCCCCCCCAATGGACGGCCCTACCGTCTGAGGCTGGGTTTCCTCAAGGACCATGTCTATGACAGGAGGGGCCTCCGATTGGCCATCCCCTCCCAGGACATCGCAGGTCCCCTTGGCAGTGTCGCCAGGACATGACCCCAGAAAGGTTTAAAATTCTTGCCAGCAGGTCTTTTGAGGGAAGCGACCGAAGGGGCCTGGCTTCCCTTTCCCCCCTAAGGGGGTTTGCCCAACCGAGCTGCTTACAGGAGGGGAAGTCGGCAATGGGCTGCCTGCTGGCTTTCTTGGCAGTCCCCTTGGAAAGACTGCCGCTGGTAAAAGGGAGGTGCCCGAAAGCACCTCCAGAGAATGGGGTGAGGGGGAGTCCCCTGCACCGATAGGCGAAGAAGAGGAGTAAGCCTCCTCTCCGGTTAGAGAAATATGGAGGGTCCTCTGCGCAAGCACAGTGGGGAGAGGACCTCCATTTTTTCGCTGGTTTTCCGAGGGCGGCTCCGTCGTTGTTTCAGGGGGAGTTGAAGGGGTTTGTTTTTTTAAGGATTCATCCATGGGCATGGTGGCCCTATTTGTGCTACGGGACGCAATAGCTCATTACCTCTCGCAGTTGTCCGCACTGCAAGAGGTGCTTACAGGCCCGGCAGAGCCAGGCGCCGCCCTTTGAGACCATTCCTCCCGCCCGGTGGCCTGGCAGTCCATTGGCATGGCGGCTCCACCTTGGACACGGCGTAAAAAAATATAGATTGTGAAAAGGAGAGGAAAAGGGATGTGAGGAAGGTATGGGTGGGGATGAAGCAGGTTGTTAAAAACCAACTACCCCAGACAGGAGCTCAGGGGGTTAGGGAACATTGTCCCCTCCCCCCTTAGCCCCGATCCGGGGTCGGACGGGGTGCTGAGTCCCGTCAGCATGGCGGCCAGGATGGCAAATCGCCGCACCCCTACTGGGTTGAATGCCAAAAGATCAATCGATCAATAAGATCGAAAATAATAATTAAATTAAACACGATTAATTTAACTAAATAAACAATAAATTTATAATTTATAGTTTATTAAGTAATGAAAAGCAAACCCCATAACACTCAAATCTAACACATTGACAGAGCTACCCTTTCACCAGGGATCTTTCTATTCTGTCTCCTACACATCATCTATTCTTTAAACTCACCCTTTAACCACTTTATTCTCTTACTATTCTCTCTCTAATTCTACCTACATTTCATCTCTTATTTTGTCCAATGTCCAATGATAATGCGGGACGCCCCATTCTCCCTCTCACAGAAAAAGCAGCTCTGATTTTATCAAAAAATACGCCAAATATAGCCTATTTTAGGCAGAAAACAGCATGGCCAAAACCCGCAGACATTTTTTTTCAGCTGCGGCAAGCCATAAAAAACACCTCTGCATTGAGAACACCCTAAATGATGATATATTAGGCTGTTATTTTGCAACTATTAATTAAAACCAATAAAAAAATAAATGAGAGGGTGAGAGGTTGATATTTCCTAAAAAAAGGCCATACAAATAAGAACCACTCTTTTATCTACTTAAACGACAGATCCCTCCTTTCCGAATGCCACAAAAGTAGGACATGGGAAAGATAATTCCTCATTTTACGTTTGGATCTTCTATCGCTTAAACTGGCGAATGGGGTCGATGGGCTAAGTTATTTTAAAACCAAAGAATGGATTCAAGGCATCAAAAACATAAAAACACCCCTCAAGTATAACCTTCTGTATGCGCATCGAGTTTCAGGCTAACCCAGTAGAGACCAAGTGTTAAATTTCTTAAATCTCAATTACAAATGGGCTAAAGTACTCATTATCTTTACCTTTCACTCTGTCCCAACCACAGAGAGACTATCTCCACTAAGAATGTGTCTTTCTTGAATTACCATTCTGCAAAGAGTGATAGTGGATTCGTTAGTTACTCAATTATCCCCCTTGCCCCTTTTCAATCACGGATGAGCTCCTCTGAAACAATTATGAAATTCAAATGAAGATCAGAATGACAATCGCTGAAATCCTGGGAGCCCTATGGGTAGGTAATATTTGTAGGGAAAGGTTAAGGCAGAGCGTAAGTAATGTTTCATCACCTACCTGCGAGCAGAATACCCTTCATGGCACAAGGGACGTTACGGGACGGGAGGGTGATGTATTGAATATGAGAAGAGTAGTGAGAAATAGACAGCGGTGCCGTGAGTGGGAAAAGGTGTGATGGCGTAGGCGGTTGAACGTGTCTTCACTTTTTTATCAGACTCGCCGTAGGCCTCATTGGCGGTTGCCCCCTACAAGCGGTAAAATATTTTCTTTCCGGCTCTCGTTGGGAATAAAAACCAATATTTTTATGTGGAAATAAACTGGAAGAATCGTAAGAGGTTAAGAAGAATGTATGCCCTATAATACCATCTAAATAAAAAAGATTGCGGGTTGATTACAATTCAAGCCACCACAAATGTGAAAATTTGAATGGTATAAATAACTACTTGATAATTTTGGGAATTATTTGTAACCAAGAGAAATTATCTACGCGAAAGTAAGTCATATATCCTCTCCGTTGAAATCCTTACGTGTAAAAATTCTAAGCCTTCAAATTCATTTACCTACTCTGTTGTATTTCTTGAATATTGAATGAATTCGTTTTTTCCTGTGAATTTAAATAGGAAGACACTTTTAATCTCATCGCCATAATGGTGGCATACGCCCTTTAGTATCTAGAGTTGGTTGTATTTTAACATATAAAAATAAAAACAAATATTCTTCTAAGCATGAATAAAGTGATGTAAAAATTTTGATGGACAAAGTCTACTTCAAACCTTTATATGCGAATTTATCATCCATAGCTCATGACGCATATGAAACTGGCGTTAGGCAACGTCAATGCCTCCACTACATCATATTTCCCTACGTACTTCCTTTCTATTCTTCTTTATTTCCCGCTTTTACTCTTCATTCATTCTTGATACTATTCACTTTTATCATACACCAGTTAACTCCTGACCTAGCCATTTCTACCACTCCTGATCTTAGTCAGTTTGGATATCGGAACAAGGAAATTGTACTGTATTTGTACAACTCACTTGTCCGACCGCACCTGGAGTATGCCGTACAATTTTGGAGTCCTCCATTTCGAAAGGACATCGCGAGATTGGAACGCGTACAAGCCAGGGCAACCAAGCTGATTCCCTCTATCCGACATAAAAGTTATGAGGATAGACTAAGGGAATTAAATCTGTTCTCACTGGAAACCCGTAGACTGCGTGGTCAGCTCATCGAAGTTTTCAAAATACTTCGAAGGTTCGACAATGTTGACTACCGGGATATTTTTACACTGATTGAGAACAGAACGCGCAATCACGGCTTCAAACTTGAACTGAAGCGTTACAACCGCAATCTGTGTGGAAATTTTTTCACTTATAGTATCTGCGGTAAGTGGAACGCACTTCCAGTGGAAGTTGTCAACAGTGAATCTGTTGACCAGTTCAAGTCAAGACTAGACAAAGTCTTGAAAAGTGGCCGTTTAGGGACGCAAAACAATTGAGCAGCCATGTGCCCGCTCGATTGCTAGTCCAAAGGTACCCTCCTTAAATGGACCGTAAGGTCTCCTAGGGTACCTTCTTTCCTTGTTGTTACTTCTTGTTGTTAGTCATTCTTACTTTACTAAATTACAACTTCACTCCCATACATTCGAGCTGGTAAAAAAAATCTCAAATCTCAGCTCGCATTTTGCCGTTATTCAGAACTCATCGAGATTTCTCCCTCGCTTACCTTGTTTGATTTCGCTTCCGACTCAATACCCAAAACTCATTCAGAAACACAGCTACCTTTCCCCGTCAAGTACTTTTACCTAAACTTCCCCTGCTCTACCTTCTCTTTCAATCGGTCGGTTTAATATCTGCTCGTTGACATTAAACAAAGCAAAATGCATTTGTTACAAAATTAAATTTGAGAAGTCAGATTACTTTTCCTTGAACGGACGACGAGGAAAAAGGAAACCAATATAGCTTTTTCGGTGGCTGATACCTACTTGAGTATGAAATTTTATGTACATGTAAATCTAGGTGCAAGGCTTGATGGCGGATTTAGTTTAATCGCAGCCCATCATCTCTGCCCCTGCCTCGCTCCGATTGATACCTCATGTGATATGTTTTAAGCTTTTTTGTCTCCATGTATTTAAAGCCTACAATAAATTTAGAATTGCTTGCAACATTAATGGGCGCATTTCTGATAGCTTCTTTGATTAATAGGATGAATTAATAAACATGGTTTACAAACCCATCTACAAGTGTCTTTGTGATAGAACGGTATGAGGCCGCTTTAATTTAGCCTCTATCACATGTTAACGATGCTTACTCACATGCTTGCCCACGTGTATCTTGCCTACTAGAGGAAGCAGAAGCGCTTTATCTCCCATCATAGCCAATGTTCAATCAAGGAGGTTCACCATCCCGTTTCGCCTCCATACATCGATCTGGCCAGATTGAATTAGGCTTATGGGCAGATAAGGTATTTTCCCAGGCGCCAACGGGACATTGCCCCGAAGTCCCTCACTCAATTATCGCCTACGCCATGGAGATGGCTCCGGCTATTTATACGATATCTTTTCCCAATTGAAGCAGATTCAGATTATCTTCGCGAGGCATAAAGCTGATCAGGTCTTCCTTGTGCACCTAGGAACTCTGCCGACAAACTCCTTATTGTCCAGAAGAGGACAATATCCCTTGAGTGCCAAGGTTCGTGCCTTCGAGACGCCAAGAAAGAGAACAACGTTAGAACAGCCATTGTTTTTTGAACCCGTTTGACAAAAGACGGTTCTCACCCCCGTCCCTGTTGTTCAGAAAGAGAACAACGTTAGAACAGTCATTGTTCTTTTAAGCCCGTTCGTCAAGAAACGGTTCTCATTGCCAAGACATCACGTCCGGATAATTTAATTTCCCCCTTTTTAACGTTCTTCAAGAGAACGCTTGATTTCCACAATAACCTCCATTGTTCATCTAGAACTTCTCCGATTTGCTGTCACAAGGATCGCTCGTACTTCCGAGCCCCACTTCGTTCTCACTCCTCTGCTGTAAATCGCTAGTGGACCGAAGATTCCTTCGCATCGTCTTCCTCTGCACAACAACTTTGTAATTACGTAAGCTGAGCATTACCTTTAATCATTTAACCTTTTGTCAACGCAACCCTGTGCTTTTAAGGGTTTAGCCAACCATTCCCCCCAAATCTTAATCCTCAGATTAGTCAGATATTCCCACGACCTTTTTTCATTCCTCGTTTATGTAAACATTTTCTTTGTGTGTTTTTGATAGTTTAATTAATAAAACTATATTCTATAAATGGTAGCCATATTATTTATCCTTGTGCGCCGTTCCACTTCTTAAGCATATTGAAGATAAATAAGCCTATCCAGGCCCCCTCCCTTTTGGACTAACCTCGGTCAATCAGATTACCACGCACTTGAAATATTATAATAATTCCCTCAACGAATAGTTATATATGGTATATCGTCGAGAGCCTATTCTACGACAGTCTTCATTCTTTGCGATTGTAAAAACCCATCTTTCTTTCTTGTATCTTCGACTTCTGAATTTTTTAAATTTCAATCTTTTTTTTCTCTTCCCACCCCCATATTCAGATTCATGGAAATATAGTTCACATTGTTGTTTCTCGGCCTATCTATAACTGAATGCGTAAGTCCTTCCTAATAATCGGAATATTTAGTTTGGGCGAGTCCTTTCTTTGGATATAATCATCCATTGCCTTTTACCACCACCTCATAGAAGAGTAATAATTGGTTAGGTAGGTTAACTTATGGCAACTGCGTAGGACTGTTCGGTATTTTCTATCTTTGAGCGAATGCCCTCGGCCCAACAGTAGTTATTTCCACTTTTGTCTTTATAGCCATGAAAATAAATTGCATCTATTAATTTAATCTTCTTTTATTATTATTTTCAGTAAAGAAAAATGGTTATAAACTCACTATTTATTTCTAATATTTTCTAATTCAAATAATTATAGCTGTTGGGAGTTTTCAGTGCGATCAAACTATACCTTCTTAGGGAGGTTTGTTAAATGTTTGTCTTCTTCGAAGACTAATTACCATACTTTATCGGGTGCTTTTTATGGCGAATCGAAGAAATTATTGATTAGTCTTTATACGCGTTTTTTAAAAGGAAGTTCATGATTCGAAGTGTAATCGATCAGAAACTTAAAGTGATTCGACATTCTTCCTCAATAATAAGAGAGCTTATTTTAAATTAGAACTGTGCAAGAGTTACTAGACAAAAAAACCTTTTCTGAATATATATGAATAATATATAATGATAAGGTCAAAGTTTTGCTGGAAATAGCAGAAAGAAACTTTCTTTGTAGCATCTTGTTTTTTTTCTCAATGGAAAGTTTTCTTAAATTGACTGCCACATGTGAAAAGGTATGTCCAGCAAATTTTTGATAACTTTTAAATATCACTAGGAACAGTATTCTACATCTAGACCCATAAATCAAGCTAGGAGTTTTTTCTTCAGGAAATCGCAGTACGCTTACCAATCCATTTAGACGCAATCCTCCACTATAAAAGGTCTTAGTAGCTTGTCTTCAGCAATTGCAGCCCAAATCATCAATTTTTCTCTTTCTTGTTGCCGTTTGATGAATCTTTCCCCTGATGTGTATTGAAAACTCAGCCATTTGCCAAACTATTCGACGTTTGCGGAGTCTCATTTTATTCATCCGTGAAGATATTTTTGCTAAAGTCAGTTTTCATGTATACTTGGGCCAACAACAAACGATTATTTTATGTTTTTTGGTCATGTTGGGTTATCTTATTTTTAGCAGTATAAATTTACGTGAGTACATAAAACATGTTTCTCTCTAGGTGGCAGGAGCCATAACAGCTTGAAAAATAACTTTGTTGTTAAAATGAAGCGATGTAGCCAAATTTCTTGGGATTTGGGACTTGCAAGGCGGTTTGGAATTTACAACTATGTAAGTATTCACTGAGCATGGAATTATTCAAGGACAATTGAAGAATTAATTTCTCCTGATTATTTTGGAATAAGGAATGCAGTTATATTGTTAATTTGTAATTAATAAAAGTATTGGACTTTATTTATGTAAATTTCTTGGTTTATTCTAAAGGGATATAATAGCAAGGTTGAATTTTCAAAGCAGATCAAGAAGACATCTTTATTTTTAAACAATATTTACTTCATTTTTAAAATGTGTATTTATTTAATTGCACAGTAGAGTAGGGCATAAAGTCTATAAAACTAAGGGGAGTAATTTAATTTCCTAATGGAATGTTGTATAAAATTTTACATCTAGAAATGTGGGAAGCACATCGTTAGGCCCCAGGGAAAAAATGATAAATGTTTACATAGTTGTGTAGCAGGAAAACACCTATTAAAGTTAAAGCACAGAATAATATCCTTTTATGATACCATTTGACGAGATACATACGTTTAAAGATGATTATGTTGTAGAGCATAAAAACTACTCATAAAGTCAAGTTGTAAGTAAACCTTCCTGATGATAAATGATTGCTCTTTAAAGAGCCATTTAGCTCTTTTAAAATAGCAGATCGGATATTTTTGCTTGAATCGGAGCATTGCACCTCTCTATCAGACACTCTGTATAAATATTAAAGGAGATTCTTATATAAAGAATCATTATTTTAGCCTCTCTAGAAAAGGCCTCCAAGGGCCTTATATTTTACCTACATCTCTTACAGTACTTAATTAAGTAATTATTTCCTAATTTTGAATACCATTGATGGTCATTTACAAACATTAACTCATTGTTTTACAAGTAGCCATATATAAAGTTCTCCCTAGGTCAGTTTGTTAAAATTTCAAATAACTATGAAAACAAACAAATATAAAAGAAGACCTCTTTGCTACTACCGTCTCTGCCAATAAACTGAGAAGGATCGATCTCTGTGCTCGAGCACAAGGGCGATAATTTCCACAGTTATTACTGCAATTAAAAATCTATATCGTAACTTATAGAAAGTAAATCAGAATCTGCTCCAGGATTTGTATAATAAACCTTTCGTGAGATTAAGGATCTCCTCTACAAAGTTTCATCGTAACCCACCTATAATATCTTTTTGGAAATAATTGGCACATAGACAGGAATACAAAAGATCACTCCTCACAGTTTTACTGAGATAAACAAATATTTGAGTAAAATGACACTTTTATCTTAGATAACACTAAATACTTGTTTATTAAATCTTTTTCATCATTTGTAAGCATCTTGAACACCATTAAGGACATTATCGTAAAGTTGCGAGAAGAGTTCGTGGAGTAGGAGAAAAGTTGAAAAAAGTGAAAATGAGATAAAGGCACATAGAGTAGGAGAAGATAAAACTGTGGCCTACACTTAACCTGTCAAAACTACGGAATATGTGTATTCCTAAAACATGTTACGGTGTTATTTGAGAAAACTATAAGGACACTTTGTAGCTTTAATCTAATCAGTGTCTGGATATTGGTTAAGATTGTATTCTGAAATGTATAAAGAAGAAGTAGATGAGTGCTAAATTTCAATATTCATGAAAGGATTGAAGAAGGGTGATTAAAATCTTTTTCGGTGAAATGCCTCAGTGTCCAAAGGGAAAGGGATTTTCTTAAAGTCAAAATAATATTTAGCATACACATAAATTCACGCGTCATTGCTGAAATAGAGAATAAAACTAAATAATAACTTCAATAAAACTTCCAAGAAAAGATTAAATAAAGAGTCCAAAACAAAGCACGGATTAATAATAATACCTTAGCAAAGATTGCAAGAAGATAAGTATACTCACAGAGTTAAAGGGATTAGAGCTCTAAAATGATATTTAAAAAAATAAAGCTTTCTATCTCACCAAGCGCTACTGTAATCAAATTTCTATTAAAATAATAAGTTTTAATGACGTCAAAATCTGAAGAAACAAAACCGTAGAATAATCAATATATTAAAAGAGGAGGATTTTTATTTGCTCGCTTCAGGCAGCCACATTTCTTAACTAATTGAGCTAAAATTGGCACACTGATAAATCATTGTAAGGAAAAGGTTATAGGGCATGTTAAGGTGCGCCATTTACAAAACATTACCACACTT
Organism: Ceratothoa steindachneri; assembly: GCA_963969495.1. Taxonomy (NCBI): domain Eukaryota; kingdom Metazoa; phylum Arthropoda; class Malacostraca; order Isopoda; family Cymothoidae; genus Ceratothoa; species Ceratothoa steindachneri. The sequence continues at coordinate 85,817,475 of OZ018319.1, read as the reverse complement.
CGGGGAAAAGAAAAAAATGATTTATGGGCCTCGCGGCAAGAATGTTAAAAGCAGCTAAACTTCAAATAAGTGGAAATACTAGTCTTTGATATTTTGCTTCTCATACGTATTTTAATAAATATAACGACATTTATTACGTTAGTTTAATAAATTTATGAATTTTATTGCAATGAGTTAAAATACCTAAAGTAAAATTTCTGCATATTGATTTCAAATCACAAAATAGAGATCCCCAATAAATAAAGAGCTCAAATTTGCGTTACGCATTTTTTCAATACC